>OZ005653.1:233449038-234649038 GCA_963930645.1 Salticus scenicus | reverse complement strand
ACAATGTTACAGAAAAATTATATATGTGTGATAATCAAGGTTTAAACTGCCATTAGTTTTTTAGCATTTTGCTAAAAGGTATCATATTTTGCTAAAACATGTTGGTCAGAATTTCGCTAAAAAGCTAAAACTGGAGAACTGTATAAAATATCTCTATAATAACTCGGATTTTTTTTTTTTTTTTTTGTAATATTTGCAGGCATAAACTACGAAAGGACTGAAATTTTTGGGAATGATTATTTATGTAGTAATTTGGATTTATTTTTGATTTTTAATGATTGAATTTAAATGCAAAAATATTTAAAAGTATGTCAGAATTCAGAATTTGATTCATAGAAGCATTCTTAGCACTAGTATTTCACGATTATCTACCACTACACTTTACTTAATTTTTCAATTGCTTTTTCATTTTACACATATGATATGAGTACCTCTTTTTCTATTGTTAAAATCAAAACATAGTTTCCCTGATTCATATTTTTAAAGTCACAAATATGGATGCTTGGTTAAAATCATCAATGAACAAAAGAATAGAAAATAAAACTGAGGATAACAAAGCTAAGTAAAAGAAATCAATGGTATCCAAACAATTAACTTTCGAAAAAGCTAAAATAGTGCTTGCCTATTTTCGCTAAAATGCTAAAGTAATTTTTTTTGCCAGGTTAAACCCTGGTGATAATGTCTTTCTAGTTTCATTTGTGATCTTGCTTGTGCAGCTTATAGTAATTAGAAAATTAGTACAAATTTTAAAGATAAAAAATATTACCCTCTTTATTTTCTACAAGATATTTTAATGTTATTCTTCTCCATGATTAAAGACCTTAAAGAATGTAAAAATCAAGTTTTCCTATGCAAAATATTCACATTAGGTAACAGCTTATTTTAACTGCACAAATTGTAAAAAAAAAAAAATAATAATAATAATAATAATACAATAAAAGTTCTTATCCATTTATAAAAAAATTATAGAGGCCACAGGCATCAGAATGTTTAATCCTTAATTGGTATTTCCAAAGACAATTTAGAAAGATACATATATATTATAGAAGATATTTTGTTTTTCAAATAATTGCATATGTATCCGATTCTTTTTAAAAAATTTTATTAAATATTTGTGTGATATAGATTATCACATATTATAAAATTTATATTTTTCTCTTAAAAGGAATAGGTAAGTTATCTAAATAAATTAAATTATAAATTAGATTCTTTAATCTTAAACAACTACTTAAAATATAACGATTTTATCCTATAAATAATTACAAGATAAAAAGATCTTTTTATATACCATGTTTTTAAATTTTCTGTTGAATCATATAAACGCTACCGAAGGCAGCGGGAACCCGGAGCAATTGGATAAAAGTGTTAAAAAAATTCATTGCTCTCGTGTTTTGAGCTATTATAAAAGTTTCAAATGGCTATCTAGCCGGGAAGTTAGTTAAAATTGATTGTAAGCTTTGTACTGGTAACGCTGCCGAAGGCAGCAGGGTCCCAAAGCAATTGGTTAAAAATATTTAAAAATGCATTTTCATCGTATTCTGAAAGTTTCAAATGTCTAACTAGTCGGGAAGTTAGTTAAATAAATTTTCTGTTGAATCATATAAACGCTTCCGAATACAGTAGGGACCAGAAACAGTTGACTAAAAGTATAAAAAAAAAAAAAAAAATGTATTGTCACCGTGTTCTGAGCTGTCCTGAAAGTTTCAAATGTCTAGCTAGTCGGGAAGTTAGTGAAAAATCGATTGCAAGCTTTGTGCTGGTAACGCTGCCAAAGGCAGCAGGATTCCGAAGCAGTTGGTTAAAAATATTTAAAAAATGCATTTTCACCGTGTTCTGAACTATTCTGAAAGTTTCAAATGTCTAGCTAGTCGGGAAGTTAGTTACATAAATTTTCTGTTGAATCATATAAACGCTGCCGAAGGCAGTGGGGACCTGAAACAGTTGACTAAAAGTATTAAAAAAATGTATTGTCACCGTGTTTTGAGCTATCCTGAAAGTTTCAAATGTCTAGCTAGTCGGAAAGTTAGGGAAAATCGATTGCAATCTTCTTACTGATAACGCTGCCAAAGGCAGCGGGAATCCAAAATAGTTGGCTAAAGGTATTAAAAAAATGCATTTTAACCTTATTCTGAACTATTCTCAAAGTTTCAAATGTCTAGCTAATTGGGAAGTTAGTTAAATAAATTTTCTGTCGAATCATATAAACACTGCCGAAGGCAGCGGAACCTGAAGCAGTTGACTAAAAGTATTAAAAAAATGTATTGTCACCGTATTCTGAGCTGTCCTGAAAGTTTCAAATATCTAGCTAGTCGGAAAGTTAGTTAAAAATTGATTGCAAGATTTGTCCCTGACAAACACACAAACAAACAAAATCGAAGTTAATAAAAACATGGTAATAATAAATTTTAAAATATGCATTTTCTAATTTTTATATCTTCCCTTTCATGCCTTTTTCAATGTACCTGCTTGTGAACCAGTCATATATCAAATCGCCCCAAAAAATTTTCCGAGACATTTGATCTATTAACCAATGCATTGCTATGACTGGCCATTGGTTATTTAGAAATCCTTTAGTTTACTGAAGGATTTCTAGGTTATTGCTCTGGTTACGCCATCTATCGGTCATTACAAATGCGAATATGCATAAAAACATTTTTTTTTTTTTTTATAAATAACTGTAATTATAAAAATATGTATACAATGCATTGAAATGTAATACAACAATGCAAATTAAAATTCATCGAAAATTAAATTTAATAAAATAACATTTTAAAATGCTCCCTGCAAACAATTTTTTAATTTTGAGTTTTAAAAAATATTTTAAATATATTGGTGTACTACTTTGTGAATTTATCAATGAGTAAATTTTTATAAAACATTTTTATGTCTGAATACTAAATATTTGCATTAAATTTCAGCATTCAAACATAAAAATATTTATAAAAATCAATATTTAACTTAAAAAAAAAAAAATAAATAAATAAAAAATCATAATTAACTGAATTTAACAAACCAATTGAATGAAGTAATGATTTAAAAAATTTTTAATTAAAATTTTCCCTTTTTTTTTTTTTGCAATCATTGATTAAAAATTAAAGTTTTATAATTTTTTGGCAATTTATATTTCTTACATAATCATAATAAAGCATGAACCTACTTCTTATTTACATCAAATTTTTGAATGTTTGCTTTAAGTTTCAGCATTCCAACTTAAAAATATTTAACAAAAATTAGCTTGATAATAAATCCACAAAATAATACTTAAAATTATTTACAATATATCGTTAAAATACAATAACGTACAGTCGGTAACAAAAGTCTCCGAACACTAGCGAAAATTCTATATTCCTATTATTATCAAATCACTTCATTTTAAAATTTCTGGTTTGAGGGATGTAAGATTCTGAACAGAATTTTTTCATTATATAACAGATTTTTCTATTCTAATCCTTATTATTTTTTTTTTTCAGTAATTCCTTCAATTCATTAGTTTATTTTCAAATTTTAATAATGGCAAAATTACTTTACACAAAGTATGCAAAATACTATGAATGTATGTTATTTAAATGTTAAAAATAATCACTTTGCAAAGTAAATGAATAATATGAATATGGATAATAATTAACGGCTGGGTGGCTTCTACTTTGAATGTCAAATTGCAATATTATTGACAGTGAAATGAACTTGTTGCCTTTAAAAATTTTTGAGCAATATATCTTTTATGATTTTTTGTGATAGCAACACCTATTAGTTGTCAAAACAACCCCCCCCCCCCCCCGTCCTCCCAGTTTAAGTGGTATATATTCTGATTCTCTTCTCACCACATGCAATTTTGTATCCCATTTACTTTATTTTAAAGTGTTACAAGTATCATTTTTATTTTCTATTAACAAAATTCATTTTGTGCAAGCATGCAAAAACTTTATAGTGTTGAAAGAAGTTTTTAACTTAATCTATTCAATATATATATATTAAGAAAAAAAAATTCGCCTGCGTAATTATTTAAAGATTGCAAGTTAATTTTAGAATTTTTAATATATTAAAAGAACTGTTTAACATTTTTAATGAAAATTGTGATATTATTTTCTTGTATGATCCTACTAAGATTGATATTAATCATAGCATAAAAGAATCAATGTAAAACTAAAATGATGATGCTATAATATCTTTGATTCCTGTTTAAAAAAAAATATTGAAACAACATAATGCACTTACAAATATTTAAATTAACAACACTGATTAGTATTAAATAAAAATATTGATTTAATTTCACAATCCAGCGGGATAGCGTTGGTTTAAATTTTTCCCTAATCTCAATGTAACCAAAAGCTACCGCACCGGACGATAAATAAGTCAAGATATTTTCCAGTGTAAAAATGTACAATAATAATTTATCTAATAAACTTGAAAAATAAAATCGAGCATGAAAATGAGTTAAATCTATATTTTTGAAGTTACAATAATTGATGCAAGCATTTGATCAACTGAATAAAAGAAATGAAATATGACATACTTAAGAAAACCATGCATATACTTTGTGATTTAAAAATGAATCATTTGCCCTGTACAGACTTACAGAGGCAGAGGTACAGAGTACAAAACAAAGGCTTTTAATTTTAATGATGGTTGGTTGATTAATTGACAAAAATCAACAGATTTCCGTAAATTGTTTACAGTTAAGCAGTCAGTCAACTTTGAAAATGAAAAAATGTTGTGTGTGTGGGGGGGGGGGGGATAAATAAATAAAACTATGTAGATTTAAAAAAAAATTATATTAAAAAAATGTATACTATATGAAATTAAGATTCAAGAAAAAAACAGAGAGGACCCTCCCCCCCCCGAAGTTGAGAAATGTCAGAGCATTGAGGGTGAGTGAGTGGATGATACATAACCGCGTAGATTTCAAAATGTAAATAAACAAGTTTTTCGCCGGTGGCAGATGGCATGACAAATCTGAGAAATATAAAAAATTTGAAATGTAAGATATCTTTTTAAATTAAATTATTTATACTTTTTCTTTTGTTAATTAATTTTTGAAATATTTTAATTCATTTGTAATGTACTATTGTAAAAGAAAAACGTTTTATTTTCATTTATAATAAAAAGTATTGTATATATATTCTCCCTCCTTTAACAAGGCTGTAGCCAGAAAAGTTTTTCGGAGCGGGTTCAGATTTTAGTACATAAATGTTGAATGTTAAAAATGAAGTATAAATCAAATCGACAAATTTATATATTCGGCCAATTCAACAAATCTGCAATATTTTGGGTAGTATTTGAATCCCCAAACTCCCTCCTTCTCTTAGCTACAACAACCTTGTTCTTCAACAACAATAAAGTTTTTAGGAACTTGGAACAACTATAGTATTTCCCCTCAGCTAGATTTGGCGATTTTTCGTTGCCGATTATGGCTAAATCATAAATCTAAAAATCATATAGCATAAACGATAAAATCGTAAGCTAAATTATAAATCATAAATCCAAAATAAATAGCATGCAGGCTGCCATATTATATCGCAAACAATCCAGAACGACATCGTTATCGTTCAAATCGGCGCCAAAGAAAAATCGCCAAATCTAGCTGAGGGGAAATACTATCGAAGTGGCTAATCGGACCGTCGGTGCGGTTAGTGTACAGGCTATTAGGTCCGTCTTTTTCAAGGAGAATAAGTTAGCACTGATAAAAGAGTAAAATTTATAAATAATATAATGCATCTCGTCCCCGTGCATGAAAAATTATCTTTTTTACTTTTTTTTTTTTTTTTTTTTGAGTGTGGGAGTGGGGTAGAGATTAATTATTTTCACAGAAATTTTGTACTCTAAATGATGCTAAAATTCTTCATAAAAGGGCAATAACTCAAAATAATTTTTATAAAGCAAAAATGAAAATAATAAAGATTTCGAAAATTGAATAATAAAAATAAAAAATGCAACATAAAAACAGACCTTAGTAAATGAGTATTTTCAATCTTTGAAAAAAATCTTCGCAATATGTTTATGAATATGTATAAATAAATCTGCATATTTAACTACATAGATGTTATTTGTTTTATTATTTCTTTTCCTTCTTTCCTTTTTTTTTTTTTAAACAATTAAACCGTTCCAATATAATTCGATGCAAACCAAACCCAATTTTCTATACAAATCTATGTATGATTTTTCTGAAAATGACTTTTGTACTTATTTTGTAATGTTTTCTAACAGCAATGTTGAAATAAACATGGATTTTAGATCAATCGCATTATACACTTTCAAAATGTTAAAAGTTTGAATTTACAGTTGAAACAAGCAAAATAATTAGCATATTACAGAGAAAATTCAAGATCAAACAAGCAAAATCATTATTATGACCAGTGCAACAAGCAAGCGGTCCGAATAGCCTTCACACTAATCGCACCGATGGTCCGAATAGCAACGGCCGAAATACTATAGTTGTGCCAGTTTTTGATAGTGTATAGTTGCCTAAATGATCGATTTCAAATTTAAGTGTAATGCATCATTATTTTGTATTGTGGTCCTATTATGAAAACGTAGCATTACTGATAGTTTGTTATTCACCAACAGACTCTGGATATAAATTTACCATATGGAAACCTAAAATCAAATTTATTTACTGTTCGCAATAATGAGATGTTAACACAGATGATCGTTTAATTTCACCAAAATGAATTTTGACAAAACTTTTATTCATTAACATTGATTAGATAATTTCGAGCTATAATATTTCGACAATTTGCGATATATATTTATTCATAATCTTCATGCTTCAACATTCCTAATTTAAAAATAAATTTGTATCAAAGATAAATTTAAAGGAAATGAATATATGTGTAAGCCTTAGAGGTAACGCAAGACTAATAAGTCCAGTTTTTTCCTTCAAGGTAGTAGCACATGTTTTTTGCACCTGAAGAAAAAATGAAAGACCCACTTTACCATCAGGCGAATCTAGGCGATCGCCTAGGGGTAAAAGAAAAAAAAAAAAAAAATGGATCACTACACAAAAACTTGTAAAATATATATATATATATATATATATATATATATATATGATGGAATAAAAAAAGCAAAAATCATAAACCAATTTTTGATTTTCTCTCTTTCAAGGCATATGTGTACATTTAATTATAAATTAAAAATAACCTTCTTTAAGGATTTTAACTTAGTGTAAAAGCAACTTAACCATTTTAGGGCAAGGAAATTTCACTCATTTAAAATAAACTACCACCAGAATTTATGAACAGGTCTAAAACAAAATGAAGTTTTTTCTTTATGTGATTAAAGTAAAACTTTGAAAAAAATTTCCGGAATGATTTTTTTGCAGTTGGGAATTAAAATTAGGTGCTCTTAAAATAAGGGCAAATATATGCTTTGAATTGTATTATGATAATGAATGAAGACTAGATCTTTTTCAAATTAGATGGAAAAGAGGAAGAGGGGAGATGAAGTGATTCACAATTACTTCCCAAACAATTTAGTTTTAGATCTAAGCATTCCATCGGCCACTAAATAGAATAACAGAATTTGTTTACGATAGTTTTATTAAACCTGAAAAATTCGGTGCCCTTTTTCTTGACTTGACATCAATAATGCCTTTGACAGTTTCACGTATATGACAGCCTTATTTTTAAACTCATCAAACTTCAAATTGCAACTCCTTATATCAAATTTGTCCATAGTTGACTAAATAATAGAACTAATAATAATAAGATATAAAACGGTATTTAATTTCTAAGTGTCTAAATAAAAATATCCAAAAGCTTTGTACATTTACAAAAAAATAGCTTCATAAATAAGTCAGAAAAAATAGTTCAGATTTCAGAAAGTCTTAAAAATAGATTTAAAATACACAAAATATGTAAATTAAAATAAAAAATAAATTTAAAAAAGTAAATATAAAGTACATAGACCCTTTTCGACTATCATATCTAAAAAATCTGTTTCAAGCGTTGGCTGTAGACAGTCTTTGCTGCAAAAGACTTTACCTTTTTATGAAAAAGTAAACGCTACTTCAATTCATATCATCTTATCTTCGTTAAGAATACCTAATTATGTCACACATTTATGAATGAAAAGGCTTCGTAATTGTGTTTGAAAGTGATTAGTTTGGAATTAATAATAGCCTACATAAAACTTCATTTGATAAACCTATCCACCAAGAAATGAATTTATGAAAATTATATTTCACATTTATAATAAGGAAAAGGTTCAAGCAAAAGGGAAGGTGGGAACATTTTTAACACTTTCCAACAAATTAAAATTTTATGATTTTGGTTTATTTGATAGACATAGTCTATGTTCTCCATTTAAAATGTAGAAAGAACACAGCTGACTCTTGTGCAGGGACACCCCAAAAAATGACAATGCATTGTTTTCTATGAAATGCATTTTTATAAATCATATTTAAAAAACTTTATACTGTGAAAATCATTAAAATTTACATTATGATTCATATGGTGAAAAAAAAAAAAATGTTTTATATGGAATATGGGATGTTTAGCGTTGAGATTTACTAGGTTATACTAAAATATTCAAATACGTTAAGAGGTACGACTGGAAATTGCTGGAACTGCATATTCCTGTTTGTGTTAAGAGTTTTTTTTAACACTTTTCAATAATGTTTAAAGTAATTATGAACTCAGTTAGTCTGTTTGCCTGTATTTTTTTCCGTTGTGTGATCATGTACACAAATTACTTTGAGGGTTAAATGATGCAACAAGTACATACAGTTGGAAAGGGTTAATAGTCTATGCAAACCTCATGATTTTTCTTTCTTGTTTAAAAATTGAAACGAATTGTTGTTATCTGATTTATTGCAATTAAAAGTTATCATTTATTATGGAAGAATTACAATTATAATTAAAATAAGAAGTTATTTAAAAAAATAACAGTAATATTTTAATATTATTATTCACACTGGAACTTTTTTTTTAATGACAAAGTTGTAGCAACTTGATAAATTCATTTTAACGTCATTTACTTCACATGAATATGCTCACAAACTCAATTTTTACAAAAAATTCTAATGTCATTTAAATTTATATTCACTTGTATTATAAGTTGTATCACTTATATTAAGTTGAGTCAATGTAGTAGCTTATAATTAAAAGGCTTTTTTTCTAATGTGATTTCTTTTTTGTAGGGGGGGGAAGAGGGGCAAGGTCAGTGTCAGAAAATTTATCTGGGGTCACATAAAATCTATAAGCTGACAAAAATTTATTACAGGGGGCTGCCAAAATTGTAAAACAGGCCTTGAAGAAAGACTACGTCCTTTCAAAACCGGTAGTGCTTACATTAATTTTATATTGTGGGAAGAAGTTTTTAAGTTTAAATATATAAAATATTGCCATTAATTGATTAAAAATAAAAATATGCATTGAGTCTAATAACATGCAAACCCCTGTAATTTTTATAAGAATTGTTTGTCTTAATATATATATGTATGTATATGTAATAAGAAAGCACCACAGAACTGCCGTTTTAAAGTAATAAGTACAAAACTTTGAATAAACACCATAAAATGCAATAAACTTTCAAGTCAAACTTCGGGTCGAAAGAACAAATGACCCTTCATCAGGCGAACAAGCTAGGCACGAGTGCTGCAATCAAAGTGGCAATGCATGCAAAGTTTTGTACTTATTATATGTATATGTAATATATATTTTTAAATGTTACTATTGAATACTTGAATTTCTCTGCAGAATTAAGGAAAATGGAGGATATAAAAAAAGAAAGTGATTCTTCTGCAGAATTAATGAAAATGGAGGATATAAAAAAAGAAAGTGATTCTTCTGCAGAAAGTGATAATGTAAGTGATAATAATGATAGTGATTATGAACCTCAACCGAAAAAGAGAAAAATTACAAAGAAGACACCCAAACCTGCCACTATCAAAGTAAAAAAAGAGAAGCCTCCTAAAGTAAAAAAAGAGAAGCCTCCTAAAGTAAAAAAAGAGAAACCTCCTAAAGTAAAGAAAGAGAAGCCACCTAAAGTAAAAAAGACACCCGTTAAAAGAAAAGCAGTAAATAAAACAGATAAGATTGCTTCTGAGAAGATTAAGACTGAAAGCATTATAAAAAATGAAATAGTGAGTATGATGCTTATACATATAAATACATATATTGTTTTTCTCGCAAATTAATTTGTATTGTACATATTCTAAAACTGTGTGTTAGGCTTTATATGGTACTTTTCTAGAAAATAATAATAATTCAAGTGTTGATAATACAGTTGAATTTCTTTAAACTGAAGAAAGGACCAGCAGGATTTGATCATCAAAACAACAGTATTCGTAAAAATGTCCATAAAAAATAAAAATTATAAGGGAGAAAAAAAAAATCTTAAAACAGTTTTAAAAATGCATACTACTTTTTTTTTTTATTACTTCATTTAGACAAAGAAAATAGCCCACAAGTTTAATTTAGAATTTAATTTTGCTTCTTTCTTGAATTGTTTAATGTAACAAAAAGGCAATTTTTCTCATTTTTAAAAATTTGTTTCTTTCTTTTTCTTTTCTTTTTAAGAAAATTTTATTTTTTATTTTTCTTCCCCCCTCCCCAACTAACGATCGACAATCAAATATGGTATCTCCACTTGCAATCTCTAGTATTTCTCCATCCATGACATAGATGTCAGTTACAAATTTAATTTTAAGCACTTTTTAATTTACTTTCATTTAAAAACTAGAAATACCATATTTAACTAAATAAATATCCTTATTTATACTGTTTAGAAAAGGATTATATTTATAATCTTAACTAGATAAATTTACCTTAAACAATATCCTTTAAAAATCTTAGCATATATATTTCGGGTAGAATCGTACCCATCATCAGTGCCAAGTGAAAAAGTCTGTCCTTCTGAGGTGGTTACTTTGTGGTGTCATGGAAAACATGGTCCCACTTCACTTCGTTTCTTTTTTCTATTCTCTTGAGGATCTGTTGCCACACTGCAGGCTGCAGGAATAATGCAGTGCTCCTGGTCGTTAACAGCATTATTGTTAGTAATTATTTCTATGGCCTCCTGTTTTAGTGCTTAGTGATGATTATTGTACGGGGCTATTTTATCAATATTGATGGAGTTTAAATTAATATGGTTAGTATTGTGGGTGGACGAGAAAGCTGTGGAAGATTTACCATATTTTAAGTCTGCGCAATGTTCTTTTTCACATTTAGTCATACCTATGTAACATGCTTTTTTACTGTTAGTGTGTTCAAAATTTATTTTATAGATGCCTGCAGTGGATTTGTAGTTGATATCAACTACAAATCCACCGCAGATATCTATAAAATAAATTTTGAACACACTAATGGTAAAAAAGCATATTATATAGGTATGACTAAACGCAGAATTAACGATCGTGAAAAAGAACATCGCACAGACTTAAAATATGGTAAATCTTCCACAGCTTTCTCGTAAAAAACACGAGAAAGCTCGTTCTTCACATAAAAAATTTCTATACATTTATTGTCTTTACTAAGGTAAACATATTATGAATCGGCCACAAACCACCGGAACAGACAAAAACTCCACGTAAAACTAGTTAAGTCCAGGTTAGACATTTGAACATTCAAAAAACTGTTTAAAAAAATGAAGCATATTTCATATTTAACTAAATAAATACCTTTATTTTCCTTCATTACTTGGCAGAAAGCTCTTTCACTGGAGGATCCTCCGCGTCGTCAGTGCCTCTTGCTGGTAGTGGACGGCGACTGTTGATATCTTGGTCTTGACTTTTTTCTATGAAAAGATGGTACCACACTCTGTCTATCTCGGCCGATTCGTGGTCATTAATGACGTTTCTGTTATGCGCAATTTCGATGCTCTCTCAAAAAAAAAAACATGTAAAGGAAAATTTACATAAAACATTTCTATACATTTATTGTCTTTACTATGGTAAACATAATATGAATTGGCCACGAACCACCAGAACAGACAAAAACTCCACATAAAGCTATTTAGGTCCAGGCCAGTCCTGGACTGGCCAGGTCGGCGATTGCCGAGGGCCCCCGGCCCAAGGGGGCCTCCAAAATCCTCCTTAAAACATACTACTTTATATAACTAGTTATATCAGAGTAATTTGACTATTTATTTTCTATAATTTTATGGATTTTCAATCAATTTTGACTCATCGCGTGTTGTGCAGTGCTCATAATTTCAGGCAAGTTCGCGACCAAAGAACTTAAATGCAAACAAGTATTGAAGCTTTGTGTTGAAAACTTTGTCTTTCTTGATTAATTTCATCTATAATGCGTGCACAAGTGAAATCGAGAATGTTTCATTCATGGTGTACGATGCTTTATGCTTTATCTTCATCCTGCATAAACATGTTTGTTCTCTTATCTTAAACAGCCACGAAATTTTAAATGTAGCGTCTAGATTGCGATAATTACGTCCCTTCGGAGCTGCAATTATTTTTCGTACCTAATATAACTAACTTCTCTGTTGCAACGCTCACTCACTATGCCTTGTAGTAAGGTTGTATGTAAAGCAGTGTCAGAGCTGTGTTAACATGAAACGTGTCTATGAATGTAGCGCTTCGAAAAGAAAAGAAGAGAAAATCTCCAGATGTTGAAAAAATTTCCAAATGTCTAAATACTTGGTTGACTAGTTCACTTCTGAGTCACAAAGTCGGCCTTTCAGGGACGACAATGATACATTAAATACAGGTAACTCAAATTAGTTTCTCTTAACCCTTTCCGACCCGAAACATTTTTACCTGAAAACATTACATTCTTCTGTTTTTGCAAACTGGAAAATTATATTTTTCACTTTCTGCCAATTAGCTCGATCGTTCATTTCCTGATTTTATTATATACGACTGTTCCAGATGCAAAAATGTAAGTGGATGTCTAACCCGCACGATCGTACGGCCTGGGTCGGAAAGGAATAAGAATGTGCTTTAAATAGCTCATAAGTTCAAGCAAAACAATTTTATGATTTAATTTTATAAAATTAATTTTTTTAATTAAAGGTTCTTAATTTCAGATGAAAATTAGAGATTTTATATAAAAATAATACTTAAGTACCTTCCACATATTCTGTAATTTGAGACAAGCCTTTATTTCTGTTTCTTGGTGTGCTTCATTTTTGCCTTTAAAATCATTATAATAAAAGTTCAAACCAACAATCAGGTGACTATTATCAACACTTCGCTTTTCGTATGCCTGCCGGCCATTCTCAATCACAATTAGTTATTCGAATAAAACTGCGTTAAATAGTAATATATTTTTTTTTCTTTTGGGAGGGGGGGGGGGAAGCTATTGTTTTAGAATATAATTTAGGAAGTTATGGTATTACACTAAGTTTTCATTTAACTACCAGAAAAAACAGTAGCTAAACAATTCTATTATTTAATTTTCTAATATGAATTTTTTAAAATGGAGGTGTTTTATTTTGGGTTAAAATTAGACATTTTATTTAAAAACTAACTGAACCCAGCTACCCGTTGCTGTGGTTTTAGTAGGCTTTACCCGTTTTGCTATTCGCTGGTCATTATATTTAAATGATCATAAAGTTCTATATCAGTTATGAGTGTTAAAATCACTCATACAAAAAAAAAAAACATTGAAATCAGCCAGTTTCGATTTCGATTCCTTCTGCCCTTAGCAGCTGCTTTTCTGATCCAACAGCGTTTTCTTCCTGTAAAATTCTGTACGAAATGGATTTAGTACGACAGGGCTTTTTTTTTTTCATCTGTTTTTTCATATAAAAGCATGCAGTAATTGTTTCGTTCATTCGGAACGGTTATTATATTCGTTTCTTAAAAATTTTTCGGTACAGCTTCAGTATAAGCCCCTTCCCTGGCGACATTTAAACTTTCATTGTCATTTTGTCGATGAATTAAAGAGGCTGTTGCAATTGCGTAAGTAAAGATCTTGGCGAGAGTTGCTTAGTAGTTGCACTATATTTGCACCAAGGTTTTTTAGAGTCATTTTTCTTTTTGTTATAAAATATATTTTACAATTTGTATCAACTAAATCACAGTTAAATACTTTTTTTTTTTTTTCAATATGCTTGGTAATTTATTACCATTGTTCCCTTTTTATAATTATTTAGATATTACTGTAAGATTTAGATTATTATGGTTTCTTCAACAATGTGATTTGGTTGCCTAAAAATAAAAATATTTCACATTCTCATTTAAAAAAAATAAACCACTCGTAATTAAATAGTATACTTATTTTTTTCAACATGGAATTAGTTTAGGTATGGTATATAAAAATTATGTAAATATTTATTGTGAGAATAAATAAACGACATCAGAAAAAAGCTTACATTTTTGCTGAACTGTTTTCCCCAATAGCAAGAAAGCTAAATGTGGTTTTTAGGCATGTAAGCTGAATTTCCAAAAAATATATATTTTAATATCCTATCTATCTCTCTCTCTATATATAAAAGAGTATTTCCACTGACTCATCAACGCACAGCGAAATCTACTGGAGCCAAGCCACTGACACGAAACTGGGTCAGATTATAGAACATATAGTGTAATCACCCCCTAAGAAGCGATTTTACAAAATTCGCTCTTCAAGGGAGGCAAGGAAAGTAGAACGTGATTTCACAAAATCCTCTATATTTCAATGAAAAAAAAAAAAAAAAAAAAAAAACAGATATCAGTAAAATTTTTGCTTTAAAATATAGCTAACACAAACACCTAAAAGTGTATTTCTGAAATTTTAGAAATTTGGCCATCAAGGGAAGAAGGAACAATACGGGATTTCACATAACCCTTCATATCTCAAACAAAAAGATTTTTACTTTATAATATAGCAAACACAAATATCTAAAAACCAATTTCTGGTATTTTAGAAATTCAGTCCCCAAAGGAGGGAGGAGGGAGCAAAACGTAATTTCACATTTCAAAACATGATTTTACATAATCCTACATAACTCAAACAAACCAACAAGCAACAACAAAAACAGATATCCGTGAGATTTTTGTTTTAAAATATAGCGAACAAAATACCTAAAACTCAATTTCTGAAGTTTTGTAAATTCAGTGTCCAAGGCCACAAATTTTGTAGTGAAAGTTGGTTCTAGAGAGATGACACTTCTACGAAGGGGTTTCGTAAAATTTCCTTATTCTCCATCCTTCCCTGGCGGGTGGCAACAAAATCCTGTTTACGAGTATAACTCGGCTCCAAATTACTTCACGATTAAGAAACAGCACAAGAAAAGAGTAGACTTGTGTACAAAAAGAAAATATATATATCGATTTTCGAATTCTTGATTTTAAGGGGGAGGGGAAGAATTTTGCAAAATTTAGATATTCCAGTAAAACTCTACAAAAAATGGCACGTAGAAGTAGAAAAATACTGCGTCTTCTGGAGTATATTTCCAAAATCCCATTTTGGGTGTTTTGCAATTTTTGATTTGGGAGGGGGATTTACAAGAGGAGCAATTTCAGAGCTGCTTTTTTGCATTAAATTTTTCATGGGAAATCTATGGGAGCTACGTTCAAGAATTTTGGTGTGTGTTGAATGTTTTCACACACCAAAATTCATGAAACATTAACTGTGACGGGTTTTGCTAAATTTCTCCATGGGAGTGGCGAGGGGGGGAAATTGCAAGCGTAATTCTGTTCCAAATTATCTCAGGACAAAAATGTTTTGGTATGTGGGCTTGCTATGTGTACACAACACTCAATATAAAAGGATTTTGCAAACAGTTTTCCTACCCTCCCTTTGGGGTCGGGAAAGCAAAAACGAGTTTCAAGTTGTAACCCTCATTTAAATTATCTCAGAGAGGTAATTTCTGAATGCATGGATTGCTTATATGTTACTAAAAATACATTTTGCGAAGCACCTCCTTTCCCTTTTTGGCGGGGGTCGGGAGCACAAAATACATATCCAAGCGTAATTATTTTCCAATTATCCCAGGAAGGTGATTTTTTGGCGTGTATGTGTGTACCTAACACACACAATAAAGAAATTATCTTAGGAAATCTATATTTTGGTGTGGGTTGGCTATGCGAGTATAACACACATTATAAAAGGATTTTGTCAAATTTCCCCCTTTTCTATTTGCCGGGCGGAAGGGGGGGGGGCAAAAAATATGTTTCCAAGCGGAAATTTATTTACAGTTATCTCAGGAAGTCTTTTTTTTTTTTTTTTTTTTTTTTTTTTTATGGGGCTGTAACATATGTACAGAACACACACTATAGGGGGATTTTAGGAAAGATTTCCTTTCACCCTTTGGGGTCTGGTGGGTAAAAAACATGTTTCGAATGGTAACTCTGCTATAAATTATGTAAGAAAGGCGAATTTTTTGGTGTGTGTGTTGGTTATGTGTACCCAATACGCACTATAAGGAAATTTCGCAAAATTTCTCTCCTTTGGTGGGGAGGGTAAAAACTGAAGTTTTAATCAATTTCAATGAATTTTTTTATATTTTTTTTCATTTTATGAGATTTTTTAGTATTAATAAGTTGTATGAAATTTTGAGACTTCATTTAAATATAGTAGCCAGCGAAGTCTGCTAGTTTCCTTTAAATTCCTCAGTAAGGGGCCCCTTTTCAAGTTCTAGCCGAGGGCCCCCAAAGGAGCCAGTCCGGGACTGGTCAAGGCAAAGATATTTTCAAGTTGAAAATTGCCCTTCCTGGCAACCTTTGGTTTCGGCCTTAAATCAGTTTAATTATTTATTGACTAAGGTATGACAAATATCACATATCTCCTCTTTTCCTATATATTTTTATTATTATCATACCAATAAGATTTAAAATAACATGGTAATTATTAATTTATATAATTTAAAAAAAAAAAAAATCAGTTTTATAAATTTAAATTAAAGTAAGTGTAATTTGCTTAAATTATCTTCAAACTATCTAACAGGAGTCAGACTTAGCATTATTTTAGTGACTCTGGCTCCAAATCCTTTTATTCAAAAACCTGCCAAACTCTGATTCAACATCCCTGCTTTGTACTAATCTTATGACTGAATGTACAACACTCATACGCAGAATACATTGTCATCATCTCTTGATTCCAAGAAAGTGTATTTTTTCTTACTAGAGGGCTTCATCTTTGCTTGTTCCACTCACCAACTTCTGAGGGAGGCTTCACCCTCTCCTTTTCCAATTTGCTCCACTTGCCAACCCTTCTGGGGCTCTGCCTTGTGGCCCTTGCCTTGTGGGGCTCTGTTCCCCTGATCGCAGTTTTGTTTTTCATTGATTAGAAACTCTGAGAATACATAACACAGACAGAAGCAGAACAATATTATAGAAATTTCCATATTTGATATCAAATCACTAGACTGACTGGAAGATTTGTCTTCAATTTTGTGTGGCAATTGGCCTTACCTCTTCTCCCTCCCACTTGCTATTCCTCTGTGCTCAAAATCAAAAATTGTAATCAGGGCCGTGCTTAGGGGGGGGGGGCGACCGGGGCGATCGCCCAGGGCGGCTAACAGCTAGGGGCGTCTAAAAATGACAAAATTTCAGCTAAAAATTAAGTTTACTAAAATTGTTAGATTTTTTTAAAAACAGGATTGGATTGGATTTGGGAATAAGGCCGATTGACTGCTGTAGGTCCTAGACCTGAGGGAGAGTGACCTCCGTGGAGGTCTTTCTAAGGGGTCCTAGCCCGTAATTACACAAATTTCGGAGAAAACCATGGAAAACTCCGATCGGCTAGGCCGACAAGCACGACTTGGGATTGAACCCGGCACCTCATGTCTACCAGCTTTGAGCGCATAACCATTTGGCCGCTGGAGGCTTATTTTAAAAACAGAGAAAAATACCTTAACATTTCATCTGTGGCAACCTGGCAGTTTTTTAGCTTTAAAGGATAGTTTTCAGAAGCAGAAGGAGGGAAATAATTTTAGTGCCTAGTATAGTATGGTGACTAAAATCTTTTGCCTAGGAGGGCGGCTAAAATCTTTCGCCCAGGGCGGCTAAAAGTGTAGGCATGGCCCTGATTGTAATGTAAAACTAGGTAGCAACATTAAAAGTCAGAAATTTTTTTTTTGTGTATTTTACACACCCTATAATTTTTTTAAACTTTATGCATATGGCATCCAGTTTTAGTATTAAAGAAATTGCATTTCTGATTTGCAGTAAAATGCTTCTAGAGTGCTTCTTGATTAATCTGTTTTGCATATTTCTGAAAAACAATAGTGAAAAAAATATATAACCCCCCCCCCTCCCCATTAAAAATATTTCATTGTTCTGGGCTTTTCCTAGTTGAAAAAATATTTTGTTTAAAATACTGTCTTAATTGTTTATTTTCTCATGGCTTGTTCATATCTTTTGATTTGAGTTCCATGTCGTTTTTACACACCGAAAAAATTATGAAAATTGCTACTAACATTCTAAGAATAAATTTATGATTAGATTGAAGTTAAATTAAATAAAAAATCAAAAATAAATGTTTCGATAAATCAACATCAGTCTCCACAGGTTGTTTAAATTTGTTGTAATTTCATTCCTATTGGTCTATGTGGTTTCATTGATATTATCTCTGTTGCTTGGCTTTTACTAAGATTAATAAATGAATTATGTATATATATATATATATTTATATATAATTGTAAAAGAATGATTATATAGGATAATGAGATGCTACCAAATATGCAAAGTCATAGTGATATAGGGGATGAACCCCTGAAAAAAGCTGTTACATTAGTTGCTTAATTTATTTTAATGGGTATCTTACATAGATTTTTTTTTTTTTTTTTTTTACCATTTTAGATTTCAGAAAATTTTAATTTTGCTGATGCAAGTCCTTGTTTCTCCGGCCAACATGAAACAGATGATACAGAAAACTTTGAACAGTCTCCCTCTTCAAAAACTTGTGATACATCAAAAATCATAGCTAATGTGAGTATTTGATTGGTATATTTTAATGCATTAAATTCTCTGCATAGACTTTCATTATATTTCTATTAATTAGTATTATATAATTTTGATGAATGCTTATAGTATATAAATAGTTTTCACTATGACAATTTTTTAGGATCAGAATAGCTATTTTTATTTTGTAGAAAAATTTTGTTAATAAAAAAAGATACTTATTTACTTTTATTTTTATATAGAGAAAAATATTTCTGAATTTCAAGTAGGTATATTAATATGTTACTTAACTGTTTAAAGTAACTGCAAATTTTGAAGGAAAGTAATCAAGGGCAATGTGGAAAAAAATTACTTGAGAAACAAATTTTTTTTTTCAGTTTCAATTTGTTATTTTTTGTTTTCTTACAGGCTAAAAAGTCTTATACACCTTGGAAAGTTGAAGATGTAGTTGCTGAAACTACAGATATACCCATACACATAGCCAAAAATGTTATCTCCCTCTTTGACCAAGACTGTACTATTCCTTTTATAGTGAGATATAGGAAAGAAAAAACTGGTGGCTTACAAGCTGAAAAATTACGAGATATACAAGCTGCCTATGATGAAGTAAAGTAATTAAATTTGATGTTTCTTGATATTTATTATATATTTTTTTTTTCTTATAATTATTAAAATTTCATAAAGCAGGTCATATAGGGAAGACTGAAAAGGTGTTAACCATAAAGGAGGGTTGAGTTGACCCACGCTTTAAATCTCTTCCATTTTCAGGCTAAAAGGTTTTAATTATTTTGAAATACTTATGAAATAATTTGGTTTGTGCTATATTGCATACTGTATATTTTAATATTTTTTAAAAATGTATTTTTTTTTTTTTTTAATCATCTAATTTATCGTGCAAGTAAATTAAAATTTTCTTGCCATAAAATGTACAAATTTGTCATGTATTTTCCTAATATATTTTTAACTATTTATATTCAGTAAATTTTTTATTTTAAACTCCATTAAGGCAAAATGTTTAAGTTAATCAGAATATTTATTAACTGAACCATTTCATTTAAAATATGACTGTTATGGGAAGTAAAACTAAATTTGAAAATTATTAATATTTTGTGTCGTCTAAGTTTGAATAAATAATGCAAGTCAGTTGTGCAAAACATTTTTATCAGCAATATGAAAGATGAATTCAATATATTAAAAAAAAAAAAAAAAAAGCATAAATAAATTACATGTTTGTAAATATAAAAAATACGAAGTCAACGTCAATGAAGTTCGCTCACTAAGATTTTCGGAAATAAAAAAATATGGGATCGTCAAAACGTTTTAAAATCCATAGTTATATGTAGGTGTAGACTGTGTTCAACTATTACAGCTGAAGAAAACAAAATAAAAGTTAAAAAACAACTGAAAGTTGAAGCTGCTTTCTGAATCCCAGCACTTTGCAATAAAGTTCGTTCAGTAGAAAGGACGAGAAAATTCCAGCCATTTCGAGCACAATTATGAGTCAGTGATGTCAGAGGGAGCAAACAACATGTATGGTCGAGCAATGCACAGTTGTTATCTGTGCTAAGCAGAAGCATGGTAAGGGGACGAGCTACGGATCTTGTGTCTTGTGGTATGCAATCAAATTATACAACATCACCAAAATGGTATTTCATGGTGCCAAATTAGCCGAACATTCCATTTGGCACAGTCTACAGTGTGTGGTATTATAAAACGTTTCACTACAACTGGAAAAAGCTGTCCTGGAAAAGCTCCCAGTCGGAATCTAAAGTTGACGGATTGGGAAGTGCTCCTATTTCGTTGACATATTTCTAAAAATAAGCACTTAGCAGTCACAGAACTAGTTAGATAGGCAAGACTAGGCTTTGGAAAAACTATTTCTGAAGCATCTATGTGTCGATATATTAAAAGATGTGGTTACACATTCTACAAAACGAGGCGTAAGCTATTCATGACTACAGCGAATAAATGTTGGTGTGTTGTGTGGGCCAAATCTCATCTCAGCTGGACTCCATCGCAGTGGGGAAAGGTATTGTGGACAGATGAATGCATTTTTCATGTTTCATTTGGAAATGTTGGTCAAAAAGTTATTAGAAAGAAGGATGAAGCAAACAATCCATCCTGTTACAATTGCGTGGTTTCTAAACCAAGCTCTGTGATGGTGTGGGGTGGCATAGCAGCAAATGGAGTTGGCAATTTTCATTTTTGCACGGATACGATAAAGGCTCAGGACTATTAAAACTTGACAAACTTGATGATTCTCAGCATAGATTCAACAATTCCTAATTAGATTTTGATGTAGCTATCAAGTCACATATTAATAATATTAGAGTGCACAAAAATATATATTTTAAATTTTGTTTTAGAAATTTTGTTTCATTTAGTCTGCATAAATAGCATACAGTGTGTTTCATAGTAAATATTAAAAGATAAATTGTAATTTTAAAAATAATTTTATCCTAGTTTACAGTTTTATACTAATTTACTACAATTGTCATGTTCAAATATATCTAAAATAGATAAATGATGTCTTTACACTTACTCATGTTCCAGTTCCAGACAGTTATTTAGAAACTGACTTGTACTTTTTAAAATTTGATTCACAATTTTATAGATAGTGAGTCAATGTGACTCTCATATTTTCAAGTTCTGAACAATGTCGGCTAAAATTCTGTTTTTCTTATTTTAATTTTCTGATTATAATGAAATATGTGGAATGAATTTTTTAACTTTATGTATTTTTAAAATTCATGAACATTACTCCATAAATTTTTACTTGTAATTTTGTTCTCTTCTTTTTATTTTTATAGACTTGTTCATAAGAAAGTAGAAAATATTTTGAAAACTGTAAAAAGTGAAAAGTTTGATGAAGCAACTGCTATTTCTCTTTTGAGTGCTAAGACTCTTGAAGAAGTTGAATTTCTGGTAATTTTTGTGATAATTTAAGAAATATGTCTCAATTAGTCATTTTAAATGCATTGATTTATACAAACTTAGTGCTTGATTAATAAGTACAAAACTTTGAATAAACACTATAAAATGCAATATTTTATTCAAAATTTTGTACTTATTACTTTTAAATGCCAGTTCTGGGGTGCTTGATTACCTAGCATACTTATAATATCTATATAAATGGCATTCAATTGTAATGTTCAATATATTTGGTTAAAAATAAATACATTAAAGTTGTATCTCATATATCAGATGCCACATACTAATTTATGTGTAAAAAATCCTAACTCAGGAAAGCAAAATTTAACTTATTTATTTCCTATATTCATATAAATAAGACAACTTGAGAAAAAGCCATAAATTTTGCGTTTCTGCAATATATGTTTTTCTTCAATTGGAAATTTTGTTTTAAAAAGTTTTTAATTCCTTCAAATAGAGTATAATTAATGTTTAATGTTCATATTATTATATGACTAGCAGGCTATGCCCGCTTTGCTGGTCACTATATTTAAATGAATTTTCGAAAGAATTGAATTAATATTTATTTTTTTACACCACATTATAGACAAAAACTTTAAAAAAAAAAAAAAAAAAAAAAAAAAAAAGAAACTGAAATTGCTCCAAACCTCGCTTTGGGTACCCACTGTCTACAGCAGCTCTTTTCCCACCAGCACTGCATCAGGTCCAGGTTTCCCATACCTGCAGAAAGATCTTTCCCTGGAACTTCATTCTGGATATTTATCAACGACAGGGGGGATCCGCTACTATTTAAGAACTACGATTTTAAAGATGACTGTATCTCAGCATCTATTAAATATTTTAGTTTTGAACCATGTATGTAGCCCATGCTATTTACACTATATTACGATTTGATTCCGACCAATGTAATAAAATAAAATAAAATGTAGATTAATATATATATATATATATATATATATAAACAAATATATTTTAATCAATTTAATCCTTTTTACTATGTATATACTACCATTTTTACCGATAAATACCGTAAAAAAAAAAAAAAAATAATAAATAAAAGTTTTTTCTTTTAAAGGAATTAATTAAAAAATGAAAAATAAGAAGTTGTTCTACTATAAAAAATTAAACATAACTGCTATAAATACGTTTTTTAATTTAAAAGTAATTATACTTAATTTTTTCTACTGTATTACGATTTTATTTTCAATAAATATATTAAAAAAAAAAAAAAAAAAAAAAAAAATTCGCCTTTAAATGAACGTATTAAATAAAATAAGTTGCGTAATAGCCGTTGCTAAGATACTCAGATGATTGAAGCAAAAGAATAAATCTATGAAAAATTAAACAAAGAAGCCAATATTTAAAAATCGGAAAAACATTAATTTAAAAAATTCGAAGTTCAAAAAAATCTCGATGAGGTGCACACCTGCAGGGTCCCAGGTACCTATATGCCAAATTTGGAAGCTCTGTGATCAGTAGTGTGAGCACCAGAGCGTAGACAGACACACACACAGACACTTCTCTTTATTTATATAGATTTACTATGCATAAGCACATTACGTGTCTTAACCATGTTAAATAGCTGTTGCAAGTTTTTGCAGCTCATAGTGTTTGCTTGCAAAATTATTCATTTTGTAAATTAATTATTACTTGGATTTAATCAGATTAACATATAAATATTTCAAACCAAGTCTAATAACTGTTTTTAAAATTTTAGACCCTTTTTTTTTTTTTTTTTTTTTACATGCTCTCTCTTTCTTGCTGTTATCTTTCTTTTTTCTTTTAATGTAGTAAAAGGTTTATTTCATAATAAAAAAAGGAAAAATGTAAATAGATAAACATTTATTTATATTTTTTGAATTTTTATAATAAAGTATTGTTTGACAGAATAATAATGTTTATGTAGCATTTTATTAGAAACAGTAACATTTTAAGAAAACAAAATAAATTGAACAATTCATTAAAAAAAGATTATTTAAGGGAGGGAGGGAGGTAAAGCTATAAAGAAAAGAAAATTATAAATATGCACCTTTTTAAATAATTTCCTTATAAATGTTTACTTAAGGATTGTAAGTAAATTTGAATCTACACAACAAGCATATTGTATTTAATCCATTTTAACTTAATATATATATATATATATATATTAAAAAGAATTAATATAATTATTAAGAGCTGTTTTTATGTTTGGTTCCAAGCTATTACAGGGTGGCTACGAGTCACAGAAAGTCAGGGAATCGTGGAAAGTCAGGAAATTTAAGTGAGTCTGTAAAAGCCATGGAATACTCATGGGATTTTGAGAGATTTTGTAGAAGTAGGCCATTTTTGAAAGCTCATTATTAAAAATTGCTAAATTATTCATAATGTTGGTCACTCTGCATTAACTTTTTTATTATTTTGGTTACATAATGATATTCTATTTCATTGTATATTTGTTTAGTATGCTCCCTTTAAACCTGGAAGTAAAAGAACTTTAGCTGAACGATCAAAGCAGTTAGGTTTGGAGCCTCTGGCACAACAACTTCTTGATTCAAAAATTTCTCTTCCTGCAATTAATTTTTCTAATTATATGAAACCTCAAAAAGGTACTTTTCTATTATTAGTCTTATTTTGTTTCTTTATTTATTTTGCTGATATGTATAGATATATTTTATTTATAGAACAGGAGGCCTTTTAACAACATGAAGTGGTCTTTATTATAATTCATTCTTTATTGTATTATTTACGTTTTTTTTTTTTTTTTTTTTTTTAAATAAAGTTAGGCTTACACTATTTTCAAAATGAACTAATATGTTGTGGCCATTACAAAACATTCTTCTATATTTTTTGTATGTGTACAAATTTATGCAGTGCAAATTAATTATTCATGATGAATGTAGATGATTTTCATCTCTGAAATTTATAATGGTAAATGTTGAAAGAAAGTCAGTTTTAATATATATAGCTGAAATCTAAAAATATTCTCTCTCTCTCTCTCTCTCTCTCTTTTTTTTTTTTTTTTGTTTAAAAAAAAAAGATAATTATGTTTTAAATTATCATAGGTGTATGGTTCAACCATCCCTCTTAAAGGTATTGATGAGTTTTTTTCAAATATGCTCATATTAAAAATTTACACCCTTTGGAGGAGGAAAGGGAGCAGAATGCTTCTAAATGTGCAGATTTTTTTTTTTTTTTTTCCTTTTTAGTTGACTATTACAATGTTATATACAGCCGAACCTCGTTAAAGTGAATCTCAAGGGAGATAAAAATTTGTTCATGTTATCAATAGTTCATGCAATCAGTAACTAATCTTCATATAACTAAACTAATTTTCATTTTGACGGGGATTGTGGAAACAATTCGTTAACGAGGTTCGACTGTGTATATATATATAAAAATAATCTTTCAATGATTGGTTAAAAAGTAATTTCTTATTAAAATGTTAATATTAAAATATTAATAAGTATTAATAAGCTTATAATTATATCTTATAATTATTTTATCCTACTGAAATGCGACAGAATTTTTTTTTTTTCTTTTCTTTTCTTTTTTTTTTTATTATTATTATTATTTACTCATTCATTCAGTCCATCCTTTAAATAATTTTTTAAATTCCTGTTTTCAGTTTATAAAGGAAAGAAGGAAAGCCTCTTTATTCTGAGCTATTATTAAAGATACTTGTCATGTCAATTATATTAGCCAATTTGTGTTACAACATCCCCATTGGGACAATCTTGTTTGAGTCATATATCAAATAGGTCAAAAACAATCTTTTGGATGATGCCTTTTTCTTTAAAATTGATTTGATAATAATTGCTAAGGACATAATATGTGTAAAATGTAAATTGTATTAGAAATTCTAAGTGAAATAGTTTGAAATTAAAATGAGTTAAAAATATTAAGGAATGAGAAACAATAATTTTACATTGTTTCTCATTCCGTAATATTTTTAATTTTCTGAAATTTGATGAAAATAATGATTCCAGATGATCATTTGAATTGTTTCACATAAGTATACTATAAAGTATAGATTGTTTCATTAGTTTTGGATAAGAAAAAGTACTTTTGCTTTACTAGAATTTATATAATAATGATAAAGAAGGTATATGAATAATACAAAAAGTAAGTACTCTATATATATTCAATTTTATGCACAGCTACTTATATATTTAATTTTTTGTGAATAAATCATTGAGTTTTGGTGTAATTTTGGACACCGAAATTTAATAACTGATGCCATGTTATGCTGTGTTTTTTGTCTTGGCAATTATCTAGAAATAACCAAAACTGCTCTTGACAGGTTATCCTGTTATTGCACAATAATGCTAAACCACATGTAGCATGGTTTCACTTGTGATTTGGTTCAGTGATTCATATGCGAGCTATTGAAATATTCTCCTGTCTGTTTAGATGTGATTTTTCATGTTTTTGGATTGCTGAAGAAGCACCTAGAATAGAAGGATAGCATCTTATATTTGGTGCTAAAGTTTAGCAAGCTATGTTCATCGGTCTCAATGACCTTAACATTGCTTTCTTTCATACTGTTTTTTATTCATTTAATTAAATAGACTATCAAACTGAAATCTCCAAAAAGCTAACCTGTTTCACATCAGAATCATTTGACTTTGATTTTTAAATTTGATCCACAAAAAGTCATATTACCCGCATCTGTTATTGATGTTAAATTTGAATTTGTGTTAATATTATTATCAAAATTTAGGTGGACAATATGAATTGATATATATAGATTTGAAGTTTCTTTAATGTTAAAATAATTAAAGACAAATCATATTAGCATTAAATTAATATTTTATTATATATTGATTTATAGTTTAATCTTAATCTGCAGTAATTTAGTATTCAAGTAGTTGACTTTTCTGCTTTTAAAAGTTTTCTTAGTAATTTTTCTTAAAAATATCTATTCTAAGCAGGGACCAGTCCAGGCGAAAAAATAAAGGCCCTATTGCTACCTTTTCACAAAATTCAAATCCATAAAATGGGCCCTTTCACAAAATTTCATTTTATAAAAATGACCCCCCCTTTTTTTTTTCTTTTGATTTTCCGATCTTTTCAGTATTATTTCAAATGATTGCTTATACTTGGTTCAATAAAACACTATTAACCTGGTATTAAACATTATATATAGTGACTGCTAAAATGAAAGGATTTACATAATAATATTTAATTTTACAATTTTTTTTTTTTTTTTTTCCTAAAAATATATCGTTTTTCCAAAAAAGAAAGAAAAAGGGCCTCAAAAATTAAAATTTGGACTGACCCCTGCTATGTATATAATACTAAAGAATGTCTGAAATAATTTTATTTTCATCACTAGGTTTGGAAAATATAACAGAAATTAAAACAGGTATTCAGCATATCATTGCAGATACAATATCTAAGGATAGAAGAATCTTGGATTTTGTCCGATCAATGTAAAATTTTTATTACTTTTGAATATTTAAAATATTATGCTTAGTAATTCAGAATAGAGTAATAGTTATCTATATTTTAACTGGAGATCAGGAAACAAATTTGCAAATTTTATTCAAATCTTTAATTAATGAGAGCATTATTTTACAAGAGGTTATATGTATAATTTAAAATGCAAAATTAATTTTGCATGGTTTCTAATTTCTTTGTAGTTAGGAAAATATGGTCAAGTTTCTAAAATTTAAATATATATATATTCTTAATGTAATTCATTTTCTAAGTAAAATATTCATCAAGTTATTATATGTTAAACATTTAGCATTTTTGGTGACTAATTTTTAAAATAAAGACTAAAAAACATTTATTAAACTTAACTTTCAGATACATAAGTGAAGTCTACTTGTATGCAAATTTCTTATATATATATATTATAACTTATTAATATCTTATGTTCTTTTAATAACAATATAAATTTTTATCAATGGATTTTTCATAAACATTAGGCCATTTTCCATTACATAAATAAATTTTTCATTGTGCACTGTAAAAAAAAAAAAAAAAAAAGAAATGTAATTTCCGCCTTTAAAAATGAAGCCTCTGTATGTTGAAACTTTTAATTTATATTAATCAGCTAGCTGGATATAGTGACTCTAGAAAATTCTGACCATTACAAATTCCCAGCACCTGCAGCATCTCTTATTGACAAAAACCTGAAAAGAAGATATGCTCTCTGGTGGAGGAAAATGAAAGTCAACTTAACCCATGGAGGTTGTAAAGAATTTCCAACACTGCATAGTAAAAACAGCTAATCTTAGCTTATAAGGAGATTTTAGCAAAATTAATTTAAGCAGTATCCACTGGCAGTAAAAAACATAACATTGGGCTATTTCTGGAAATTCTGTATGTGTTTAAACTTTGATGTCCGGATGAAAAAATTTCAACATAAGGAAATAAGACTAAAGCATTAAAAGAAACAGCAGAAATGTAAAATATAAAACCAAAGGGTTAATAACATGTTATAGGCTGGTAATAGAAATGGATACTAAAGGTGTAAAAAATTTAAAAATTAGTTAAGTATTTTTTTTTTTTTTTTTTTTTTTTTTAAGAAATGTGATTTCTTCATCAAGAAATGAAGATTTGTATGTTGCAATAGCTAATTCATAGTAATCTACTTTACTAATCGTCTACAGTAGCCTCTGAAATTTTTGACTGCTGCAAATTCCACTTTGTGACACCTGTAGCACCCTTGTGGGAGTAAAAGTTTGAAAAAAAAGATATGCTCTCTGTTGAAGGAAAAATTAAATTGTATAGTAAAAGCAGCTAGTCTTAGCTGATAAGAAGATTTTATCATTAGAATAATAAAAGCAGTAACCCTTAGCAATAAAAAGGTTAGAGTAAGTTCATAATGTTCGGCTATTTCTGGGAATTCTGTACATGTTTAAACTTTGATGATTAAATGAAAAATGGCAGCATAAAGAAAAAGACTGAAGCATTGAAAGCAATAACAAAAATATAAGATAACAGAATAAGGGCTTAACATGTTGTAAGGCTGGTAAAAGAAAATGATATTAGAGATGTAAAATTTTTTAAAATTGGTTAATTGGGATGCAAGAAAAGGGGGGGGGGATAGAAAAGAATACAGAAACATTTGTTAGATTTGTCATAATTTTATAGAATTTAAAAATAGAACTATGGGCTATATTTAGGGTTTTGGAGGTGAGGAATCAATTGCAAACACTTGGAGCTGTAAAATTAATTGGGAAGGATGAGGGGAAGATAGAGTTCAGTAAATGTGAAAGCAAAATTTAATTTTCAATTAAGAAGGGGAAAATATTTTAAGTTTAATATGTAGCTATAAATAAGTTTTCAAAGCTTTTTAAATAAGGCTTTATATATACTACAGGCAAGTCACAAGTCTTGCCGCCTGCCTCCTTCCTTCCTTTCTTAAGTTTCTTAAATTATTTTTTCATAAATTTCGTTTAAGTTTATTGTTTTGTTTGTTTTGCAGGCTGTTAATTAATAAAATTGGTTTCTTTAAATATATGTATTTCATCCCCTGATAATTTTTTTTCACCTTTCTGAGCTTCTCCTACATAATTTTTTTTTTTTTTCATTCTTATTGGTCTTTGTGGTTTGATTGTCTTTGTCTTAGTGATCTTGTATATATATATATATATAAACTCCAGTCCATAAACTATATGAGTGGGTTCTGTTAAGAAGATTCGGAATTTCAAATTGATTTAATTAAATATTAATTTTCAATTAAGAAATGAAAAATATCTTAAATTAAAAATATAGCTATAAATAAATTCTCAAAGTTTTTTTTAAATAAAACTTTTTTTTTTATGAACTCCAGTCCATAAACCGTATGAATGGATTTTGATAAGACGATTTGGAATTTCTAATAGATTTAATTAAATATTTAATTTTTAATTAAAAAGGGAAAAAAACCTTAAATTTAAAATACAGGTATA
The DNA here is from genome assembly GCA_963930645.1 of Salticus scenicus. Lineage (NCBI taxonomy): Eukaryota > Metazoa > Arthropoda > Arachnida > Araneae > Salticidae > Salticus > Salticus scenicus. Next base: position 234,619,437 of record OZ005653.1, on the reverse strand, counting down.
AATGAATTCTCAAAGTTTTATATATATAAACTCTACTCCATAAACCATATGAATAGATTTTGATAAAAAGATTTGGAATTTCCATTAGATTTAATTAAATGTTTAATTTTGTAAAGCTCTTAACTTTCAAACAATTGAAAGGTTTATGGACAGGGAACTAATAATTGATATTTATAGCTGATTTTCAATTTTAACTCAGATACTTGGGGTTTTCTTTGATTTTCTTTTTAGATGTGTGGTTTTCAGTTGCATGACTCTGAGTTCAAATCCCATTTCATTCATGGACATCCATAGTGATTCAGAATCTATTTTAAACTGTTGGTTCCGATCTAATAACGACCGTAGAGTGACATCCCAAACCCTCATAAATGCAAAGGGATATTTTTCAAAATCTAAATTATAGGAAAAGAGTCACTGTTTAAGTTTAAATTTTGTATTTTAATGTATGCCCCATCAGTCACTAATGACCATATCACATGAGAGATTTCGCACAACATTTCACCAACACAACACAAAGCAGCATATAGGGAAGATTCAAGATCAACTAGTAATCAACTTTTTCAACTATTACTCAGAAAAGTTCATCATGTTGCATTGTATAGAAAGTTAGGCGATATCTCTAATTTGATATGGCCATAAGAGGTTCTGCTCTTCAAGCTGGTAGGTGGAAGGTACCAGGTCCAAACCAGAGTCATGCTCATCAGATTAGCAACTCCCAGTTTTCTCTGAAATTTGCATGAATATGCACTTGGGCACCTTAGAAAGCAGGGTTGGCAAGTTTCTTCCAAGGTGGAAAAAACCGGCTGGAAGAAATAGGTTTCTTCAAAGTGGAAAAAATGGAAGAAACAGTTTCTTTAAAATTTACCACATAAGTTGTAACCTTGTAAGATACAATGAATGCATTTTTCAAATTAACAACTTTAATTAAATTTAATTATGCCTACAGAAATTTTAATTATTAATTATGTATGCTTAATTAATAATTACATGAGATTTTTAGCCAAGATCATATCACACACACATCAAAATACTCAAAATCCATTAAAGAAATCAATTTCACTTTAACCAATATTAAGCTTTATTATTTAAACAATATGTTATTTTTTTAACAGGTAATCAAATAGTATCTATCATTTTCCTACTTTCTGATAGAAGAACTTTTAACTAACATTTAATTAATTAAAGGGACAAGTATCAACATCCTCATTTTCTCTATTGCAGTGCAACGCATTATAACCAAAAGATATTAGCAGTTGAATATTGCAATTGGTTTCTCAAATTAGAATAGATGAATATAAAATATGGAGGGGGGAAGGGAATTTAATCCTAGATAACTTATAGGAGATTTTAAAAGTATTTTGTCATTTTGTATAATTCGCTAGTTTACCAGCTTAGAATTCATACAAAGGATTGCATTCTAAAAAAATATAGCGAACAAATATTTTAACTAAAAATTACATTAACTGTTATCACTTGTACTATTTGAACATATGGTAATATGCGATAGTAAATATATCATATAGCAGTATTTAACTGCTTTTCAATTGAGTTGAAGTAAATTTTAAAAAAAGTCAGAAGTTAAATTGTTACTGAAAATCATAAATTAAAGTTCTGAACTCAAATATTAAAGATGAGTAGGATGTGATCCTAATAGAAATTTCCAGGTCATAAAATTATTTTACTTGCTAAGATGATACAGCACACAGTGATAAAATAAATGAATAAGACTTCTTACCATTTTTAGATGAGAAAAAAACAGGAAAACCACAGAAGTTCAGTTTTACCACCATTTATTTAAGGCTCTTCCTAAAATTGGAGAGTGGCATGCATTTGGGGTAAATCGTCACCATCAACTTGCCTAAGCTGCTCAATTGGCCTCTAAGTCTGGTAAAGTTGAAATTGGCGATTCCACAAAAGCCACGCGGTGCACACATGCGAGAGTGTGGCCACCGACGATGTGAACCTCTCAGTAGCTGGTCATCAAGTGTAGTGATAAAAATTTTCGAGCAACGCGGAAGCTACGAGCCTCCAAAAACGTCACAGTGCTGAACAGCCAGTCAGGAGCGAACGGTCGTGAAAGGGAGAGGTGAACGCATACAGTACCGGTAGAAAAGTGGGATCCTCAGATGAAGAACCGAAGAGAGAATTTGGCGTGTTGCTGGAAAGCAAATGCACGGAATGAATCGGCAATTTAATGAAACTTAATAAAATTTTGATTAAATGATAAATAATAGATTGATTTTGCTAAAATTAATGAAAAATGATTAAAATCAAATAAAAATGATGTTGTGCATCACAACATAAATATGCAAAAAGTTTTAAAAACATTAGTCTTCTAAACATTGTAGTATGAATGCTAGTACATAAAAAAAATAGTAGCTAATGAATAATTAATTACTTTTTTTTTTTTTTTTTTGTAATATAATGTGTTGCATATAATAATTTTGTATTTTTACATTTTTTTTAAAAAAAGGAGGATTATTTTTACAAAAGTGGTAGAAATAGTTTAAAAACACCATATTTCTAAAGAAGAAAATTCTTATCATCTATAGCTATTTGAGGTTTGTTATTACATAATAACTTATTTTTCAAAAATTATTATTTTTAATATTAAGTAATAGAGTTTAGATTTGATATTATATTATGTGTTGAGTTTAATTCTTTTATATAGGTAGTTATATTTTAATCTTGAAGATCTGTTTAGTTTTTTTGTTGGTTTCTTCCATTTCTTTCAGTTTCTTCTGGTTTTTTCCACTTTCTTCCATTCCACTGTTGTTTCTTCCAAGAGAAATCCAATCCTGTTAGAAAGATTCCACATTCGGCAGCGATTTGGTCATCCACTGCAACTCGGGCGCTTGTCCCTATTACCTGCAACAATAGTTTACCAATGAGCTTCTATTTAGGTGCTTATTATATAACAGTTTCGAAATAGATAGTATCGAAAAAATTGGAGTTTCCCTTTTATATTTGAATCCCAGTTACATGTGAACAACACTATACGTGTTATTCACATGTAACTCAGACTAGACTCAAATGTAACTGGGTTTAGACAACATAATATTTGCTTTTACGTTATTTCATATGTTTATTTTGTTTATCCAATCAACCATTAAATGACAGCAATTTCACGCCAAATATTACAATATGCTGTGACCGGCTACGTCTGTCGCATGAGACAATTAATTTTTTGTGTTTATATATAATTCATGGGTTGTAAACCTGATAGTACAGCCTTAATATCTCTTTGGCGGGTTTTGAATTTTTGTCACCATTTTAGACTTAATCCATTGTAACAATAAGACTTAATCCCTTGTAACAATATGCTATGAGCGCTATTTCTGCCATATTTTAGACAACTAATCTTTTTATGGTTATATATATTTCCCATTAAACATATTTTTATTTATTTAAATATTAATTTGAATTTTTCAAATATTTCTGTTCGACAGCGTGCAAGTGCAGTAACACACAGAGGCTCATTTGTTTGTATGATAAATTAGCATAATGATTATTATATAAAAAAATAAATAAATAGGTAAACATTATCGTGTTGCACAACTTTATTTTGTTGCTCCACTGGCGGCTTTTGAATTTTTGTCGCCATACTAGCAATTTTTTTTTTTTTTTTTTTTTTTTTTTTTGTATGAAAAGGGGAAGACTATTTTACTAATAATTTTATCAGACTCTTTTTTGTTTATACATAAGAATCCTTTATATTCTGCTTATATTTTTAATGGTTTTTAGGTTTAAAATAGTGTTTGTTGAAATAAATTTCCTATCTTTAAAACTGCATTTGTTCTGTAAATTTTGTGTAAAAATAAATCTTTTAAGTTTTTATATATTTGATGCGCTACTTAGATTAAAATGGCTGTTGCTATATTAAACTTCTTGTCGAAAAACATTCGGTGTACTTCAACACCAAAATTAAAAAAATCGCCCAGCAGGATCTGTTAATGAAACTGATAAAATAAAAATATGGTTCATAGAGTTTAAATAATCTATTTAAAAAAACTTTTAAAACCCAAATTCTTAATGTATCGTATCACATACATAGATATAGTAATAATATATAGATTGATCATTGGGGAGAAAAAAGTTATTCCTTTTCACTCGGGAAAAGACGGCGATTTTACCAAAATATGGCAGTCTTTCCCCGAGTGAATACACACGGGAATACACACGAATGCTTTAGCAAATAAAATTCATGAATAATTTATTTACTAAAGGTGAATGAAAAGCTCCAGGTATAGTTTCAAATTCATTCTTCTTTTTTTCCTTTTTTCCTTCAATACCACTTAATGGCTGATTCCAAAGCTTTTTTTTCGGCATCAAAAATCTTTGCACAATAATATGGGGATGATAGATCAATATATATTATTATATCTATGATCACATAAATCTTTTCGAAGATAGAATAAAACTTAATTTGAAAAAAAAAAATAATAACATTTGTTTATTAACCAAAATAATTGATGAAATTGGAAATGCAAGTTGGTCTTGTGGGGTACAGGCTGTATATTATATTTTTGTGTTTGTGAGAGAAAATTTAAAAGAATTTGAAAACTGCAATTTTTAATCCCACTTAAAAATCATGTGACTTAATGTGATGCAGATTTTTCATTTTTTTTCTCCTAATGGTTTCCATACAATCTTGTGCTGTTGCCACCTAAAATTCATGCTTTAGTTAATTTTAAAAAATCTAATTGTCCGATTGATAAGCTGTTTAATGCATCGGATTTACAAAAATTTTCCCTTTCATTTGCTATCTTATTTGTAACGATGCGACTGATATTTCTAATTTATTTTTCTCATTTTAAATAAATGTACATTTTTTTTTTTTTTTTTTTTTAACTATTATTATTCTGTCGAAAAAAAAATTGGCAACAATTAAATTATGGATAAAATTTTAAAATTTAAATGGCTTATTTATCAGAAATTAGAAGGTTATTATTTTCACATTTTAATTAATTAAGAAAAAACTAATCATCCGATTGATAAGCTGTTTAATGCATCGGATTTACAAAAATTTTCCCTTTCATTTGGTATCTTATTTGTAACGATGCGACTGATATTTCTAATTTATTTTCTAATCTTTCTGATTTATTTTCCTCATTTTAAATAAATGTATGTTTTTTTTTATTATTATTATTATTATTATTTTCTTGAAAAAAAAATGGCAACAATTAAATTATGGATAAAATGTTAAAATTTAAATGGCTTATTTATCAGAAATTAGAAGGTTATTATTTTCACATTTTAATTAATTAAGAAAAAACTAATCAAAAATTTGAAAATCTGACTTCGATGTGCACAATGACCCTTCGGGGGGCACCTTTGTGTTAAATCTCATGACTGTCCGAGCTACCGTTTTCGAGAACAGTGAAATATACAAATATTGCTCACTTAATAGTATAAGATAATACCAATATCATTTTAATATATAGACATTCTTTTAAAAAGGAGGAGATACTAGACCTAAAAGATATTTTTAATCTGAATAAATTTTGTAATTGGAAATAGGTTTAGTTGATGTGCAGTTTAAGAAGTGATCATCTGTGTACCTAATTTTAATCACCCACATTATTTTTACCAGGTGTATAAATATGAAATGTAAATTTTTTTTATTATTATTTAATTCAAAAGAATGGTAAAAGTATTTTTTTTTTTTTTAAGTATGTAATACCATCGTTAGTTACATATTTTTCCTATCATTCGGAAAATTTGTGTACACTATAGCAGTAAAAATCTTTCCCTTTTGCAGCAGACCATTCATTGAGCCATTTTTTTCACTTCTTATGGCCATATCACATGAGAGATTTTCGCCCAACATTTCATTACACACAATACAGCAGTATATGAGGAAAGATTCAAGTTCACCAGGTAGTCAACTTCTTCAACCATCACTCGAAAAAGTTGATCATGTCATGTTGTATAAAAAGTTGGTTGAAATTTCTTGTGTAGTATGGCCATTGCGAACCAAAACACTGTTTACAAGTACGGGACTCATCAATGCAAATAAGTGGTAATCGGAAGAAGCCAAGTATAGTGAGTAAGCAGCATGGGGTAACACTTCCCATTTGAGTTCTTCCAATGTCTGACAAACCAGATTTGCCCTATGTGATTGAATATTGTCTTGGAGAAAAACGTGTTGCCACCTTTGATCAAAGATTGATTTCTGAGCAGCATGCTATTCAAATTGATCAATTGTTGTGGGTAGTGTTTGGTATTTAACAATTTTACCAGGTTTTAACAGCTTACAATATCTTTCTGATCCTATAAACATAGAGCATCGTCTTCCTGTCAAAGCAGTTTGGTGTGAACATGTTGTTTATTTTAAAAGAATAATATAAATTGAAAATTACCAATGATTGTATAACTATACTAAAAATAGATTTGTATGTTTTAAATCTGTATATATTCAAATCTCATAGAGAAAGGGTGCTTTTAAAATTTGCTTCTCTCAAAAATTAAATAAACATTTTCAGCAGTTATAAAAGCTTCCTGATTATTTATATCTAATATATACGATTAACACATTTCTTTTATCATCATAAACAACATAATTAAGTTATAAAAAATAGTGTACCTGCGTCTGCTGTTGATCAATTCTCAAAATAATCTTGGGGATTGATTCTCAAAATAAATCCACTTTTCATCCGCAGTAATGCAAAGAGGATTTTTTTTTTTTTTATTATTCAAGCATATTTTCACATGTGGTACTCATCTTCCGATCTTCTGAATCTTTACCATCTTTCGTAGGTAATGACAAGCAGACTGTTGACTAATATCTATTTGCTCTGCAAGTTGTTTTTGTGTTTGTGCATTGTCTTCAGCCTACAGTGCTTTCAATATTGTATCTACATACCACTTCTGAATTACCACTTTTTCGATGCCAAAACCATCTTTTACACATATCTTGCATAGGAGCATGCTCTTCATAAGATTTTTGGAGCAGTTAGTAAGATTCAGTAGCAGTTTTCTTCAAATGAAAGCAAAAATTAATGCTATCTGTGAATGCTGTTTATTTGGCACAAATTCCAATATATTGAAAACAGCAGCACAGTATTATGCAAACAATTTTTCAATTTAGCACTCATGCGCGTTTGACACTTGTTGATGGCGCAACCAAATGGCATCTATGTCAAAGCTTTTCTATACTGCACTCTGTGTTGGTGTGCTATCTGTTGAAAAAAATATGCATTTCATACTTGTACTTCTGATCTGGTATGCACATGCAGCGTATTTTCATATAAAGCATTTAGAAGGGATTTATATTTTTTAATATTTATCTGTTTTATTATAGTTCTTAAAAAAAGGGGGGGGGGGATTTGCTCATTATCTATGCAGCTTGTTATGCATAGGATTTTCCATCAAAAAGAGTCATTAGTAACTCATATATCAATTTAAAAAAATCAAAAAAACATATTTGAAATACTGTGATGTAAAATTGTTAACTGCTGTAAAATTCACTTCATCTAGCATAAGCAAAGATTTTTTTTTATAATTGTAATTTTGGTTCACATCAGAATGGCATCATAGTGACATGTGTTGTCAATCATCAACAAATTTCACAAATCATCACAAATGTGGACAATAAATTGTCGCCTAAAATATTTTTATAAACAATATATATTTCGTATTTTCTACTTATATTTAAAACAATGGAAAAGATTTAGATATTTATTAAATGTTGGTAAAACGATCACTTTAAAATTCAAAATCCACATATTTAAGACAGGTTTACAACTCAATTTTGATTGCTTATTTGATAAATATCTTTACTAACTCAAAAATCAACTTCAAGGTTTTCCATCTTTAAGATTCCATACCAATGCTACTTTGAATTTTCTATAATGTATTGTTTCTTCCGCACTGCTCTCATGTCTATATTTATTTCCTAATAATGGATTGGAATTAATTATTTCAACCTGAAACAACTGTGTGTTTTTGTAATTTGTGGTGTTGGTCTTTGATGTGGTGTCTTTGTCTTTCAGCACCAGTTTTTCAGTTTATTTTACTGCAAGAGATTAAAAACTTATCTTGCATAATTTATAGTTAATTACTGGAATTAAAATTTTCTAACTTTCTTTGCAGAAATTAGCATTAATTAAACAGAAGCATATTGTGTTTAAAGTATCTTAAAATGTTTAGGCTGTTTTTGTGGAAAGGTATTGTGATGTATGCAGTGAAAATATGTATAAAAAGACTGCACATTTATAGTTATATGTTTGCCTTATCTACCATTTTATATTTTTAGACTACAAAATTATAGCCTAGATAGTATTTTTGAACCACTAAATTGTCATTCCTGGCATCAGTTCTAATTATAATGTTAATTTAAACATCTATTCACAAGCAGACATCAGCTGAAACCTATTGATTATCAAGTTAAATATCCAGTTATAATTACTAGAAATAAAAATGATCTTTTAAAATGCTAAAATTTTCTTATAGGAATAATCATCCACAAATTCGAATCATCAGTTCTAAATCACCATCAGCTGAAAAGAAAGATCGCGAAGCTTTTGTTGCTGGACAAACTACTGAAAACTTCAAATATGAAAATTATTTTAATATGAATATTCTAGTAAAAAATGTGGCGCATCACCAGGTAATGTTTTATATCTACTATATTTTTACTGTAATACATTTGTGAGAAAAATTTTTAATCAATGAGAGTATTTCCCCTTAGCAAACTTTTTTTTAAAAATAATAATAATAAAATAAATTAACAAATGGTATACTGTTGTTAACAATTTTAAGAAACAAAGCATCATTTACAAATTTTTCCATGAATTTTTCAAGAAAAGTCTTTTTTTCTCACTCAACTAATGGAATTTGTGTTTTTTGTGGCTAATTGATAACGAAGCTGCAACATTTTTAAGAATAGTTTATTACTAAAAAAGAAAAAAGAAAGATTATTCTGCTGATTAAAATAAATTATGGTTAATTGCTGAAATGCATGATTACTTTTTGTCAACAAATGCTAAAATGGCAATTATTTAACTACTAATTAAAAAAAGTTCCTGCATTTTTTTTTTTTTTTTTTTTTTTTTTTTTAACTGATTACCAAAGTATGTGATTATATATCATTTTGTTTGACTAAATAATCAATTTTTCTGAGATTAATTAATGAAGTTCATGCTAATGATATGACATTCATGAGGGAAAAGGTCAAAAGTAATTTTTTTAAATCGCTATCTTATTTTGTTTAGTTGCCATGTGTCAAGAATTTTTTTAGATCATGTATATATAATCGGTTCATACCAGCATAGTGACATGGCAACACTCGTCATGAACTAAAATTAATTTAATTTGATATTTATAAAATTTTGGGAGGAAAATTAGTTTAGAAATGGAAATCTATATATTTATATTAAAAGAACAAGCTTATAAAAATGATCACAGTTCTAATTCCTCCTTTTTCTTCTAATTATTTCAATTGCAACGAGTATATGAAAGTGCCTAACTCAGTAACATTTTGCTTTATTTTTCAAACATAATTTTTTTCATTCAAGTTATAATTTGTTTATAAACATTTAAAAGATTTATTAGCTGTCTGAATAGTGTTTAAAATATTTTAAAATAAAAATATCTATTCCATTCTCTCTGAAGAACATTGATATTTGCATTAATAAGCTAAAAACATATACTTGTATATAAATATATTATTTTTTTCATTCCACTACCTGACTGCTGTAGGTAATGGAAATACGTATTCATTCAAAAATTTCAATATTGAATTTTCAATTGATTTACATGTTTTAAGGCAGTGATGTATGTTGAAAATCATTCTTTGAAATTATTGTCTCAGAGTTATGAAAGTTAGCATACATAAGCATTGAAATGTAATCAATAAATTGAAATGTAATCAATAATTAAAATGTATCAGTATTTAAATATATTAAATGTCTTGAAAATTTTTACTTTCTTCTATCTTCAATAGAAGAAAGTATTGGATTCGTAAAAATTTTCGATTTCGGGTTTTTGATGGATTTACACGTTTTGAGAGATGTAGAACACGATTTTACCATTTTTAGAAAATGTCTGTCTGTCTGTCTGTCTGTGTGTGTGTGTGTGACAAAATTTTGTGGCAACTGTATCTCTGGAACCACTGCACAGAATTTCATACAAATTGGTATGTAGTTGCACCTTGACATAAATTAGTGCCTATCAACTTTTGGTAAAAATCGTCTTACAGGTTGCGTTGCCATCCCGCTTTTTCTAAATTTTTAACAGGGTGATATAGGGCAAAAATTTTCAAGATGGGTATCTTTCGAAAGGTCTCGTCAGTACCTTTAAAACGAATGGTTGAACTATAAATCTGTGATAATTTAAAACAAAGTTATCGATTTTTTTTACTTTTTACGTAAAAAACTTAGAAAAAAAAATCTTTTTTTTTTTTTTTCCTCTCTCCCCTTAATTTTATCAAACTCCCGCGGTTTCCGTGTTCTGACAAACTTAAACTAGTTTTTGCTTTTTTCCCCTAATTTTGTCAAAGTCCTACGGTTTCCGTGTCTTGACAAACTTTAACATATTTTTGCATTTTTCCCCTATTTTGTCAAAGTCCCACGGTTTCCGTGTTTTGACAAACTTTGATAAAATTTTGGGTAAAATGTGAAAATTATTCTAAGTTTGTCAAAACACGGAAACCGTGGGACTTTGACAAAATTGGGGGAAAAATGCAAAAATTTGTTTAAGTTTGTCAGAACACGGAAACCGTGGGAGTTTGATAGAATTAAGGGGAGAGGAAAAAAAAAAAAAAAAAAAAAGTGGGACTTTGACAAAATTTTGAGTAAAATGTGAAAATTTGCTGAAGTCCCACTTTTTTTCCCCCTCTCCCCTTAATTCTATCAAACTCCCACGGTTTCCGTGTTCTGACAAACTTAAACTAATTTTTGCTTTTTTCCCCTAATTTTGTCAAAGTCCTACGGTTTCCGTGTTCTGACAAACTTAAACAAATTTTTGCATTTTTCCCCCAATTTTGTCAAAGTCCCACGGTTTCCGTGTTTTGACAAACTTAGAATAATTTTCACATTTTACCCAAAATTTTGTCAAAGTCCCACTTTTTTTTTTTTTTTTTTTTTTATTATTGTTACTGAGTGAATTTGTATAGGAAAAGATAGAAGAAAGTCATGTAATGGCCACAACATACTAGTTGAAATTAAAATTCAAAACTTTGATTTTTTAAATTTTAATTATTCAAGATGCCTATCAATTTTCCTGATGTAACCAACTACTATATATGAAATGACATCTAAAGAGCTTTTGCAGCATTTTTGGAGAAAATCATTAGAGTCATTTTTAAGATACAGATTTATGATCCCACTACAGATTTTTTATGTGTCACAGTTTTCCAATTTGCATTTAAAGTTGGTAAAAATTGTCATCTGTACATGGAACCTGTTTTAAAGTTTCGTCATTCTATCTGTTTTTATTTTGATATATTATAGAAGATTCTGCCCCCCACCCCATACATACACACTGCCAAATTGTTAATAAATACTTTTTTTACTCAGAAGTAGAGGCACAGGGATGCAGGATATGTCCGAATGCCCAAATGAGTTTCGGAGGAAATTTTGAATATTTTCTTGAGAAAAATAAAAATATAAATTTAAAATAAAACAAAATAACAACTTACTACTTTGCAGTACTTATAATATAAACTAACAACTGTATTTTTATGTTAAAGTGTACACTTATTCTCTTAAAAACTTAATACATAGAATAAATTCCTTTGTATAACAAAAGAGACTTGTGTTATTGAGGTAAATTTACATTGCGTTTGGAAGAAATTTCCGAGTTCTGAACATTTTCTGCACCCCTGCAGTAGCACTGCCAGAAATTTTTTTAGAGGGGGGGGGGGGGGCAAAATTAAAACTGCAATACTTTCAATGTATTTTAGAATTCAGATTTACTTAAATGATTGGTTGGTTTACTGAGATGATTAAGCTAGCCTGTGTTTAAGCATCTGCAATAAAAAATTGTTATACATGTAATTTAAGCTAAAATATTTTATTCAGAAAAATTGCATAGTTTTGTTCAAAACAATCCAGATAAGTTACTGTCAGTTCAACTCTTATTTGCAGGAAAGTGTTAGAATCAGCCTGACCCATGCATCATGTTAATTCGGTTTTAAATGTTTATGTAATATAAATGTTATTTGATAACTGAGATAATCATCAATATTAGTGATATAGTTTTAAGCTTAAATATAATTTTTTTTAAAGGATTATTTTTTGCTGATTATAATTTTCTAGGGGGGGCATGGGCCTCCCTTTGTCCCTATGTGCCTACATCCATGCTCAGAAGACCTTGAAGTATGAGACAATTTGCTCAGAAGACCTTGAATTAGGTGAAAACTCGATATCTAAATTTTTGACCAGTTACAATATTTCCATTACTTATGGTACTTGTGTAATAGAAGTAAAAATGAAAACATGTCTAGTTTGAAGAATCTTTGATTGATATTCATGCTTCTTCTAATGGGAGAAGTAGTACTGAAAAGTCTTGTATCATCATTTTAATTAATTATTTTTTCAAGTTAACATTTCAGTTGTTAAATGGGATTTGCTTCATTAAAATTGATTAATTAATTAATATAATTTTTTCTTGCATACATTTTAGCTATCCTTTTCACTTATCTTTGTCTGTCTCTAGGTAATGGCAGTCAATAGAGGGGAGAAGCAAAAAGTTCTAAATGTAAAAATTCAGATTCCTTTTGACATGCAAAGACAAATTAAAGACTTTATTTGGAAAACTTTTTTCAAAAAAAGCTATCTTGAACCAGAAACCTTGAAATTTTTACAGATGTGTACCAAAGATTCATACGAACGCTTAATTGAACCTCATATATGCCGACAAATAAGGTATTTGTTATGCTTTTTTGTTATGCTAAATTTTGTTTAATTTAATGTATTATAATTTTCATATTTAAGGTATTTTTTTTTTTCATTTGGTGTTATAATTGTGAATCTGGTGAACTTTTTCGATGACCTTTGAAACAATATTTATCAAAAATAAATATATAAATCGCTTTTTTTTTTTTTTTTTTTTTTAAGACAAGTAAATAGCTTAAAAGGAAACATTGTTCTGGTTAATATACTTAATATATTCCACCTAATTTCAATTGTGTATAAAAGTTATTTGAAAAAAAAATATTAAAATATTTTTTATTAAAAATCTATTACATTTTTTTTTTTTGGGGGGGGGGGGGTTGACTTTTCAATTAGAAAACGCATTGAAAAATCCTTGTTTTCTGCTGCCAGCAAAGGACACAACATTTTTTTTTTTTTTGACACCAGGAAAGCCTTTGTTTACATTCTGCTTGGAATAGGTCTTTTTTTTTTTTATCATTTTTTCTTTAGGCTCAGCTGTTTATGGGACATTTGTGTTCAGAAGCAGCTGCATAGAGCCCTTGAGATAGATTTTTAAGCTGATATTAAAAATGACCAATTAAAAAAGTTTTTTTTAATTTGCATTTAAAGATTTTTCAATTTTGTGTTTTGCATAAGGTACTTAGTATCTTTATTATTGATGTTCGATTTGTTCTGTTTGGCATTTTGTTGTCATTTAGTAAAAAATGGAGTACAAATTTTTAAATGACAACAAGAACAATAATAATAACTGTATTTTTGTATAAGAAACTTTATTTAGGAGTGTATAATTATAATAATTTTTCTGCTTAACACCATTGTTATAAATTAAAACTTCTACTTATTTGACATATTCTGCTATTCCCTGATATGATTTTAAATAATTTATTAATATATAAACAGTTTGTTTCAGCATGTTTATTATAAATTTCTGTACAAAGCAGCCATGTTTTTATGTGAAATACATTTGTCATATAAACCAAGAAAGCAACAAAAAATTACACTAATAAAAAAAATTAAAAAAAAAAAAAAAACAGTGTCTGTATTATATGCATATTAATTTGGAGGGTTTTTTTTTATATTGAAATGAATAAAAATGGTTTTTATTATATTTTTGTTCTTTGTAAAATTCAATATTTCTGATTTGTAAGGCATAATTTCTGTTGTTATTGTTTCACATGACAGTTTTTTTTATCTATTCATTAGATTGTTTATTTTTGTTTTCTTTTATATACATATGAAGAAATTATTGGATTTGTGAAAATTTTTTACCTTTAGTTTTTGATAAATTTACACATTTTGGGATGTCCTGAACACAGTTCGACCATTTTTAGAAATTATATGTGTGTGTATATGAAATTTTGTGGACTCTGTATCTCACTAACCAATAGGCAGAGTTCATTATAAGTTTAATTAAACATTGAGTTAAGTTTGTGCCAATTAGCTTTTGGTGAAAATCCCCTGACATGTTGCATTGCCATCCCATATTTCATAATTTTTAATATTGCAGTATAGAACAAAATTTCATATATCATTTTGTAATATGATGTGAAAAGTAAGATTTTTTTGTTAACTTTTCAATGTTAAATTAGGGGACGTCCATTAATTATGTGAGGCGGTTTTGACGATATTTTGACCCTCCCTCCCCCTGGTGAGATTTCATGAGATTTAGCTCCCCCCCCCCTAATCTCACGTGAGATTTTTCAAAATTCGTACTTTTACTGTAAATGCGTTGGATTTATTTCAAAAAGCACAATTTGTTTTATTATTTTTATTGAAAACTAGTTAAGACTAGTTTAAAATTATATAGATCGTAGTCTAGAATCAGATAGCCACAATGAATATTATTGTATCAGATTTTGCCATATCTAAGTCAAGAAACATGTTTTACTTGAATTTAACTCAATTTTCTCACAGTTTTACACTGTTTTTTGCGAGAAAAAAATTACTTGATATTTGCTGAGACACCCCCCCTTCCCCCTTTGTGAGATTGGGTGAGATTCAGCTCGACCCCCCTCCCCCCCTTGAACACCTCATGTAATTAATGGACGCCCCTTTGAAAAGAATTTTTTATAATATTAATAGTCATAAAAAAAAGAAAGAAAATGTAGGAGCATCGCTTTTATTCAAGGTAGTAAATTTTCAGTGTATTTTTCAAAACAACTCATCAATACCATTAAAATATAAGTGGCTGAACCATAGATCTGGGATAATCCGAAACAAAGTTATCGATTTTTTTCATTTTTAACAAAAGGAATCTAGAGTAAAAAAAAAAAAAAAACATTTTCCCAGATCTAGGGCACGACATTACCTATCTTTCAACTTTTCATGTACTTCTCTGAAATTTAAATCATTGGCATCATCATGGAAAATAATTGTAACAAATGAATTAAATAATATATTTTTTAATTTTATTTGTATTGTGGGAATTCATCATATAGGAGAATGTAGAAGAAAGATATTTGCTTTTTTTTTTTTTTTCTTTTTAATGATGTTTGATTTGAATATAGTTTTTTCTTTTAAAATAGATCAGATTTGTCTAAGAAAGCTGAAAAAGAATCTATAGCTGTATTTTGCTCTAATGTTAAAAGCTTATTACTGACACCCCCTGTTCGGGGAAAAACAGTTATAGGTGTGGATCCTGGATATTCTCATGGCTGTAAAATTGCAATTGTGTCTTCTAAAGGTAAATACAAATTTAAGATGTTTTACTTATACATGAAGGAATTCAAATGTATAATAAATATCAACAATTTCAATGAATTGCACGTATGTTTGAATTACCAATGTGAAGAAGCACTAAATTTGACAAGCACTAAAAATAAAATATTGAATTACCATAATTTAGTGTATATAAGTTGCATCTTATCAAAATGTTGCGAAAAAAGACTCTTCGATAAATCACACCAGAAGGTAAGCCACGGCTTATGCAAGCATCGTTACGATGATGTAACAGATCAATACGGAAACAAGATGGCAGTCTTCTGGCATCTATGCAAGTTAATAAAAGTAATAAATTATTAATTATAAATGAAAATAATAAATTGTTCAAAAAAAAACAATTCTGTATAAAACAAAAATCAAACTATACCAGTGCAGATATAATGGAACAAATATTAGAAACAAGGGAACAAGATAGCAGAATCCGGGCATATTTGCAAAGTCATAAAAAAAATAAATAAATAATTATAAATAAAAGTAATAAATTATTTTAAAAGATACTGCATAAAGAAAAAATAACAAAGTCAATATGCAAATACGATGCAAAAAATCAAAAACAAGGGAACAAGAGGGTGAATTCCAGACTTATATGCAAGTTAATCAAAATAAGAGATTATTAATTATAAATAAAAATAATAAAGTATTTTAAAGAATAATTCTGTATAAAGAAAAACAGAATAGGTCAGTATATAAATGTGAAGAAAAAGAAATAGGATTTATACAAAATTATTTGATTTATCTTGAAATACGATAAAGCACTGTTTAAAAAATGGATTGCCACAAAATCATTCTTCTGATTCACTAATAAAAAATGAGAGGTAAACTAAATGCATATCTCCCTCTTAAAAATTAAGACTGAAAAATGTAAGTGATTTTTTTTTTTTCTTTTATCTCTAAATAACTACCATGCATTCAATCAATTATATGAATTTCTCAAAATAAGAATCGTCAGTGTCAGATACAAAAAGATTTAGAAATTCTTCATTCAGAACTTTACTCTGATAGTCATTTTCAGATGAGGAAATTTCAGTCTTTGAGTGAGTTTCATCATAACAAATTAGTTCCAGTTTTCTGAATCCTGATTTTATTGTTTTAACAATTATTGCATCCCATGCCTTTTTCACCCGTTCATCTACTTTAGAAAAAGATGCTTTTTTCACATTTCTTCCTTTTATGAACCGATGCAATCTACTTGATATTCAGTTTTCCCAAACCCCTTGAACTTTGCTTTTAAAAGAGCGATTTACAAATATATCCAAGGGTTGAAGCTTTTTTATTAGACCCCCTGGGATAACTGTCAATTTTGCCCCTATTTTTTCTGCAATCTTTTTTACGTCCTCATCCATGTGGACTTTCATAAGTCCAGTATTAGAACATCTTTGTGATAAAAAAAAGAATCTTTTCTCTAGTTCCGAACTTCATCGAACCATTTGCCCATAATATTTTGGTTCATCCATCCTTTTTCATTTACAGTTGCAATGACTTCTGGTGGAAAATTTTCCTTTGGCATTGTTTTCCTCTTGAAAATAATCATAGGCTTCAATTTTGAGCCATCAGCACAGCAGGAAAGAACCACAGTCATGTTTAAACTCATGAACTTACATGTGCTTATTAAATATAAATCTGTTTTTCAAAATATGCTTGATTTCAAATGATATCAATTCCTATTCGAATGAATATAATATGTTCAGCAATCTGACACAAAATAAATGTTGATGTAAGATTCATTAGTGACAGTGCCGGTACTTATATATTATTTTTTATTCACTGCAATATTTTCCCTTTTAATAAAAGATTATTGGTGCCAATCAAAGTGTGTTTCTTTCTCAAAATCTTATGTTCTGTCTTGGATTATTAATGTTTTACATTTCAGCATATTTATCTAACATGATGATTGGATAAGTCAATTAATTATTTTTGATTTTATTTAATCTTTGTTTTTATTTATTTTAATATTTCAAAAATTCAGTATTTAGGATTTATTCATGAGTAGCGGCGCCATGCAGTGTACTAACCTCATATACGACTTTTCGGCCTATTTGATTACACTCCTTATATTTATAAGGACACTTTATCTTTTGAAATAACTAATGTAAAAATAGTTGTGAACAAGATTATACTAAGTGCACTTAATATATCTAGTATTCTAAAAACCAAAACTGTTATAATTTTTTTAATATGAAACAAAATTAATAAAAAATAGTGCAAAATATTTTTTTCTCCACATTTTTAGATGTTCATAATTATAGGGCAATCAAGATTTTTTCGTTTTATTTAACTTACTAGCGGATAAATTACAGTTGACATGTGAATTTGTGAACTACTGGGCTAGATTAATTCATATATAAGCCTTCAATTTTTCTTGGACGGACATTACTGATAATTCCTCAAAAAAAAAAAAAAAGAACGTTCATGTAGTGAAGCATGATAAATGTATTTTTTTTAAGTGGAGGGATAATTTCAATCCTTCATATTTCTAATGAAATTCGAAAATCTAAAATTGCTGAAGGAAATGTGATCAAACGTTGAACTGCTGATTCGATAGGAGAGAGATCTGATGCAAAATCAGAGTTATTTTACAGAGATTGAAGACTCATAATTCCTCTTACTGTTGAAAATTCTTCTTACTCAAAATGACTGCTGTTGAATTTGCTCGTAATTTTTAACAAAATGTTGGAGTCCACATTTATGCATGTTTAAAATAATTAATAATATGTTAAAATGAATAAAAAACCTGTAATAATCAATAAGCATTTAATGGAGGAAAGAACATCTGTGTTAAAGTTGAATAAAGACAATATGAAATGGTAAAATGTTGCATTTTCGGATGAAAAACATTTTATTCTTAATTAACCAAATGGTTTTAACAGTTACTGGCATGATCTGAAGATAGCGAAAGACAGAGCAGATTTTTTAAAGGCAGATATGAATCGGGCATTTTAAAGGTGGACCTATGGTGCTCTGTGGAGCTGTTTCTACTGAAGGCAGAATGAATTTAGTAATTTTTTCTATTATTATGAACATCAAGAGAATATCTGCAAATTTTAAACGTGTAATTCTCAGATTTATATTAGATTTTAGAGAGGGGGGGGGGATATTTTTTTTCAACAAGACTTACATTTTTGCTCTGCTTCTAGAGCAATAGAAAATAGTTTGAAGAAAGAAACTTCTGTATTATTGCCTTTCCCGTGGTCTAAAAGTTGTAAAAACCTTAACTTATCATATTAGAGAAAAGTGCATGCAAGTAGAAAGCAATTTCAAATAGTTTAAATGTAATCAGAGTATATTCTATACTGTATGAAATGGTATTGAAACTGAATATTAAAAAAAAAAAAAAAAATGTATATATATATACCAGAGAGAATGTCTGACTGTTTCACTCTAAAAAGAGACCCCATAAAATATTAATTTACAGAATAACTGATATTTATTTAAGATTCTCCTAATTGTTCTATTGAAAATAGCGGGGGCATTCTTAAGGCCAAATGGCAGGTATTTCCATTCATATAATCTAAAAGTTGTAGCAAAGGCCAATCTTTCAGTATCTCTTGGGTGGATAAGAATGTGCCAATATCCACTTGCCAAGTCAAGGGTGGAAAAGAATTTTGCTTTAGCTAATTTATCTAATAAAGTATCTATTCGGGGAAGTGGTTCAGCATCAGTTTTTGTTATAGAATAAAGTTTATGGAAGTCGACACATAAACGACTCTTTTTTTCCTTCTTCCCTCTTATACACCAATGTTACAGGTGCCGAATAAGGGGAACAACTTTCTTTTATTATACCTGCCTGTAATAAATTTTGAATTTGGGTTTTAATTTCTTCTTCTTCCTTAGGAGAAGTTCTATAGGCTCTCAGTGAAATGGGTAAATCAGAAGTTAAATAAATTCTCTGGGGTTCCATACGAATTCTTCCAACGTCATATTTTGATTTAGCAAAAATTTTGACATATTTTGATAATAAAGTAGGAAGTTTTCCTTCTCTAGCTGACTGAGGATTTACGTGATTTTCCTCAGTGGCAGGAGTGTACTCTATCTTCTGTACCCTATTATTTAATTGAACATTAACATTTTCCTTTTAATTGTATTTTCACTTTCAGGAATTAAATGTAAGGTTTGAGTGCCACTTGGTATATTTTTTAACAATGGTAGAATACTGTTATTTTGTGTTACACATTTTTTAGCACAATCAATATTTAATTCAAATAGTCCACAATGATGTAAACTAAGGAGAGCATAAGGTAAGTTATTATTCAAAAAAAAACATATCAATATTTTTTGTAATATTACCTATTTGTAACAACAGGGAACATTTTTTGGTAATCTTCAACATTCCTTGTGTTTGTACAACATTTATTGGCGAGATATTTTTTGTGGGAAGTCGATATTTTTAAACAAAATGCTGAGGAAGTATACTTAAACTGCTGCCTGTATCGAAAAATAAGGGAATGGGATTAGAGTACGATTTTGTTTTTTTAACACTTTGACTTGTTTGCTGATTCTTTCTTTGGGTACCCTTATTTTGAATTATGTGACCGGTCACGGCAAACTGTCAATATGTGTTATTTACACCTTCTGTCGTACTGTTTCCTACTGTGGACTCTTCTGTGGTATGAGTCGGGTGTTCCTGTTTGAAAGGGCATTCTCTATGCCAATGAAAAGCGTTAGGAATGTTAATTTTAGCACAATGTTTACATGGAAAAGGAGGCAAAGGTCCTGCAAAATGTAGTCGTGCATTTGTGTTTGACTGCTGGGGTCTAGGCCCTCGTAAACTGGGTCGGGGATCATTAGTCCTAGTGGGTTGATTCTGATTGTAGTATCCCATATTGGGTCTGTTTACATTAGGAAACCGATAACTCCAAGGTTGTGGACGGGGATTGTATTGCACCGGGGCCCTATTGAATGCTTGTGAGTAGTTATATTTTGGACACTGATCTGGCAATTTAGGTGGGTGGGGGTCAGCTAATTTTTCAGATATTTGCAATTTATTTAAGTAATGAACCAAATCCCTCCATTCATTTAGACTTTTTGGTGAATTAACTACCACAAGTTGTTTTAACGTTAGTGGCAATCCGTCTGACAGAAATTTAGGTTCTAGACCTCAAGCTCGTCCCACTTGAAGTTTTTTAGGATAATACTCTATAACATTGTCATTCTGTTTGAATAAAATACTTGAAAAATCATTTAAAGATGTCTCTCCCGGTGTGGTAAACTGCTCATTGAAAATTTCTACTAATTCTTCCCAGTGCATCATATTTAAACTATTATTAACATAAACTGTTAGGGCTCTTAATTTAAAAAACCTTTGTATATTTCTAACCTTCCAAATTGCGTCTCTTTTATTTTCCTCACACCACGCGTCAAAGTACGGTAACCACACGGCCCATAACATTCCATTTTCAGGGCAAAATTCAATTGAACATTTTCCTCTTTTACCTGTGTGTTTGTAGATGAGGAAGAGTTATTTAATTCACTTGAATTACCCTGCTCTGTCTCTGAAATGGCACCTAAATTATCACCACCTGTATTCTCAGGGACCACTGGATCTGCAGGTGTGTCCTTGGACATCTTAACTTCTATTTTTTACTTCAAATTTAGAAAATTAAAAAAATTGTTTTTTTTTTTTTTTTTCAAAGAAATTCAACTTTTATTAAATATATTCAAATTTCAAATAAAAATAAAAAATAATGCAATATAACCCTTTTGAAAATATCAAAATTAAAAAAAAAAAAAAAAAATTATGCAGAAAATGAAAAACCAAAAATAATTTAGATAATCCTTAAATATGATAAAATAGCATTATTATTAAATAAGGCAATTATGAAAAAAATACTCAATTTCAATATGGTAAGTAATAAATATTGAAATAGAATATGGCTAATATTTCCTTTTTGAGAAAATACTTATTGTATTTTTATTATTATTTTTTTAATATATAGATCATAAACAATCAACTTAATGTATAAAATAAATAAGTATCATAGTCCTTAAATTTATTGCTTAATTATTTTTTTTTCATGTAAAATCCATTCAATTTATTTATTTATCTAATTTTTTTTTTTTTACATAAACTTCAAGACTACATTTTAATAATATGAAATAAAAGCATAATAATAATAACTTATATCCACTTTATATGTATTTTCTTTTTTTCTTCTAATTAAAGTTTCTCTTTACTTTGAAAATTAACAAATAAAAGTTTTCTATTTAGTTACGTGAAGTCCGTTGGGAGGATAAAAAAAAGAAAAATAAATAAATAAATTTGTTACTTCTGCTCTACTTCTCCAGTTGTTTATATATTGCTAGCTTTGTTTAACTCACTAAGTCACCAGCTGTCATTTGTTTATTTTAATTAATCCATCTGCTCTTATATCACGGCGCTGGCGTTGAAACCGGCAACTCAATTGATATCCCAAAAGAGCACAGAAGCAGACTCTAAACTTCACCCATTTATAGGAGAGGAAATTCTCTTAGGAGAAGCACTTCTCTGATGAATAAAAGGTAGGAGGAAGAATCGCATTTTTTATCTGCCTTCTCTGTTGATATAAAATTATTTTGGATTGGAATGATTATCTTTTCATTTATTTGATTTCAATGTTTTTCTTTTTTGAAGTACGTATTAGAGATGACTGCTTGCATCGATATATTTTTTTCTTCTTCTTTAATTATCCTTTTGACAATGGCTGCATTTATTTATATTGATTTAATTTATTGTTTTTCTTCTGCGGACGTCTATTTAATTAGTGAGACCCCGGAGAGGCCACAGAGACTCATAATTAATTCATAATTAGTTTCCTTGCAGCCATAAAGTATGGAACACAGTTAGTTTTTTTTTTTTTTTTTTTTTTCTGCCAGGTGTCACATCCCTGTCGACTTTTTTATGTGACGTATCCTCTTACTTTGGGTCACATAATAGCTATAAAG
Organism: Salticus scenicus; assembly: GCA_963930645.1. Classification (NCBI taxonomy): domain Eukaryota; kingdom Metazoa; phylum Arthropoda; class Arachnida; order Araneae; family Salticidae; genus Salticus; species Salticus scenicus. The sequence goes on along the minus strand of OZ005653.1, from coordinate 234,596,920 downwards.
AAGAGAGGCTTTCAGTCAGTAATGAATCCAAAGATGAGAGACAGGCATTTATTGGGCTATCTGGAACATCTTACAGAGTAAGATTAATTTTTTAAGGCTGAGCATGTCGAAAGCAGTGCAGTGCAGTGAAGCCGACGGTAGCCCGCAATTAAACATCACACATCTCCCGTGACACCTCGGGGCCTTTATTTTGACGTGGTTTTACTAAGCAAGAGAGCGCAAGAAGAGAGAGCTCCTCTATGCATGTTTTCTCTTAAATACCGGCATTTTTGGCAGGAAATCACACCACTCCTTCGTCTCATTATTGGCTATTAACTTAATGATTGACAACTTATCTGAGGTCCAGATTGCCGAGATTAATTATTATGCATCATTTAACCACAAGAAACTGGAAGTTGCGTTTATTCAGCACTTTATTATCCTAAAATTTGTTCACTTTTATGACTTTTGCGTTATGCTCACTCCTTGTACTAAAACTTACTTTACAGGGAAACTTTAGAATTAATTTTAAGTTAAGACTTTCTAATGGAATTTTCTTTACGCTATTACTCACTATTAATTTAAAATAATAAAATAATAATTTAAAAACTTACCTCTCTTTATCCTTTCATATATATATGTGACGTATTCCTATTTGACAGTCGTGAAGCATACAAGGAAACAGTTAGGCTTGCTGGAACATTTCTTTATTTAATATCCATTGATTTCTAATGACTAGGAAGGCAATGGAGACCAAGGGCAATCCACGTGGATTCCAGTGCGGCCCCGCTGCAGCTATCGGATTTATCCAGCAGCCTCACACTCTAACTTTCGGTTTGGTGTCGCAACCTTAATAAATTATTACTGACAAGAGATAATCGAGGGAGATTCTTAACTTTGGCGAGTTTCGTCTTTTTATATCCATAATTTTTGGTGTGATTTGGCATATTTTTAATCTCCTCCCTATTTTCTTTTATTGGTTACTTTATTTAATAAAACTCCTCTTCTTTGTTCCTTATTGGCTGTACTTTCATTTTTTCCAGACCGTCTGGCCCCCTTAACCCTCCAATTCGCCAAGTCATTAATACAATATTTATTGTTTTACATCTGACATAAGTAATCAAACCCTAATTTATAGTCATAAATCTTTTATTTCTTTTAACATCGCTAATTTATTTCTTTTATTGAATCCATCCGGCGCCAGACATTCATTAAACCTAATTTATAGAATATTTCCAGATATCAAAATGCTTATTCAACTTAAATGAATAACTTGTTTATTTCTTTTCGAATGATCATGATTGTAATTTCCATTCGTTATTTTTTATGCTTTTAGAATAACTTACAGCATAATATGAAATTTCCTTTAATTCATTTTGCAATATAAAAAGAATACCCTAAAATGTGAAAACAACAATTGAAAATTGAAAATATTAATTTAATTCTTACCTCTTTTTTATCCATTATGTATCATATCCCCCCGTCCAAGAAAGGTCCCCCAGACTTGTGTGCAAGACTATGGGAGCTTACCCGGCAGGTAAATACAATTTTCTAAGTACTATGCTATGGATTTGATTATGAAAAAGGAGAAAAAAAAAATTCACTAATTATTGTGGAAACATTCTCCATTGCCCTGGACTCATAAACAAAGGGTTTACAGAACTCACCTTCGTATTGGTGATTAATATAAAAATATGTTGCACATTTACATTTTTTAATTTCTAGACTAAATACTTAAAATACAGTATATTTAATACATGGAATTAATCAAATATAACATAACATATAATAATATGAAGAATAAATTAACACATATAAAGCGCTTGGACCAGTCATTATGCAGTTGATATATTTGATTGTCCCTGGAACATTATTTTACTGTCCCTACTTAAATATCATTATGTTATTGTCTTTGATGAAATATTTTTTCAGTTCAGACATCAAAAAGTTCAGATAAATTCTATACGAGTGATATAGTTCTTTTCACAAAATTAGATCTAAGTCTCTTTTTGTAAACATTTGTGATTAATAGATTAATATAACATATAACTTTTTTTTTAAACACATTTTGCATATTGAAATAATAAAAATAAATGATATAAAATATTATGCTATAAGAATATATAGAAGTATGGTATCAGGGGTGTTTGCGTTCCGGATTTTTTATTTTATTTATCACCAATAATTTTTTAATAGTGATATTATTAGTAGTTTTCGAGTAATGTCTAGCAATTTAATATAGCTCGAAATACAATTCGTAATTACTGGTGGGCAATAAAATAAAAAATCCGGAACGCAAACACCCCTGTGATATAGAATATGCTCTAAGAATATAAAAAGTACAATGCATGTCTACAGTATTAGAAAAAAAAAAAAAAACTGTATTAACATTATAATTATGACTAATAAAATTTTTTACCTATACATGAAACTGAAATCAATAAGTAACTTTTTAATTGTACATGTTGTACACTGTCTAATGGTATAAATACAAACAAACCAAAAAAAAAAAAAATTATTTTTTCAAAAATTTATATGGATGGGTGCAGTGACCCTTGAAACCCTGTGAGAGTTTGCCAACCAACCAGAATTCTAAAGGGCAAAAAGGTGGATTTTTGGCAAATCTCATCAGGGGAATGAGTACGATTGTTTCCCCATGCTCCTCAGATTTTTCACTCATGTGAGTTCAGAGAAACATGACTAAACAGTTGGCTAAAAAAAGGGGGATTTAAGGAGTGGAGGACCCATGTTTTGAGATTCACTTTTGTTTTTTATTTATTAGTAAATATATCTAAAACTTCAAGGTTTACTTATCAAAGAAGGGGGCACGATTATGCAACCGCACGGTCGTGCCATTGAGTCGAAGAAAGGAAGCTATGTCTCCCGACATCCCGTCGATTTCCCTGAACTGAGTGGGTCCTCATCCAACACGCCACAGGGAGATAGGACAGAAAAAAATAGAAATATATATATATTTTGGGGCAGAACCGACGTGTGTTATTCATGACTTAATTTGAATTTTTGTGGATTATTATATCTTAACTTAGATGAATGAACAATTTCAGATTGTTCTTGAAATGAGGATTTGGTCTATCAATTTCAAAATTGACCTCTGACAATTGCTTTAATATTTTATAAGGTCCAGAATATGGGGGGTTAATTTACGTGTATTAGGATAATGGAATTTTTCATATAATACTTCATCACCAACTTTAAATTTAGCAGGAAGAAACCGAGCATCATATCTTACTTTATTTCTATTATGGTATTCAATTGTGTGTTCCTTTGCTAACTTTCTAGCTTCATCCATTTTGGGATAATAACTGTTATTGGGAATTAAAGGATCATAAGGAAAGTTTCCAAATAATAAATAACTAGGTGAGAATTTTGTAACTGAATGAGGGGTGACATTATACTGGCTTAGAACCTCCTCTAATAGTTTGGTCCAAGGTACTTTAGAATATAAGGATTATTTTTATCATAAAGATGTCAGACTACTTTTAAAATTTATTTATGATGCTGGCTTGAACATCATTGACTATAAATATTCAAGTATGAAAAGATCTTAGTTATGCAAAATGTGAGATTTTTCTTAACATGTCAGAATAAAGCAATATTTTGCATACACTTACATTATGGAGATCATTACATTGGAAATAATATAGAATTGCATGAAAACTAAAATTTGTATCTAATTCTAATAAAATTGTAATCAGCAAATTAGGATAAGCTAAATGTATCAAACTAAATGGTAAATAGCCTACTGGGTGGGACATTTCAGTCTGCTGCCATGTCGAGCAATTGGCCAAATTAATTTCTTTTATGATGAACATAGTATGCCCTGTAGTGGAAATTTATGCAAACAAATACATGATGGGGAGCTGAGGAAAGTCCATTTGTGCCTAACTAGTTTAATTTTTATATAATACCTGTAGTTAAATTTGGCCATTAGAAAATTTTTACATTAATGTAATGCAACAACAACATTAAAAAATCACACACCTGTATTTTTGAAAAATTTGTTCTGTTTTTAGATGATACAAACTATCAAGCTTAAGTATTTTTTAAGCTATTTAATGAAATTTATAAAGTGAATTACAGATTTAAAATGGTTAAAAGTCATTTGAACAGTAAATAAACGTTCTATATTGGTATGTTCATATCAAAAGAAACATAGCTGAAAGCAGCTTCTAGCTCCTTGGTCAAAAGTTAAACATATCTGAAGCTATTCCTGGTACTTTCTCCGTTCTAACAAATTAACTTACATACCTGCCAACTCTCCATTATTTCAACAGAGACTCCGTTGTTTTGGGACTGTCTTCCATTCTCCGTTATTCTCAAACATTTCTCCATTATTCTGAAGATTTTAAAATATATACCTATAATTTATTCAAAACTTCAACAAACCTTCATTTTTTTAAGCAAAATTTTGCTTTTGCTCAAAAAAATTCTCATGACTCTCTATATTACTATTTTTAATTGATAATTACTTAATTTTTATTTAATAATTAAATTTAAGTTACCCACATAACTTTTCGATAATTTAAGCTGCGGATTAAACTATTAAAATACTGTCATATGTCGAAAACGCATCAATGTTTTCTAGGCCTGAAAATGCCGCTTATAAAATTGCCGCCATCTCCGTTATTTTGATTCTTTAGTATTGGCAGGTATGAACTTACAAACTAATTTGAAAATTTTCATTTTTTTTATGATATCTGCATTTAATTTTTATTATCAGATAAAACTGTTGGACTAAACAATTTCAAAATCTTTTATGCACAAGATACTGAATTCAGAACATATTCTACATTCTAAATGTATGTTCTGCATAACTGTCTGCTTACATAGTTAATATACTGTCGAACTTCATTAATGTGAACACACTAACATGAATTACTTTTAACATGAACTGTTTCCACAATCCCTATAAAAAGGAAGATTAGTTTCTGAGTTACTGATAGCATGAATTACTGATAACATGAACAAGTTTTTCATACCCCTTGAGATTCATATTAACGAGGTTCGACTGTATTAGATTTTAAAAGCAATATAAAATATCTATCTACATTCATAATTTTTTAATTATCTATGCATAATGGCATGTAATCTTGTCTTTGTGCAATATGTCTAACCCACATTAATTTTAACAATATTAGTTTGCATGATTAATTGCTGTAAAATAAATGCTCATCTATCATAGATAGCACATAAAAAGAGGGGGGGGGGGAATCACATAATTCTCATTATGATGACTAGAGTTTTCTTAAATAAAAATATTTTATAAATTGATGCTGTGGGATTTTATTTTCCATATAATATTACTATAACTATATTATAACTATAATATAACTAATATTATAACTATATTATAACTAATATTGTCATTACTATAACTTGAAAGATATTTTCATCAATATCTTCTAAAAGTAAATGTAATTTCCAAATTATCCTATGCAGATCATATATATTCTATAATATAGTGCACCCCAATTTACCTTTTGCATTAAATTACAAAATTAGATGATGATTAAATAATTTTAAATAAAAATAATTGAAAACAAAATTTCTTGAATTATCAGAAATCCTTAAACAAATAAATGTTTTTAAAAAGCAGTGTTTATTTAATTTTATTTTATTTAGACTAAGGATATATCTGTTTCTAAAAAGTTGTTCTACTTTTTAGGGATTATAGATACTCTTTATATGATAAAAATAGCCATAAAAGTATTGCTATCAAAACTAGCTATTTTTATAAAACTCTTCACAATTTCAAGAAGCTTTGTTTACAAACTTTAAATAAACCAATAAAATATTTGATTTGAATAAATTGAATGCCTATTTCATTTAAAATTTTTATTTCCAATTATAAATTTAGGTGATGTTCTAAAAACAGATGTCATATATCCTCACACAAAAAAGAAAAGTGACAATGATGCTTTTAAATTAAAAGACATGATATCATTATATGGGTAAATTTTGAACATTATTATGTGTATATTATTTATTTATTTATTGTTTTAGTCTTATTCAGAAAATGACTCTTTGTTTTATTCAAAGCAAAAGAAAATTTTAATTACAGACATAGTAAAGTAAAATGAAAAACTGTTTGCAAATACAAGCACTTTCTTAAAATTTTCCTGCAAGAAATTTAAAATGCATAGATAGATAACATAAAATAAATGCTTTAGTTAATTTTATCATATAACTGTTCCATCATTGTTAAAACTAAAGTATGGTGCATATTCACACATCCCAAAGTATATATAGATTAAAATGCAATAAACTGACTGAATGAACTTTCCATAATAGAAAACATAGCTTTAACCTATTAACTTATTAACCTATTATTAGTGCAATTCTAATTATTAATATTCAACATGTCTTCTAAGTTCAATTTTTCGATAATAATGAAGCAAAAGTCACTTCACATCAAAATGAACAAAAATAAGAAAAGAAAGAAGGGGGAAGTGACAGAGCAAACAATGAAAGAAAGTTTTTATTTCTCTCCCGCACTCTTTCTGCTTTTCTTAGTATAGGTTAGCTAAAAGTTTTCATTCTGTTCCAACTGGCACAAGATGTGCACACCTAATCTAAAATTCTCTTAGTGAAATTTAGCATTTTGCAGTTTCAAAATAAAATATTAAAAATCAGTTTTCAGAAAACAAGGGCTGATTTAACGGTCATGAATTTTGTGAATGTGAAACAGAAAAAAAGAATAATGAATAATAATTGGGCATATTTCCCCATAAGTTAACATGAGATTTAAATGACCTTGCTTAATGATAGGCAGCCTTAAGGGGCATCTAGGGGTGCTCCTCGAATTTTGAATGTCAGATAGGGTGTAGCATCATTGTCAAAGCCTTTAGGAAAAACCTGCACTTATACACATTCATGGCACACATGATAAATATATGTATGCATAAAATAAATAGCTTCATTGATTCACCACAGTTTAATTCCCAATTATTTATTATTGTTTTATTAGTAATAATATCATTGTCATTAATAATTTGATAGTGTGGATTTTTTTTTTTTTTTTTTTTTTTTTTTTTTTTTCTTACATTTATATTTTATTTTCATGATTATTGATTATTTTATTGTAGTTGCAAATATGACCAAATGCCAAATACAAAAGGATTGTTTTTTAATCTTTATTATTATTATTATTATTATTATTATTTTACTAAGCTTTAACTTATTTTTTTGTATTACATGTTCATATAATAAATAATATAAATGCTTTACTGCTTTACCGCTTACTAATATGGCAAATGTATTTTCAGGTGACAACTTGATGGATTTTAATTTAATTTTTAATAAAAATTGATTGCTCATTGCTAAATTTTAAACTTGCAGAGTTCACCTTAAAAAATATTCCATTTTTATAAATATATCAAATACATCTCAAATATACTCAAAATCATATTTCTTGTTACATTAATCTGGAAAGAAAATGGTAAATCAGGGTTGCTACACAAATCAGGAGAAAAAATTCCCTAAGTTTTCCCTGTCTCTTTTAGAAGTAAAACAGATGACAAGCAATTATGCAACATTAGAATCTCACATGTTTACAAGTCAATAGAATATATATCTACGATATATTAAATTTATTAACTTACTGTAGTTGGGAGAAAAACATAATTAATCCATTATAAAGCACTAAAATTTTAAAAAATATTTGATTATGAAAAATTTTTTCCAATGTTTCTTCCAAAAAAAATCAAAATTCCTTGAATTTTCCCTGTTTCTGCAATACATTTTGAGATTCCCTGAGTTTTCCCTGTTTCTTAATAGTTTTTCAAAATCCCTGACTTTTTCAGGTTTTTCCTGTTTTCCAGGTACCATAGCAACCCTGTAAATATAAGCTGTGTAATTTTATTTATTTTCATATTAGATGTTATAATATTATATGTTTTCATGCTTTTTTTCTCTTAAAATAATTGTTTATTTATTTATTTATTATCATTCCTTATAGGGCTGAAATAATTGCTATTGGAAATGGTACAGCATGCCGTGAAACAGAAATGTGGCTTTCTAATTTGATAACATTGAAGTTCTTCTCACCATTTGAAATAAAATATTGGTAATACATATAAGCTACATTTAAAAATATGTATAGCAGTATGTTTGATATGTATGAAAAAAATTATGCTTAGTTAAAGAATTGTGGTAGGATTTGGCAGGATAAATAAAATAAATTTGAAATAATATCAAATTGATCAAAATATGTTAATGATCTGGAATTTAATGATTTGGAATGTAATAATCTGTTAATTTTAAAAAGTAGCTAACAATTCTAAATTAAAAATATATTGTAAGATAATTAAAAAGCCTGTCTAAGAATGTATCATAAAAACTGCCATTCATTCTAATTTTATAAATATAATAATGTACTTTGTATTTTTAAAATGTTTGAAATGTAATTGTGAAATAACCAAAATTTATGCAAGACTGCTTAAAAAAAATGTGAGAAAATACAAATAACATTTATGATTATTTGTATAAACTAAAAAATTTAATAATTTTTTACTTGAAAGTTAAAACAGCAAATAATTTAAAGTTTAAAAATGCGTAATAAAATATATATGTTTGTTAGAGCTTCATAGTGAAAAATGTATTAACCTGCCTTGCTGAAATTGTACAATAATCATCTAAGAGAAAAATGACTGCACTAATTATTTTTTGTTCATGTATTTTCATGAACTTCAAATTTTACTTTAATTATTATTATTCTTACTTTTACAGCATTGTAAATGAATCAGGTGTATCTATATATAGTGTAACAAAAGAAGCAGAAGCTGAGTTGCCTAATATGGACTCAAATCTTCGAAGTGCTGGTAATATAGTTTACTGTACTAAATTAGTAAACTTCATTATTCTACAATTGACTTTTTTACTTTTATCTGGATAAATGAAATACATTGCTATTAATTAAAAGAAAAAATAGGGAAAAGAATAGAATAGGAATATTTTTTTCAAATTATATTAAAATTCAATTAAATGATGTATGGAATTTATTACATTTATAATAAAAATTAATACTATGATTTTTCAATAATAAATAGGTAATGCATTGATATATGACTGGTTAACTTGAAAATTATAGTGTACTTCAAACATGTTAATACAGTCTATTTTTATTTACTGAAATGTTTTGCATAAGCATATGATTTGCTTTGATTTAATCAAAGTAAAAATGAGAGTAGGAGAAAAATGCACCCAAAAAATTATGTCTATAGAATGTGCTTGTTTCTGCATATTACCTTTTTTGGAGTGGAATAAGCCTTACTAGTCCTAACTTTTGAGAATGAATAATATGATATTATATTTTTGGCTTTATATAATTTTTTTGTATATACCCATTTATATTATATGCTAGTAAGATTTTAAAATCTGATGTAACTTTTTTTATTTTAAATTATGTATAAAATGTTAAATATAATTTTAAAAGTCGCTATCCTAATCATGACTTTGCTATCCTAATCATGCTATTCTATTACTTTTATCCTCAATAAGCATGGCTCTGACATGCTTTATGTTATTCCTATTTTAAGGAAATCTACAAACAGAACCTATCGTTCGTTCTTTTCATCCTATTCATTTTTGAAAGAAACAAAACAGAAGTTTTAGTCGATTTGCTGATTGTAAAATAGGATGGGGAAAGTCTGGAAGCTTTATAATTGATGATTTTAATAAATACCAGTCGCGTTCTGATAATGCAAAAAGTAAACGGGAAAAAAGAGCAATTTTTGTTACAAAAACTACTAGTATCGGGAAAAAAACGATTAAAAAAATTTTTGGAGGAGGCAATCGCCCACATCCCCTCCCCCGGATTCACACCTGAGGGAATTCCCCTCATCCTCAACACCTTTTCACGGTGGTGCTTGTCCTGGCAAACTGCTAAAATGATGTTTTGGTAGCTGTCTTCCTTCCTCCAAAAGGAAGTGCCATAGCAGGTCGAGACAGGCTTTTGATTCGATGCCATTGCAAGCTTCTATATTACCTATTATTTCAACCATCTTCCGTAAAAAACAAATCCTAATATGTATCAAATCATCTGTAATGACAAAGATCCCCTTTCGAAACTGCAGCAATATATAAAATCCCGTTCACATATAAATATAACAAAAAGGAATGTTATGTGAGAATGTTTAGGAGAAAAATAAATACTAGAATCAATGAGCACATCAACGATATAAAATATGAAAAAAGTACTACAGCGTTAGCCAAAACATACCAAAAAGATGAAATAAAAATTAATTTTAAAGAGGTTTTGAAAACTGTGCAGTATAATAATCCCAATTATGCCTTTTTCTTTGGGAGACAGTTGAAATAATAGATAATTTAGAAGTTTGCAATGCCATCGAATCAAAAGTCGGTCTCGACATGCTATGGTGCTACCTTTTGGAGGAAGGAAGATAGCTACCAAAACATCATTTCAATATATATAAGCTTATATATGTATATAAGCCCCTTATAAGCTTGTAACTCTAACATATTTTTGTTTATTTACTAAGATGTGTGAGACGATAAGGAGTTTTTCACAAAAAAGAACTTTTGCTAAGTGGTTAAAATAATTGGATCTTTAAATTAATTATGTGGCATGTGAAAAACCCCTTAAGAAATTTCAACATTTTGAAAATATCTAAAATCTAGCTCATTCTATTTTGGATAATTTGCTTAATTTTTACTCTACTCAAATTCACTTTTGACAGACATAGCCAGTATACCTCGCTTTCAACTTATGCAATATTTTTTTTGTTTTTTAATCTTTTGCACATGCACAGTGAAAACATTTTTCATAAAAATATTCATATTTCATGAGATATTTGTATTCCGATTGCAGGATATTATTTTAAAAGTGTTATTTCAAACTTATCAGAAAGTGCGATTAATTTTCGTTAAAAACTCTATATTATAAATAAAAAACATACTGATTTTTTTATGGAGTTTTAAAATAGATGCTTACATCTCCATTATTTAATATGCTATCGTCACACAAATTCATCCACAAATTAAACTGGGTCTGTATTAACATATCTTAAAGTTACAGTTCATTTCTTTCACTTAACAATACAGGGTGATCACAAACATTATAAATTTTGCTCAGTTTGTTACCGGCTTCCTAAATAATGTCTTAAACCAATCTTCACAGAAAACATCAGGAAGACTCAGTTCTTTAAATACCCAATGTTTGAAAACATTTCATTGAGAGATAAGGTTTTAAATTGAAAAAAAAAAACTGATTGTTTGCAAATCTTGCTAAACTTTTGAGCAGGAGTGTATTCTTGTGAGTTTCTGCAATTTATGGCATTTGTTTATAAAATTTTTATATTAATTACCTTTAAGCACTAATTTTTCATTGCATTTTATTGTTATTAGATCATGTTGTATAAATAGAGAAAAGGTGAAAGTAATCTTTTTGCATATTTCCTAATGAATTTTAGACTGTGATATTTATTAATCATCTAATAGTTATTGACTATAGAAAAAAAAAAAAAAAATATTTACACCTTGTGAATTTAAGTGCGTATGTAATTTTGATTTTGTATATATATTAATTGTTTAAGTATTCTAATTTGATTTACAGTGGCTATTGCTAGAAGACTTCAAGATCCTCTTTTAGAGTATGTAAAAATTGAACCCAAGCATCTAGGTGTTGGAATGTACCAGGTATACGTGCTTATCCTTATTAAAATTAACTTCCTATTTAAATATCTTTTACTGTGTCTCATTAAAATAAATTGTAAAGAAGTACTTGCTATTAGACCTTGACTAATTTAAACTATTAGACCCATGATGAATTTCTATGACTAATTAATTGCATAAAATCCAAGTGTAACTACTAATATATATATATATATTTTAAATAAATTATAACTGTAACAGGAAAATATACAGTTAGATAAGGAGAATATCCCATGTTATACATATGTGTATATTAGCTAGAATTACAATCTATTGAATCTTATCATCGAAAATATTAAAAGAGTTAATTTTTATTATTAATAGCCTATAGTCTAACTTTAAATTAAAATCTAGCAAAAATTTTATTTAAAATAGAGTTGTTCACTTATTATGTTTAGCTTGTCAGGAGACAAGGAAAATGAGCAATATATCTGCGATATATATTCCAAGAAGAGGTCCATCAAACTGGCAAGCAAGCCCGGTGGATCTCTCTCTTCTTAGAGGAGAGGTGGGGTTATGAAAGGCTAAAAAAGATTTCATGATTTAAATAAAAATCCTGTTCAAAATTTACAACTCAAAATTAATTCTGATAATGTTCTCTGAAACTTTCAGTCAAAAAATAACTTTTTAACAATATAAAACATAAAGCAAAATTAAATTTCTTGATAAATAAATTAAACTCTTTAATGATATTATAAAGTAAGCACTTCAATGCATTTCCTTTTTAGCAATATGATAACATAACAAGTGATTAAATTTATTCAATAGATAGAGCATAACATAAATTTAAAGATGTTTACATAAAAAAGAATAAATAAATGTTAAGTGAGTTTTAAATTAGTTTTAAAATACTGTTGTCAGCACTCATAAATATCTGTTTAATATATTTTCATGTTTCTCTGACTCCAAGAGACTTAAATACCCAACAAACACATGACAATCGGGCCTATTAGGATAGATGTACAATATGCCGATTACAATACTTCTGGGTAACATACCTCCTTCTATATCAGTTCCGTAAAGTATTTGTCCTCTCTTCCACCAGGCCACCAAATGGCATTGGCACAGATTTGGATTAGTATTGACGAAATATAGTTTATTGTCATAATGATACTTTACTGTTTCAATGCTGTACAGTTAACATTAATGCAGATGTCAATATTTAATCAGCCCACAGATGGTCAGATGACTGAATACCGATTTTCCAAACTTTTTTTTAGAAATGCCTCACTATTTTCTGGAATCTCTCTAAAACATAAAAATGGGCAGGGTTCACTTTATAGAATAAGGGCAATTTTTATAAAAAGGGCATATCATATCTGAAAAAAGGCAACCTTTGTAAAGATTGTCAAAATACATATGGGTGAATTTTTACAAAAACTTATGCCGGCAGTCTGTTTTCTTCATAACACTATTTTTTGTTGAGCAAATGATTAAGCAAATTTTGAAATTTTCTATAAGTTATTTATTTATTTTAGTTTTTATTCAGTTTTTAAAATCCATGGTTAGTTGCTGCACAGGGTAGGCAAGTTTTTTCCAGAGTGGAGAAAAACGGACGGAAGAAATAGGAGGCATGTTTATAATAGATAGCCTTAAACTTCTTTTAATGCTTTGAGATAAATATTAAAAAAGCAACTTAAAATGCAGATTTTTTTTTTTCTTTAATTCCTCTCAAAGTAAGTAAAAGGGGCCTTACCTTAAACATTAGTACATACACAATTAAAAAAAAAAAAAAAAAAAACCTAACATAATTTTTGAAGAATGTCTGGAAATGCAGAATACAATAATAATAATAAAAAAAAGCAATTACTCCACTTTTATCAAAAAATTAAAAATGTAATATCTTACAAGTAAATAAAAATAATTTCACCCCAAAACGATTTTTTAATCTACTTTTTAATATTGCGGTATTTTTTCTTGGAAAAGGGCAAGGAGGGTAGTATTTTGATTAAAAAAGAGGTTAGGAGGGTGGGATTTTACCAGAAAAAGGGCATCGGGGTGGGTCACCATGCTGAAACGCTCTAGCGTGATCCATGCTATTTTATTGAAAATATAAAAAAACTGATGAAATTTTCTATTAAATGAATAGAAGTTTCTTTAGATTATGGATTTCCTAAATCACCTTTAAGAAATATAAAGTTTTATTAAAACCCGAATAAACTACTACGTCAGAAACACCAAAGAAAAATATTTGAGATGCATACAGCTGTTTCGGTAGCCTTAAGCGTACCGTCTTCAGTGCAAAAAGAATTCTGAATCTGGAGAAGTGCCCGTATATATAGGAGAGGGACCGAATTTAGTTCAACCAATAGGATTATGAAAAAGGTGGGGAGTGTGGCCAATAGGAATTTAGGAACGTGTAGCTGTGTAAACTGTAGAAAAATTAAGAAACTGAATGTAAAATTTCCAACAATCAGACAAATAGGGAACAGCGAAATCACAATTTACAAGGTTTTTAAAATTTTATAAATATGAAAGCTTCAAAGAAATCGAGTTCATGAATGGATTTAGGTCTGCAAATTATTTTAGCTGAATTAAATTTAAAATTATGATTTTCCTCACAGCAATGTTTAGAAATAGCCGATTTATTGGTTTCTTGTTTGTGGACCAGGGGCGCGCCGACCCGGTGTGCGAAGTGTGCGGCGCACACAGGCGCCAGGTAAAGAAAGGCGCCAGCCGGGAATAAATTATTTGGAAAAAAAAAAAAAAAAGAAAGAAAAGAAAAAAATATATATATGTATTGCTTTATTAAATCTGATTTTATAATGCCGGTCTGAAGTCATGCGACTAGTGTGGCTAAATGAGGCGCCTTGAAATATATACTGGCAAAACTTGTGGTTCTCAACAGTTTAGGTGTTTTTTGTGAAAGGACACACTAAAAGTAGAATAACTTTTTAAAGGTGCGCCTACCTTCAGCAAAATTTTCTTTGACTTTTTTAACATATCAAAGCATTTTATTAAAATTTAAAAGAGCGCCTTAATCCTCCCCCCCTCTTCTGTCGGAAAAAGGCCACTTAGATTAGTAAAAAGACAACATAACTGGTTTGCAAAAGTGAAAATTAATAGAACCGGAGATTTTATTCAGAGTAGTTTTTTACCTTTTGCAATATCGATGTAACATCTATATTAATAAAATCAGATTTTTGTCAGTAAATGTCTCAAATTCGAAAAACTTTGCGATATCTTCATGTTTCACACATCGTGAAAGCCAAATCCGATTTCAGAAAATTTTCTCTGTGTGTGCGTGCGTATGCGGTCGTTGTGTCTGCATGTTTAAAACATTTTTGTCTGGGTATCACGTGAGAACAGCTGGACAGAATACAACAACACTCGGCAGGAATTACCCAACTTAAAATTATATCTATGAACTTTTGTAATCCCCCCCCCCCAATCAGGAGACAAAAACACGTTTATATGCATAACTAGGCTTCAAATTATTTCACAGTGAAGAAATTGCACATGAATCTAGATTTGAGTACAAATAAATAAATAAATATAATAATCATTGTCTACGATTTTGGAATTTTTTATTTTTAAGAAGTGAAAAAGAAAATCAATTTTTGGGGGGATATTTGTAAATTTCGGATTTTTGAGTGGAAATACACCAAAAATGGTACAAAAATGTTGAAAACAGCCAGGATATTTCCATAAATCCATTTTTGGTGTTTATGATATTCGATCTTGGGGAGGGGGGGGGGGAGGTTTACGAGAGAGCAAATTCGAGAACACTCTTTTAGCGCTAAATTGGTCCAGGAAAATTTATGGGAGTTCCAGTCACGAATTTTGGTGCGTGCATTGTTTAGATGCATTCGATGCCTATACTGACGGGATTTTACGAAATTCCCTTTCACCTTTTCCAAAGAAAGGAAGCAAAAAATACGCTTATAAGCATAACTCGACTCCAAGTTACTTCACGGTGGTTAAATTATATATGGGATGACTAGACTTGAGTACAAAAAAAAAAAAAAAAAAAAAAAAAGATTTTTTTATTTTTAAGGGGAAAGGGGGGAATTCGCAAATTCCGGATTCTATCGGAAGAATTCTACTAAAAATGGTACAGAGATGTTGAAATGTTGAAAACAGGTATGCGTCGTCTTTAGGATTTTTCTCAAAACCCTTTTTTTTTTTTGGGGGGGGGGGGGGGGGACGTAAAGATGGTGTGAATTTGAGACAAACCCCCCCCCCCCCCATCCTTTTAGCGCGAAATTTGTCATGTAAGATCTATGGGAGCTGCAATCACAGATTTTGGTGCGTAAATTGTTTCTATGTATCCAACACCTATTGATTTTACGAAATCTCCCCTTTTCTTCCTTGATCTCAAACACCTTTTTAAGCGTAACCTTACTCCAAATTATCCTATCATTAAATATTTTGGAGATTATTCTGTCATAATTACCAGTAGCATCAGTGGAACAATCTTTTTCTAAATTTAAAATGATCAAAAAATACTTACGCTCTACAACGGCATCAGACAGATTTTTAAATTTTGTAATTACATCGATAGCATAAGATACTTTGGATCAAATGGATATATATTATTCCAGAATTAAAAAAAAATTAATCAAATGAATTACATTTCACTAAATAATATTATCTGTTTAAATGTTCATATAATCTACTTTAAAACTTAATAATTTTTATTATATATTCTTATTTTATTTACTTATAAATGTACCTATTATTTATATCTGTGCAACGTACAAACGTGGCGGAAAAATAGTTTAAAACAGATTTTTGTATCTTACTACTATATGGAAAAACACATATAAATTTACATACAAATTGCATAAAAAGTTTAGATAATGAAAATGGGCAAAATTCCTTTCAGTAGATGTTTTCTTTCCCTATTAAGTATTTTTTTTTTTTCTATATTTACCAAGTAATATTTATTATATACTCTTAAAAAAAAAAAAAAAAAAAAAAAAACTTCCATAATTAACCAAGTCAAATCTTGTCGTTATATCGATAGTGATATATTAATTTGATGTTAAGAGTATTTTGAGAGTTTTAAACAACGAAATTGAGAAAAATAGAACTCACTACGGGATTATTATTATTATTATTATTATTATGAGTTCTAATTTTATATACTTATAAATTCCCTTTATCTGTACTAGTGCAAAATGTTAAACTCATTTATATGTACAAACATACTGCAATAGTACGACTAATCAAAAATTTTGTTCATTATAGTATTGCAAAGAGTTAAACCACTTTCCTAAATGAAAAGTGTTGTTGCAATAAAAGCAGATTTACAATTGAAGTGCAAATAAATAGCAGTTCATTCAATTTTAACGGGAGTGGAATAGGAGGTGATTGTCAGCCTTGGATACAGACTTGGCAACTTAGCGATGAATTTTGCGACATGGCGACCAAACTTGGTGAAAAGTAATAGTTTAGTGTTTCCGAAGTTTAGAAGCTCTACCTTCAATAAGAGCCGATTTCTGGAATTTTCTGGGTTCGACAACTGGCTTCTGGCGCAGAATAATCTCGAAAGTTCGCCAAATCACGACAGAAATTATTCAAACAGAAGAGACACACCCAAACATCAATTGCATTCGGACATCTGTTCTGAACGTTCGTTTCCGTTTAAATGGAAAGACACCAACCAACCAACCAACCAACCGTTTAAATGGTTTATATTTATTCTTAAATGAGCGAAATTCTACTCTGTGGCGTTTTTAACGTTGTTTTACGACCTTTTTGAGGTATGAATTTGAGTATGATAATTTACTGTTTTTTTTCGGGAACAGTTTGAATAAAATGTATCTTTCGACAAGAAACTGTCCGTTTCTTTCCAATTACTTTTTACTTTCTCTTACCCATAAGGTAGGAAAGTATTGTTTTTGGGTCAAATTTTCAAACTCGAGATTTTGTTATATTTACACGTTTTGAGGTCCCCTGAATACGAAAATCATCTTTTTAGCAAATGGTTTGTGTGTATGTCTGTGTGTGTGTCTGTCTGTTATCACCATATCTCAAAAACAAATTATGGCAGAAAGTTCAAACTTGGTATTCTAAATGTGTGTCATATAGGGATGCTACAGTAAGCTTTTCGTTAAGATCAAGCAAATGGTTCGTGCACAGGGACAATCAAGAGAATTTTAATACATTACGTCTATGGGGGAAATTGCAGGTAAGTAGAGTTTAACGTCTATAGATTGCACTAAACCAAATGAAACGAATATATATTTTTTGTAATAGAGATAGTTAACTGGGAAAAAAATCTTGTTTATGTAGGAGCCTCGCCTCCCCCCCCCTAGGGGAGAAGTCCCCCCTCGAGGGGAGTAAATTTTCATGATGGGTATCTTTCAAAAGAGCTCGCTAATACCTTTAAAACGAATGGTTGAACCATTGATCTGCGATAATTTAAAACAAAGTTATCGGTTTTCTTTTACTTTTAACGAAAAAAAAAAAAAAAGAAAAAAAAATCGTATTTTTACTTTCTTTTACCATAAGGTAGAGAAAGTATTGTTTTTGGGTCAAATTTTCGAACGCGAGATTTTGTTATATTTACACGTTTTTGGGGTCTCCTGAATACGAAAATCATGTTTTTAGCAAATGGTCTGTGTGTATGTCTGTGTGTGTATGTCTGTGTGTCTATGCCTGTGTGTCTGTGTGTATGTCTGTGTGTCTGTGTGTGTGTCTGTGGGTGTGTCTATCTGTTATCAGCATATCTCAAGAACAAATAGTAGCAGACATTCCAAACTTGGTATTCTAAATGTGTATCATATATAGATGCTACAGTAAGCTTTTCGTTAAGATCAAGCAAATGGTTCATGTACAGGGACAATCAAGAGAATTCTGATACATTACGTTTATGGGGGAAATTGCAGGTAAGTAGAGTTTAACGTCTATAGACTGCACTAAACCAAATGAAACGAATATATATATTTTGTAATAGAGATAGTCAACTGGGAAAAAAATTTTGTGTATGTAGGAGCTTCGCCTCCCCCTGGGGGGGGGGGTCCCCCTCGAGGGGAGTAAATTTTCATGATGGGTATCTTTCAAAAGAGCTCGCCAATACCTTTAAAACGAATGGTTGAACCATCGATCTGCGATAATTTAAAACAAAGTTATCGATTTTTTTTACTTTTAACGAAAAAAAAACTTAGAAAAAAAATCGTATTTTTTGAAGTGAAAACTTCTTTAGGGGCGTTGAGCACTTTTGGGTGAACAAAAATCATTGAATTCGCGTCATCGTCAGCAAACGCTTTCCATCCTTGTATGATACAAATAATGTATCATGCAATTAACTTGCTAATGTGAAGTGTTAATAATTATATACTGTATATTGTTTTAAAATCTGGTGCGGCTCTACACGACTTCTCTTATCTCCGGGCACTGTCTCTATTGCAGTCAGACCTCACAAAACCGTGAGAAAGGCCAAAGCTGCCATTTTTCTCACGTTTTTACAATCTGGTGCAGCTCTACACGACTTCTCTCATCTCTGGACACTGTCTCTTAAAGATTGCAGCCGGAAACGTTGCAGTTAGACCTCACAAAAAAGTAAGAAAGCCCAAAGCCGGAATTTTTCTCACGTTTTTACAATCTGGTGCGGCTCTACACGACTTCTCTGATCTCCGGACACTGTCTCTATTGCAGTTAGACCTCTCAAAATATTGAGAAAGGCCAAAGCCGCCATTTTTCTCACGTTTTTACAATCGGGTGCGGCTCTACACGACTTCACTCATCTCCGGACACTGTCTCTTAAAAATTGCAGCCGGAAACGTTGCAGTTAGACTTCACAGAACCATGAGAAAGACCAAAACCGCCATTTTTCTCACGTTTTTAAAATCTGGTGCGGCTCTACACGACTTCTCTCGTCTCCGGACACTGTCTCTTAAAGATTGCAGCCGGAGACGTCCCACTTAGACCTCACAAAACCGTGATAAAGGCCAAAGCTGCCATTTTTCTCACGTTTTTTACAATCTGGTGCGGCTCTACACCACTTCTCTCATCTCCGGCACTGTCTCTATTGCAGTTAGCGCATTAAATAAAATTGTAATATAATTTTTGTAGTAGTAGTTTATATTAATGAATAAAAAAAACACTTCATTTAAAAGTATTTCCTACACAATAAAAAATTTCCTGATGATTCAAGAAATACACACATAATTGTTCACGTTTTCACTTCTGTCGGCATTCCCGAAGTGCAAATGTTTTTTTTTTTTTTTTTTTTTTTTTTTTTTAATACTGAGAAAAAAATGGACTTTTTTTTAAATATTTAGTGTTATACTACTTCTCTAATATGGAAATCGTCTGCATTATCATAAAAGATAATTTTTTTAAATAATAATTTTAATAAATTATTTTTTAAAAACAGAATTATTTTTTAATAACGAAATTAAATTTTATATAAATCTAGGTGCATTAATGAAACGGGGTTTGAGGGGGGTGGTAGCCCCCCTCACACAGAATTAATTATCATATAAAACTCTTCCGAAGCCTAATTTGAATTGTTTAATATAGGTTTACATATCATCGTTATCTTACCTCTTAATCTCCAACCTGTATTTATAGTATTAAATTTCAGGGTAAGAGAAAGTCGTGTGAGTGACACACCAGATTGTTTGATATAAGAAAATCGACATTTTGGTAACAATATGGATAGAGACGGATATATTGGATCAGTATAATATGCGTAATACTCTCAAAAGTTGCAATGAAGTGAAGGAAGATTTAGTTCACTAAGATTTTTTTGTGTGTGAGTGTGTTTAATATTTACTTAAAAATTAGACCCAAACAAATAGAAACGTTTACACTTACAGCTTTCATCTAAGCCATCTACTGTAATGCCTCAACGCATTTCTGCACCCACATTAACACTCAATCTGCCTATTTTAATTTCCTCTGTTTACCTTCACAATTGTACCTCGAATTTTTGCAACTTCTTGCATAAGGGAGTTTTTCTCTTTGTGCAAGATGCACTTTTTACTTGTTTCTTTTCAAATTTCATTTTATTTTATACATTTCTCTTTTTACTAGCCATTCAATAAACTTATTACTATTAAGGTTCGAGATTCAATTGACTTGCTAAATAATAACATTTTATAAAATTATTTAAAAAAAAGGGGGGGGGGGGTAATATAGGGCGCCAGCTGAAACTCTGCACACAGGCATCTGACAATGCTGGCGCGCCCCTGTTGTGGACGTAATTCATATGTAATTTCATAGCTATTGCAATTGACAGAGGTTATGACCCTTCTATTATAGACAAAACTATCCAAAAATTACAACTCCCTCGTATTTCGTCTACTAAATCAGTCTCTTCTAATATCACTATTGTTTTACCCTATTTTCCTAAAACCAGTCAGACCATAGCTAAAATTCTCAAACAATATGATTTTAAAATAATATTTTCACCTTACAATAAACTCACCTTTTCTCAGTTAAAAGATCCCATTGATATGCATAATTCTTGGGGCATTTATAGTATTTCCTGTCAGTGTGGTTTATTATATATATGCCAAACTAAACGCAGTCTTAAATTTTGTCTAAAAGTACATATGAATTACGTCTGCAAACTTGAAACCAATAAATCGGCTATTTCTAAACATTGCTGGGAGGAAAATCATAATTTAAAATTTAATTCAGCTAAAATAATTTGCAGACCTAAATCCATTCATGAACTCGATTTCTTTGAGCTTTTCATATTTATAAAAATTTTAAAAACCTTGTAAATTGTGATTTCGCTGTTCCCTATTTGTCTGATTGTTGGAAATTTTACATTCAGTCCACATTTTCTTAATTTTTCTACTGTTTACACAGCTACACATTCCTAAATTCCTATTGGCTACACTCCCCACCTTTTTCGTAATCCTATTGGTTGAACTAATTTCGGTCCCTCTCCTATATATACAAGCACTTCTCCAGATTCAGAATTCTTTTTGCACTGAAGATGATACGCTTAAGGCTACCGAAACAGCTGTATGCATCTCAAATATTTTTCTTTGGCGTTTCTGACATAGTAGTTTATTCGGGTTTTAATATTCCAATGCCAAGTCTCCTGTTATTATATAAAGTTTTATATATATGCAAGTGCATTAAAATATAACAATATTAAGTATGCATATTAAAATTTCTGGTGGATAGTGGAATATTTTTTCATCTAAATACATTCCCTTGAAAAATGTATTATATTTGGGCCCAAACTACCACAATTATATGGTATTGCATCTATAGAGCTATTAGACATATCATCCGAATAATGAAAGAAAACAGCACTATTCATGACACCCATTTATACTGGAAATGTGCAAATGGTTATTCTGTCGTTGTGTATAATGTTGTGGTTGAGTATATATGCTCCCGTGCGATATGGCCATTAATAGAATTACTGAATTTCCTTTATAATAACTATTTAATGATAAGAATATTTTATCTGGTAGGGATGGTGCTCCAGTGATTGATATGCTCCAGTAATTGATATTTTTCCTTAAATAATTTTTAAAAAGCACATTTTTTACATATAAGAATTTAACATTATATGTCAAACACTGGAGCATAGGGTGCCAATAACTGGTAAAATGAAAAACTAGCAGTGTGAAACACTGGAGCATAGGATGCTAATTATTGGTAAAATGAAAAACTGTCAGTGTCAATTACTGGAGCATTGAGTGAATGTAAAATAAAAATTCATAAAAAAAAATAATTATAATTATCAAATGTATATATTTTAACATATATGTGATTCTGAAAGTCTTTCATGCCATATATATTAACTTAAGATTTCCAAAAATAGTTTCTGTTGACTAAAACATTAAAAACATCAGAAATTGCTTTAAAAGTGTCAATCACTGGAGCACTTACCCTACTAATAAATAAACTGTTTTTTTTTTTTAATTTATTTTAAAGAAAAGGATTATTTGACTATACCAAACTTTCAATACCTTACAAAATCCTTTTTTCATACTGGCAATTAATTTCAGACATCTACGTGTCCATCTTCAGAGCTAAGTACTTTTACGTCGTTTTTCACGAGGAAACTTCGTTGTTTACGTCGTTGGGGAATCTTGATGTCGTTGTTTCACTTCTCTTCCAATAAAACCCAATAAAAACATTTTCCAACACATCCGCAATGAAAAAGACATCATTCAACAAAACTCTACCGCTGGCATTTATAAAATCAAATTTGAACACACCAATGGAAATAAAGCCTGTTACATCGGAATGACAAAACGTAAGATTTCTGAACGTGAAAAAGAACACCGTGCCGACCTAAAATTTGTAAAATCATCTACAGCTTTCTCCACCACCCACAACAATAACCCTATAAACATTAACTCTATTAATATTAACAAAATCGCCCCTTACAATAACCATAATTACGCACTAAAACGGGAGGCCCTTGAAATAATAACCAAGAACCACGCTGTGAACGACCGAGAGCACTACCTCATTCCTCCAGTCTGGCAACAATTCCTACAAGAAACCAACTCAAATAAAAAATGAAGAGAAGTGAAACAACGACATCAGGATTCCCCAACGACGTAAACAACGAAGTTTCCTCGTGAAGAACGACGTTGTAAAAGTACTTAGCTCTGAAGATGGACACGTAGATGTCTGAAATTAATTGCTAGTACGAAAAAAGGATTTTGTAAGGTATTGAAAGTTTGGTATAAACTGTTTTTTTTTTGGTCATAAATATCAGCTGTAAATGCTTATAAGCTGTTTTACTGATATATAGAAAATACTTGAAATTTAAAGTAGATTTTATTCATTTTTATACACTATTGCAGCATGATGTGCCAGAAGCTCAATTAAAGAAAGCACTAGATGGAGTTGTAGAAGAATGTGTGAGTTTTGTTGGTGTTGATCTTAATGTATGTCCTGAGTTTTTATTAAGGTAATTCTAAAACAATTTTTTAATTTAATCCTCTTACAAAATTTTAAAATATAACCGAATCCCACTTTATTTAACCAACCCAGTTTCCATGGAGCATAATGCTTATCACATTCATAAAATTTGTTATCAGAAATAATCTTAAAAAAAAAAAAAAAAAAAAAAATCTCTTTTTGCTGTTGGTGACAGAGTTTTTTTTTAACATGGTATGTTAATCTACATTATGTTTTAATCCTGTAATGTCTGCAAAAATTTCATTTCTAATTTTAAACTGTTTGTAATCATAAATGCACTTGGTTAAAACTGATCTAAAATATTAATTTATGGGAAAGGTGCAGTGGTTATAGTGTAACTTTTTGATAAGTATTTATTTTTATCATTATTAAATTATATTTTGAAATCTAAAATTTTGCTTGAGGCTACTATTTGTCAACTGTCTCCTAGCATTTAGATTTTTAAAGCAATTATTTTAAGCATTTGTTTGTACTTGACAACACTATGGTTAAAATAAATAATAAATAAATAAATAAAGTGCTAGTTTTAATAAATGACAACCTTAGAAAATTATAATAATATGTTTTATTTTTATAACTGCACTTTCTTATAAAAACAAAAAATATTGAAAAAAATCTATATATTAAAATCTTCTCACATCTATATATAACTGGACAGATAAACTTTTGAATGCAAGAGTGTGGCATTTTCAAACCAGTACCCACAAATGCAGAATTGAGGAGAGTTATCTAACTATTTTTGAGTGGAAATTTAATGTAAAATCTCATGATGATATCATTGCCCAGTAAATACATCACGATTTCACCCAGCAGTTTTTTTTTTTTTTTTTTAATTCTGAATCAATGATAGCAGAAGGATTTAAAATTTCACTGATTTTTTAAACACCATCGTACATTTCCTATTAAAAATTTTTGAAAATATACTTCCAAAAATCAGGGATGAGATTTTTCAGCTTTTCAGCTGATTTCAGCTTTTTTGTACATTTAGCTTTTCAGCTTTAAAAAAAAAATTCAGCTTTTTTTTTTTTTTTTTTATGTTTCTGATGTGTATTTGTTCTTTTTTTATGCATTGAAGATTAAAATAAATATGTATTACTCTAATATAATAGATTTTGTCATCAAAATTCTAGAATTTCATTTCAATGTCTTGCCTTTGCATACAATTTCAGCTTTTTTGTATTTTTGCTAATCTCATCCCTGAAAAATGAAAAATATATTCTACCTTCTTTCTAGTAATATAGTTTTTTTTTTTTTTTTTTTTTTTTGAGGGGGGGGGGGAGGTTAGGGGGGAGCAGTAATCAGCACAGTTTTTGAATTATTATTATTATTTTTTTTTTTTTTCTAGTGATTTTTTTTTTTTTTTTTTTATGTATGAAAAAATATGTATTTGTAATGGTTTTAAAAACTTGCACATGCTTTTTTTTCTGTTAAAACGTTTCTTATCTGTTAAAATTTTTATTTGAAAGTCATGTATTTATTTAAAGTTCAATTATTACAAAGAGAACTTATATAAAATTTTGGGAATATTGCCAAAAAACTGTGGCTTTAAAAATATTTTTCTGTTATGAAGGGGCATAGTCACTTCTTGCCGTGAAATCGTAGCTTAAGCAAAGTGGATGAGTATATCTTTAGAAATTTGTTATAAGGAAGGATTTCTTTTTATTCTGACCCAGGAACTTGGATGTCCACTGATGGAGGACTCATTTAGTAATGCAGTTACCACGGCGTGGAATGCCACGTGCATTCAATGACTGGCATGCACATTTAAGTTATCTGACGATAATAATAAAATAAAGGAACGTACTCACATTATTTCGGTTGTAAGGATGATGTGTTCGGTTGTAAGGCACAGTGAGGAGGCTGGCTGGTAAGAACAGATTCTTTATTGAAGGCTAAAACGGACTTTCGCAGACCACCTTCCGGGCTCCTAAGACGTGAAGCATTCGGGAACCGGAATACTTAAAAAAATGTCGTCAGCAATTTCGTACCTTTCTTTAATTATTACTTAGACCATTCGTTCAATTAATAGAAATGCCAGGTAGGGCGATGTATCTGGATTGTCGTTACGGGCAGACGCCAAGGATCGAAGCCTCAGGCACTAAACGCCAACTCCAAAGCTACCGTGATCGGAGCTGTATATCGACCGCACCGCGTGTGAGAGGGAACCACTACTGACTTTTCTCACCGCGCGCGCTCGCCAGCAAGCCTGGAAAAAAGGGGGTGTTGCCGCGAAGCAACCAATCGGAGGCAAGCGCTGACGAAAGAGTGTGACGACAGCGTGCGTACGTCACGAGCGCCGCGCATCGTAGCGGGAGGGGGAAAGCGGTCCTCAAAAGGAGGAACAGTAGGGGAAAATGAAGTGCCTTAGGGAAGCCAAGATACGGCGCGTAACGGGAAGGATTAAATTATTGAGTAAATTAGAATAAATGGACGGATATTAAATTGGTTTTGCCAAATAGCGAAAAAGAGCGATGTCATGCAATATGACACCCTCCCCAAAAACGGAGTGGAAAAAAATATATAGCCCGGGAGGAGCCTGCGATACAGGAGGATACAAAACGACATCCAACATGTCGTGCCACAAAATACAAACTATATAGCAGCACAAAAAAAATCATCCTAGATTAAAGACAGGTATGTTTAAAACAGATTGAGTACAACCATTGATATAAAACATAGTTGTTGCCCTAGAATAAATAACATGAAACGTACACACATAAAGTGTTATAGATAAATGCAAACATACCACAACTACAAATGGAAGTTCCATAATGAGCATAATTCACAGTACATTACAGACATATTAGATACACGAAAAATGGCATGGTACATACACACAAATATATATGAAAGACTAGATTAATGGCAACACAAAATAATAATGATGGTAAAAAAAAAGTAAGAACATAGCTAAAAAAAACATGGGGGGAAAAGAGTTGCAACTCATGGGGGGAACATACACAAAAAACAAACACAAAAAAAACTGGAGAATGCATATAAACATACACTAAAAAAATTTTCAGTTGAGCATAAGGAAAATAAACAGTCAAAGGGAGGTACCTCTTCCTTTTTGTCACGAAGAAATTATTGGAGCAATAATGCTCTATCTAAACATCTAACTATATTATGAATCATCATAACCCTGTATACAAAATTGAATCATAGCAGGTAGTAAAGAAAAATATGAAAACTATTACCTCAGTGGATGCAGTAAAACAGTAGCAGAAAGCAAGGAAATATACCAATGGGAGGGTCCTAATTGACAAACTGGGAAGGGGTATGACATACGAATCTGCACTAATTCTCAGGCTAAAAAGAAAGTCATATATTAATACAACAGGTAATTATTCAGAGATATAAATTGAAAGTTCTTGTATGTTAATTACAGCTAATAAAAGGTGAAGGGAAAAAAAAATATAAATAAGAAAAAAAGAAAAATGTTTAAAACACAAGAGTATCTGACACAGATGCAGAATGTCCAACAATGTCCATAATTGTCGAAAGTTTTTATTTTCTGCCAGCAGAAAAGAAACCGGAACCACAGTCACAGACAAGTCATGTAAGAACTTGGAAAATGGAAAGTGTCATGACAAATTTTATAAATACAAGTTCTTGTATGACGTCAGTTAGGAACTATCTGGGCCTGAGAAGATACGGATCTCGTGTGGGTTTGTAAATACGCTGTTTTCTGGAATGTGGAATTTCAGTTGCATTTGGAGGTGAGGTTGCATTTTCCTGCATAGCTGGAGAGATATCTTCTGTGACCTGTACAGGAGGTAGAAGGTTCTGATGAGATAGGTCTGATACTTGCGGCCTGTTGTCATCTTGAAGAGCTGGGTCACCTTTATCAGGGCTTGGAGACTGGAATTGTTTTCTGTGGGTGGCAAGGATTAATTTATTTATGTGAATCTTTCGTCCTGAGGAGCTAGGCTTGTCAATACTTTGAATGAGGTAAATTACTGGAGATAACCTTTTTATTATTCTGTATGGAGATGGATTGACAATTTTCTTGAATCTTGTGTTGTGCTGTACGAAAACAATGTCATTTGGTTTAAAGTTGCGAAGCTTACTTTTGGGATGTTGTCGATCATTTTGAATTTTTTGAAAAGATATTAAATTTTTGTAAATACTGTCGTACAATTTGTTGAGATTTTGCATCAGTTGGAAGTAATCGTGATGGACATCTAATTGGTCTTGCAATCGGGGTGGTTGAAATGAGTCAAAGACTGTTGTCATATTCCTGCCAAAATGGATTAGATTCGGTGAGTGCCTGATGGTGTTGTGAAATGTGTTGTTGTATATGTTTTCATGGATCTTGACCGCATATTCAAACTTATAGCCATCTTGAAGTAGGGCTCTGATTGTAGCTTTAATGGAAGTGTTGATGCGTTCGGACACAGAATTGGCCTGAGGGTTAGCAACTGTAGTATGCTCGAGTTTGATGCCTAACATTTTGGAAAACTCTTCAAAGACCTCAGCTATAAATTGAGAGCCATTATCCGTAAGGATGAGTTCTGGACGACCGAAAGTTATGATATAGTCAAAGATGGCGTGGACTGCATTCATTGCAGTAATCTTTTTGATGATGTATAATTTGAGGTGTTTGGAAAAATGGTCGATAGCAGTCAGAATGTGTTGGCCATTCTCAAAAGGACCTACAAAGTCGAGGCTAATGAACTGACCAGGTCTCGTTGGAATTCTTGTATTCTGAAAAGGAGCTGTCGGTATGCGTTGATGCTTGGACTTGATACAGGTGGTACAAGATTTTACAAAGTTGACAACATCGCTGTATAAACCTTTCCAATAGTAGGTCTTGCTAACATTCCTAAACGTCTTGTCAATGCCAAGGTGAGAAAGATGTTTAATTCGTAGGCATTTTCCTTTAAGAGAATCAGGTAAGACAATCTTGAAGCGGTTAGGGTAATTTGAGTCGTGCCTGGATGGGTTATATAACAGCAGTTCAGTTTCTGGGCAAATGACGAAATTTTTAAATTTTGAAAGTCTATTGTTTTTAATGTCCTTTATTATGTTGCATAAGTTTTTATCGTTTTGTTGTTCGTGAAGGATAGTCTGAATGGAGATTTGATTACGAGGATCTTTAGTGGGAGCATAAGCCTTGACCTCACTAGGTATAGAATTCACATCCCTAGTGGGCTCTTGAACTGCATTTATGGTTTCTGTTGGAAAGTTGGAGTTGCTACATTCTTCGTTAAGTGAGACAGGAAGTACTTGATTGGAATTGAGGATTTTAGGATCTGATGTAATATCACTCGAATTTACCGGAGTACGGGATAAGAAGTCTGCAAGTATGTTTTCCCGACCAGGGATATGTTGAAAAGTATAAGAGTATTCGCTGATGTCAAGTAACCATCTCGTGATGATGTCCGCAGGTGATTTTGCTTTTTTGTATTTACTGAGAGACTTGCAATCAGAGAGGAGAACAAAATGCCTGGCGTACAGAAGATCTCTGAATGCTGCCATCCCTTTTGCAATAGCCATCAATTCAAGTTGAAGAGGCGGATATTTTGTCTGTGCACCTCGTAGGGCCTTGGAAAAATATGCAACTGGCAGCAAGTCGCTGCCATGTTTCTGAAGCACAACCGCACTGATGGCAAATTTTGACGCGTCTGTGTTTAAATAAAATAACTTATTGAAATCAGGTTGCTGAAGAAAAGGTTGATGAAAGAAGATTTGTTGTAACTGTTGAAAGGCTTGCTCTTGCGACTGACCCCAATGAAACGTTGACTTAGGAGAAGTTAAGGTGACCAGCGGTTCAGCTACCGATGCAAAGGAAGGGATAAGGTGTCGATAAAAGCCACATAGGCCAAGGAATTTCTTGACATGCCTCTTGGAAGTTGGAGTTGGAAATGCGTGGATTTTTCTAATGTTAGACTTTACAGGATACACTCTGTTACGTTCAATGTGAAAGCCAAGGAAATCTACAGACTCCTTGTGGAACTGGCACTTTGATAAATTTAGGGTGAGGTTGTATTTACAAAAGAACTTTAAAAATTCAGCTAATTTCTCTATTGTTTCCTGAAAGGAGTTGCTACACAAAATCATGTCGTCTTGATATGCAAATATACCCGGGAGGTTTGTCTCTTCAATAATGTCATCAATCATAGCCTGGAAGATGCTTGCAGCCGTCTTCAAACCAAAGGGAAGGCGTTTGCAGCGAAAGGTACCCCACTGAGTGGTGAAAGAAATTTTGTCTTGGTATTTTTCCGGCAAATTAATCTGGTGATAGGCACTTGGCATGTCGAGTGTGGTAAAAAATTTAAAGCCGGCTATGTTGTTAATAAGGGTTTGGATCTTAGGAAGAGGATAAGAGGAGTGTTCTATCACTGTGTTGAGTAATCTTAAATCTAGTGCCATTCGATATTGGGGAATACCAGAGCCGTTATCCTTCTTTTTGACCAAGATCATGGGGCAAGCCCATGATGCGACATTGTTTTCGATTACACCTGCTTCAATAAGTTCATTAATTTGTTTTCTGGCCTCTTCTTGCAGTGCGTGGGGTACAGGGAAAGGCAAAGCTTTAATGGGATAGTCATTTGAGAATTTAATTTCAGGTTTAATTTTATCAGAGTGACCCATAGAGACTAGTGAAGTGGAGAAGGCCTGAAAGTTACGTTCTAGTAGCCTCTTTAGTTTAACTCTGCTTGCCTGGTCAAGATGACTAAGATCAATTTTTGCCTGTTGAAATTCTATTTTTCTGAGATTGATAGTATCCGGGGTGGGTTGAATCAGGTTGATGAAAGTTTCAATTGAAGGAGGAGGAATGGATACATCACTAGATTCACAAGAAGGGTTGGCAATGGGTTTGATGTCGTCAGCTACATGGAGAGTCCCAATGCAAAAATTTTTGTTGAAATGAACTGGAGAGTTTGATACATTTTCCACACATACATAAAAATGAACAGTGGTTGGCAATTGATAATGACTATGTACAGAATGCTCAACTGTGAGTAACGGGTCCCTCTCACACACAGTACAATTAAAAGAAAATACTGCATGAGGGATGACAACATCTCCGTTCACGGCAGAAGGAAGAAATAGCAAGTCCCTATGCATCAACTGGTGCGGCAGACAGGTCTGTACTCTAAGGTAACATGTGTCGTTGGGCACAATAATGGCTTTGTTGGTAAGTTTAGCCTTGGGAAGTAACTCGTGAGGTTCTTGTACTGTGGGAAACTTAGGAACAAAGGGTGGAACATCAACCAATTTATTAAAGTCAACCTGTTGTCTCTGTGTGTCGTACTGAGGGCTGGTTTGCTCACAGACCTGTGTCTTGTGTTTCTCTTCTGTAAGGGTACACATGGAATTTGAATAAATGTTATTTTGGTAAGTGCAGTTTGTAAACATAAGGAAGGATTTCTTTTTATTCTGACCCAGGAACTTGGATGTCCACTGATGGAGGACTCATTTAGTAATGCAGTTACCACGGCGTGGAATGCCACGTGCATTCAATGACTGGCATGCACATTTAAGTTATCTGACGATAATAATAAAATAAAGGAACGTACTCACATTATTTCGGTTGTAAGAATGATGTGTTCGGTTGTAAGGCACAGTGAGGAGGCTGGCTGGTAAGAACAGATTCTTTATTGAAGGCTAAAACGGACTTTCGCAGACCACCTTCCGGGCTCCTAAGACGTGAAGCATTCGGGAACCGGAATACTTAAAAAAATGTCGTCAGCAATTTCGTACCTTTCTTTAATTATTACTTAGACCATTCGTTCAATTAATAGAAATGCCAGGTAGGGCGATGTATCTGGATTGTCGTTACAGGCAGACGCCAAGGATCGAAGCCGCCGGCACTAAACGCCGACTCCAAAGCTACCGTGATCGGAGCTGTATATCGACCGCACCGCGTGTGAGAGGGAACCACTACTGACTTTTCTCACCGCGCGCGCTTGCCAGCAAGCCTGGAGAAAAGGGGGTGTTGCCGCGAAGCAACCAATCGGAGGCAAGCGCTGACGAAAGAGTGTGACGACAGCACGCGTACGTCACGAGCGCCGCGCATCGTAGCGGGAGGGGGAAAGCGGTCCTCAAAAGAAGGAACAGTAGGGAAAAATGAAGTGCCGTTGGGAAGCCAAGATACGGCGCGTAACGGGAAGGATTATATTATTGAGTAAATTAGAATAAATGGACGGATATTAAATTGGTTTTGCCAAATAGCGAAAAAGAGCGATGTCATGCAATATGACATCTTTTTTCATATTTAACATGTTTTTTTCATTTCAAAACTTTTGCATATGACAAATATCTTTTTCTTTCTTTCTTTCTTTAAAAATAAAATGTAAATTGTTCAATTTAAAATATGTGTATCTCTATTTTTATTTTTAACTGAAAAAAGATTATTTTAAAATCAAAAATTGCCCTTTATTCTCGGTAGTTGAAAAACTCAAAACCTGCTTACATGCTGCCTGGCAACAGGAATCTTGATATGATCCTGTAGACAAATTCCACTTAGTTATTTAATGATATGTTTTATGAATTCTGTGTAATCTTGTGTACTGTGTAATTTATTTCAAAAAGTTAGGAAGTGTTCGTATAGTTATGTATTGAAAGTTATTACGACATTCTTTATTAATTATATTAATAATGTTAAATTCTTATTGCATAGAAAAATATCTGGTTTAAATGCTACCAAAGCCAAACATATTGTGGAATGGAGAAATCAGCATGGATCATTTATTAATAGACAGCAGCTATTAGATATTAAAGGTTTAGGTCCTAAATCTTTTGAACAGTGTGCTGGGTTTGTGAAAATTTTACCAGAAACAAGCATAGGCACGGCAATGTAAGCTATTATTTTTTAATATGTTTTTTATAGTTATTGCATTGTATTATATATTATTACATTGAAAAATTCAGTTTTTTTTTTTTTTTTTTCTTCAAATAAATTTGAAAAAAAAAAAAAGGAGAGAAAGAAAGAAGCGTGATGCTTTATTGTAAAAATGTTAAAGGAAATAATTTTTTTAAACTTAAAAAAATTAATTTATTACAAAAATATGAAATGTTACTCTGATTTTTTTTTTTTCTTTTTTTTTTAATCCTTTTTTTATGTTAAATTTGTTTCCTAATAATTTTGACTCAATCTGGAAACATGTTTCACCATGCATACAGTATATTCATGTAGAATTTTTATAAATGTGGATTGATTTTATTTACTTAGTGTAATTTTTAAGTTAAAACACATATTTATTTATTAAAAATCTTTGCATGGTATTTTATGTTTTTAAACTAGACCACTTGACTCAATTTATAACCTATGCTGCCAAGTACATATATCAACTGCAGCCTTGGATAGGGCTCATAAAAATGTCAAGTCATAAAGATGTAATCATATTATTAAGAGAAACTTATCATTTCTTCTGGAATTCATTTTCCCTGATATAGAAAGAGAATATAACCAACTTTTAAAGATAAACAAATCTGATATTCATGTTAACAGCAAGCACTGTTAAAAATGGAATAATTTTTGATGAACATTAAAGGAAAACTACAGAAAAGAAGTATAAAAAAACTCTCACATTATAAACATCAATGAAGTTCCACTGTGCCCCACTCCCACTTTGCTTATATTTATTTTTATAAATGTAACTAAGGATAAAAAAAAGTAATTAAAATCAAATTTCAACATTAAATTTAAAGTTATAATCATGGGTGTATCTATATATATATTAAGTTTTGACCTAGTTGTTTTGTAAGTCATAGTCATTTTGTCAGTATCCCATTTGGATAATTATCTAAATAGGACATTTCATATAATAAATAACTGGTGAATGTGGTCTGATGTATATTGGTCAGACAAAACATGCTTTTAAATTCCATTTGGCTGAGCACGAAAAAGCACATTAAAAATGGTGATATTGAACATTCTGCCATATCCAAATATAGTTGGCTCGATAATCATAGTTTCAGTTTTTCCATAGCCACCATCGTTCAAAAGTATACTTCAATACCCAATCTGGATTTTTAGGAATCTTTCCATATTTACAAAAATTCTATCTCACTTGTAAATGATCCCTTTGGCACACCAAACTTTGCTAAAATTTGGTTACAATTTATTTAGAAATACGACTCCCATTTACTCCCTTACATCCCTCTTTTTGAAATGGTTTCTGTATTATGTTTACCATTAGTCCTTATTTCAACTGTGTTATTTTAAGTTTTGTATTTATACCCATGACATTTTACACAACTTGCCATTCTGGCCTTTATAGCTTCAAGGTTTTAATCTTTCATTTCTTTCTTCTTTTTATTTTTTATCATGTACTGAGGAAGAAATTTAAAAAGTTCTGAAATGGCTATATAGTTTACAATTTTTCTTCTTTTTAACATTGTTTTAACTTTTTGTTTAATATTCCAGCACAAAGTGTCTCCGCTTACATTTAATTAGTTATTGTTGAAGTTTATTTAATTTAGACTTTGATAAAGAAGAAAATTTTATTATTACTATTTTTTTTTTTATTTTTTTTTCTCAATTGATATTAAAGTTGCATTTTTTAATTTTTTTAATGTAGCTTGTAAAGGAATGTAATTATGATGATATTTTAGGCAAGAATATGAAAAAAAAAAATAAATAATAAATATCCACTGCTTATTGCATTAAAAATTTGCTTCTTATTAACATAGCTTATATTAAAAGAATTTGAATAAAGCTATGAAATGGGTGATGTTATAATGGGCTCTTCCCACCTGACGTCAGAGGTCACATGATAGAGGAAAAGCAAATAGCAGATGAAGTCTTGTTTATCTATAGCGATTGCTGAAATAACATATTTTCTATTCTTATTTTTGATCAATTGTATTTAATATGTGTTATTTTTTTACACATCATCATTTTAAATCCATTTTATATCATTATTCATCATATTTTGTTTGCTGTGTATATTTACAATCATCATTTAGTTTATATTTGTTATTGATGTTCATGGAGATCATGTTAAATACTATGATTTGTGGTACTTAAATCAGTGACAGTGCAATATCGTAGTGCGTAAATCCATTTAGATCAGTAACTAAGTTAACTTGTTGTAACACCTTTATGCAATTAAATTAAATGAAAATATTTTAAAATTCAAATTATAATCAATAAACATTCCACAAGAACAAGCTATTATTTATTGCTAGATCAGTTAATGTAACAGTTACACTAGAACATACAAAAATCGATTCTTACAGTTAAAAATAAATAAACACATAAAGTGTTTTTAAAAAATTATTAAATTTACAAATACAACTATTCTACTGTTTACAAATGCACAATATTACTTTTATTTTATTTTATATTAAATATTAGCATTTTTGTTCTTAAGAACAAAATTTAATTGAATTCAATTCTCAGAATTCGATTATTCGTTTTGCTTTATCACATGATTGTGCAGGCAAAACTGGGAAGAGTCCATTAGTGAATCCTTCTGCATGATTTTCATTAATTATTTTTACCTAATTTGAAATAAGTTAAATTATTAAAAAAATGTCATTTTCTTTTGCATTAGTGACTTCCATTTTTATTTTATTTAGAGAAAAATCTGATACAAAGAGTAAAAAAGATAAATATAGACCTAATCCTCTAGACAGAACTATTGTTCACCCAGAATCCTATGAAGTTGCTGAAAGGTGATATGCGTTTAATATTTCCTATTTTAATATGATTTATAATTTTTAAACATTTGTATTATTTTATTTTTTCACATACTGTAATTGATTTTTACTTCTGTTACCTGATTGCCATTGGTAACACAAGTATTATATTTAATCAAAAAATTTAGTATCAAGTTTTTACCTGATTTATAGGTTTCAAAGTCTCCTTAGTCCAAAACAAAACAAGACAAAAAAAAAAAAAAAAATATATATATATATATATATATATTTTTTTTTTTTTTTTTTTTTTTTTGGCAATTGGTAAGTATGTATGTGTGTGAGGAATCTTCTGACTATTGTATCTCTAAAACTAAAGAAGATAGAATGGCGAAACTTCAAAATTAAGACAGGTGTAGTCTACAGACGATTTTGCCAATTTTTAGTGAAATTTGAAAAATCAGAAGTGGGACATTGAAAACCAGAAGTAGGACCACAAGTCCATATCTTAAAAACGGCTCTAACAACTGTCTTCAATGTTTTTATCTAGGAGATTTCAAATAGTTGAAACTAATATCAGGATTGCCACACTACCTGGAAAACCTGGAGAACCTGGAATAGTCAGGGAATTTGAAAATTGACCATGAAAGTCAGGGAATTTGAATATTTTAGCGAGAATCTGGAAAAGTCAGGGAATTTCATACGATGATTGAAAAAAAAAAAAAAAAAACTAATTTTTTTTGGTTAGCTTCTGTCATTTTTTTAAACATCACCTCTTAGAAAGACCTCCATGGAGAGCAATCTCTCCTTAGGTCAAAGTAATTTTGTAACTTTTGGGTTTTTCTTTTTTATGTAACTGGAAAAGTCAGGGAATTTCATTCTATTTGAGTGGCAACCCTGTAATATGCTGTAGTCATTGCAAGAATTTCTTCTAATATGTTAATTGATTGCGAAATATTTAAGTTTTGGTATGTTATGATCTAACATATATAGAATTTTAAAATTCAAATTATAGTTATATAGTAACTTTTTTTTTTTTTTTTTTATAAAAAATCTTTTTGCAGGTTAGAATAGATAGGCCAAAAGCATTTTTTAGCTACATTTAGTGTTTGTTTTTTTTTCTGTTATGCAAAATCATAATTGGTTAGAGCTTCAAAATTTAGTGATTAAAATCCAGTTTATACATTTAAAGGACAAACACTTGTAACTGTAGCTTTTGATTGCAAATTTTAATTCTTTGGGAAAAAAAAAAACCATGCATAACTTTGTCTTTTTATTTTATTCAGATTTAAGAACATATTTTGGTAGGTAAATATGAATATTATTCTTAAATCAGAATTTATGAGTATAGTCTTAATTACTACTTTAAGAAATTTATTTGTAAATGTTATATTTTTTAGGTTTTTGAAAGAATTGAATGCTGATCCTGTGGACGTTGGCATGCAAATTTTAGTAGATAAAGTAAACAATTTCATGAAATTCAGAAGTAAGTACTTTTTTGATTGAAATATATTTTTTAATCAATAAATTATTGTACCCCAATAATCATTAATTTATTTTTAATTAAACTCCAAAGTTGGTAAATTGCCTGCTTATTACAAGAAAGTTTGCTTGAACTATACAAATCAAGTTAGTATAGCTATAATTAGTGTAATTAGTATGTATATGTACATACTTGTACAAATCGTATGACAATAAAAGCTTCTTATTAATATGTAATTATGAATTTTCTTTCTTTTTTTTTTTTTTTCATTTATTTGAATCAAAAGTTATTAATCTGAAATAGTGATAATAGATACCTAGCATCACTAAATTACATAAAATAAAATAAAATGCCACCAATTTAATTATTTATCAAGATTTATAATTTCTAATTAAAGCCATTCCCCTAACTGTGTAGTGTGATAATCAAGATCTTTATCTTGAAGAATAATTATTTGATTTACAGCAAGTATTATAAAAACATATTTTAAATAAAAATTTAAAAGACTTATTTGTTATAACAGATATTTATTTAACAGTCATTTTTAGAGCATTGCATAAGTAAGATCAATTAATTTCAACTATTTTTATAAATGCTGCTTCTTAATAATCTTTGAAGTACACAAAGGTCAATGTTATTGCATTTCCCTTAGTTATACATTTATTTTATCTCTATTTATTTGTTTTTTATTTGAGTATGAACAACACAAGTATTCAGAAATTTTAATGGATAAAATAAATTTATTAAGGCAAGTCTATAAAGAAAGTATTCTAAAACACAAAGATATCATATGTGATGGTCTTTCATTTCTTTTTATTTGCAATTCGAAGGAATCTGCAATCAACTCTGTTTAGTTAGATTAACATACACAAATGAAAAATTAATACAATTGCCTCTGTTTGACCAACAAATGCAAATTAACATTCTTTATAATACTAGATTTTATCTTGGCTTTATTTAGATAACAAATTTTATCACTCTATTATCACAGAGTCATAAATCAAAAATTATGAATCAGAATAAAATATTCATATTAGTATCTGGATTCATTTTGTTTTATTTTTATTTATTTTATATAGGCAAGATAAAAATGAGTTTAAAATAAATTATGAAAATTATTGATAAATTTCCAAAAGTATAATCTATGGCTTTATATTCATGAATTTTAAAATACTGTGAAACACAAATTAGGGAAATTAACATTGTAATTTTAAGTCATTATTTGTCAAAGTCAAGGTATAATAGTATTTACAATTAAAGATTACCAATTAGAATACTTAAAAAAAGAAATTTTATATAGATATGTATTTTCTTAAGTAAGTACAAATTTTCTGTGAATTTTAAAATTTTGGGACAAGTTGTATTCTCAATAAAAATACAAAAGGAAAAATTGTTTCAAGTTAACATATTTTTTGCTACACCCGCCAATCAATGGGTTGAGCGTCCGTATCCAGGATTATGGGGTAATAGTTCGATGTGAATGTATTAATATGGGGTAATAAGGTGATTTTCTACATGATAAAGCTTCATTTTTTTCTCAAATATATTTTTTTAATTAATAAGGAATAATATATATATATATATATATAATCACTTGTAATATTATATAAGATTGATTTTCATTAATATCAAAATATGTAAAGGGTAAAATTATGTGTGTTTTAGGCACTGAGGATATAGCAAAATCTTTTAATGTTCCTGTACCTGTGATGCAACTTGTTATTGATGCCTTTAAACAGTTATTGGATTATGATATCAGAGCAGGTAATTCTATTGCTATTATTATTTATTTTATGTTATTTCACATTTTAATTATTACATTATTGTTTTTAGTATTTATTCTTGTTAAATATTTACCTTTTGAATGCTATAAATTGTTATATTTTATCTTTATAAGATGCTTTCATACTATCAAAATTAATTGCATTTCAAATAAATAAATTTGTTTATTTATATGAGATTTAAAATGCTTTTACTAAGATTGCCCACTGCTGTGCCTTTTCAGAGTTTCTCTGAAAAATCATAAAAACTGTGCATTTCTGAGAAGTTTTTGTGTTCTTGAAATCCAGTGTTGATTGCTGAGCTAAATATTTACTTTTTACACATTTTTAATTACACAAAAACAAATAGCGGCAGGTAAATAGAGACTAAAAGGGGTTGTTGGCAGAATGTTGTTGGATTCTAACTGCTTTGGTTCCAAATTGAGAGTACAGTTTACACTTGCATTGCAATATAATGACAATTGCTGCCAAAATCGCACATATGGATGACAAGTTTGTTTTCTGAATACTTATATATATATGTATAAATACTGTATCACTAATAATGAGACAGATTGAAATACATATTCACACAACAAAAAACATTTTAAATAAAAAACATAGACATTTCAAGCCTTCAATTATTATTTTTTCAGCATTACTCCTGTAATTATGTAAAAATCATACTGCTCCTGTAATTATGTAAAATATTACTACTCCTGTAATTATGTAAAAATCATACTGCTTCTTTTTTATAGTAATTTATCTTTTGATAAGAAAACATTTATTTCTCTACCTTACTGTGTTTTTTTTTCCTTTCAGTTATCTCTACATAATATTTCTACAGCTTTTAACCCCTATGTCAATTGTGAAATGTTTTATTAAACTATAAACCTAAAATTTGTCCCCCCCTCCCCTTCCCCTCCTTAGGTTAGTTAGTGTAATTTTATAAGATTCCCGCAAGAATTATCACTGTGTTTATATTGGCGAGACTGATCAAAATTGTAGGTTGAGAATAGCTGAGCATAAACATTAATGTGATGTTTAATTAGAATTAGTTGTCCATGCAATCCTTACTGACCATATGCTTGATTTTGAAAACTAAAATCTTGAATTCAGATTGCTTTAACTTTAGTAGTCATAGATTCTTCAGAGGTTGACATGTTATTAACTATTTAGCAGTTTTGTATAAGGCTTGCACAGTTGCTTCTGAGTACCCTGTTCTCACATCAGTTTTGTGTTGCACATATTTCATTGTACTATTATTAATGTACTGAATGGGTTGGATTTTAATATT
Source organism: Salticus scenicus (assembly GCA_963930645.1). Classification (NCBI taxonomy): domain Eukaryota; kingdom Metazoa; phylum Arthropoda; class Arachnida; order Araneae; family Salticidae; genus Salticus; species Salticus scenicus. The sequence continues at coordinate 234,557,259 of OZ005653.1, read as the reverse complement.
TTTCATTATTGACTGAATATGTTTTTAATTGGACTTAGTAATTGTTAGGAAACATCTGAAGCATTTAACAACACTGAACTGAAACACTATTTAAAAAAAAGGGGGGGGGGTGTTCATTATAATACAGTACAGGATAACATTTTGCACACCAAGAATTGTGAGAGTGAGTAAGTATGATAAGATCAAGAAGTGGAGAAAGTGTCCAGTTTTATGTATAAAAAGAAGAAAAGAATCTACAATGAAATTTATTGTAGGTTGCAAAATTTGTAGCTGAAATTCGCAACCCAAGTCATGAAAATTATCTAAAATGAAGGTAGGAGTGGTGAGATATGGAGATTTGTGGAGGCAGCAGTACTAGAAAAAATTATCAAATGAAAAAATGTCAGTAAAAAATAAAATATGAAAATAAGCTAAGAAGGAGCTAAAATAATTATGAGGCTTCTTCTAATTTTAATTTATCTTCTCTTTTTAATTTATATGATACTGAGATATACATGGGCGTAGGCAGAATGGAGCAAGGGGGCACTTCCCCCCCCCCTCCCCCTGGAAAATTCTACTAAGCATTTTTTCTTTAAATTTAAAACTATGCTATCAGAATTTTATTTTTAAAAAATATATTTTTTTTTTTTTCAGGTTGTGCCGCCACTGGAGATATTAAGGTTACTTTTTTTTTTTTTTTTTTTAGTACCTCCCCCCCCAACTTTCCTTGGCAGAAGGGGTGCTACAAAAGTACCCCTTTATGAAATTCAAATCTGTAAAAGAGGCACTTTCACAAAATTCAGATTAATGAAAGCAGCCCTTCTGAAAAATTTTATTTTATGAAAATTATCCTTTTATAAATCTTTTCCATGTTTTCAGTATTATTTCAAATGATTGTGCCTATTTTTGGTTCAACGAAACACTGTTAACTTGATATTAAACATTATATAGAATGTCTGCTGTTACACAAAAAAATAGATGTTTAAATTTTTGAATTTTGGATGTGAAAAAATATAATAAGGTAAATAAATAATAATAATTAATAAAGTTTAGTAGATGGCCGAAAATATGCATTGTATAGTGGGTACATTAAGAAAGTGCCGCGCTCATAAAAACTATTTTAAATTCCAAAATTTTAAATATATTTTTTTTAATCGAAATTAATTCAAATCAAATAAAAAAAATAGAAAAAAATAAATGTACTTTTAAACTTAACTTACCCCATTTAGTTGACCAAGCTGTAATAAAACATATTGTTATCCAAAAGTCACAATTTATAAAAATGAAACACAATTTTATTTTCAATACGAATATGTATCCTTTATTGAGGCATTTTTTTTAATCTTGAAATAAACACACACAATTTTTTGAAAAAACACAGATAAGATATTCTTGAATAGCAAATCATTAATATAATAGGTGCTGCACATTAAAAACACATAAGTGATGAAGCTGTTTGATTAAATAATATGAATATAAGTCAATTTCAGTTTTTAGGATGATTATAGGATGATAGGATCAGCAGCTATCGAGTTCCTTTCGAAAAATTAGATATTCATCCGTGATCTTGAGATTTTTTAAGTAGCATGAAAATACGACTAATGCATCTTTGGACCATTTGCAGGGGATGTTGAATTCCAGGTGTTTTTATATATTGCAATATTGAATAGGCAATTTTTTATTATTGTGCCTAAAGATTCTATCTTTTCACATATGCACATTCATCTCTTAAGGGCAAGTTCTAAACTAATTTTTGCATCTTTATCTTAATGCAACCTTGATGAACAGGATTCTGGTCGGTTACTCAGACTTTATTTCTATAAAATGGTTATCCGCCGAGCATCATCGGGAGTAATGTAAGACTTGTTAAAGCTGAAACATGGTTGGCGTCCACTTAGCTCGGATGTGGAACTCTGTGAGGATAAGATTCTTGTCACTTATTAGCGTAATATTTTTAGCTCGCCAAACACCATTGGAAGGGATTCAAAACTAAGTAAAATGAAGCAGTGGCTAGCAGCCACTTTGAGCAGAAGTTAGAAAAATCCAGCTTAAAAAAATACAGTGTTTACAGTCGATATTGCCAAATAAAATATATATATATATCCTTTCAAAAGGTTAGCTGCTTCCATTACGTCAATTTATAATTGTAGAAATCAGACATGGAATGTTTTTAAATTTTTTAGAAACGAGGAAGGAATTCACGTTTTCTCACAAGCTGTAGAACCAAGCTTCGGCACGGGAAAAACTCCCGGCCTCCGCTGGACCAACCTTACTCCTGGACGACCACCTACTGTTCTGACCGAACGCGATAGGAAAATTCGTGCTCTCCTCCGAGCCAGCCAATGAGCGCCCTCGAAAGGAACGCCATTGATGTCAGAGATGACGCTCTCTGCGTCATGGGGAACTATCGGGAATGTTCTAGAACAGATCTTGCCCCCTGAAAGCGTGGAAAATTTCAAAAGCTTTAAGAAAACATGGCTGACTTCTGATTTTAAGAAATCAGTAAATAAAAAAGAGTATTTTTGGACTTACAATTTTTTGAAAGGAAAACTATTAAATTTTAAGCTATTTTTTTTGAGCGATGGCTCAAATTAAATGAAATTTAATAAACAATCTCATGAAATTAGAATTACATGGAAATAAAACTTAGAAAAATATTTTAAAATGCAAAATCGGAACACTGACTGCTGACAAGATAATTTTAGATCTTTCTGATTTCTTTTTTTTTTTTTTGCACTTTTAGTGATTTCTCTATTATTATTATTATTATTATTATTATTATTATTTTGGTAATTTTTTGCACAGAATATCGATTACGATATCATTTTAATCCAGAATTGCTGGATTTGTTTTGATTTTATTTTATTTTTGAAAAATGCAAATTTTCAAAGTGAAAACGGAAATATTTTAAATAAATAAATTGTGATCGATTTTGATTAAACTTTGCAGAGTATGAAAATGAATTCTGAAAAAGAGAAAACTTTTTAAATTAAAAAAACTGAAAACCTATAATTTTAAATAAAATAGTGTTAAACTATTTGAAACATAAGAATAAAGTAGTGTTATGTTTTTTAAAACATAACATCTGCTAAAACTGAAAGTAATAAATAATAATATTTTCACAAAAATGACTCCAAGCATTAAAATTTGGATTGACTTTTGATTAAATTTCCATAGCTAGTGGGAACCACAATCATGAAGAAAAATTATCTTCTGATATCAGCATATTTTGTACTATGGAACAAAGAAAAAGAGAAAGAAAGTTTTTTTTTTTTTTTTTTTTTTTTTTTTTTTCCCATTTGGACAAAATTAGTCTGTTAAGGTTACACACATCAGTCGTCCCCCCCACCCCCCTTCTTTTCCATGTTAAGATATATCATTCAAAAATTAAATAATTCCGTTTTCTGAATTTCACTCTGAAGAAGTCACCTTTTATCAATTTTTTGTAAGGATGCCACTTTTCTGCCAAATGGCATATTTTCAACTTTTATAAATTTTTCCATCCTTCTCCTTAAACTTACGATCAGAAATCAAACTGTCAAAATCTTAGAATTTCCATTCTTTCTCCATGTACAACATAAATATCAATATGCATATTAAACTTGCTGTATCAGATTCTTGAACCTTTAACAAGTTAGAATTGCTCAATATTTCTCATATGCATAGTTATATTGTCCCCTCCTCCCTTAAAACTAATTATCGCCAATACAGACTGTGGACAGTCTGGCATAGGATTTGTTTAGACATATTTATCTACTGATTGTGATTTATTTAGGAACTTTTTTAAATGATAATTTTTTATTTGTGATTAAGCACTATTCTTTTGTATTGTATTAAATATTATAACGTTCTGACTGCAATGTAACTGCACTGCTCAAAACAATTAAAGGATATTGTAATCTTATATAAAAAAATATTGTAAGTGAATTTTTTTTTTTTCCAGAAAATGGGAAAAAGTGAGTCACAGATGCAAATTTTGAGTTTGACATAAAAAGTTATGCTTTAGTGGCAACAAATGAAATTTGGCTTTCAATTTAAGGAACAACAAACTGGAAAAGAATGATTGTCATTCAGTAACTAAGTGTATTGTTTTGATAAGCACAATGTCTCAACAAAGTCATTTAACCAATTCAGAAGCTTGGAGAATTATTGGTCAGTTGAGGGGAGGGGGGGGGGGCGGACAAACACAAGTCTAAGTAGCAGAAGCCACTGAAGTTTCACAAAGTGTGATTTTCAGGAATTAAATCATTTTTCGAAACTGGAAATGCAAGGCAAAGCTGTAGAGTGCAACAACATCCAATGAAGATCGATATTTAATGCTAATGGCTCAAAGATACAGAAATTCCTTCTTCATAAACACATTCGCTCGGCTACTGAAGCTGTAGTTTCAACTCAAACTGTCCGAAACTGGCTCCACTCTGTATATCTGTATACTCGCTAACCAACTGCATGTATTACATTAGCAGCAAGGCACTGGCGTGCGAGCAGGGAGTGGGCGACAAAAAAAAAGGGAACTGCAGGACAAATGAATGGTGCAATATTCTTTTCTTTGATGAGTCCCATTTTTCTGTTCATTCTGATAATAGGTATATTTTTGTCTGGAAGGTATGTAGCACTGAAAATAATCCTGCATTCGTGCACACAAGTGTCAGATTTGGCCATGGAAGGTGATGGTCTATGTTGCATTTCTACAGATGGGTGCATTGATCTCCACATCATTTGAAATGGTGCTGTGACCAGTCGTCAGTATAGGAAAAAAATCCTCAGACCTATTGCTACAGCATGGAGCCAGTTAAGGACAGTTTGAGTTGAAACTGTGGTGCTAGTAGCTGAGCAAAGCTGTTCTTGAAGAAGAGGGGCATTCATGTTTCGGTGTTTCCGAGCCGTTAGCATTAAATATTGATCTTCGTTGGACATTGTTGCATGTCTGTGATTTTGCTTTGGTTATCGACTTGCATTCCCAGTCTCCAAAAAAGCAGTGCCAGATCCTTGAAATCACACTTTGTGAAACTCCAGTGTCTTCTACTACTTAGTCTTGTGTTTGCCTTCCCCCCCCCCTCCATCCCCACTCTAACTGAAAAACTAAATCAGTTAAATGATTTCGTTGAGACATCTCGCTCATCGAAACAATGCACTCACTGAATGTCAATCATTCTTTTCCACTTTGTCTCTCATTAACAAGGTTAATACTTTTCAGGGAAAACCTGGAATACTCAGGGAATTTAGATTTTGTTAAAACAAGTCAGGTAAAACTCTGGAAAAATAAAAATTTTCTTTAAAGTCAGGGAAAATCGATTATAAAACCTGGAAAAACAAATATTTCCTTTCTTTCAAATTATATTTTTCTTGTTTAGCTTCAAATCAAAATTCAAATGATTAAGTATCAGGGAAATATGCATGTAAACAATTATTTCTATCTGGATTTCTATCATAATCGGCAGTAACATGACATCATACAGTGGATGTACATATATTTTTTCCTCTCTAGAGGAGCTTTTCTTGTAATATAGCACTAATATTTTCTTGAAAATTGTTTGGAAAACTCAGGGAATTTTTTTCCCATATTTGAGTATAAACTCTGATTAAATTTAAAACCAAAATTTCATTCGCTGCTGCTAAAGCATTGTTTTTGACATCAAATGCAAAATTTGCATACTCCGAAGTTTGGAAATGAGAAATTTATATTTGCGACTGTCTTTGTTAATTTTCTGAAAAAAATTTTTTTCGCTTACAATGTTATTTTATATAAGAGTTGCAATATCCTTTAATTATTTTGAGCTGTGTATTTTTCAATGTCTTATATTTAAATTGAATTTCATATATTAATACTGCATATATTAACTATTTTATTTTACAGAATTTGTGCATAGATATACAAAAAATATCGAAAATATTACTTCATGCATTAATTTCTTTTCTTTTTTTTTTTCTTTTAATGTTTTGTGTGGCATCCCTATTTTTGAAAAAAAAAAAAAAGTCAAATATTTTATTTCATCAAGTAAACTTAGGACTTTGATTTTTAATCTCTAAAACAAATATTAAGGTGACATGTTCAAAGAGTAATATTCAAAAAACAAAATTCGAAAACCTTCATTTTTGAATGAGACATTCTTATAGAAAAAGCAACAAAAACCCCATAGGATTATACCCAGTGGCAGGAAGTTTTCTAGCTGTCTGCGACAGGCTTTTAAAATTTCATAATCTGTCTGCAAAATTTACATGTAATCAGGAGTAAAAATGGCTTACACTCAAAAAGCCTGAAAGCTGATAGCGGCAATCTTGGGGAGGGGGGGGGGGCTTAACAACAGTGGTAATCTCATGCAGCAATATACAAATACAATTTTACTACAGAACAATATAGTATAAACAATTATACAAAAATAAGTTGAACTCATTCAATTAAATATTTTATAGCAATGTTTGTCACAACACAATATAAATAATTATAAATAATAAAAGTATTACTAATATGATAATTTAGTTTAGTAATGAGGTAACCACTATAATTAATATTACTATAAACACATATTAATGCTTCACATTTTCTAAAACCAAAAAGTCACTGGATGCATGAAACTCAGTATGCAACAATTTTAGAAACACAGTAAAATTTGGTAATGTAGCAATCATTACACCACACAGAACAAAACACCAATAAACTTATTGTTTTCATAAAACTCTTTGCAAAGAAATTACAGAAAAACAAGAAAGTTTGACACATAGCTATCACTCAATCTACAAGACTAAGAGAGGGATGGTGGGACACTTTCCATAATTAAAATTATTTCCTGAACTCCTCTTTGGAGGTCAAAAGCAGATTTTTTGAAGGATTATTTTTGCATAACACATTTCAAATTTTAGTTTTGATATGGAAATTTTTATTAGTGAATTTTGAAGTTGAGGAGAAGTTTTGGAGCAGTTTTAAATGAAATTAGCACTTTTGGAGCTGACGCCATACATCGGTATCACATTTTTTTTTTTTTTTTTTTTTTTTTTTTTTTTTTTGTCGTGTCCATGACGTAGTCGAATTAGATTGAACCGTGGATTTTTATAACTGCATCTGCGATTTGTTGGATGTTGTCGTCATATAGGTCTATCAGTGATGGCAATACACCAATTTCTCTCAAGTTCGCACTTATTGCCGGACACTCAAAGATATGGCAAGGTGTAAGCTGTGTATCTGGGCAATTGTTAGAGTTTCTATACACCCTTCCACCCTTTTTATTAATTTTCATGCCTCTGTGATGACCGGTTCTTAGCCTTATTATAGTTTTTGTTATTAGTCGATCTGCATTTATTTCACAAAGCTGGTGTTTCGTTTGGATTGTTTTTTTCTCTAAGTTTAGATTTAGTTATTGCATTTGCATCTTGAAGAGAGACACTATTGCTGTTATTGTTGAGATTTCTGGACTCCTTGGCTAGTTTATCAGCATTTTCGTTGCCTGCTATTTCGACGTGTGCAGGTATCCACTGAAGTGTACAGGTTTTATTTATAGCTTGAAGATCTTGAAGTCCTGAGATAATTTCATGGGTGATAGAAGAGTGCCCCTTTGAAATGGCCTGGAGGGCGGCCTTCGAGTCACAGAAAACCACTAGGTCCTCTGCCTGCTTAGTAGTGGGAAGGGACTTATACATGTTAAGTGCTTATACATATTAGTAGCACATTGTCGTGGGCAAAAAATGTCCGTAAATTGCAGACAATTTTTTTATGACTGCAGACAAAAACTGTTCGCAAGCCGTTTTCTATGTCGCCGTGTTTCTGCTACTGGGGGATTACATAGGAAAAAGAAAAGATTGAATCTGATTGATATGTGCAGCATTTACAAAAATACGTTTTGGCTTTGGTAGCAGCTATAGGTGTATAAGTTAATGAGATTCCAAGTTATTATTAATATTGAGGTGAGATGATAATACATCTTTTTCTGACTCTGTACATAACAGATAAATAATAACAAAAAAGTTATAAATATTTGTTGGAAGTATACATCCCTTTTTTTTTTTTTTTTTTTTTTTCCAACTTAATCTGTTGAAAATATACAGATAATTATAATAATTGTTAACTATGAATTTACAGGATATAAAAATTTTATTTTTGTTTGATTTTTTTGTTTATTTATTTTTCATCTTGTCTAAGTTTGTTTATAAGTAAATTGTTGATTAACTTTTTTTTTTTTTTTTTTCCCCTTACAGAATTTGATCAGCCTCTGTTTAAAACTTCAGTAAGAAAACTGTCTGATTTAAAATCAGGTCAAGAACTCTCTGGCCGTGTTATGAATGTAACAGGCTTTGGTGCATTTGTTGATATTGGTGTAGAGAAATCTGGCTTAATCCATACTAGTAAAATGCGAGGACAAATGTTAAATGTTGGTGAAAGAGTGACTGTAAAAGTCATTAGTGTTGAACTTGAGAAGAAACGAATCCAGCTGGAACTACTGCATAAGCAAACAACGTGATTTTTATCTGCAACTAATTTATTTTTACCGATTGAACTTGTCCTTATTTTATACAACTTATTTGTACTGAGAAAAGTCTGAGTTTGTGTAAGTATTTAATAAAAAGAAAACCCAGATTTTAAATTTATGTAACAAATTTCTTGAAAGCATTTAGAGATTTCACTTTATAATTACTATTTATCAATAAATTTTGTTCTTCTTTAAAAAAGAAAAGAAAATCTGCAATACCATCCTAAAATGGTAGACTAGGTTTTTAATATATTTACACTGTTTTTCAGTATAATTTTAATGACTAAGGTTTTCCATTACTCTAGCAGATGCATATTTCACACACTGAAAAAAATGTTGATTAGTAAAATAGTTAATAAAAATAACTTAATATAAATTATTAATAACTCAAATATAAATTATTAAAGTTTAACAAATTTATATCTTAAAGATAAGATGCTGGTAATTTTATGTATATCCAGAATGTAAGAAATTATCAAATTGACCTTGCCTCTTTCTATTGCATAATGTTCAACTTTTCAACTCAAAAGAAAATCTAGTCAATACAAAGATGTCTTGGTAATGATGATGTACTGTAGTGATGTTACAACCAATGATCTTCTGAAACAAATTTTAACTTTCTTTGTTCTTTTCTTTCTTTCTTTTATTTTATCATAATATTTCAATTATTATGATTTAATAATTATCTATGAATTTAAATTTCTAAAACCTACTTAAGGATTAACTTTCTTAATGAAAAGGATAAGTTTAATAGTAGCTGTGTAGGTACATGTAAAGAGACATGCCAAATTTCATTTTAATGTATGAGAAAATATTCTCCATTATTATTCATTACATAACACATACAGGGTTGCTATGGTGCCTGGAAAACAAAGAAAACCTGGAAAATTAAGGGAATTTGAAAATCTATTAAATAAGAGGGAAAACTCAGGGAATTTCAAATTTTATTACTAAAAAAAGGAAAATTTCAGGAAATTTTTTTGAAAAGCATTGGAAATTTTTCATAATCAAATATTTTTTTTTTAATTTAGTGATTTATAATGAATCAATTATGGTTTTTTCCTTAACTACAGTAAGTTAATAAAATATACCCTAAATATGTTCAGCTGACTTGTAAACATGTTAGATTCTAATGCTGCATGATTCAGGGATGAGATTTTTCAGCTTTTTTGTACATTTAACTTTTCAACCTTTTTTTAAAAAAATTTCTGATGTGCATTCGTTTTTTTTTTTTTTCTTTTATACATTGAAGATTAAAATAAGTATTTATTACTCTAATTTAATAGATTTTGTCATCAAAATTCTTGCCTTTGCGTACAGTTTCAGCTTTTTTGTATTTTTACTAATCTCATCCCTGATGATTGCATGGCATCTATTGTACTTCTAAAAGAGACAGGGAAAACTCAGGGAATTTTTTCTCCTGATATGTCTAACAACCCTAACATATTTTTAAATTCTGTCTTCACATTGAGAAAATTTATCTGTGTGAAAAGAGTCTTTGATTTCCAAAAACTGATTTTTTTAAATTATAATATCTTATTTTGAAGCTGTAAAATGTTAAATTTTGCATTTTATAACTTAACAATAAGTTTTAAAAAATTAAAAAGTTCAATTTTTTAAAACCAAGGAATTGTTTAAAAAATTCAATTTTTGGAAAAACAAGGGTTCATTTAATCCAAGAATGAGTATTTTCCATGTTTTAGCAGATTTTTTTTTTTTTTTTTTTTTTTTTTAATAAAAAAATAAAAATACACTTCTGTTCTCCCTCTTTTCCATCCAACTAATAATTGGTAATCAAATGTTGTATGGTTTCTGATCCCTCTCCATTCATAATATATATGTCAATATTCATGTTAAACTTGTTTTATTAGACTCTAGAACCTATAAAGAGATAGAACAGCTCAATGTTTCTCATATATGTAATTAATTTTTTTATTTTAATTATGTTAAGTTGTGATAAACTTTTACGAAACTCATTGATCCTGTTTGTTTTTCCTCAATAATTTAAAATACTATAAAGCCAAATATAATCTTAAACATGCCAGAAAAAGTAAGAAAAAAATATAGAAACAACAATAATGAAGGGAGAAAAAGGGGATCTTTAATAGTAAAAGAAGATTATATATAATGTAATATTTTATTGTGCAAAACACTTGTTACTTTAAAACGTGTAACATATGTAAATTTCAGATTTTTATTAAAGTTATCCCTGTTTATGGATTTGTGAATGTGAAAGCAGAATTAAAAAATATGCATTTGAGTAATCAGTAATAATAGGGATTATTTTTTCCCTAGATTAATATGGGACAGTAACAGAAATTTTAATGTGTCAATAAAATACGAAGAAAGCTAATACAGTCGAATCCCATTATAACGAACTTCAAGAGGCCAAAGATTTTGTTCACTATATCTGGTGGTTTGCTATAACAAAACCATTAGAAAAATGATAGTTTTCACAACATATACTCATTATTTGCTATGTATATTTAATAACGATGCATAAAAAATGATAAAAAATATCAAAAATGATCATTAATGAATTAAATTGACTAAAATTGCTTACATAACGACATAATAATAAAAAAATTAATTAAAAATGAAGACAAAATAAATACCTTTTTACCTAAATTTTACCTTTAATTGTTATTTACTGTTTTGATACGTAAATAAACGGCAATCTTCTGTTGATGTTTTAAATTTTACTTTTGTTATTTACTGTTTTGATATGAAAATAAACGGTAATCTTCTGTTGACATGATGCCAATTTAAAAAAACAATTCATGATTTTTACTTTCCAAACACTATAGTGAGGAAAGTATCGTAGTCGTGTCAAAAATTCGAATTTGAGATTTTGATGTTTCTATACGTTTTGTGGTCCCCTGAGTCCATTTCCACTAATTTTATGATGATGTATGTATGTGTGTGTGTATGTCTGTGAGTGAACACGCTAGCGTCTAAACGCTTTGTTTGAATAAGCTGAAAGTTGGTACATATATTGTAAGTCACCATAGTATGAACCCTATAGATTTTGGTGAATCTAGCACTTATAGTTTTTTTACAGGGACACCAGAAAAAATTCTTTATCATTATGGCCTATGGGACAAAATTTTAAAAAGTGTGATAGAGTCTAAACACCTTATTAATCTGAGCAAAAAATTTGTACACATGTTATAGGTCACAGTTGCACCAACTGTATAGATTTTGGTGAATTTAGCACGTACAGTTTTTTTACAGGTACACAAAGAAAAATTCATTATCATCATGGCCTATGGGACCAAATTTTTAAAAGTGTGATAGCATCTAAACGCTTTATTCAATTGAGCTGAAAATCTATATGAATATTATAAATCACAGTTGCACTAAATATAAGCATTTTGGTGAATCTAGCATTTATAGGTTTTTACAGGGACACAACGAAAAATTCTTTATCATTATGATCTATGGGCTCAAAGTTCAATAGCGTTAAATAAAACATTGTGTAATATATGGAGAAAAATACTCAAACACTCTATTATGGTTTTCTATCTTTTGTTTGTTTAACTCCTCTTTCTTTACTTTATCTACAAAACTGTTAATCACTCAATGTTCGGAAAGTCGAGTGGAGTCACTCCATATTTTTTTTCTACATTAAATGACTCTAACAATCTTATAACGTTTGCATAGATAAAAACTTATTAATTACACTCATCACTGTTGTAATATCTGAGATAGTGTGGATTTCGTCATTTATGTACTCCTTGATCTGCATTAGATGCAGAGTCTTTGATTTCAGAATGATTCATTTTAATTTCTTCCACAATCTCTGTCAGTCGGATCTTCACATGTAATGACTTCATCATCACATATTTCAAACAATATGAGAATGATGAAATTTTTTTGTTTTCTATCTACATCGTGATAAATAAATTTCCATCTTCTCCAACATTCATTGCATCTTCAACATTTTTTGCATGTCGAAAACTTTTTCTGATTGTAGAATCCATAACAAACCCCCAAGATTTTTCAAGCATTATAAGTGCGCCAAGAAGAGAAATGTCGCAGTTTACATTTTTATCATATTCCCCTAAAATTTAAAAATGAGCTGCTGCTTGTAATAATATTTAAGGCTTCTGATGACACCTTGGTGTACTACAGAAGTAGTTTTTAAGGGAAAGAGTACAATTCTAATTAAAACTGTTTATTGTTGTTGTGTACACTACAGTTGTGAAGCAGAAGTAGAATCTTCCGCTTTTTAGCTGCCAGTTCACAATCCCTTTTATGCTCTTTCTCAAATAGTTCTTAGTCATTCATGCCTTACAGTTGTCTTCACAAGAAACAGGAAGCCTTTTTATATTTTTGAACTATCTTGGTTGTTTAGATTTTCCAATCACTAGAAACTTCCAATGTTCATTTCCACTCATATGGGCACACACAAGAAATCTGATTCTGTCTTTTGACAATTTTCCACCATTACGTTTTTCTCCATTAAATTTCAATGGCTAGTTTGATGTCATCTTGTAAAACAGTGCAGCTTCATCAGCATAAAATATGTCATTCTCGTCATATTCACTAGAAATGCCATTCCAAATATTTTCTTTCCATGCATTGGTGTCAGATGTCGAAACACTTTCCGATTCTCTGACAATTTTTCCAGAAGATATGTTATTCCACTTTTTAAATCTATCTAACCTTCCAACAGAAAACTAGAATTACAAATTTACTGGCAAATTCATCAGTTTTTAACTGGAGCATTTGCCCTGAAATGCATACATTTCGGCTATTTTGAATGCTGCACCATTTTAATAAAGTTCAGTTTCTCTCTCTCTCTTTTTTTTCTTGTGGGGGTGAGGTGAGGGGAGAGTTATGTTCTCAAACTAAAAAAAAACTGCCTTCTCTGCTTTTTCATATTGTTCCGACTGTAGATTTCGATAAATCCTTTTTCCAGCAAATGCCAGCTTGGCTACTTTACTTCCATCTGGTATTTCTCTTATTATGTTTAAGTTTTCTTTGATGCAGAATGCTTTGCGCTTGCTAGACATGATGAATCTAATGATTTCTTAAAAGCAAATTTTTAACTTGGAAGTCTGGAACCGAGATTTTACTTTTACGGCTGGAAAATATTCAATTTCTTTTGCTATGCCAATGCATGCTTTGGATTTTGTTTCCTGCAGACTCAGGATGCCATATGTTGGTGATTTTATTAAGAACGTCTATTTTCTTTTTTGCCTGTTTATGTTTTTTGGCACTTTTTTTCAGTTTTTATTGTGGTTTATCCTATTTTCATTTGAGTTGTACTGGTTTATTAATCCTTATATCAGAGGTTGGGAATTTTTATAGGCTAATTGCAAGGACTCTGAAATGATCCTTCATACAAGCAAGAATCAGTCATTGAATAAACAGACTTATGACTGATTTCCAATGTGTTTCACTAGTCGGCATGTATCTTTTTATGAAATTAAATTCGAAGTCCTGTTTTCACAATTAAAAAAAAAAAAAAAAAGTGACTTAAAATTTTTTTAAAAATAAAACTGAACTTTTGGTAAACTGAAAAAAAGTTGGTTATAGCTGATTCTTAAGATTTCAAAGGTTTGCTATAAAAGGATAAATTAACGTTGAATACAATAGGAAAACAGTGGGACCAAAATTTTTGTTTATTATTATAACCGTGAGTTTGTTATATACTTGGTTCGCTATAACGGGGTTCGACCATATATATACATATATAATAATGATGATTTATTAAGCATAGTAGAAGCCAAGCAACAGATACAAGGTCACTGAAACACCAATGAATGACCAATAAGATTAAAAGCACTTTGAGAAGTTCAGAAAAATGAAAAAGAGAAAAAAAAAATTATCAGGGGATGAAATACACAAATTTAAAGAAACTAGATTTATTAATTAACAGCCTGCAAAACAAACGAATCATTAAAGTAACACAACAAATCTTAACTTAAATCCATAAACTTTATCAAAATTTAAGAAAATATAATTTTTGAAACTTAAGATAGGAAGGAAGGAGGCAGGCGGCAAGACTTGTGACTTGCCTGTGGGGTTAAACTAGTTTCACGCCGGCAACACTTCCCCAGCCTGCCACGACCAGAATAGGAGTCAAATGGATTTAAAAAAGCAAAATTTCAAAGCAGATGAATAACAAGGAAACCACGAAGCAACAATGAAATTCACTGATTGATTACAATGTATTTAATAGTATGATTAGAATTTTAAGAATAGTTGACAACACAATAAAGAAGAAACTGAAATTTTAATGGAAAAAGAAAGTTTGTGTAGTATTACAAAGTAAATGCAACAAGCCTTCTGGCAATATATATATAGATACATAAATCATTTCTATAATTTTCAAGCGTTCACATTTAAATGTATATATCACTGTAAACAGCCATAATCCATTTTTATACATAATTGCTAGTAGGAATGTGAAGTAACTATAAAAATTTGTAGTTCTGCTTTCTTGCTAGTGACAACAAGTTATCAGTACAGAGGTTACGAAAAAAGCTAATTAAAAATTTAAACTCAGTTATTTACTAATTTTACATCAGAATCCATTTTTACTGCACTTACAAACTTCTCAACATGACTCAATTGATGAATTATCTATGTGCTGATTGGTTACTCTGACACACATGATGATTACTTGTGACTTGAGAAATTGATCTGACAATGGCAACTCTGTGTCTATATTGTTTAGTTGGAAGTTATAATTTGTTGTAATACTTTTTTTTTAAATACCTTGAGTATTGTTTGTTTTTCAATTTTTCACTTTAAAAATTAATACTACATTGACTGCATTGAAAAAGGTTTTCTAATGCATTACAAAATAGTGAAAATATCAAATTAATTATCTAAGTACACAGTAGAGCTGGAGTATTTATCAATATATCCCCAAATATCAATATTTTTTTAATATCACAATAACGATATTAAAGATCTTGCTCTGCCGATATATCCCTCTAACAATATTTCTTAGCGCACACTGAGCGATCGATTGATGCGCTGATAAATTTTAATGCCAATCTTAAATACCTTCTTCAAATCCTGCTTTCCCTACTAGTACCATCATCACGCACCGAACAAAGCGAACGCTGTATAGCTTATACTAATGCAACCCTTTGTGCACTGCACGCTCCATCCATATGCTGATAAATAATAATGAACACCAATCTTAAATACCTTCTTCTAATTCTGCTTTCCCCACTAAGCATGCATCACACACACCGAACAAAAAGAGAGCTGAATAGTGCAACCCTTTTTCTTTTTTCCCAACCCCAAACGATATCTCTCTTTCATTAAGAAAAAAAACTAAGTTACCACAGTGTATCTAATCTACTCTCTTTATCTTTATTCGTGCTATCTACCCAATCGAAAATATCACTGTCCAAAAAGTCTGAATGATATTCATCAAGAAAATTAAGTTATCACAGTATATTGACTTCCCACAGTATACTGATACATTCATGCATTTACTGACCCTAAACGATAATATGAAAGAATTTATATTACCGTTAGTATTTGATAATATTGCACATCACCGCTCGTGGATCGTAGGTGTAATACCACAATAACCACAGACAAGGCGATATAAAAACAAACGCTTATTATGATGAATGAAAACAATATCTTTTGTTTTAGCTCATTTTCTGCGATTGGTTCATTGATATTGGTTTATTTCAAAGTATCGATAACTTCTGGCCAATAAGATGTGACTTTCAACATGTGTTTAACTTGCTTTGGGCTGTACATCTGTCAGATAGCTCCCTTTCTCCTTTCCCATGTTATCCAATGGGATTTTCGTTGCTTTGTTTTATAAAAATATCTCATTCAAAAATGAAGTTTTCAAATATTACTCTTTGAACGGGTTGCCTTTTAGCTTGGTGAACAATTTTTCGAAAAAATTAATTTAAATATTTTATTTCAATAAGTAAATTATGGACTCTAAGTGTGGATCTCTAAGTAAAATATTTAAATTTATTTTTTCGAAAAATTGCTCACTAAGCTAAAAGACGACTTGTTCAAAGAGTAATATTCAAAAAACAGAATTCGAAAAAGTTCATTTTTTAATAAAATATTTTTATAAAACGACGCGACAAAAATCCCATTGGATAACATGGGAAGGGAGAAAGGCTGCTATCTGACTGATGTAAAATAAAGTTTTATCTTCAGCAATTTTACAGTGACAGTTTCTTTATAGAATTATATAATATTGGATAGTTTATTACTTTTTTTATGTAGCATTTATTTTTTCTCTTTCCTTTTCTTTCTTTCTTTTTTTTTTTTAAGCCGTACATGTTAAATAAAATTGGTTTAAATGCAAAATGAGTTACTTTAAGTAACAAAATGAAACTTTAACATAATTTTGTTTAAATAATATAATTTTTATACTGACAATGTATACATATATATATATGAAATATATATATATAATTCAATTTTCAATTATTGTGAAACTATTACGAATGTGAATTAAACACATATACATTTAAAAAATATTGTAATGATTTGGTAAGCAGATACAAAAATAAAAATTACAAGTAACTGACATTTAGGATGCATATAAGAGTTTTAAGTAAAAAATATTACTCTCTACGACCAAAAAAGGTGTATACAATGGCATTTCTTAACTATTTAAAATGATTTTCCTTTTTATTTAATACCTACATCTTAAGACAATTTTTCTTAAGCTTTATTTTTAGTAGAATTATGAATTTTGATATACTTGGTACAAATAAAACACAGATCACATATTAGCTGTGTTAAAATATGATTTTAAAATAATTAAAGCTTAAAATGGAGGTATACTAAAAAGCAATAGTATAAGTTATAAGAAACACAAAATATTGATTCACTTTTTATGCATTTTTTTTTTTTTTTTTTTTAATGATAAAGTTATGGTAGTAATATACCAGAAAATACATGGAAAACACTCTATACTTGTATACTTTAAAATCCGTGTGCATATGTCTTTAAAAAACAACAAATGTCTATTTTTTCCTATCTTGAAAGAAATATCGCAATATATTACTAATATCGATATTAACTTGGTGATATATCGCAATATTTAATTTCTGATATCGTCCAGCACTAGTACACAGTTATGAAATACATTCTCCGTATAAAACTATATTTGGCATCAAGCCTAAGGTTATGTTAACTACATTGTATTTGCCTATTGACATTATTCCTTCTCTAGAGCAGCAAGACAAATTTAAAAATGTTATTGGTGATGTTAGAATTAATATGGTGGAAGCACATGGACAAGATTGAATCATAGAGTGCAATTGTCAAGAAAAAGAACCAGAAGTAATAAAACCTAGATTTTCTTTTAAAAGTAGTGCTATCTTAGATGATAAATTTAATCAAGACTATTCCTTGAATTATACAACTGGTGCTCACATTACAATATCATAGACTAAAGCAATTCCTTATTCAAAGGCTAAAAAGATGAAAACACTGAAATTACTTTTTAAACATTTTCTTTTCTTGTGCTGATCATGGCCAAAAAATTTATTTTTGGCAGTATTTTCTTTAAAAAAAAAAAAAACATTTTTTGGATCTTTTAAATTATTTATATAATTTAATTTTTATACATTTATATCTATTTATTGCAGTATAGACGTACATGTGAAAAAGATAAATATATACAGGGTGCGTAAGGTATTTGAGGACAGATTGAAAATAAAACAAATTTATTCGTATTTCTTGTAAAATTTATCACATTTACATAATTTCATTTATACAATGTTAATTGACTCTGTGTCTATACAATTATTCAATAAAATCCCCATTAGCGGCAATAACTGACTCAATACGGTGTCGGAAACGACTGCATGCCCGAATCAAATACTGTTTGCTCATATTCATGATTGTAGACGATATGACATCTTTCAACGATGAAATAGTGTTATAGGGATGTTTATTGATCTCTCGCTAAACTACGCCCCATACATAGTGAGCCAGGGGATTAAGGTCTGGGGAGCTAGGTGGCCATAAATTTGAAGGGATATGGTCGTGGAAATTGACAGCCATCCAATCTTGAGATGTCATGGCTTTGTGTGCTGGAGTAGAGTCTTGTTGGAAGACGTAAGGTCTATATCTATGTACACTGTCAATCCACGGTTTCACAATTTCTACTAAAACCTTGATATAAGTGGCAGCATTTATCCGACGCCCTTCCTCAAAGAAGTGGGGTGGCATAATGTATCCTTCATTGCTCACAACCCCCAAAACAATGACAGTTGGCGTGAAACTGCGTGTGCATAACACGGGGAATCTCTATAGGATCGGAGCATAGCCACCTGTTATTTTTTCGATTTATTATTTCATTTTTACCGAAATTTTTTTCATCAGGAAAAAACCACAACATGTTTGGAATTTCGGGGTGCTTGAGTTTGTTTAGGAGACGTTTTGATCGAATGAATCTCTGATCCCGAGTTTGTGCCGATATAAACTGTCTTCTGTGCATAACATAAGATTTATAACGGAGGTCTTCGTGCACAACTAGACGTTCTAAGCCTTCTGATACATTAAGTTTCGTCGCAATAGCTCTCATGGACGTCAAAGGGTTTTCATCAATAACATCCAGTACTTATTGGACAAATTCTGGTATTCTAATAATGTCGACCGCTCTTCATGTTTTTTGCGTTTTGCAACGCTTCCAACATCGCCATCTGATGCTTCCAATTCGCGTCGTACCTTATGTATGAATGATTGGGCGCAGTTTAGAAAGTTTGAGATTTCTAAATCGGTGTGTTTCGTGCATATCGCGACAATAACTGCATGTCTCTTCCTTTCTTGGGTTACTTTATAATCCTTCATTGATGATCTGAAAAGAAAAAGACGAAAAATATTTAATCTCCAGAAATTACAACCACATATATGAGTGTCCTCAAATACCTTACGCACCCTGTATATTATTTAAGTGCTAATCCCAATCAAGTTTCTTAAGCCTTTGCTTATACAATTTTTTAAAGAGGGTCACCTTGAATCTTTTTTTTTTTTTTTTTTTTCAATTTGAGTAATATTTCTAAGTTCTGCTTTTAAAAGTTCTTCATTGGAACAAATATTGATTGCTCTATTGACATAGGCTCATAACACTGAAACTTTATAGTTAAACAGAGCTTTAGACCTTGCATTAATGATTACATTACTTGCTGTCGGTTTCTGAAATACTATGGTTTTGATTCCTTAACATTTTAATGTCTAAGTAATTAATGGTATTTTCTTTTTTCCGTTTCAAGAGTAAACTTAGATTATTATCATATTTATATAACTCATCTAAAATGGATTTGGCATTACTTGAATCATAAATAATTGCAAAGGTATCATCTACATACCTTAACCAAATTTTAATATGTTTAGAAATATTTTCTGAAAGTTTACTTTCAAATTCCCTTAGTTTGAATTCGGAAACAAATCCAGAATTGCATGAGCTAATTGGAACCCCCTTCTTTTGCTCGTAATTTTATTATTAAAGTAGGCTTTATTTAGGATAAAATTGCTGGTTGGCTTTAAATGTTCACTTATTTTCTCCATGAACTTCATCAATTTTCTTTTTTATAATTGTAGAAACTTCAGAAATATTAATGGAAGGAAAAATGTTCACAATATCAAAGCTAACAATTTGATCAGAAGGATTGATATTAAGGTTTCTAATTTTCTTAATGAAGTCTTTGGAACATGAAAGTGAGGAGGGGGGAGGGAGAATATTTTTAATGAATGTCTTTGAGGCGTTGCACATTTTTTATTTTTTTTTTTTTCTGCTTAACAGGTTTATTTGGCTATCATGGTATTCTGAAATGCTTTTTCCTAAAGAGGTGGGGGGGAGAATGTTACACTTTACTTTTCAATAACCCAAAACATCGTTTAAACAAAGGCCATGATCTTGTAGTGGTTAGTACATTACAAAATTGAGAAAAGGTTTCCAAATTTTTGCAACTCTAAACTACTATTTTCTGCCAAATTTGGTAGCTAAGTTCATCATAAACAATCACTTTCATTAAAGCCAATAATATGCTATTATGTTCCTCTTGTTTTTACAGGTATTTTTACTTAAACAACAGTTCTAATAAAGAAAAGAAATTTTATCCTTTGTAAGAATATTGTTGCAAACAGATTAAACCTCTTTTTTGTATCAAAGTTGTTACAAAAAAGGAAATTTACACTTATAGTGGAAAGAGATAGCAGTTTCTTCACTTCTGTGAAGCTCAGTTTAGGCAACTTGGCATCAAATTTGGTTAAACATGATAATTTAAGGTTGCCACAGTTAAGCTCCAACTTCAATAGGAGCTGAGTTTTAGAATTTTCTGAAATGATCCATTGTTTTCTAGTCAGAATTGCTTTGAAGTTTAAAGTTCTATAAAAGGATAACAAAACTATGAAAAGAGAAGAGTCACCCTTGAAGAGTTTAGTTAGTGTTCAGACTTGGAACTGAGCAGTTGATCGTTGTTCCTGAATTAGTGAAATTTCTGCTCTGTAGCATATAGTATTTGATGCTGCTTACATGACTTGTGACATGAATAAGTTTTATTGGACTGTTTTAAAAATATCTGTTAAATAAATCTCTTCATATGTTACAAGTGAAGAGCTTAGCGGAAGATCTCCAGTGACATTTTTGGGCGGGGAAAAAACTTAAATTTTTAGGAAGAAGAACCTTGTATGATGTTCTTTAAATATATCAAACATTCATAAGGTCTGCTGAATCTTCTAATAAAGCATTGTTCTGTTAATGTTGTTATATCATATCTTTGAGTTGTTCCATTTTTTCTCTACAGCTAATTTTGTCAGATTTAGGAAATTGTCATGTAACATATTCATCCACTAAGCTCTTCAATTTTTACAGACAACAGAAGAAAATCCTTAATACTTGAAATTGTTCCAATATACAATGTTGGCCAAATTATTAAGTTTTTTTTTTTTTTTTTTGACAGTTTTTTCTAGTTTCTAAAAAAATACTAAACAAAATAACCTAAACTTAGACATGCAAACATTCACAACTCATATTTTCCACAATCTGTTTAGTCACGTGTGCAATTACAGGATCAACCACAAATTGAAGGAAAACTCATAGTTTTTATTATCCTGCATCATAAAATGCTATGAATGTCTTGTAACTTTAACATAGAATTTCACATACTATGTGCAATATTTGTATGCTTTTATGTGGGATTTGCATGATTATTTAGACATATAATTTTTTTTTATCATTTTCATGTTACATATTTAATTTGGAGATTCAATTATATCACCCAAGTTGCAAAAGTCTTATTTATGAAAGCCTTTTTTTTTTTTTTTTTTTTTCCATGAAAAAGAAGTTTTAAAACTTGGTTTTAAAAATTAAATCACTAATATAAATACATGGCATGTGAAAAACCCCTTATGAAATTTCAACTCTGGAAAATATTTAAAATCCAGCTTATTCTTTTGCTGATAGTTTGCTTAATTTTTACTCTATTCAAATGAACTTTTGACATAAGTTGCTCAATATATCAAGCTTTCAATCTGTGTAATAAAAAAAAATTCTATTTTTCTTTTCGCACGTGCTCAGTAAAAAAAAAATATTTACTGAAAATACTTATATTTCAGTGGAAATTACACATGTGCATATTATGTTTCAGAAAAATGATTCTCTATTTTTTTTATTTTAAGTTTTCTGAAAGTTTTGTAAAATTTTGTTGAAACCCATTCTTATGAGCAAAAAACTAATAAATTTTGAGGGGGGGGGGGAACAACAACACCTGTTTAAATAATTGTGCAATTTTCACAAAGAAGCATACAGGTATTGCAATTAGGACCAACCACTTCAGTTTATGCTTGGTCCCTAATTGCATTCATGACTAAATCAATAGTGGAAAATATGAGTTCATAAATTTTCTTTGTATGCCTAAAAGTCAAGTAATTCCAGCACTTTATGCATGTTGAATGAAAATGTTCAAAATGTGTCTTATTATTATTATTTTATCATTATTTTAAAAATGAAAGGAAAATACATTTATTGAGTAACGTCTATAATTGAATAATTTGAAATATATATATAAGAGTTTATGGCAAAACTGCTAAAAAGAATTTTCAAATTCATATGGTGATCCAATACAAATGCTCTTCTCATTTATTACATTAGGCAGCAAACAATTTTATAATATACTAGGGGGCTCTGCCCCCTGCTTGCTCTGCTCACCAACTACCGAGCCAGACTTCGCCTCCCCCGACTCACTTTACTTATTAACCCATGTAGAGCTCTGCAAGCCTATTCGCTGCTTTTTTTTTCACTGAATAGGAATATTAATAGTGCATAACACAAGACAAAAGCAGAAATTTTTTATAAAAATCCCCATATTCAGCGTCAAACTGAAATACATATTTAATACCACATTATTTATTTTTATAAAAATTATGCTGAAAATCTTTTTTTTTTTTTTTTTTTTTTTTTTTTAATAGAAAGAAATTTATAATATCTAGAGCCATTTTGCATTACAGCTTTAGTATATGACCTTTTTTATTTTGTTTTTACAACCATGTATCCAGACCGAGTTCATTTGGAAGACGGCCAAAGACCGTTGTGTACACTAATGGTGGCTGGTGCACATAAAATCCGCCGTGGCCACAAAGTCCTCCATGTTCCCATCAAAACTATACCTCTGGAAACTACCAAAGCAAAGTCATCGGGAGTCATCCGCTCTGTGGAGAATCAAAATTGTGATGGTATGTCTCTGGAACATCCCAGACCGTCGAAAATTACCCATAGCAGAAAAATGACTTCATGACAGAAGAATAACATCACTGGGATAAACTTTTTTCATGGTGGCAAATAGAGTACCTTCATAAACCCATTGTTTTTAGCCAACTTCTTTAAATAAGATGATAGAAATTTCTAAGCAGCTGAAATGTCTTCCTTGGAGTATTCGGAACACACTGATACCTCTCATGACGCGAAGGACCCTCCCCTCCGAGAGAAGATGAGGCCGCATACAAAAAAATTTGATGCCAGTGACAGTAACTTTTTTTAATATATAGAGATATATATCTATATTCATAAGTTTGTAAGGTTGAGACTATGGTAGGTCACCACAGTTTTTCAAATTGAGCTGGATCCAGCGACGCAATAGATGGAAGAGTTGAATGCTTCGATGGCAGCAATCGGCGAAATTTTAGGTTGGAATGGTTTTGCATCAGTACAGTGCTGCAACAAAGGAAGTAAGTTGCGGAGTTTTGGCAAATATGAAGCGGCTTTAAAGTTTTTAAAAGTGAAGAGATATGAGTTGGTGGAATGAAGGATATGAGGGGTGATAAAAAAAAAAGGTTACAAGTCGAATAAAGAAATATTTATTAACAACAGACAGAAAATACAAAAGAGAATTAAAAGGCATACGTGCCTATCACTTTTAGGCATAATCACCAAGTCTATTTAGGCATTTATCAGAACGCAGAACCAAATTGTTTAACCCTTTCACGCCCAAGGGAAATATTTTTCCCTTCTACAAAAATCGTTATTGATTGTTCAATTATTATTGAATCGATATTTTTTTACTGAATGTCAAAATAAAATGTATGTCCAAGGCAGTAAATGTGTTTCTGAACGAATAAAAAAAAAAAAACGTATAGAAAATAGGACACATAATAAATGTGTTATGTGCAATGTCCACTTGTGCTTCACAAGTAAACGAAATTGTTTCGTAGAATACCATCACTAGCTATTTATTTTACTTTTCTGATAATTTTTATATTACAAAGCAATAAATTTGTATTACAAAGCAATAAATAAAATACCGATATAATAAACCTAACTATTCGTTTATTTACTTTTATGGTCCATAGGGAAAATATTTCCCATGAAATTATAGGAAACCTATACACCCTGCTATGTTTTTCTGGTGATAGTCTCTTACTTTACACCCACAATAGCTAAAATATTGCGTTGTATTGGCATATTTAGTCTTGGAAATCTTATGGTCCTGAAAGGGTTAACTCGTCTTGGTAGAAATCAGGTCCTTGTCCATTGAGCCAGGTCTCAGCGGATGTTTTCACAGCACTGTTTGAAGAGAACCGTGTGCTGGATAAGTGCTCCTTCAACCTCGGAAACAGGAAATAGTCACTGGGTGCCAAATATGGACTGTATGGGGATGACTCCAGATTTCCCACCTGAACCGTCGCAACAATTCCTGCATTGCTTGAGCAGTATGGGGCCTGGCATTGTCATGCAGGAGGATGACACCTTCACTCAACATGCCCAGCCGCTTGCATCAGATGCTTCGTGGACACATTCTTTGCCCATAAAAATCAAATCACGGCTCGCACTTCCACATGAGACCAATTTTTTAAGCGTCTTGCCATTTCAATCGTCCTGAACCGTCTGGGAACTTTCATTACCTACCCACACACCAGCTATATTACAAGTAGCACCATCTGTCTCCACTCTGGGGAAACAAAAGTTCTCCACAATAAGCAGTTTTCAAATGCTGCAGCTTGTAACCTTTTTTTCTGATCACCCCTCGCAAATAGGAAGGTATTTTTCGTAAAGAGTGTGGTGTAGATGGGTTAGTTCTGATGCTAGACTAAACTATAGTTTGTGGTATATTGCTGAAGTTAGATTATTATACGAAGGATGACGTCTTTAGCTATTGGATTTTACTAGTCTGAGGTGGTTAGTGAAGTTATAGAATATAGAAAAGTGGTGTGTAAAATTTATCGTGCAGTGGGAATCCAGCCGGCAAGTTTGAGTTCACATCGTTGAGTGGTCAAAGAATGCAGCCTTCAACCTACTTCTGTTATCTTCTCTGGGTGAGAGTTACTTTATCTAAGTTATTCCTTGTAATTATTTTTCTAAGTTACTTAAAGTTTCTACTACTTGAGTTTGAAAGCCAGATTTGCTTCCCATTAATTTAGTTAAATAAAAAGTTATTTGATTTTACTTCATAGTCTTGTGCTCTACTCTATCTATTTAGTTATGTAATAGATTATTTAAAATGGAGTTTGCATCCATGCAGAACTCACAAGTTCATTTTATAAACTTATCCATATATTCATTTAAAAAAAAAAAAAAAAAAACTGCACTCAATTTAAAGTTAAAAGATGTTAATGTTTGGAATTATCAATTCTTATACAACATTTTAGATGCCACTATCCATAATAATATCTACTTCTGTGACTAGGACATTAAAATTAGGCAAAATATAATTATTTTATTCATAACGTTTCAAACTGCATTTTAAACATTTATTCTTGAAACAACATTCTAGTTTAAACACCAACATTGCAAAAGATAAAAATACAGGGAATCACAGTTCAATAAATCAGCATCACAGAGAAGTTTACTTAATAAAATCTACTAAGATTATAAATCCAAAATATAATATGAATAATATTCAAAACTTTATGAGTGTTAAGATTTTCAACTATAACAATGAGTGCCTTTATAATGTCAAGTAAAGTAAGCACACACTGTTGTGAAACTAATGACAAAAGCAAAGTAGTAAATATGTAGTGCAAGAATATTATGTGATAAAAATGACACAAATGGTATTTATCAGTGTTAAAGATGAAGTCTAAAAAAAGTCCATAAAAAGGAAATTATTTTTTTTTATTTAAAAACTTATCTCTCAATGAAATGTTTTCAAACATTGGGTATTTAAAGAACTGGATCTTCCTCATGTTTTTCAGTGAAGATTAATTTAAGACAACAATTAAGGGGCTGGTAACAAATTGAGCAAAATCAATAATGTTTGTGATCACCCTGTATTGTTAAGTGAACGAAATGATCTGTAACTTTATGATGTGTTAATATAGACCCAGTAACTCTAAAAAAAATCAGCATGTTTTCTATTTATAATATACAGAATTTTAAACAAAAATTATTCCCAGTTTGAGATAAATTGAAAATACACTTTTAAAACAGTATACTGCAATCAAAATACAAATATCTTAAATATCTCGTGAAATATGAGCATTTTTATGAAAAACGTTTTCACTGCACATGTGCGAAAGATAAATTTCTTTTTATTACATAGGTTAAAAGCTAGATATATTGGGCAACTTTTATCCAAAGTTCATTTAAATAGAATAAAAATTAAGCAAATTGTCGGCAAAACAACGAGCTAGCTTTTAGGTATTTTTAAAGAGTTGAAATTTCATAAGGGGTTTTTCACATGTCGCGTAATTAATTTGAAAATCTAATTATTTCAACCACTTTGCAAAAGTTCTTTTTTGTGAAAAAAAACCCTTATAAGCTTGTAACTCTAACATATTTTTGTTTATTTACTAAGATTTGTGAGATTATAAGGAGTTTTTCACAAAACAGTACTTTTGGAGCATAGTTGAAATAATTGGATCTTCAAATTAATTATACAGCATGTGAAAAAAAATGAAATTTCAACTCTTGGAAAATACCTAAAATCTAGCTCATTCTTTTGCCGACAATTTGCTTAATTTTTACTCTATTCAAATGAACTTTGGATAAAAGTTGCTCAATATCATACCTGCCAGCATTGGAGAATCAAAATAACGGAGATTTTATAACGGAGTGTACTTTTGAAATGTATCTGTCAAGTAAGTACACAAAATGCTTTTTACACTGAAGTAATATTTGACATTATCAGGGTGGAGACAGTCCAGATTCTACCACCAGTATATTTATAGAATAAATTTTACTTAATTAATCGTGCAAACTTACATAAACAACCAATAATAATAATAATAAATAAATTGGGACATCTAGTGAAATACACTAATCTTAGTTGTAATTCAGTCTATCAGTGATGACCAGTTACTTGAATTCCCCTGGAACTTTTATCTTATAGTGTTTCAAAAGTTAATATTAGTAGAAGAAATTTTCTTATAGATACAGAAGTGTGTCTTGATGGTTGATCTCTTGCCTTTAGTATTCTTCTGTAGGCTAAATGAGTTATATGTTCCCTGTTGTCCACTGCTATGGTCAATAGCAAGTTAACAAAAAATACATTTCCTCACTAATCAGTCCAACATCTTTTAGAATGGCAGACGCAA
Organism: Salticus scenicus; assembly: GCA_963930645.1. Taxonomy (NCBI): domain Eukaryota; kingdom Metazoa; phylum Arthropoda; class Arachnida; order Araneae; family Salticidae; genus Salticus; species Salticus scenicus. The sequence goes on along the minus strand of OZ005653.1, from coordinate 234,529,828 downwards.
TAGATGCTATTTTCCTGTCAAAAGTTCTAAAAGTTGCCACTCATTACAGTGGTAGCAGATAACAGGGCATTTAGCACAACTCCCTCAAAAATAAAGGGACTTTAGGGACCAAAATTGAAAAAAAAGGGACTTTAGGGACCTATTTATTTTATGCTTAAATATCAGTAATATACATATATACACGTTCTTTTATGATCCCCTACCATGTATAAGCCAAATGTAATGCCCAAAATCAAATAATTTAAAAATATACACAGCCAGTGTCAAAAGAATTCATACTCTTTGTTGAATTTTGTTTGGTTTTGTTGAACACTCTTTGTTACTCTTTGGTTTTGTTGAATACCTTGTTAAGATACAGGCATTGAGACTCTTGGTCCTCCAATAATTTCTATGATGAGCACTCACTTTTACTGCTCTTTATGATGCAAAATGAAAAGTTTCAGATTCTACATTTAAAGCTGTTTGGCAAATAGAATATACACAGAGATGCCAATTATTACGATTTGTCCGTAATTATTACGGATTTACGGCAATAATTACGGCATTACAGACAACATATAAAAATTACGGATAATATGCTTTTATAAAAGTCGCGGATATCGTTCATTAAAAAAAAAGAAGCCCCACTAACGATTGATGATCAAACGCACAACGGAAGCATTCCGATTCTCAATCTTTCTCCATCCACAACATAAATGTCAATATTCATTTTAAACTTGCTTTATAAGATTCTAGAAATTATAAAGAAATAGAATTATACAATATTTCTTGCTGAAGTAATTATTTTTACCCCCCCCCCTTTTCTTATCTCGAACTAGCCATCGTCGATTAAAAGCTCTGCAGAAGCCTTTAGTTTCCCAATTTTTCTCCATCAGCAACCTAAAGGCCAATATTCATTTTAAACTTGCTTTATTAGATTCTAGAACCTATAAAAAAGAAGAATTGTTTAATTTCTCATTTATCTAATTATTTATGTTTTGACTGCCCCTCCCGCTTTCCAGCTAGTGATCAAGGATTACTTCTAGAACAGTGTTTTAATATTTGATGCCATAAAACCAGTTATCTATGAAAAAGTGACTATTAAATAATAATAATAAAAAAAAAATCTTTCATTTTGTAAGAAGGTAAAGAAATACATATTTATTTACTTTTGTTTTAGAAATTTTTTAATTAATATATATTTGTTTACAAAAACACTGCAATTCATTATTATATGTGGGCTTGTGTATAAAAATTATTCCATGACGCAGTTCACGTCTCCACGTTGCATAAGAAGTGTATAACTCTGATTACTGATAGCTCTTATTGAAAATTGGCATCTCTGTATACATATTTTCCCATCAATTTATTGTCTTCAAAATTTGTTGTCCTAAGTGTGTTGGAGGGTCAACAAGAGGAACAGTCTATTATTACCTACTCAAGGTGCCTAGAGTGTTTTGCCCTCCATGGGGATCCGTTTAAGGGACTTTTGCCTGTAATAGCTAGGCAAGGCCCACAAGTGTAACCCAAATCTGGCATTTTTTATCAACTAGGTTTTAGAAGAGAACCTTTCAGCCACTGGTGTGGTTTGTTGCTTCAATTTTTTTTTTTTTTTTTTTGTAAACAACCTACGCAAAACCATACTAATGATTAAAAGAATTTAGCTCTAAGGTCATTTTTTGCACAATAGGGCAAATTGAACTAAGATGTGCAAAGAAAAAATTGCACAATATGCTGCAGGTGCAGTCTGAGTTTTGCATTAACTATGATATATGCAACTGTCATGAACTGCTGCAAATAACAGAAAAAAGTATATGTCTATAAAAGTTTGAACAGCAGACAAAACATAATGTGACAAAAATAATAATAATAATAATCATGGCATTTTGATTAAAAGGTACAAGCCCACTTCATTCTGTGTTGCTAACAAAGTTGGATATTAGCCAAATAAATAATTCAATTCAAAGCTACAAGTGAAAATAAGAATCATTACCAACATCGGTTGCCACTACAGGGTTTAACCTGAGTTCATAATTTTTTTTACTGAAAAAGCTAAAATCAAAAAAACGTCTTAAGCAAAATACTACAATAATATTAGGCTTATGATACCTGTTCATATGCTATTATAGATGTCTCTTTATGTTACATTTTTCTTTTCCAAACTAAGTTTTAAATTTTATAATGACATCTTTAAAAAAAATCTGAAGTGGCTTCCATGGACATTTTGAACATTTAGTATAGTTACTGGGTGTTTAAACAAATTTGAACCGCTGAATATTTCAGTAAATGAATAAAAGTGAACATGATGTCAGTATGTTTTTATTCCCAAATTCATATATTCGTCAATGAACATACAAGTAATATATCTGAAATTTTTAGGCATCCCTGTAAAAGAAAATAAATGGTAAACATGCAATTTCGGTAATTCTGTAGGAACATTCTGAAATATATATTAGTTTCACTTCATACTTTTAAATAACTTAATTTGTTTCAAGAAAATTAGTCCCCATAGGATGTGATATAAATAAAATCTTTTATACTTCTCAAAAGAACTATGCATAATATGCCCATCATTTCATACAATGATCATACATTAGTAAAACAATGTAATGTATATCAGTGTTTTTTAACACTTTCCAATAAGATTAATGACTTTAGTTTGTCTGTCTGTATTCTATTTCACGTAAATATTCATGGAATTTCTTGAAATTGATATGTGTTATTCAAGTTCACTATCCTATATTAATATTCCCTATTAAAAATGGAGTAAATACCTCTACTGGTTTGTGTACAGGGACACTCAAAAGTATTCCAAAGCATTGCATTCTACGAAAGGTATTACAATAAACCTGATTTTAATATACTTTACACAAATTTTAATGAAATTAAAATATGTTATTCATGTTCACTATCAGATGTTTCCCATTGAAAATAGAGTAAATACCACCAATTATTTGTGTACAAGAACGCTTGAAAATATGCCAAAGCATTCATTCTATGAGAAGTATTTCTATAAACCATACAGACACACACTACCACTTGGCACAAATCTTAATGAAGTTGAAATATGTTATATGTACAAAAGAATGTTTTCTACAGAATGTAGTACGAATAGCAATAAAATTTAAAGGGTTTGTAAAAATATTCAGTTACATTAAGGACTATTTTTGAAAATTTGCTGCAATTACATTTTTGTTTACCTCAAGCATTTTTAACACTTTCTAAAAATTTTTAAGTATAAATAAGATTTGAAATAATGTATTTGTCTGCCCAGCTGTCTGTTTGTCTATGTCTATCTGCTCGACTCCACTGTTCGTCAATATTTTCAGATTTTCTTAAAAATGATATATGTTATTCAAGTTCATTGGGTAATGTTCTCTATTTAAAATAGCATTAATGATTCTTGCACAACTTGGTTTGTATACAGCGACATCTCCCCAAAAAAAGGCCAATACATTGCTTTTTAGGATAGCCATTTTTATAAATCACATTTTAATAACTATCTAAAGAATCATAAAGAAGTTGGCATTTATGTGAATATGATAAAATAATATTTTGTATAGAATAATATGTTTAATCTTCAGATTTACAGGCCTACACTAAAATATTTAGATACATTAAGAGCTGCAATTAGAAATTAATGGCTACATTTCCATTTGTATTAAGCATTTTTAAAACTTTCTAACAATGTTTAAGAGTGATATAGTTTACCTGTCTGCCTTTTCATTGTGTGATAACGTAGATAAAGAATACTGAAGGTTATAATGACACAAAAAGTATGTACAATTGGAAAATGCTAATAATCAATGCATACCACATGATTTTTTGTTCTTGTTTCTTTTTATTCTGTGTTAAAAATTTAACATTAAAAAAAAAAATTTAATGCTTCGGCAAAAAAAGCAAAAATTTTTTGTTTAATTTTCGCATTCTGTATACATGTTATGCATTTTGTGGAAAATTCGACCGTAGTGGAAATCCTATGCCATTAACAAGTTATGGGGCCACCCCTGGCCTTGATGACTGCACAACAATTGGGCATTGCAATAATTTTTGGATATGTTCATTTAGTATTAAGAAGTATTTCATTATACCAAATTTTGATACATGCTCCCTTAACTGCGTTAAAGGTACCAGATTTCCATTCAGACTTAAATCTAAACTATTTATTACCAGGCCAAAGCAAAGTAGTAATGTTACGGTACCAGGGGTCGACACAGGTTTTAATTTTTGGGGCCCATTTTTGTAAAATTTTGATTATTTTTGCGAAAAAAAATTATTACTGTATGAAACCTTTCATTTTAGCAATTACTCTATCTGATGTTTTATATCAAGTTAATAGCATTTCACTGAATCAAGTATAGATACTCATTAAAATTAATACTGGAAACATGGAAAAATTTTACGAAATCATCATTTTTACAAAACAAAATCTTATGAAAGGGATTTTTTTTATAAATCTAAATTTTGTGAAGGGGCCTATTTTATAGATTTGAATTTTATAAAGGGACTCATTTTAGAAATTTGAAAAGGGACAGCAAAAGGGTCTTAATAATTTTTGCTTGGATCGATCCCTGGGTACTGCAACTTTTTTTTTTTTTTTTTAATCTAAAGATATACATATCTTTGCTAGTCATCAGAGTTGAATTTGTAACTGGGCTCATTACTGAACTGAAAATAATCGAGCTTCTGACCTAATGCATGCAAGTACAACTAACTGTGGTATCGCGCTATGCAATGGTGAGAGGAAAGTTAGCACAATGACCTCTATAATCTCAGCCTTTCCTTCCCCCATGGCCCATTTGCTGAATTATCTATGAATATTAGTGTCCCTGTTATACATCAGATTACTGGCTGCCAAAGTTAGTCATTTCAGTATTCTGTAGATAATATAAAGTATGTGCCTAAGCAATTTCATCGCATTTGAATGTTTTTTTTTTTTTTTTTTTTTTTTTTTTCCAGCATACCTAAAAAATCTTAAGACTTTTAATGGACAAAGAAAAAAAAAAGGGACTTAGGGACCATTTTGCCAAAAAAAGGGACTTTTAGGGACCTAAAATAAATTAAGGGACTTTTAGGGACTTTAGGGACCACACTAAATGCCCTGAGATAATTTAATTTTCATTTGAGTTTTAGATGTTGAAGCAACAGATGCATCACCTTTTGTTGTTTCTTTAAATGACTTCTTAAGATGTACATTTACAAGTGAATCGTTGGAAAAACTAATTAAACTATATTTTCTATATTTTACAAAAAACTAAACCATGAAGTAAATATCTAAATTTAAAACATACAACCTTAATTCTTCATGTCAACTTGCCAACTAGTTTCGCATGGGGCGCCCCAGCTTGTTCTCCGGCGATATGGTGTTCGAAGTTCGACAAAACTGATGTTTCACTCCATCTTCTCCTCTTTTAAAGACTCGGCGCCACTGCCGGTCGAGCCCATATTAATCGCACTATTATAATTTGTAAAGATCCCAAAATACTTAAAAATGAATTAAAAAATATTAAAAAGTTCGCCCAAAAAGCCAGATATTCAGATAAATTAATAGACTATACAGAAAACGTTTAAAAATTTTAAATAAAATCAACAATTTTCAGAAACCATCACTCAAATACACCACTTCAATTCATTATGATCGCAGAGTTTCAAACAAAATTAAAAAAGTTGCAGCTAAACATAATATAAACATACCCAAGCAAATCCTAACATATTCCAACTGATTAAAAGCGACAAAGACCACATTAGCCCTTTAGAAACCACCAGTATATATAAAATCCCTTATAATGACAGCCATGGTAAAGAAATGTGTTCCATTGGAAAAACTAAAAGAAAAATTAAAATGTGCATAAAAAAACACAGTCACGATATTTCTACTGGAAAAATAACCACTGCTTTAATGCAAATAAATAGGGACAATAATATTAATATTAAATTTGAGCAGGTGAGAAAGATAGCAAATTATCAAAACCACAATTATGCTGTGGGTAGGGAATCTGTTGAAATATTATCTAATTTTAATAATTGCAATGGCAATGATGGGGCACTACTCGACCGGCAGTGGCGCTGAGTCTTTAAAAGAGAAGAAGATGGAGTGAAACGCCAGTTTCCTCGAACTTCAAACACCATATCGCCGGAGAACAAGCTGGGGTGCCCATGCGAAACTAGTCGGCAAGTTGACATGAAGAATTAAGGTTGTATGTTTTAAAATGTTTTAAATTTAGATATTTTTTCTATATTGATCTAATAATTTTCTATGTTCCTTCTATCTCAGCCTGTATGTTTCTTTCCTGTCTAGAATAATACTAATGTAAGTGTTTCTAGTATTTAGTTGATCTTACAAAAATTTTTGTTCAATACAGGATTTTTTTTTTTTTTCTCTCATTTTCACATTTACAATCAGTGTTTACAGGCAGTCACAGGAACTCAGGTTTTCCTCACAAAAGCAAGAATAGGTGATTGTGCATTTACATGCTGTAACATCCACAGCATTCATTTAGCATCAGTGATGAAGCATTCACCTTTTTTTTAAAGCTGCTTTCACCTTTGCCTCTGTTATAAGACTTTCTTAAATTGAAACATGGATCACGATAATCTTTTATTAATTGTAATATTCTAGCATAGAACACATTTGTATTGTGGATTTTCGGTATAACTCTTGTATTTGTGAACTAAATCAATCGGCAACAGTAAAAATACAGGCATCAAAATCCTCACAACCTCTGGTCCCAAACTGTGTGGATTTTTGACTCTGTAATGTATATATATAATTTTCATAAGTTTGTTTTAGAAATTTATTCATATTTTGACAAGGATTTTTACATATGATATACCTAACAAATTTCTGCATAAAATATTTAGATAAATATACAAATTGTAACTTTATAAATAGTAGATAAGAGGAAAATACTTTACATTTAAATTAATTAAAATAAGCCTACTTTATTTTCACTCATGGTCCATTTGGTCGAGTACCCGACCATCATCAAGAGAGACTGCTCGTGTTCAGCTTTTTTCTTTTATTTTCTTTTAACATGCTGCACCACCAGTCGTCAATTTGTACATTTCTTTGGCAATCATTGCAAGATTGCTCGTTGGCCGTGATTTCTACTATTTCGCAAATTGCAGCATATTTATAATTGTTATAATTAGCTAGTTTTTTAACGTTATTAAAATCAATACTTATGTTTTGTTCACGGTTTGTTTTGGTTAGAGCTCTAATTATTTTATCATATTTGATGTCATTCTTAAGTTATTTTATTCTATTATTTTTCTTTCAGTCATACCGATGTAATATCTGAGGTCGTTATTTTAGTTTTTATATTGTATTTCATAGATATCTGCAGTTTGTAAGGGCTTACAAACTGCTTTTGAGGTGGTGGAAAAAAAACAGTTTTTTTTTTTTTTTAATTTGAAAAAAATGGAAAAATTGAATTTTTACAGATAAAATTAGAGTTTCTAAATAGTTATATAATATCTTAGAAAATGTACAGTGTTAAACATTTAAAAATACAATCTACATTATTTTTTCTTAAAAAAAAATATACAAAAAGCTTTCACTATTAAAAAATGAGCCTTTCTGTTTCATAACTGCCAATACCTTTCCTTGTACAAAACACCAAAAACTAGTCAAATCATCATTCAACCATAAATTTTGCATAGGGTGTGCATTCCTATGGAATGTTCATCTCCCAGTAGCATTGATTCCATGAATTTAGATTAGGATCAACCCCCCCCCCTCCAAAAAAAATATTCATTGACCCGAACTCAATTTTTTAATACCCGAAATCCAAAAAATGAATAAAATTTAATAATTAATGAGTAATTCCATACCAACTCACCTAATGAGGGTTGCATGACCGACTCGGATTTTCTTTAAATTTGGTACACACATTGATGATATAGAGGCATGAAAAAGTCCAAATGTTTAACTACTTGCTCCACTTATTTATAGATATACAGGTCCTCAAAGTTTGTCCGTTCCCTCAAAATACCAAAACATTGATGTTATTTAATTTATTTTTTTTTTTTTTAATTTGTACTCATGCAATATTTAAGTTTTAGGTATCTGTGGAAACTAGTTATTCCAGGCATTTAGAAAAAAAATACTACAATGTTTATAATGAAAATCGTTAAGGTACAACACTCTTAGAAGTTGCAACCACAAAAATTTGATTTTCCCAATTTTGCTAAAATTGAGACATCTCCAAAAAAAGGAAAATAAAACTAAAGGTTTACTCACTTTCTGGTAAAGTAAATGTGTTCACCATAAATTACTACACAATAAATTATCTGGGTTTCACACTCCTTCTTGGAAATATTTAAGCTTAAAGACAAACCGTAGGGCAAAAACATGCAATTTCAGCCATCTTGGGAGCCATTTTTCTCATAAAGGGGGAGCACTAGAAACTTTATTTTTTTTTAATAAGCTACTGATGTGTTAGCTATTCACAGGAAAAGAGTATACTTTTGGTTATTATTTGCATAAAGAAATATCCTGATAGTATATGCATGTTTTTCTCTAATACTATATGCTTGTGTTCTCCCTCTTATAGACTTAACAATAATAAAAAGGAATAATAATGCATGTATTAATAGCTGCACTATCTATACAAGAATTCAAGAAATTTAATATATTAAATTATTTATTAATAATTAAAAAAATAATTTCTATATTTTATAGCAAAATTAGATATTTGATGAAAACAAGAAATAGAATTTTTCCAAAACTGAACGTTGTCCATTCGTAATTATAAAGTACTACATAATTTCTTGAAAAATCGATCAAAATAAAGGAGCTATAAATATTTATTTAATAAGCAATATAATTGAAATACAGCAATATATTGAAAATTGATGTGTACAGAAAATTATTCAACTGCAAGCATAAGTTCCTGTATTTTTTTCACAGTATCATTTGGTACTGAAAACATGCGTCCTGTAGCTGTTGCTGCTGAAGGCAAAGGTATATCTAACAGATGCTTGTATGGAATCCAGCATGTATCTGGTTTCTCTGGCCAGTAGAAATTTTGGCAGGGGCCATGAGGATGCATAAATTGTATTTGAACAACACCCTTTTCAAAACAGTTTTCTAAGACAACTCCTAACCACCATTTCTTATCATACATACAAGCAACATAAGAACCTTTAGAAATGTTATTAGGATCTAAATTTTTGACAGGTTGCTTACCTACTGCAGATACTTCAATCTGATTCGATATGTTTGTAGATATAATGGAAACTAAAAGAATAGATTTACTAATAGGAATAAATTTATGGTAATCCCTGGTACTATCAATTCTTACAGCAGAAGCTAGTCTTTCAGAAAGCAATGCTTTTGTTTCTGCTACATATATTTCAGATGCAAAGAAAAACTTAATGTTTTTAAAATTACCTGTGCAATAATGAAACAAATATGTGGGGAAATTATCTGATCCTTGTAAGATCGTTGCAAGCTGGTTCTGTAAGCAGACCTTTTAACTGTGCCTCCAATGGCATCACAGGGGCTTTTGCCATGGGAGGTGGCAAAAAAATGCCACTCAGCATTTAGTTTGAAATCATCTTTATGGTGGCATAAATTTAAAAAGTTTTTCTTGTTTTTGTACTGCGCTGAGCTACCGTCACTGTAATAAATTATTTTCTTTATGTCTGGATATTCTGATTTTAAGTGTGGAATTACAAGCCTTTAAAAAGAAGGTACTGGCACCGTATCATGTGTCAAACAGACACTGATAATACACATAGAAACAACTTTTAGGTTATCATTTGACCGAACATACGCAACAAAAGGATGAAGTGTAGCTTGCATGTTTTCCCAGTGGTATCCCTGTATTGCATCCTGTACGATAAAAGTAAAATTTTTCAGAAAAATCAAGTAATAAAATGAACTCATCTGGTTTTAGTTCTGCTTTTCTTGTTTTTAAATACTCTGATTGAGATTTTACGATGTAATGGTGTTTTGCTAAGGACTTCATTTTCAATAAAAGTTCTGATTTAAAATCAGGTACAAACAAAGTAACTGAAATGAGTGTTGAACGAACTGTAATTATCCACTGTCGAAACGTCACTTCAGATTCTTCATCATAATCATCCATTAACATAGCTAAAAATTCTTCAAATGTAGTTTGGAGTGGATACTGTCAACAAAATCCTAACATACATGCTTCATTGTTAAAATCACACACATAATGAGACAAAAAATCACTGATAGATGGTTTAACAGATTGATTTAGAAATGTCATCATTAGCTTGACATTTTGGTGAATCATACAGACACAGACTGAATGAGTTCCTGTGCTACCAGCTAACACACACCACTTCGGTTGCAAATCAGCAAATTTAGAAAATCCAATCTTGTGATTGGGATATTCCTGTTTAAAAAGTGTCTACGCTTCTTTGAGATTATATAAAATGAGGTGTTTCTGTTTTTCTTGTTTACTTTGTCCAGGCTGTCTCACAGATATATAATAGTTTTTACCAGGACAGATTCTGCTAACATCAGTGCTTTTGTAGAATTCTAGTAGTGGGCCTTTTTGTTTTCACAATCTTCTGGCTTTCTTTACCATGTGCTCAGTTGTGTCAAAAAACTTGCATGTTTTTTCAATGGTCCAGCTTTGTGGGATAATAGTGAGAATTTGTAATTTTTCACTTACAGATGTAGACTCTGTTTCAAACTTTTGCTTAAGAGCAGAGAGAATTTCTTGTAAGTCAACACTATCTTCATATTGAACTTTGCAATTACTACACTTATTTTCAGAAAGGTCAACTTAATCGACTTCTAAAACAGAAGCTATCATTGTTTTAACAGCTGTGTTAACTTTTTCTATTTTTTGTTTACCATATGACACACATTTTTCCGCACTAAGTTTTTTCTTCTTTACAGGACTCTCACCAAGAATATTAAAACTTTTATTTAATAAATCTTCTTTTTCTTCTATAGTTATATATAAGTCGGAATGGTCCTCTTCATTGTTTGCAATTTCTTCGGATGCTTCCAGCAATTTTTCACATTGACGACATAGTTTTCTTCCAGGAATTAATTTTCTATTTGAATTTCCAACTCTTTCAATTGTTATAGGACGTAAAGACTTCTTGGTTGAGCACTGACGTTCTAATGGATCACAACATGTTTGTCCAAATAAATGTGTGTATTTTGATGTATATACTTGCTCATGGTGATAACACACATTCTCTATGTCCTTACACTCAGTTCTTAACTGCAGAATTTCTTGAATATCACATGAATATGAGGAAAATGAACAGATGCCTTTTATTTTGGTGTAGGATGTTTTTATGACAAATATCATTTAATTGGCTACCAACTGAACATGGTGATAAAGAGCTATTAATTTCAACATTCAATTCCATTTCACCTTATAAATAGTCAAATATTTACAATAGAAAAATAAAAATAGTAGATATAATGTAATTCTTGAAGAATAAAAATTAGTATAACTTATGTAATACAACACTGGTATTTTCAAACTGACAAGTGGCATACATTGATTAGAACTGACATCAATACTGACATACAAGAGCAAGTTTACTCATTAAAATACTTGTCCATATATCCCATGAAGCATTCTTTTTTCTTCCAACCAATAAAGCATCAAGAATAAGGGTCCTCCCCTTTCTTTTAAGCCAATCATTATTTAGCAAATAAATGAAAGAGCATTTATTTGCATATGCAAATAAATGAACACACATTTCAATAAAGGAACACACATGTATTTATTTGCATATGCAAATAAATGAATCCCCTTGTTCCTTTTGCTTGTTTAAACTCTAGACCAATAAAAAGGTGAGTTTCAAGAGTAATAGATTTTCATTTGATATATTAAACATTATACAAAATGAAGCTAAATGTTAAACTAAAAAAGGATAACAATACTGGCAGCATTATAATCCTTTTTATGTAGTTTAAGGAATAGCAGGCGGGGGGCTCTATATGTTAAATATTTGATTTCTTCACTAAATACTAACTTGAATTTTTAAAACATTAAAAGGTTTGTAAGACAAATTTATTTCCTACACCTTACTTTAAGATATCACAAAAACAGAGTAAACATTAGATTTGTTTTAATACTAGAACATCATAAAAACTGAATGTTCCCTTATTCAATGCTTCATTCATCTAATAACGCTAAATAATATTCAAAGGTTAAATAAATTCTAATACATGTCTTAAATCAATATTTATATAATATTCAATAGGTTTTGTTTTTTTTACATCTTATTTTATTAATGTTAAGTCTGTAAGAGGGAAAACACAAGCATATACTATTAGAGAAAAACATGCATATACTATCAGCAGGATATCTCTTTATGCAAATAATAACCAAAAGTAAACTCTTTTCTTGTGAATAGCTAACACATCAGTAGCTTATTTTAAAAAATAAAAAAGTTTCTAGTGCTCCCTCTTTATGAGAAAAATGGCTGCCAAGATGGCTGAAATTGCATGTTTTTGCCCTATGGTTTGTCTTTAAGCTTAAATATTTCCAAGAAGGAGTGAGAAACCCAAGTAATTTATTGTGTAGTAATTTATGGTGAACACCTGTACTCTACCAGAAAGTGAAGAAACCTTTGGTTTTATTTTCCTTTTTTTGGAATTGATGTCTCAATTTTAGCAAAATCGGGAAAATAAAATTTTTGTTATTGCAACTTCTAAGAGTACTGTATCTTAATGATTTTCATTATAAACATTGTAGTATTTTTTTTTTTTTTTTTCTGAATGCCTGGGATAACTAGTTTCCATAGATACCTAACACATATTACAAAAGCAAAATAAAAAAAAATAATAATAATAATATGAATTTCTTGGTATTTTGAAGGGGTGGACAAACTTCAAGGACCTGTATATCTGTAAATAAGTGGAGCAGGTAACTAAAAATTTGGACTTTTTCATGCCTCTGTATCATCAATCTGTGTACCTAATTTAAAGAAAATCTGAGTCGGTCATGCAACCTACTTTTATTTTTTTAGGTGAGTTGGTATGGAATCACTCTCATCTGAAAATCATGCAAAACTTGAAGTTATAAAATAAAATAAATTTTAATTGTTACAGAGTTGGTAAATTATTTAAAAAATATTAAAACTGCAGTTAGTTACTGACACACTAAGTTAAAAATCCGAAAAATGGAATATAATAGCTTTTAACCATTTATGTGTTCTGTACTTCAAAAGTACAAAAATATGCTTTAAATTTAGTATATATATATAAAATTTTTCTTTGTTTATTGCATTTCTCCGATATGTATGTAATAACTTGTATACACATATATTTAATCACAGGAATATATAGTATGTTTATAATTATATCAAACAAATTTCTGCTTATTATGATAAATAAACATTCATATTGCACTGAAACAATTAACAAAAAACATCAAATACTATTATTATTATTATTTAGAATAGAAGCTGTGAGAAGCAGGCTCTGTCTCCGAGAATAATCAGATATATGATTCATTTATTTTGATTACTCACATCCTGACTGTGAACTTAACCTGATAATTAATATTTTTACTTTCTTCTATATTCAATCGAAGAAAGTATTGGATTCGTAAACATTTTCGACCTTGGGTTTTTGATGGATTTACACCTTTTGAGAGCTGTAGAACACGATTTGACCATTTTTAGAAAATGTCTGTCTGTGTCTCTGTGTGTGTGTATGACAAAATTTTGTGGCAACTGTATCTCAAGGAACTACTGCACAGAATTTCATACAAATTGGTATGTAGTTACACCTTAACATAAATTAGTGCCTATCAACTTTTGGTAAAAATTGTCAGTCCAACAGGTTGCGTTGCCATCCCACTTTTTCTAAATTTTTAACATGGTGGTATAGGACAAAATTTTGTATAAATGTGCATAAAGAGAATTATTTTTTAATAATCACTATGTAATTTACAAGAATTATTTATAATAGAGATAGTCAACTGGGAAAAAAAATTGCTGTATATGTAAGAGCATCGCTTTCCCCCCTGGAGGAGAAGTCATTCTGCCTGACCCAAACCCGATCGCAAGTCAAGTTTGGGTAAAGTCAGTTTGCGGGACCCGATGATGGATTCTAATTTAGATTCTGACTTAAAATGAAGTTAATCACAAAAATAAAATAAAAAGGTAATTTAAAGTTAATTGAACTTCAGAAATTTAAAGCAACATTTTATTATTATGTTTAATATAAAAGTTATTAACTCAGACATAAAGGACATAAATCAAGAAGGTTTCAGCACATACAAATTTTGTAAATTGTGAAAGAAATTTTTTGACAAAAAGTTGCTTAGTTTTTTTTTTTTTTTTTTTTTTTTTAACTGTTACATGCATTTATACATACAACCTCTGACAATAAAGTTCGGTGTATAGTCCTGTAACATTAACGTAGATGAAAAATTAATGAAAGTTGCCTTACTGTCCTTCGAAATAGTCACCTCCCATAACTATGCACCGCTGAGATTTGCTATACATGTCCTGGAAACTCTGCGAGAAGTCTTCTTTTGGGATGGCGTTCAAAAGCCTCATCACGTTTCGTTGGATGTCAGGAATATTGTCAAATCTCTTTTCTTTCAAAGCGAGCTTGAATCGAGGGAATAGAAATAAGTCTGCAGGAATAAGATCTTGCGAGTACGGTGGATGTTCAATTTGCACCACCCTCTAAATGTTCCTGCTTCTGATCGGCAGTCAAGTGATGTGGCACAAGACGACGACACGTTATTCTCATCCCTAAATTCTGAGTAACGATTTGTCGTACGTATTCACGGTTAATCTGCAGTTCATCAGCTATCATGAGCACAGTTTATTGACGATCTTTCGTGATTAATTTCCTCACTTTCTCCATGTTTTTGTCATTGACAGAGGTCGTCGGTCTTTCGCTATGAGGCTGTCAGAAACACTTTCCCGACTTTCTCAAAAACGGGCAAACCACTCGTACACACACTTCATGGACAGTGCTTGATCTTCATAAACATGTACCAGCATTGCATGAGTTTCTTTCGGTGTCTTACCAAGCTTAAAACAAAACTTTAAATTGATCTTTTTATTTTCCTGTTCTCAGTTAAGAACCAACACACTAAACAAGCACTTTGTAAAACAAGTCTTACACGGAACACAAACGACGCTCAACTGAACAACGGTGGAGGTAGATGGTCGACACCTGCCGCTACGGAGGTGCAGCGTTTTGTTTTGCCAGTGCTGCCAGATCGGCCGTTCTGACTTCATTCACCGAACTTTATTGTCAGAGGTTGTATATGTGTGTGTGTATAATTAATATATACCATATATATATTGAAAAACTTTTCAAACAGAACTTTTGAAACCAAGTATCACATGAAGAACTATAAAAAATGAATAAAGTTGAAAAAAAGAAAAAATAAGCAACTTGATATTGATACATATACAAACACACTTTAAAATAATACAGTTAGACAAGTCGTAAGAATATATATTCAAGAAAAAATAAGTATAAAGGAACTTGAAAAGAGTAAGTAATTTAAAATGCATGTAACGGGAGGGAGGTCATTATAATATTTAAATATTTCTGTACTGATAAGTATAAAGGATTTAAGTCCAAAAATGTCGATTTTGAGTTAAGTACATAGTCAGACTCAGAAAAAAATTCTCTATCGATTGGTATAAAGGATTTAAATCCATGTCATTTAGTCTTTGAGAAAATCCATTGGTAAAAAAAGATTTAAGTCAGAAATTTAGCATTAATCTTTGGTATAAAATATTTAATTCAATTTTTCCCTTTATTAAATGAAGATTGACAGTCACTGAATGGTATAACACGTATAAACCAACATAATCCCTTTTTCCTAATCGATTCTGCTCATTAGTTTTTAGTTAGTTTAACTTAATCCGTTATACTTATCAGTACAGATTTCATCATTTGATTATATGGTTAAAACTTTATATTTTAAATATGGACATTATCAAATATTTCAAGAAAAAGCATCGGAATGTAAATATTATAAATTTCTGAATATGTTATTTTATGCTAGAAATTTCAAAACTTTGGGGGGGGGGAGCAGAAAACAATTGTTTATTTCCCCAAAATTTTCATTTTTTTTTCTTTTTTTTTTTGGACTATTCCCATCTCTATTTCATACTACAGTAGAACCTTCATTATCTGAAGTAATTGGCACCAACCATCTTTCAAAAAAATTTAAATTTTTGAATAATCGAGAATACTTCTATTTAAAAATTAAGGACGGACATATATGCTATTTATTTTTATAGTAAAACAAGTGCTTAGTAAATTAAAGCAATCACAAAATAGAAACAAGAATAAATTATCTGAATTTTAATTTTCAGGGATGAGATTAGCAAAACTACAAAAAAGCTGAAACTGTACACAAAGGCAAGAAACTGAAATGAAATACTAGAAAATTAATGACAAAATATATTATATTAGAGTAATAAATATTTATTTTAATCTTCAGTGTATAAAAAAAGAACAAGTACACACCAGAAACATAAAAAATTCTGGAAAAACTAAAAAAAAGCTGAAAAGTTAAATGTTCAAAAAAGCTGAAAGCTGAAAATCTGAAAAATCTCATCCCTGAATTTTAAAATTAAGCACCTTTTAATTTTTAGATAAAGTGGAGTGTAATGTTGATTTTTTATACCAACTGTGTGAAAAATACCAGAGCTGGGAATCGAAC
Source organism: Salticus scenicus (assembly GCA_963930645.1). Classification (NCBI taxonomy): domain Eukaryota; kingdom Metazoa; phylum Arthropoda; class Arachnida; order Araneae; family Salticidae; genus Salticus; species Salticus scenicus. Next base: position 234,513,188 of record OZ005653.1, on the reverse strand, counting down.
CTGAGCCCTCTGCTTAACATATGGTTGCTCTACCACTGAGCTACCCTGGCTGATAATCAGCTCGGCATTTCTCACATAATAATCATGAATAATTCATAGGCAGGGTCACCGAATATTATGCTAAGCTGGTTATCAGCCAAGGTATCTCAGTGGTAAAGCAACGCACGTTAAGCAGAGGGTCCAGGTTCGATACTTGGCTCTGGTATTTTTCACATAGTTGGTATAAAAATTAACCTTACACTCCACTTTATCTAAAAATTAATTTCTTGGCTGATGAATTAATAAAAAAAATTTCTGAGCACCTTTTATTTATATGTACTCGTAGTTCAATAAGGACCGCTTGCACACAGAAAACATGATAGTATAAAAAAAAACTTTAAAAACAAGGATTTCACACAAGGAATAAGATAGTTAAAAAGAAGAAAAAAAGAAAATCTTTAAAAATGGATTTTGGTTAAACGTGAGTTTTGGTTAAAAGTGTTTCAGATAACAGAGGTTCTACTCTGTTCTGAATATATATCAAAAGAGCTTTAAAAGTACTACTGCATTAACTTTGAATTCAACCCAAGTTAAGTAGGTATAAAATATAAGATAAATAAGATTCAGAAATTTATTTCCTGTAAAACATTTTAAAAGCCAGTATTCATAATAACAATAAAATCAACTTCAGTGAATAGGCTGCCAAATCTAAATAAAAGTTGGATGGTGCATGTTTAAAATACATAATTTTTTCGTTCATAATATTTTTAAACTGCATTTTAGACATTTACTCTTTAACCCTTTCAGTGTTAGCTATTTTTCAATAAATCTGTTAGTTTAATCATTTAATGATTCATAAAAATTATACTATGCATAGTATAAATAAGAGAATTTAACACTGTACACTACACATATTTATTACTTTTATTTTTTCGAAAAAAGCAACATATATTTCAAAATTTAGCCATACCAGCCTTTCATTTTATCTATGCATGACAAAAAAAGACAGGCTTAACACTTAAAGGGTTAAGTTAGACAGTAGTTAAAATGCTGACAGTTAGAAAAAGAAAGACATACAGGAAATAAGAATTCAATAGATTAGTTAGAGATGGCAGTTTTTCCTTATAGAAAAACTTGCCGTATTTAACAAAGAGTACTTAGATTGTAAATCAAAATATAATATGAATGTCATATTAAATAATGTGAAAATTTTTAAACAAAATTATAAATATTAAAATTTTCTACAATGTCTAGCAAATCTATTCATACCTTAAACTATTACAAAACAAATAACAAGAATAATGTAAATAAACACAGTCACTTTTTTCATTTAATAAAACTAATATCAATAGCAAATAGCTTAAAAAATAATTAAAAAAATAATAATAATCAGTTTTACATTATCAATAAATAATCTAAAAATACATTAGTTTTATTTGCTAAAAATGCAATTAAAAATTTAAAATTGTCAGCATATGTTTCAATACCTCTCAGTATTTTTTTCAAAACTGATTTAATTATCAATACAAACCTTCGACTTTTTATACACTTCGTTCAGCGTCATCTATGGATTCTCAGATCAATTGAATTTTTCTCTACTGTATTTCTACAGTAGCTCTAACTATATTTTCAACAAATTAAAAAATGTCATTTCATTATCATAACACACAAAAATTTTGTGGGTTAAAATTTCTATTATTTCTTTTATGATTTCTAGATAATAAAACTTTGACAAGTAATTTAATTTACTTTCATTAAAAATTATTTACATATTTCCTCTGTGGTTCGTTCTCAACTTAAGCATTGGCTGGGGGGTCGCCAAATTGATGACCATTCGTGAAAGGGCACCCAATGGGCGGTCATCGCTACCCCTAACAGGCACAACACATCCATGCCCTCTCCAGGATTCGAACCCAGGGCCAACCGTGTAAGAGTCAGGGACGCTAACCACTACAATATGTAGACGGCTTAGTTCTCAACTTATGCCATTTGAAAAAAAAAAAAAAAAAAGTTCTCAACTTTCAATTTTGCTAAAAAAGTAACCAGAATCTGTTTAAATAAATTTCAACGAAAGATATCTGTTAAATTTTTATTATCTGGCCGTAAACTAAACAATAGAAATTTAAACTCGCAAAAATACTGTGTACAATGAAATGACGTGTTTTAATTTGCTAAAAATGTGATTAGAGCTACTGCAGAAATACAGAAGAGAAAAGCTGAACTTATTTGAGAATCTGTAGATGGTAGTGAAATGAATAATAAAATGTATAAAAAGTCAAAAATTTGTATTGATAATTAAATCAGTTTTTAAAAATATATAGAGAGGTATTGAAACATATATTAGCATCTTAACATTTTAAATTACAAATAAAACCAGTGTATTCTTATGTTGAGTGGCTTAATTATATTTATACAGAAATAATATAATTATGATCAAACAACATATTGAACTGTGGAGTAATTGATAAAAATTTAATATTTATTTATTCTTTAATTAAATATTTAAACTAATAACAGTTATTTACTGTAAGTAAAGCATAAAAATGACATGTACTGACAAATGTACACATGCTAAAAACGTGATTAGAGCTACTGCAGAAATACAGAAGAGAAAAACTGAACTTATATAAAATTTTTAGATGGCACTGAAATGAATAATAAAATGTACAAAAAGTCAAAAATTTGTGTTGATAATTAAATCAGTTTTTAAAAATATATAGAGAGGTATTGAAACATATATTAGCATCTTAACTTTTTAAATTACAAATAAAACCAGTGTATTCTTATATTGAGTGGCTTAATTATATTTATATAGAAATAATATAATTATGATCAATCAAACAACATATTGAACTGTGGAGTAATTGATAAAAATTTCATATTTATTTATTCTTTAAATAAATATTTAAACTAATAGTTATTTACTGTAAGTAAAGCATAAAAATGACATGTACTGACAAATGTACACATGCTAAAAACGTGATTAGAGCTACTGCAGAAATACAGAAGAGAAAAACTGAACTTATATAAAATTTTAGATGGCACTGAAATGAATAATAAAATGTTCAAAAAGTCAAAAATTTGTGTTGATAATTAAATCAGTTTTTAAAAATATATAGAGAGGTATTGAAACATATATTAGCATCTTAACATTTTAAATTACAAATAAAACCAGTGTATTCTTATATTGAGTGGCTTAATTATATTTATATAGAAATAATATAATTATGATCAATCAAACAACATATTGAACTGTGGAGTAATTGATAAAAATTTCATATTTATTTATTCTTGAATTAAATATTTAAACTAATAACAGTTATTTACAGTAAGTAAAGCATAAAAATGACATGTACTGACAAATGTGCACATGCTAAAAACGTGATTAGAGCTACTGCAGAAATACAGAAGAGAAAAACTGAACTTATATGAGAATCTATAGATGGCACTAAAATGAATAATAAAATGTACAAAAAGTCAAAAATTTGTGTTGATAATTAAATCAGTTTTTAAAAATATATAGAGAGGTATTGAAACATATATTAGCATCTTAACATTTTAAATTACAAATAAAACCAGTGTATTCTTATGTTGAGTGGCTTAATTATATTTATACAGAAATAATACAATTTTGATCAAACAACATATTGAACTGTGGAGTAATTGATAAAAATTTAATATTTATTTCTTCTTTAATTAAATATTTAAACTAATAACAGTTGTTTACTGTAAGTAAAGCATAAAAATGACATGTACTGACAAATGTACACATGCTAAAAACGTGATTAGAGCTACTGTAGAAATACAGAAGAGAAAAACTGAACTTATATAAAATTTTAGATGGCACTGAAATGAATAATAAAATGTTCAAAAAGTCAAAAATTTGTGTTGATAATTAAATCAGTTTTTAAAAATATATAAAGAGGTATTGAAACATATATTAGCATCTTAACATTTTAAATTACAAATAAAACGTATTTTTATGTTGAGTGGCTTAATTATATTTATACAGAAATAATATAATTATGATCAAACAACATATTGAACTGTGGAGTAATTGATAAAAATTTCATATCAACATATTGAACTGTGGAGTAATTGATAAAAATTTCATATCTATTTATTCTTTAAATAAATATTTAAACTAATAACAGTTATTTACTGTAAGTAAAGCATAAAAATGACATGTACTGACAAATGTACACATGCTAAAAACGTGATTAGAGCTACTGCAGAAATACAGAAGAGAAAAACTGAACTTATATAAAATTTTAGATGGCACTGAAATGAATAATAAAATGTTCAAAAAGTCAAAAATTTGTGTTGATAATTAAATCAGTTTTTAAAAATATATAGAGAGGTATTGAAACATATATTAGCATCTTAACATTTTAAATTACAAATAAAACGTATTTTTATGTTGAGTGGCTTAATTATATTTATACAGAAATAATATAATTATGATCAAACAACATATTGAACTGTGGAGTAATTGATAAAAATTTAATATTTATTTCCTCTTTAATTAAATATTCAAACTAATAACAGTTATTTACTGTAAGTAAAGCATAAAAATGACAAGTACAGACAAATGTACACATGCTAAAAACGTGATTAGAGCTACAGTAGAAATACAGAAGAGAAAAACTGAACTTATATGAGAATCTATAGATGGCACTGAAATGAATAATAAAATGTACAAAAAGTCAAAAATTTGTATTGATAATTCAATCAATTTTTAAAAATATATAGAGAGGTATTGAAACATATATTAGCATCTTAACTTTTTAAATTACAAATAAAACCAGTGTATTCTTATATTGAGTGGCTTAATTATATTTATATAGAAATAATATAATTATGATCAATCAAACAACATATTGATCTGTGGAGTAATTGACAAAAATTTCATATTGATTTATTCTTTAAATAAATATTTAAACTAATAGTTATTTACTGTAAGTAAAGCATAAAAATGACATGTACTGACAAATGTGCACATGCTAAAAACGTGACTAGAGCTACTGCAGAAATACAGAAGAGAAAAACTGAACTTATATGAGAATCTATAGATGGCACTGAATAATAAAATGTACAAAAAGTCAAAAATTTGTATTGATAATTAAATCAGTTTTTAAAAATATATAGAGAGGTATTGAAACATATATTAGCATCTTAACATTTTAAATTACAAATAAAACCAGTGTATTCTTATGTTGAGTGGCTTAATTATATTTATATAGAAATAATATAATTATGATCAATCAAACAACATATTGAACTGTGGAGTAATTGATAAAAATTTCATATTTATTTATTCTTTAATTAAATATTTAAACTAATAACAGTTATTTACTGTAAGTAAAGTATAAAAATGACATGTACTGACAAATGTACACATGCTAAAAACGTGATTAGAGCTACTGCAGAAATACAGAAGAAAAAAACTGAACTTATATGAGAATCTATAGATGGCACTGAAATGAATAATAAAATGTACAAAAAGTCAAAAATTTGTGTTGATAATTAAATCAGTTTTAAAAAATATATAGAGAGGAATTGAAACATATATTAGCATCTTAACTTTTTAAATTACAAATAAAACCAGTGTATTCTTATATTGAGTGGCTTAATTATATTTATATATAAATAATATAATTATGATCAATCAAACAACATATTGAACTGTGGAGTAATTGATAAAAATTTCATATTTATTTATTCTTTAAATAAATATTTAAACTAATAGTTATTTACTGTAAGTAAAGCATAAAAATGACATGTACTGACAAATCTGAACAGAAAAAATTCTAAATATACAATTATGCAAAATATGTGAAAAAAAAAAAAAAAAAAACTTTTAATTTATTACATATTTGCTATATAAAATATGCATAAAACTTCATATAGAATAATATATATTTTAACTTATTTTACACTCAATTCACAAAAAAAGAAATTATTTGTACATAATGCTTTACTGCCTAATTTTTCTGTCCATGATTGCATAATTGTTTGAATCATGCTCTCTGGACAGTTATTAAAACAAAAATGTTTTAATGTCTTTAATTTTAAACAATCAGTCAGAGAGGCCAGATGGTCACTTTCCCAATTACATGTCCCTGTAATATTAAGATGAGTAACATTTAAGTTGCTTTCATGTAACTTTTTTATAAAACTAATTACACAGTCAGTAGACAACAAAGGATTTGCAGATAAATCAATAATTTGAAGTTCAGGAAAATATGTTAAAAATGTTGAAATTATATTAAGATCAGTATCTGTTAAAAAGCATTCTTGTAAACTGATTTCCATTAGATTAGGTAGCATTTGCATTAAACTTAATTGGAGTTTAATTCCTAATCCTTCTTCTTTTTCAACAACATACCTGAGATTTAGTTTCTTCAAATTCTTTTTTGGAAGATGGTGTACAAATTTTGAAATGTCATTACCTTTAAAAATATTACCTGAAATATCGATATCCTCTAAATTTTCTTTGTTTTCTAATGCTTCTAAAAACTTACTAGATAAAAATGTTGTATCTAGTTCACATGAGCATAAATTTAAAGAACTGAGATAGTTTAATTTTAAAAGTACTGTAAAATCTGGACAATCAGAAAAACAATTATGACTCAAATCTATGTTCTTCAAAGACGGCAGAACTGTAGTTTTTAGAACTTGATCATTTAAATAATCAAGAAAAATTTGAATTTTATCAGACGTCAAACTGCAACAGCTTAAATTTAACGTAAGAAGAGTTGATAAGTTCGGAATACAAGAAATGAATTCTGATATATTTGAAGTACTAAGAAAAGTGCAACTTAAATTCAAATGTTTCAAACTTTTATAATTTAACAAAGTATGGAAAATTATACTTAGATGAGTATAAGATATGCTACAATCAGCCAAATTCAATTCAAATGATGTTGACGCCTTACAAAACCGCTTTCTAATATCAGAAGACATAGTTTCATTATGTTTATTACAAAGCTGAACATATTTATCATCTAATGATGGTTCATCCCATATTTCCACAGATGACAGTACTTCTTCATTGTTGGAAAAAATGTTTTTTATTAAATCTGCATCAGACAATAAAGCATTATTTTTTGTTAGAATCAGATGTGGTTTACTTCCATCTATCGCTTGGAATCGAGATGCTGCTTCTTCCTTTAACCAGTTAATTGTATACGTATCCTCAGGTACAGGGACTAAAATAAGTTTACCAGCTATATTAACTCTTAAACAAAATGTGACAGCTGAAAATTCTGATTTTTGAGACACACACGATTGCTGTTCTTGGCAATTATTTTTTGTAGTATTGCTATCAACAGAATTTACAATTGTAATAGAACTATTACTATCATCTGAAAAACTTATTGATGCTTTTTCTTCTGGAGAATCTTGGGGAATTAAAAACTTATCGATGCATTTACTAGTTCTTACATTCAATTTATTAAGCCTTCTTTTCTTTCTTTTCATTTTTGGGATTTTCCCCGTGTCTTTTACTAACCACTCCTTTACTATTTCATTTTCATCCAGAAGAGGTGGAACATTGATTTTTGGTTTATTACTTTTAATCGGTGATTTAATATTAGCAGCACTACGTCGCAGATTTTCCATAACAGACTTATACTCAGTTTCAGCATCATTCCATGTCCTAGTTTCATTTTCAGTCAAATAGGGAGAAATTTCCATATCTTTATCCTCATCCTCATTGGAATCATTATTTGAAGATGAACTACAAGATCTATTACGTTTACCACTGATAGTTGTATTTTGATGATGATTAATATCAGATAAATCTGGGCTATTTAAGTCCTCTGTAACCTTTTCAGAAAAATTCATTCCACATTTTGCCATTTCTAATTTAAGTTCCTCCTCTATAGCTTTACACTGCTTCAGAGTAATATCATCCAAAAATTTTAAATATTCAGTTTTCCACTGCAACACTATATCTAAAGGTGTTTTCCCCTCTTTATCTAAAGCAGTAACTTTAGCTCCTTTAGATAATAATAACCACATAACATCAAAATGACCACATGATGCAGCATCATGTAAAGGTGTAATACCATCACACCCTTCATCATTAACATCTGCTCCATTTTCAATTAAAAATTCCACAATATCATAACAGCCATAATTACAAGCTTCATGCAGAGGAGTCCACCCAGTGCCATCTCTAATATTTACTGAATGTCCATTTTCAACAAGCCGTTTAACTAAAGTGAAATTATTATTAATGCACGCTAAATGTAGCGGTGTTTCTCCTTTTTCATTGACTTTAGATTCAATTTTCCTAGTTCTTTTTCTATTTCTAGCTGTGATTTCATAATTATTATCATCTGATAATTCACTTAAAGAAATATCATTGAATGGTTCCTCATTCTCTTCATTTACACTCTCTTCAGCTGATAGATCATCTGATATGTTATTTATTTCTTGTTTTATTTTTTCAACAAAATCAGTTTTATTTGATTTCATATAAAATTCTTGCAATTTACTTAATGAATTATAAATATATTTTTTATTATCTGCATTCTTTGCCAGAGAAACAGCTTTCAAATAAAATTCCTCACTTTTATCAGTTTCCTTTTCTTTTTCCAATATCTCTGCTATTTTCCACAAAGTCTGAATTTGTTCAAGAGGTTTTCCTATATTACAATTATATTCTTTTTCAAAATAGTCTAATGCTTTTTTAACATTATTGTTATCTAAATATGTTTGAGCAAGAGAAAATAATATGGGTGCTTTTTCAGATAAAGACGAATCTGTCATACAATCAAGAGTCATATGATATTTTTTAATAGCTAAAGCAAAACAATTAATGGAGGATAAACCGTCAGCTATTTTTTCTAGCAATATTTTTCGCTCATGCATGTCTTCACAATATTTCAATTTTGCTTCACAATCACTTATTCCTATACAAACTTTTAATGATTTTGTTACCTTTTCAAAATCTTCAGGATTAGAATTAGTTTTATTTAATTTATAAGCTGATTTCAAGCATTCTTTTGCTTCTTTGTATTTTTCAAGACACATTAAATTTATTCCTTTAGATAATAAAATTTCAGATTTTAAATTTTTATCATGTACTTTTTTTATAGCAGTTAAGGCTTTATTGAAAACATTTTCTGCTTCCACATGTTTTTCTAACCTTTGATATAAAGTGCCAAGGTTAAATCCACATCGACAAATATCTTCATGTAAATTATTTTCTAATGCAATGTCCATTGCATCTTTCATGTTTTTTGAACTTTTTTCATGATCATCTTCTTGAAGTTCACACACGAGAGCTAAATTCAGTAATGCACGACATTTCATTGCTGCAAGTTCTGCAGGGTTTCCTTCTAAATTAATTTTAGGCAATAACTTTAATGCTCTGTAATAAGCAAGTTCAGCTTGATTTAATGTTTTAGACAGAGATTTATCATCACTACTTCCAGATGCAAAATCATGCTGATACTTCATATAGTATGTTCGGCCAAAAGTCATCCATGCTCTTTGTTCTTCAATTGCAGAATTCAATTTAACTGAAAGATCATAAAACTTTCTTATATGATGTAAAGCTTTATTAAATTTGTTTAAATTAGCATAGCATTCGCCAATTCCTCGATTAGCAACTGCCATACCCAATTCATCTTCAGCCATTTGGCAAAACTCATGTTCTTCTAAATGTTCTTGTAAAGCATCTTCATATTTTTCTAAAATTTTATACTCATTTCCGAGAGCATTGCAAGCAGCTGCAGCTTCTTTGAATGAACCATTTTCAATGGCTTTCTTTTTTTCCTTGATCAATTTCTTAATGGTATTCATAATAACAAAATAATATTTAGCTCAAAATTTTAGTTTATAAAACATAATTTTGGCACCATCATTTAAAAATAAATCGTTAATTATTTGATTGGTTATTTATTACTAAATAAATGGAGGGGAATATCTGTGATTTGACGCATAGATAATTTATTGTAGTTGTTGTGACATATTGTATTGCCCATGCAAACGTTCATTTGATCCAAGTATCATTATTGTGATCGTAAATCAACTACTGACCATTTTCTGGTTAAATGTTGCATCAATGAAATGTTACAATGCGTGTATGAAATATAATGAAAATATACGTCACTTCGCAACTGAATAGTATCAAATTACATATTTAATATTTTAAAACAGTATAATTCAACTCAATGGGTTTTTAATCAAAATACTCTTTTGATGCTAGATAGGTTAAAAAAAAAAAAATCTTGAATAACACTGATGAGATTTACATGTACTGCTGATTCTAAATACATATATTAAATATAAATTATCTAAATGCAACTTAGTTTGAAAATAGTTCATCAGTTCAACAATAAACCCTTTGCGATTTAACTGGGTGTTATTATTTTTAATAAGAGCTTAGAAAGATGGTTAAGTTAGATAAAGGAATTATTTTCCATTATTCTTTTATCCATGCTTTTATCAATCGATGAAAAGAGAAAGATTGTTGCTTTAAAAATCTTTACCATGCAAATTTGGCGGGTGCGCTAACTTTTATAAACAATAACAATTATCAGTGTTTGTGTTGCCAATATTGCGACCTTGCGACAAAGGCCGTGTTCACGATATCTCCTCGATCTGATCGATCTCCTCGTTAACTCCCCAAGCTGTTCACAACTTCTCCCCGATCTCCTCGATCAGAAAAATAAGCTGTTCACGACTTCTGACCGAGGAGATCAGCAACTCCCCAATTTCCCCGATAATTTTCTTCGGGGATATGATAGAAAGCGTGGCAACCGCATAGCAACAGACGTAAACAAATGCTGAATATCATTACGGTGATGTGTTTTGCTGAAATATTTTAGTAATATCTAAGAAGAATATGAATTTTTATTAATGTACAATTGCATTTTTTTTAATTTTAGAAATATTAGCGACGCTCGATTGAACAAGATAGAAAATACAAAATATATATCAAAACTAAAAAAAAAAAGTTAACGATATTGATTATTTTCTTAATATTTTAATTCTCTTTTACTTGCTTTTTTTTTTTTTTTTTTTTTTTTCATATTTACAATTTAAAATAACTTCCAATTTCATGCGAAATAACTTAAATTTAATTAATTATTCAAACCCATTTTCATTCTACATTTTTAAAGACTATTTATTTTAAGCAATCATTTATTCCACTTAAATAAATTTGTATTTTTTTCCCCCTATAACTATTTTATAATACTTTGTAGGATGTACATAGGATATATATTATTTGAGCCTTTTTTGAATGTACAATATAATTTTTAATACATCTTAATTTAATCAAAAACCAATAACTTATATTTAACATAGGGTTAATCATACAATTTACATTCCCTGATTAGTTATGGATCATATATAAATGAAATTTTTTCCCTCAACGAGAAATAATGTTTTGTGAATTTTTATAATGAGAGAAATAATAATAAAGACTTATTATACAGCCTTGCATCTGTAGCTTGAATGTATAACTTTAATTGCTTTTAGATTCAAAATGCAATTATTAAAGTTTACGATTGTGTTTAATTAATCTGTTACAAAAACAGTTATATCATTAACTTACAAAGGAGATTTGTAAGTTAATTCTTGCAGGAAAACTAAAATATGAAAGAGATACAAAAGTTACTCAGAAAATTAGGTTAAGGTAAATGCATCAAGTAAATACATTTATTTCTTTAAGAGTTTTTTTCAGAAGATGCCATTGTAAGAGACAACGTTAAAATCGATTTTATGAGTTTTTCACCTCTTAGAAAAAATCTTGAAAGCCATCATAATTAAGGTAGTAATTTAATAGTATAAGAAGTATTTGTATAAAGATTGTTTAAAATAAAAATTTAAATACCTTTAAACTCCATTATTTTAAACTACTCTTTTAATTAGATAAATTTAATGTTATAACAAATTCAAAAGATAATATGCATTTCACATCATTATTGCACACTGTTTATTCTTCACTTCGAGTCGCAAACAAACAAGGATAATTCTACTACAAGAATAGAATTGTCCTTGTTTGTTTGTGATTCGGATCAGAAAACAAACAGTATGGGGGGGGGGGGGGGAGAATAGTTTGAATAAAAGGAAAAAGGAATACTTCCCCATTCTCAATTGAATATTCACATTTATATCATTAAATGTTCAATGAGGGCAACTTAAAACTTAAGTATTGAAATAATATTAAAAAGGCATTTAAAATGCATATTAACATTAAAATAGCATTAAATAGTAAAATTTTAGCTATTTATTAGGAAATTATCCTTTTTTTTTTTTTTTTTTTTAATTATAATATCCTTAATTTTATTTTATGCACTTTTACTGCTTTTCAAAATCTTAATAAGCTGTTTATTGTAAAAATCAGTTTAAATTTTGCAATTTTCAAAGTAATTATTTTTATACTTCAATGTAGAATAAACACCCAATTTATAATCTAACATGATTCAAATTAGAAGATTGCCAGTTTGCAAATTTTGAAACAGCAATACAAGGGATGGAATGCTGGTGCAGAATTTATGCCAGTATTTGTGTATGAAATTTCTCTAGATATACATTCATTTATTTAAGAAGTAGAAAACTTTGTTTCATTAGTAGTGGTATAAGTTCTGCACCAGTGTTCTATTTCTGCAATACAAAGTATCCTGAAAAATTATGTTATAATTATTTTTTTTAAAAATCTATCAAACAAATTTTCCCCAAGCATAACTAAGAGCCGTCCTAATTAAATTGACATTCTAAAAAAAAAAAAAACTAAGCCGATTTTTGATTCTTAAGTAATAGATATAAAATTCTGCACAAAATAGAATTTAATTTAGTATGATAAGACTTATTTTAATCGGTTCTTCCATATAAAGGCATGCAGTAACTCTGTTTCATTCGCTAGCATTGTTACTAAATTCATTTCTTAAAATTTCTTTGTTTTTGCATAGGAACCCCTCGAGTCTTGGTAGGAACTATTTTAAACATCTGAGGGTCTGGGGACCCCTTACAACCAACTTGAATTGTTTTGTTAGTAAACTTAAAGGATATGTTAATAAAAATGCCATTTAAAATAATCTATAAATCCCCCGCCGAGTGCAATCTTTCAGCAAAATTTCACGCAATGCTTCTGCCATCTAATGGCATTGTTTTTTTCATATTTTTTTAGCTGAAAATAAGCAATCCTTCATACTAGATGGCAGAAGCAACATGCCAAATTTTGTTGGAAAGCTACACCCTGACATTAGAAAGTTTTCAAGTTTTTGCATTGAACACAGAGTTAAAGTTAATGGTCAATATACGGCCATTAGACGCTATCATGTTCACTCACATACATACATCATCATAAAAAAAAAAAAAAATTGAACTCAGGGAACTTCAAAACTTAGAGATACACAGAGCTGTACCAAGTATAGTCAGTAAATATTCGGCCAAATTTAGGCTAAGTATTCAGTCAATGCCGAGTAGTTGAGGGATTTCACTATTTTTATGCATTATTGAAAGAAATGTGTCATTGATAGATTTTTATTTTATAACTAAACAAAATGATTATGAAAATATAAATACAGAGTCATTATAATTAAAATTTTCGCTATAACAGCTTTCTGCAGTTAAAACGGGCTACCACTAAATTTGGTTTAGAGACAATTCATGATATGAGCTTGTCCATTTTAACTATAAGAATTTAATTATAACTATCTTGTACGTATGTAATATGCAATATTTTATAAAAACTTAGTATATAAAATTGTACCTGTAAATCAGACAAAAATAAAACATTAAAAAAAAAAAAAAACCTTTATTTAATATTAACATAAAAATTTAATTTATACAATTATGTAAGTAAAAGTACCTTCAAATCAGTAAGAAAAAGACTGATTTTGAATCTAAAGAAAAATATACACTGTAAAATAATGTTAAAAACTATCATCTATTTGGATACAGTCTACCGATAGGAATTTATTTGGTATTTTAAGAACAAATAAAATTAATGTAAAAAGAGGGAGAAGGGGGGGGGGGGGCATTTAACCGAGTAAAGGTGTTTTTGCAGTATATGTAAAAGGTAAATACACTAAAAGATCATTTAAAATACATTTTCAATAATCAAATCTGTAGTTTTGCCAATTAAGGCCTAAAACCACCTATCATTTTACATTTCTACAGTCTGAAGATTAATGAATCGTATCATGTTTGAAATTATAAAATATTTAATGTTCTCATTTCATATGTCTTAATTCTTAATGCATAGGAAGTTTTGTATCTCTAAGAATTATCTGAGGATAATTTTGCATCTAAAAAAGATTTTAAGAATAAAGTTACGAGTTATGCTTTTAATAATCCACTTCACTAAAAGTATCAAAATATAGTAATGAACCTAATTATGTATATACACTACGAAAGTTCTACAGGAAAGCATGCTGTTTGCCATTTAAATAAAATATTTTGGGTTCAAAAGGCTTTTTTCCCCCCCAAGTTGTGCAAATTTCCTCATATATGCATCAATTCTTTCTTACAACTACTTGGTGTTCGGTACTCGGCCAAAGTGCTACTTGGTGCAGCACTAAACACACCTATATATTAAAGTTAAATTTTCGTTAGTTTAAGATTACAATACTTACCTTACATAGCATGTATGTTTGTAAGGTAAGAAAAACTGCATGAAAGAAACGTGACCCATTCAATTCTATAGTGCTTAATAACAAATTCTTAAAAGATATCAATGACTATGAGAGAAGAAATGATAATGCAATTGAAAGCAGTAGATGATTAAAATAAAAACTATAAAATATCGCTTTTGAATTCACCAACAGAATAATTCAGATTTATTGTTTATTGTAAATTTTGCTGATTTTCCAGTATTTAAAATGGTTATAAATACACATTAATAAAGAATTGTTTTATGTATATGGAAACAAGGGTAATTTTAAATTTACAACTCGCAAATAATTAATAGTGGACAAAAGTAGATGAAATAGTATTTTGTCTGGGACAGTTTTAATGATGTTCTTTCCACTATGGAAAAAACAGAGCAACTCTAAGCAAACAGATAAAATATGCTTAAAGAAATACCTTTCACAGACCGTGAAATATCCAAATATTTTTATTATAAGTGCTTTTACACAAATATGAATGTAATTTTCAATAAGAAGCATGCTATATAAACCTCCCTGTGGCAGAATATTTTTATGCTTTCTGTGACAAGTATCATTCATGCAAACCTTTTCTGCAAGATGACATTTAATTGCATAGATATTAATATTATTAATACACTGTAGAATTCTTAAATGTAACACAAATCTC
Source organism: Salticus scenicus (assembly GCA_963930645.1). Lineage (NCBI taxonomy): Eukaryota > Metazoa > Arthropoda > Arachnida > Araneae > Salticidae > Salticus > Salticus scenicus. The sequence goes on along the minus strand of OZ005653.1, from coordinate 234,497,927 downwards.
TGTTTTCTTTTGAAATATGAGAATATCTGTAATTATTATCAGTAAATCCCTCTGCAAGCAAAAATTTCTTTTCTTTTCTGTGACAGTGACACAGTATCGCTAAATTCTGCCTCAGGGAAAAACCCAAATAACATACACCAATTCTAAAGCATTTCAATATATTTATAGAAATAAAAGTGCACATATAGATATTGATAAACTAAAGTGGTAAATACTACTACAACTTTGAAAGTGTTTAAACTATTAGTCAATTCAAATTCTCTACTATATTAGCAACATGATTATAATTGTAAACGGTTTATGTACATTTGATTGAATGAATGTTATAGTAAGAAATTAACTATTTAAATACTTTACTTCGTAAGTTAAATGTAGTTAAATATGAAACAATATAAGAAAAATGTTTTATTTAAACAATCACAATTTTTTCTTAAAATATTACCTAATTTAATACAAACATGCTATAAAAAATAACAGAGGGGTGGCATGACCCTGCTCCTTTCTTTGTAATAGTATTTAAAATCTTACATAAAGTTAATACATACCTATGAACTCCAGTTTATCTTTATGAAGAGAAAGGTTGTATCTAAGAGAACTGCTCTACTGCATGGCAATATAAATAAAACCAAACACAGAAGAACAATTCACTTGACATTTCCATCACAACATTAGCAGATATTCTTCTCGAGTATAGAACACAGCACAAGTATAAAATAAGAGTATGAAGCATTCAATATTTATTGATATGCTCATGTAAATCTTACTCAGAAAAAAAAAAAAAAAAAAAAAAACTTTTCACCGCAAAACAATAATCACGATAAATAAAAAATAACAGCACTATTTTCGAAAAATTAAATATTTTCAAAACTCAGTTCATATACTGTAAAAAATCTTTTCAGAAATAACTTTGAAATATGTTCAGTTGTGAAACTGAATTCTACTGAAGTAATTTTGGAGCTGAAAATTTGAGAGTCTAGGAATGATGTTTTCAATATATCCTTCAGTTTCCTTAAAATTTCTTCTCTTTACACTCTTTTCATCAAGTACAGTCTCTTTTACTCTAATTTTAAACTTGAAAGTATATCTCCATTAATCATTAAAATATTTAAAAGCGATATAAAAAGTTGTTTATAAAAGAATTTACTTTAGCCGCCATCGCCATGTTTCTAGCCAAAACAGACCGAAAAGCCGTTCAAGAATCATCTCCTCGAGTAGATCAGGTAGGGGATTTGTGACGTCAACTACTCGGGGAGTTGTGGAGATCGAGGAGATACGTGAACACGCCCTTGAAGTTTGTTCACGTTTGAATAAAGAAGCATCACAAAACTGGCGTTGTAAAAATTATTACTTACGAACTTTGAATAAACACCATAAAATGCAATAAACTCGCAACAATTGTTTCGGGTCGAAAAAACCACGACCCTTCATCAGGCGAACAAAGTAAGCACGAGTGCTGCAATCAAAATCAAAGCGGCAACGCACAAAATCGTTTAAAATGAAAAGAAAAAGTATATAAAGTAGAAACTAAATATAGCTACTGGTGTGAGTAGAATTGTACCAAAAAACAAGGAAATAAATAAATGGGTCAGATTAAACACATAACAATCAAAGGATAACCAAAATTAAACTAAAAACTAAGTTACGTGAGTAATTTCCAAGCATCAGAGAAGAAAGGAGTGGAAGAAATATCATTAACAAGATTTTTCGAATTTTTAAATATGTAAAATGCTTCATGAATATCCAAATGGGAGGAACAGACAGGAGATGAAATTATGTTAGTTTTGGAAAAATCAAAGCGATGACCTTGAGACCAGCAGTGGGAAGCAATAGAAGATTTGGTAATCTCTTCATTACGAACATTCCGACGGTGCTCATTTATTCTGTATTTCAAACGCCTCCTAGTTTGACCAATATAACCTAAGTTGCAGGACGAACACGGAATTGAATAAATTCCAGAACGGTTTTCGGTGGGAATGGGATCCTTAAGAGAAGATAATTTAATTTTATTGACGGGTTTGTAAATAACTTTGAAACCAAACGGTGAAAGAATTTTAGAGATTTTAAAAGAGAGTGAAGAATAAAAAGGTAAAACAACTGGGATGAGACTATGATCGTTTAATTTGGGAGCAGAACGTTTAGGATTCTTAAATTTATATAGAGCTTTATCGATGATAGATGGGTTATAGCCACGAGAGAGAGCTAGAGATTTTAAATAACTAATTTCTTTCGAAAGATTAGACGGATCAGAACAAATGTGTAAGGCACGGTAAACATAAGTGTAAAAAGCAGACATTTTTTGTTGAGGGGCGTGGTTAGAGAGAGCATGCGGTGGCAAAGAGACTGAGAATGGTTTTCTAAAAACAGAAGTTGAGAAACAATCCTTTTCTTTATTCACAAGAACGTCAAGGAAAGGCAAAGAGCAATCCTGTTCAACCTCAAAAGTGAATTGAATGCATGGGTCAATCGAATTGACCAAAGAAAGTAAATTGGACAAATCGACGTCAGGGGAGACAAGAACGAAAGTGTCATCCACATATCTAAACCAGTGAGGAAATTTATATACACCGAAGAGTTTTTCTTCAAAATAGTGCATATAAATGTCGCAAAGTAAAGGAGAGAGAGGACTACCCATGGCCATACCATCATTTTGGGAATAATAAGTACCATTAAAAATGAAGGCAGTTTGCCTGATGCACAAATGAACTAAATTTACAAGCTCCTCAATTTCAATAGAAGAATAATGGAATTCACGTAGTCTTCTCTCTAAACAAACCAGAGCACCTTGAACCGGAACATTTGTAAAAAGTGACTTTACATCTAGAGAAATCATAGTATAGTTAGATGGAGAGATGCATTTAATTTTGTTCACAAAATCATACGAGTTTTTTACAGTATTAAGATTAGTAGAAGTAAGATGAGAAAGAGAGTTTGAAAGAAATCGAGCAAGATTATAAGAAGCCGTACCAATATTAGATACGATAGGTCGAAAGCAGAGAGTGGGTTTATGAATTTTCGGAAGTGCATAGAAACGAGCACAATTGGCAGCAGAAGGAATTACCATGCGTTTGGTATAATCATTAAGAATAACGGAATTTTTAACGTGGTGTTTTATTTGATCAAGATGATCATTAGAAGGATCTTTTTTAAGTTTCGAATATGGACCTGAAGTAAGCAAGGACTCAACATGGGAAATATAATCCGATTTGTTGAGTAGAACAGTTTGTCCCCCTTTATCAGATCTTGTGACAATTAAATCGGGGGCGGAGTTTAATTCAGAGAGGGCGGATTTTTGAGAAGGAGTAAGGTTAGACTTTTGCGGATGATTATTGGCGGAAATAATGTTTGATAAAATGAAACGAAGAGACTCTAACTGGCCTGGAGAAATTTTACTATTTTTAAAGGAATTTTCAATCGGAGCGATCAAATCCGGAACGGAGGGTCTCGAAGTACGCGCAAAATTCAGACCCAAACTGAGCACTTCGCGTTGAGCATTAGTCAGAACGTGCGAAGAAAGATTAACAACAGTATTCTGAGCAAGAGGAGAAACGGGAGAAGTAAAGGAATTACTTTTAAGAAGATAATTAAATTTCTTATTTAAGTTAGTTTGATGCTTAGAAGACTGAAACGCAACGTATGCGAAATTTCTTTTTTCAAAAGAAGAGAAATCATGAACAGAATTGCTAAGAGACAGATGTAAAGTATATAATTCAGACTCAATAGACGAGAGAGACTGTCGAATATCCTGAATAATAGCCCTAAGAATGGCAAACTTACTCCTATTTAAAGCATTTTTAATGCGAAGAGAAGCAGGAAGATTGTACTTGATGTCTATGAACTTAGGAATTATCCGAGCACGCTTACATCTAAGAAGAAAATTTAAATGATTGAGATAGCGAGAACGTTTCAAACGAAGATGTTTGAAACGATTAATCTCTGAAGAACTCATGCTAAAAACATATAACAGAAACAAGAGTCAAAACTTAAAGAAGGCGGAGTTTAAACAAAAAGAATGGGGAGGGGGGAGTTAAAATACAAAAATGTAATTAATCAAATAGAAAAATCGATAAAAAATATGAAATGACAGTCTCAAAAAATGAGAAGAAATTAGCAAAAATTAACAAATATAATAAGTCAAAACTTAAAGAAGGCAAAGTTTAAACGAAAAAAAAAGGGGGGGGAGGAGTATAAAGATACAAAACTGTAAATACAAATTACAAAAAAGTAACTAAACAGTTAGAAAATCCTCGATAAAAAATATGAAATTAGAGGCTCAAAATTGAGAAGAAAATAGCAAACATTAACAATAAAACAAGTCAAAACTTAAAGAAGGCGGAGTTTCAACGAAGAAAGGGGGGGGGGGAGTTTTAAAACAAAAATGTAATAATTAATTAGAAAACAATCGATAAAAAAAATATGAAATGAGAGGCTCAAAAATGGGAAGAAATGAGCAAAAATTAACAATACAACACTCGAAACTTAAAGAAGGCGGAGTTAAAACGAATAAAAAGGGGGAGGAGCAAAAAAAGATAGAGAAATAATTAAACAAGTAGAACACAAACGGTAAAATGAAGATATGAAATGAGAGGCTCAAAATCGAGAAGAAAATAGCATAAACTAACAAAACAACAATAAAAAGAAAAAGAAAAAGGAGACACTCGCAAAATTACTTACTCGATGCTAAAAGCCCAAAATAGCAACAAATTGAATAAAGAAGCATCACAAAACTGGCGTTGTAAAAATTATTACTTACGAACTTTGAATAAACACCATAAAATGCAATAAACTCGCAACAATTGTTTCGGGTCGAAAAAACCACGACCCTTCATCAGGCGAACAAAGTAAGCACGAGTGCTGCAATCAAAGCGGCAACGCACAAAATCGTTTAAAATGAAAAGAAAAAGTATATAAAGTAGAAACTAAATATAGCTACTGGTGTGAGTAGAATTGTACCAAAAAACAAGGAAATAAATAAATGGGTGAGATTAAACACATAACAATCAAAGGATAACCAAAATTAAACTAAAAACTAAGTTACGTGAGTAATTTCCAAGCATCAGAGAAGAAAGGAGTGGAAGAAATATCATTAACAAGATTTTTCGAATTTTTAAATATGTAAAATGCTTCATGAATATCCAAATGGGAGGAACAGACAGGAGATGAAATTATGTTAGTTTTGGAAAAATCAAAGCGATGACCTTGAGACCAGCAGTGGGAAGCAATAGAAGATTTGGTAATCTCTTCATTACGAACATTCCGACGGTGCTCATTTATTCTGTATTTCAAACGCCTCCTAGTTTGACCAATATAACCTAAGTTGCAGGACGAACACGGAATTGAACAAAATTAATTTTGTGAACAAAATTAAATGCATCTCTCCATCTAACTATACTATGATTTCTCTAGATGTAAAGTCACTTTTTACAAATGTTCCGGTTCAAGGTGCTCTGGTTTGTTTAGAGAGAAGACTACGTGAATTCCATTATTCTTCTATTGAAATTGAGGAGCTTGTAAATTTAGTTCATTTGTGCATCAGGCAAACTGCCTTCATTTTTAATGGTACTTATTATTCCCAAAATGATGGTATGGCCATGGGTAGTCCTCTCTCTCCTTTACTTTGCGACATTTATATGCACTATTTTGAAGAAAAACTCTTCGGTGTATATAAATTTCCTCACTGGTTTAGATATGTGGATGACACTTTCGTTCTTGTCTCCCCTGACGTCGATTTGTCCAATTTACTTTCTTTGGTCAATTCGATTGACCCATGCATTCAATTCACTTTTGAGGTTGAACAGGATTGCTCTTTGCCTTTCCTTGACGTTCTTGTGAATAAAGAAAAGGATTGTTTCTCAACTTCTGTTTTTAGAAAACCATTCTCAGTCTCTTTGCCACCGCATGCTCTCTCTAACCACGCCCCTCAACAAAAAATGTCTGCTTTTTACACTTATGTTTACCGTGCCTTACACATTTGTTCTGATCCGTCTAATCTTTCGAAAGAAATTAGTTATTTAAAATCTCTAGCTCTCTCTCGTGGCTATAACCCATCTATCATCGATAAAGCTCTATATAAATTTAAGAATCCTAAACGTTCTGCTCCCAAATTAAACGATCATAGTCTCATCCCAGTTGTTTTACCTTTTTATTCTTCACTCTCTTTTAAAATCTCTAAAATTCTTTCACCGTTTGGTTTCAAAGTTATTTACAAACCCGTCAATAAAATTAAATTATCTTCTCTTAAGGATCCCATTCCCACCGAAAACCGTTCTGGAATTTATTCAATTCCGTGTTCGTCCTGCAACTTAGGTTATATTGGTCAAACTAGGAGGCGTTTGAAATACAGAATAAATGAGCACCGTCGGAATGTTCGTAATGAAGAGATTACCAAATCTTCTATTGCTTCCCACTGCTGGTCTCAAGGTCATCGCTTTGATTTTTCCAAAACTAACATAATTTCATCTCCTGTCTGTTCCTCCCATTTGGATATTCATGAAGCATTTTACATATTTAAAAATTCGAAAAATCTTGTTAATGATATTTCTTCCACTCCTTTCTTCTCTGATGCTTGGAAATTACTCACGTAACTTAGTTTTTAGTTTAATTTTGGTTATCCTTTGATTGTTATGTGTTTAATCTCACCCATTTATTTATTTCCTTGTTTTTTGGTACAATTCTACTCACACCAGTAGCTATATTTAGTTTCTACTTTATATACTTTTTCTTTTCATTTTAAACGATTTTGTGCGTTGCCGCTTTGATTGCAGCACTCGTGCTTACTTTGTTCGCCTGATGAAGGGTCGTGGTTTTTTCGACCCGAAACAATTGTTGCGAGTTTATTGCATTTTATGGTGTTTATTCAAAGTTCGTAAGTAATAATTTTTACAACGCCAGTTTTGTGATGCTTCTTTATTCAATTTGTTGCTATTTTGGGCTTTTAGCATCGAGTAAGTAATTTTGCGAGTGTCTCCTTTTTCTTTTTCTTTTTATTGTTGTTTTGTTAGTTTATGCTATTTTCTTCTCGATTTTGAGCCTCTCATTTCATATCTTCATTTTACCGTTTGTGTTCTACTTGTTTAATTATTTCTCTATCTTTTTTTGCTCCTCCCCCTTTTTATTCGTTTTAACTCCGCCTTCTTTAAGTTTCGAGTGTTGTATTGTTAATTTTTGCTCATTTCTTCCCATTTTTGAGCCTCTCATTTCATATTTTTTTTATCGATTGTTTTCTAATTAATTATTACATTTTTGTTTTAAAACTCCCCCCCCCCTTTCTTCGTTGAAACTCCGCCTTCTTTAAGTTTTGACTTGTTTTATTGTTAATGTTTGCTATTTTCTTCTCAATTTTGAGCCTCTAATTTCATATTTTTTATCGAGGATTTTCTAACTGTTTAGTTACTTTTTTGTAATTTGTATTTACAGTTTTGTATCTTTATACTCCTCCCCCCCCTTTTTTTTTCGTTTAAACTTTGCCTTCTTTAAGTTTTGACTTATTATATTTGTTAATTTTTGCTAATTTCTTCTCATTTTTTGAGACTGTCATTTCATATTTTTTATCGATTTTTCTATTTGATTAATTACATTTTTGTATTTTAACTCCCCCCTCCCCATTCTTTTTGTTTAAACTCCGCCTTCTTTAAGTTTTGACTCTTGTTTCTGTTATATGTTTTTAGCATGAGTTCTTCAGAGATTAATCGTTTCAAACATCTTCGTTTGAAACGTTCTCGCTATCTCAATCATTTAAATTTTCTTCTTAGATGTAAGCGTGCTCGGATAATTCCTAAGTTCATAGACATCAAGTACAATCTTCCTGCTTCTCTTCGCATTAAAAATGCTTTAAATAGGAGTAAGTTTGCCATTCTTAGGGCTATTATTCAGGATATTCGACAGTCTCTCTCGTCTATTGAGTCTGAATTATATACTTTACATCTGTCTCTTAGCAATTCTGTTCATGATTTCTCTTCTTTTGAAAAAAGAAATTTCGCATACGTTGCGTTTCAGTCTTCTAAGCATCAAACTAACTTAAATAAGAAATTTAATTATCTTCTTAAAAGTAATTCCTTTACTTCTCCCGTTTCTCCTCTTGCTCAGAATACTGTTGTTAATCTTTCTTCGCACGTTCTGACTAATGCTCAACGCGAAGTGCTCAGTTTGGGTCTGAATTTTGCGCGTACTTCGAGACCCTCCGTTCCGGATTTGATCGCTCCGATTGAAAATTCCTTTAAAAATAGTAAAATTTCTCCAGGCCAGTTAGAGTCTCTTCGTTTCATTTTATCAAACATTATTTCCGCCAATAATCATCCGCAAAAGTCTAACCTTACTCCTTCTCAAAAATCCGCCCTCTCTGAATTAAACTCCGCCCCCGATTTAATTGTCACAAGATCTGATAAAGGGGGACAAACTGTTCTACTCAACAAATCGGATTATATTTCCCATGTTGAGTCCTTGCTTACTTCAGGTCCATATTCGAAACTTAAAAAAGATCCTTCTAATGATCATCTTGATCAAATAAAACACCACGTTAAAAATTCCGTTATTCTTAATGATTATACCAAACGCATGGTAATTCCTTCTGCTGCCAATTGTGCTCGTTTCTATGCACTTCCGAAAATTCATAAACCCACTCTCTGCTTTCGACCTATCGTATCTAATATTGGTACGGCTTCTTATAATCTTGCTCGATTTCTTTCAAACTCTCTTTCTCATCTTACTTCTACTAATCTTAATACTGTAAAAAACTCGTATGATTTTGTGAACAAAATTAAATGCATCTCTCCATCTAACTATACTATGATTTCTCTAGATGTAAAGTCACTTTTTACAAATGTTCCGGTTCAAGGTGCTCTGGTTTGTTTAGAGAGAAGACTACGTGAATTCCATTATTCTTCTATTGAAATTGAGGAGCTTGTAAATTTAGTTCATTTGTGCATCAGGCAAACTGCCTTCATTTTTAATGGTACTTATTATTCCCAAAATGATGGTATGGCCATGGGTAGTCCTCTCTCTCCTTTACTTTGCGACATTTATATGCACTATTTTGAAGAAAAACTCTTCGGTGTATATAAATTTCCTCACTGGTTTAGATATGTAGATGACACTTTCGTTCTTGTCTCCCCTGACGTCGATTTGTCCAATTTACTTTCTTTGGTCAATTCGATTGACCCATGCATTCAATTCACTTTTGAGGTTGAACAGGATTGCTCTTTGCCTTTCCTTGACGTTCTTGTGAATAAAGAAAAGGATTGTTTCTCAACTTCTGTTTTTAGAAAACCATTCTCAGTCTCTTTGCCACCGCATGCTCTCTCTAACCACGCCCCTCAACAAAAAATGTCTGCTTTTTACACTTATGTTTACCGTGCCTTACACATTTGTTCTGATCCGTCTAATCTTTCGAAAGAAATTAGTTATTTAAAATCTCTAGCTCTCTCTCGTGGCTATAACCCATCTATCATCGATAAAGCTCTATATAAATTTAAGAATCCTAAACGTTCTGCTCCCAAATTAAACGATCATAGTCTCATCCCAGTTGTTTTACCTTTTTATTCTTCACTCTCTTTTAAAATCTCTAAAATTCTTTCACCGTTTGGTTTCAAAGTTATTTACAAACCCGTCAATAAAATTAAATTATCTTCTCTTAAGGATCCCATTCCCACCGAAAACCGTTCTGGAATTTATTCAATTCCGTGTTCGTCCTGCAACTTAGGTTATATTGGTCAAACTAGGAGGCGTTTGAAATACAGAATAAATGAGCACCGTCGGAATGTTCGTAATGAAGAGATTACCAAATCTTCTATTGCTTCCCACTGCTGGTCTCAAGGTCATCGCTTTGATTTTTCCAAAACTAACATAATTTCATCTCCTGTCTGTTCCTCCCATTTGGATATTCATGAAGCATTTTACATATTTAAAAATTCGAAAAATCTTGTTAATGATATTTCTTCCACTCCTTTCTTCTCTGATGCTTGGAAATTACTCACGTAACTTAGTTTTTAGTTTAATTTTGGTTATCCTTTGATTGTTATGTGTTTAATCTCACCCATTTATTTATTTCCTTGTTTTTTGGTACAATTCTACTCACACCAGTAGCTATATTTAGTTTCTACTTTATATACTTTTTCTTTTCATTTTAAACGATTTTGTGCGTTGCCGCTTTGATTGCAGCACTCGTGCTTACTTTGTTCGCCTGATGAAGGGTCGTGGTTTTTTCGACCCGAAACAATTGTTGCGAGTTTATTGCATTTTATGGTGTTTATTCAAAGTTCGTAAGTAATAATTTTTACAACGCCAGTTTTGTGATGCTTCTTTATTCAATTTGTTGCTATTTTGGGCTTTTAGCATCGAGTAAGTAATTTTACGAGTGTCTCCTTTTTCTTTTTCTTTTTATTGTTGTTTTGTTAGTTTATGCTATTTTCTTCTCGATTTTGAGCCTCTCATTTCATATCTTCATTTTACCGTTTGTGTTCTACTTGTTTAATTATTTCTCTATCTTTTTTTGCTCCTCCCCCTTTTTATTCGTTTTAACTCCGCCTTCTTTAAGTTTCGAGTGTTGTATTGTTAATTTTTGCTCATTTCTTCCCATTTTTGAGCCTCTCATTTCATATTTTTTTTATCGATTGTTTTCTAATTAATTATTACATTTTTGTTTTAAAACTCCCCCCCCCCTTTCTTCGTTGAAACTCCGCCTTCTTTAAGTTTTGACTTGTTTTATTGTTAATGTTTGCTATTTTCTTCTCAATTTTGAGCCTCTAATTTCATATTTTTTATCGAGGATTTTCTAACTGTTTAGTTACTTTTTTGTAATTTGTATTTACAGTTTTGTATCTTTATACTCCTCCCCCCCCTTTTTTTTTCGTTTAAACTTTGCCTTCTTTAAGTTTTGACTTATTATATTTGTTAATTTTTGCTAATTTCTTCTCATTTTTTGAGACTGTCATTTCATATTTTTTATCGATTTTTCTATTTGATTAATTGCATTTTTGTATTTTAACTCCCCCCTCCCCATTCTTTTTGTTTAAACTCCGCCTTCTTTAAGTTTTGACTCTTGTTTCTGTTATATGTTTTTAGCATGAGTTCTTCAGAGATTAATCGTTTCAAACATCTTCGTTTGAAACGTTCTCGCTATCTCAATCATTTAAATTTTCTTCTTAGATGTAAGCGTGCTCGGATAATTCCTAAGTTCATAGACATCAAGTACAATCTTCCTGCTTCTCTTCGCATTAAAAATGCTTTAAATAGGAGTAAGTTTGCCATTCTTAGGGCTATTATTCAGGATATTCGACAGTCTCTCTCGTCTATTGAGTCTGAATTATATACTTTACATCTGTCTCTTAGCAATTCTGTTCATGATTTCTCTTCTTTTGAAAAAAGAAATTTCGCATACGTTGCGTTTCAGTCTTCTAAGCATCAAACTAACTTAAATAAGAAATTTAATTATCTTCTTAAAAGTAATTCCTTTACTTCTCCCGTTTCTCCTCTTGCTCAGAATACTGTTGTTAATCTTTCTTCGCACGTTCTGACTAATGCTCAACGCGAAGTGCTCAGTTTGGGTCTGAATTTTGCGCGTACTTCGAGACCCTCCGTTCCGGATTTGATCGCTCCGATTGAAAATTCCTTTAAAAATAGTAAAATTTCTCCAGGCCAGTTAGAGTCTCTTCGTTTCATTTTATCAAACATTATTTCCGCCAATAATCATCCGCAAAAGTCTAACCTTACTCCTTCTCAAAAATCCGCCCTCTCTGAATTAAACTCCGCCCCCGATTTAATTGTCACAAGATCTGATAAAGGGGGACAAACTGTTCTACTCAACAAATCGGATTATATTTCCCATGTTGAGTCCTTGCTTACTTCAGGTCCATATTCGAAACTTAAAAAAGATCCTTCTAATGATCATCTTGATCAAATAAAACACCACGTTAAAAATTCCGTTATTCTTAATGATTATACCAAACGCATGGTAATTCCTTCTGCTGCCAATTGTGCTCGTTTCTATGCACTTCCGAAAATTCATAAACCCACTCTCTGCTTTCGACCTATCGTATCTAATATTGGTACGGCTTCTTATAATCTTGCTCGATTTCTTTCAAACTCTCTTTCTCATCTTACTTCTACTAATCTTAATACTGTAAAAAACTCGTATGATTTTGTGAACAAAATTAAATGCATCTCTCCATCTAACTATACTATGATTTCTCTAGATGTAAAGTCACTTTTTACAAATGTTCCGGTTCAAGGTGCTCTGGTTTGTTTAGAGAGAAGACTACGTGAATTCCATTATTCTTCTATTGAAATTGAGGAGCTTGTAAATTTAGTTCATTTGTGCATCAGGCAAACTGCCTTCATTTTTAATGGTACTTATTATTCCCAAAATGATGGTATGGCCATGGGTAGTCCTCTCTCTCCTTTACTTTGCGACATTTATATGCACTATTTTGAAGAAAAACTCTTCGGTGTATATAAATTTCCTCACTGGTTTAGATATGTGGATGACACTTTCGTTCTTGTCTCCCCTGACGTCGATTTGTCCAATTTACTTTCTTTGGTCAATTCGATTGACCCATGCATTCAATTCACTTTTGAGGTTGAACAGGATTGCTCTTTGCCTTTCCTTGACGTTCTTGTGAATAAAGAAAAGGATTGTTTCTCAACTTCTGTTTTTAGAAAACCATTCTCAGTCTCTTTGCCACCGCATGCTCTCTCTAACCACGCCCCTCAACAAAAAATGTCTGCTTTTTACACTTATGTTTACCGTGCCTTACACATTTGTTCTGATCCGTCTAATCTTTCGAAAGAAATTAGTTATTTAAAATCTCTAGCTCTCTCTCGTGGCTATAACCCATCTATCATCGATAAAGCTCTATATAAATTTAAGAATCCTAAACGTTCTGCTCCCAAATTAAACGATCATAGTCTCATCCCAGTTGTTTTACCTTTTTATTCTTCACTCTCTTTTAAAATCTCTAAAATTCTTTCACCGTTTGGTTTCAAAGTTATTTACAAACCCGTCAATAAAATTAAATTATCTTCTCTTAAGGATCCCATTCCCACCGAAAACCGTTCTGGAATTTATTCAATTCCGTGTTCGTCCTGCAACTTAGGTTATATTGGTCAAACTAGGAGGCGTTTGAAATACAGAATAAATGAGCACCGTCGGAATGTTCGTAATGAAGAGATTACCAAATCTTCTATTGCTTCCCACTGCTGGTCTCAAGGTCATCGCTTTGATTTTTCCAAAACTAACATAATTTCATCTCCTGTCTGTTCCTCCCATTTGGATATTCATGAAGCATTTTACATATTTAAAAATTCGAAAAATCTTGTTAATGATATTTCTTCCACTCCTTTCTTCTCTGATGCTTGGAAATTACTCACGTAACTTAGTTTTTAGTTTAATTTTGGTTATCCTTTGATTGTTATGTGTTTAATCTCACCCATTTATTTATTTCCTTGTTTTTTGGTACAATTCTACTCACACCAGTAGCTATATTTAGTTTCTACTTTATATACTTTTTCTTTTCATTTTAAACGATTTTGTGCGTTGCCGCTTTGATTGCAGCACTCGTGCTTACTTTGTTCGCCTGATGAAGGGTCGTGGTTTTTTCGACCCGAAACAATTGTTGCGAGTTTATTGCATTTTATGGTGTTTATTCAAAGTTCGTAAGTAATAATGTTCACGTTTCTAGTTTACCATGGAGGCTACAGGTGTAACGAACATTCATCTTCACTCACTAATTACAGTTTGTAAGTCTGGCAACACCGCTTTTTGTTATTGTTTATTTTCAAAATGTCAAAATCCGTGTTTCAATTCAAGTACATGTGGTAAATTGAATGACATTAGTAGGGTACAATTCTTGACCTGAATTGATTTGATGATGATTAGAGCTCATGATCTTACTTGATTTGTCGCTCTAAGTTCATGGGAATCGAGATAATTGAAAGATGTGATGTAAGATACAAGATGATTCCGATTACAAAATGTATTTATGTATTCAGTTCATTATCCGTTTTCTTCGGCTGTCGTCTGATAACATCTCATCAGCACATAAGGAGCTTAAATTTAAGAATAATACTTCTTTATCTATGATAACCATCTTTCTAAATTCATATAAAAAAATATCAGTCAGTTAAATCATAAGTGAGAAATTCTTAGACTGATGGACTTTATTCGAGTTAATTGCCTTTAGATAACCTTAAAGGGCTAATTAAAAAAGCGTTATCTGTCTAGCATTAGGAGAATATTATCACTGAGTTGATTTGTACAATAATACTTTAGGTATCTATTGCAACAGTATACTAGTTTATTTTTTATTTATTTTATTTTATTCTTTACTTATATGTATATATGTGTGTGTGTATATATGTATATATATACTGTGACCAGAGATGGGAATGGTCTGAAGAAAAACGGAAATTTTGGGGGAAAAAAACAGTTTTTTTCCGAAGGGGTTTATTTCCGCCCGGAAAAATTGAACATTTTGAAATTTCTAGAATAAAATAACATATTTAGAAATTTATATTTACATTCCGATGCTTTTTTCTTGAAATATGTTTTATGTTCAGTCTCTTACATAAAAACATTGATTTTGTTAATGTTCATATTTCAAAAATAAAGTTTTAACCATGTAATCAAATGGTAATCCTGAAATATTTAAGTATTATAATGATCTCTCTCCCATCATCACATTCATTTAAAATTACCTATTCTTTTCAAGTTCCTACTTATTCTTTTCAGACTTTTTTCTTGAATATATATCCTTAGACTTGTCTAACTGTTTTATTTTAATGTGTGTGGATTAGAGCTGGATGATATCAGAAATTAAATATTGCGATATATCACCAAGATAATATCGATATTAATGATATTATCGATATTTTTCTCAAAAAAAAAAAAAAAAAAAAAAAAAATAGACATTTGCTACTTTTTAAGGACAAGTGGACACAAGTTTTAATGTGTAAAAGCGTGGACTGTTTTCTATATATTTTCTGGTATATTACTTCCATAACTTATTCATTAAAAGAAAAGTAATAATAATTAAAATAAAAAACTGCATAAAGAGTAAATCAATGTTTTGTGTTTATTTTAATTTATATCATTGCTTTTAAATATACACTGAGAAAAAATATATATACTGTCTTCCTCTAGAATGAATAAGAGTCCATTTTCTAAATCCCTTAACTAAAAATATAGATTTCCGAGCTAGGTGCACAAAGCATGTCAATAAACTGAATAGACGAAATGATTGAGAATTTCTAGTTTACACATGGAGAAACAATATTCTGAAATTCTGAATTTTTTGTATTGGAAGAAATTCTTGCTTGGTTTTCTAGAATTGGGTAATAAACCAAGATTATAGTTGCTGAAACCCGCCTCTTGTAGTCTCATTTATTTGCAGAGATTTTTAAATAACTTTGCCCTCAATAATATTGGCAAACCCTCTTGAATTCTAATAGGGGCTTGTAGAACTTGCTTTCCAAGAGGACTAGCATTTATCAGGATGACATGGAACTATTTTTTCTAGAGCCACAAGTTAGATTTTAGATGTCAGTTACAGAATTTTTTCTCAGAGTACTTGTGTATAATTTGCCCTCCATTCTACCGATTTTAAGGTTTAATTATTTTAAAATAACATTATATGTGATATAGGTTTTATTTTTATCGGGTTGATATTTTGATATGGGTTTTATTTTTATCGCAACATGCAATATTCTAGCAGTTTATTACTGAAAGCCAGGATCATTTTTCAGATAAATCTCAAAACTTTTAATTGCTACAAGTACTTTAAATGGCTCTTTTTCATTGCCAATTTTCAAAATATACAATTATTTCACCACTAGTCATCGTAAACCGTGCTTTTTTTTTTTCTCCCTTCAGAAAAAACTAAATAATAAACTATACCATCTTTTTGGACCAAAGTTTAAATTTTATAAAATTCCTAAAAAAAAGTTAATAAAATACACATGCAAACAATTTATTATTTTTTTGTCATTAAAACCAGGAAAACTGAAATATCCCAAACATTTTCCCTATATATATATATATACTACCAGGCTACGCCTGCTTCGCTGGTCCCTATTTTTAAATGTATCACTATAATTAATGAATTCTCAAAATTGCATTAATTTTTATTATGTGAAAAAAAAAAAAGAGTGAGAGAAAGAAACAAAGGAACAGATTTACTATACGGCACCCATTGCTTATTGCCGTTGCCGATGTTTTGATCACGTGGTATGATGGTGTTTTGATTCGATTTGTGAGTCGGTACTGCGAATCGTTTCACAACGTAGTGAATCGAATCAAAACGTCGTGAAACAATACTTTTCATTACTATTAAACATTTTTTTTAATGTTTCACTATGTTTTCTGCTGTTTGCTCGCTTCGCGAGCATTGAAACTAAAAAAAACATCACTGGACGCCCCTAATTCGTGGAGCATGAATCAGTAGAAGCATGAAAATTCATGGAGCAGCGGTCACTATGTTTTCTGCTGTTTGCTCGCTTCGCGAGCATTAAAACCAAAAAAATATCACTGGACGCCCCTAATTCATGGAGCATGAATCAGTAAAAGCATGAAAATTCATAGAGCAGCGGTCACTATGTTTTCTGCTGTTTGCTCGCTTCGCGAGCATTAAAACCAAAGACAACATCACTGGACGCCCCTAATTCATGGAGCATGAATCAGTAAAAGCATGAAAATTCATGGAGCAGCGGTCACTATGTTTTCTGCTGTTTGCTCGCTTCGCGAGCATTAAAACCAAAGAAAACATCACTGGACGCCCCTAATTCGTGGAGCATGAATCAGTAAAAGCATGAAAATTCATGGAGCAACAGTCACTATGTTTTCTGCTGTTTGCTCGCTTCGCGAGCATTAAAACAACAACAAAAAAAAAATCACTGGATACCCCTAATTAGCGATGCATGAATCAGTAAATGTTACGTTTCGATACAACAGAAAAAAGTATACTCTCTCTATATACTACTCTACAAAGTATACTATCGATACTCTGATTCGGGTCTCGAATCACCATCATATCACGCGATCAAAACATCGGCAACGGCAATAAGCAATGGGTGCCGTATAGTAAAGCTTAGCCGAAACAAAATCTGATCAGGAAAAATGTTGCATCGGATTCACACTGAATTTGGCAACTCATGTCATTTTGCGCTGTGCGCATGCATTTATGTTCGATGCTCTCACTTACTATCTCTATATTACCACTACTTTATCGAAAGGGTAAAAATATAGAATAAAAAAAAAAAAAATTCTCTCTTCGGTGGAATAATCGGTCCGGACCCTCCCACTGCCGGCGGCAGCATATACCTCGCGCACGGCATGCGTGTTCCTTCGCCTACCGTTCCCGCCTCTCTTAATAATTCTATACTTTCGAAAATATCCTCATTTGATTTATTTTGCCTTAAAACTTAATAATACTAATTTTCAACGCTCTAACTCTTATTTCTATTATTTTGCCCCTTTGCACCCCCTCCCGTTTATCGTAATAATTTTGCTAATTCGAAAATATCCGCAATCGATTTGTATGTATCAATAACCTGTATGCATCAGTTTTGAACGATCTAACTCTATTTTTTGCCCCTCCTAATAATTTTAGAAATTCAAAAATATCCGCAATTGATTTGTAGGTATCGAAAACCACTGTGTACCAATTTTGAACGATGTAACTATTTTTATTTTTTTGCCCCTCCTGCCCTCCTAATAACTTTACACTTTCGAAAATATCCCCATTCGGCTTGCAGGCGTTTAAAACCTATCTGTACCAATTTTGAATGGTCTAACAGTATTGTTTGTGCCCCATTCCCCTCTCCTTACCGGTTACCGCCCCATCTGGGGGGCTGAATTTCTAAAATTTCAGAAATTGGTTTTTAGATATTTGTATTAGCTATATTTTAGAGCAAAAATTTCACGTATATATATACATATATATATATATATATTTTTTTTTAAATATATGGGATTATGTTAAATCACGTTTTGCGCATGGGAAATCACGTTTCGCCCCTTCCCTCCCCCTTGGTGACCGAATTTCTAAAATTCTAGAAATTGATTTTTAGACATTTGTGTTAGCTATATTTTAAAGCAAAAATTTTACGGATATCTGTGTTTTTGTTTGAGATATGAAGGATTTTGTGAAATCACGTTTTGCCCCCCTCCCCCTCCCCTTGGGGGGCAAATTTTATAAAATCGCTTCGTAGTGGATGCCTACGTCATAGAAGGAACATTGTCACAAAATTTCATGCTTCTAGGTCCAGGGGTTTGGGTTGGGCGATGATGAATCCCCCACTCACACATTCAGGACAAACAATTTTATATATATAGATTATTTCTTTATATTTCGGGCATTCTATCCTATTTTGAGTAAGCATTTTAAATAATTTTAGCATTTAGAGAAACCTAGTTTTGCGATAACAGATGAAAATTAATGAGAAAACAAAACAAGTAATAAGCGGCAAGGAACAGTCGAAGAGCTCTTCTTGTAGGCACAGGTATTTGAAATTAGTGCTGCACCGAGTAGCACTTTGGCCGAGTACCGAGTAGTTGTAAGAAAGAATAATTGACATGAAGAATTTTGCATATCTTGAAATTTAAAAAAGGCTTTTTGAACACGAAATTAAGTTAAATGGCAAACAGCACGTTTTCATGAAACGTTTCAGAATTTTTGTAGTGTATATACACAATTAGGTTCATTGTTATATTTGATACTTCCAGCTTAGTGGATTATTAAAACCATAATAACTGAAAACTTTATTCTGTATTATATAGTCTTTCTCAGATGCGAATCAATCTCAGATAATTCTTAGAGAATATAAAAGCTCATGCATCTTAAATTAAGCCTGAGTGTGTAGGAAGTTCACATATGAAATGAGAACATTAAAATAAATATTTTATGATATTATTTCAAACATGATAGATTTCATTAATCTTCAAATTCTAGAAGAGTAAAAAAGATAGGTGGTTTTGGGCCATAATTTGAAAAACAACATTTTTGATTATTAAAATATATTTTTAATAACATTTTAGTGTACTTACCTTTTTCATAATTATTATTTTTTAAATTAAAAACCAATCTTTTCTTACAGTTTTAAAAGTGTCTTACTTTTATTTGAACAAATATGTAACTAAAGTTTTATTTACTATATTAGTATTATATAAGGGTTCTTTTTTCTAAAATATTTTATTTTTGTCTGTTTTACAGATACAATAAGTTTTTATAAAAAAAAAAATTTTACATTACACACATACAAGTTGGTTATACTCAAATTCTTGTAACTAAAATGGATAAGTTCATATTTTGAATCGTCTCTATACAGAGTTTAGTGGCAATCTGCTTGCTCGTTTTAACTGCAGAAAGCTGTTTGCAGCAAAAGTTTAATGACTATGTTTATATTTTCATATTTTTTAGTTTAGTTATTAATAAACAACTCTTATGAATACATTTCTTTCAATAATACATAAAAATAATGAAATTCTTACAACTACTCGGTATTGGCCAAATACTTAGTCCATATTTGGCCGAGTACCGAGTATATAACAAGTACTCGGTACAGGGTACAGCTCTATTTGAAATATTGCAGTTCGGCTTTGATCAGCATACACACTACTGAAGCTAGTAAGTAAGTAACATCGATAACTCGCTCTTGAAGTTTGTTGCCAGTAAATATGGATACTTTGAAATATACCAAGGTCAATGAATGAATGGCAGAAAGAGCTAAAACGCCAGCCAGATATCGTTTTCACCTACAAGACATGCAGGTGCAGCTGCAATGAATATTATTTATTGGTCTGTGAATGTACGAATGTGAATCATTTGATGGATATTATTCAACATTCGACTTTTTATATCAGTGAGGATTTTAGATTTGAGGTTTCTCGCAGGAATGAAGGAAGAGGAAGTATGTGTATTGTTTAGGGCTGGGGTTTTTCTACTTTAGTGAGTGAGTAGTGGAAAGGGAGTTGTGTAGTGGATAGGAGGAAAAAACGAGAATGGGTATTAGTATAAGATATTCAGAGCTCTACTTTTGTTCGTTTTTCGTTCGGTGGTTCGTTAATGCGTGCTAGCGGAGAAACAGGATTTGAAGAAGACATTGTAGGATTGGTGCGGCGTTCAAAGTTACTTATCGGCATATCGAACGATGGCGCAGAGCACACTAGGTAATATCGTTAGAGTGATATGTCGGCAGAGCAAGATTTTAAATATTGTTATCGTGATATTAAAAAAATATCGATACTTGGGGATATATTGATAAATAATCCAGCCCTAGTGTGGATATACACTCCTTCTCATATTTATAAGGACACTTTATGTTTTGAAATAATTAATGTAAAAATAATTGTGAACAAGATTATACTAAGTGCACTTAATATATCTAATATTCTAGAAACCAAAACTGCTATAATTTTTTTAACTTGAAACAAAATTAATAAAAAAAATGCAAAATATTTTTTGCTCCATGTTTTTAGATGTTCATAATTATAGGGACAATCAAGACTTTTTCTTTTTATTTAATTTACTAGCGGATAAATTACAGTTGACATGCGAATTTGTTAACTACTGGGCTAGATTAATTCATATATAAGCCTTCAATTTTTCTTGGACGAACATTACTGATAATTCCTCGAAAAAATTACGTTCATGTAGTGAAGTATGATAAATGTGTTTTTTAAGTGGAAGGATAATTTAAATCTGCCAAATTTCTAATGAAATTTGAAGATCTAAAATTGCTGAAGGAAATGTAATCAAACGTTGAACTGCTGGTTCGATAGGAAAGAGATCTGATGCAAAATCAGAGTTGTTTGACAGAGATCGAAGACTCATAAATCCTCTTACTGTTCTACTCATAATGACTGCTGTTGAATTTGCTCGTAATTTTTAACGAAAGGTTGGGGTCTACGTTTATGCATTGTTTAAAATAATTAATAATATGTTAAAATGAATAAAAAACCTGTAATATCAATAAGCATTTAATGGGGGAAAGAACATCTGTGTTAAAGTTGAATAAAGACAATATTAAATGGTAAAATGTTGCATTTTCGGATGAAAAACATTTTATTCCTAATTAACCAAATGGTTTTTAACTGTTACTGGCACGATCTGAAGATAGCGAAAGACAGAGCAGATTTTTTAAAGGGGGATCTGTGGTGCTCTGGGGAGCTGTTTCTACTGAAGGCAGAATGAATTTAGTAATTTTTTCTATTATTATGAACATCAAGAGAATATCTGCAAATTTTAAACGTGGAATTCTCAGATTTTTGTTATATTTTGGGGGGTAATAATATATTTTTTCAACAAGACTTACATTTTTGTTCTACTTCTAGAGGAATAGGAAATAGTTTGAAGAAAGAAACTTCTGTATTATTGCCTTTCCCGTGGCCTAAAAGTTGAAAAAATTTTAACTTATCATATTAGAAAAGTGTATGTAAGTGGAAAGCAATTTTAAATAGTTTATATGTATTCAGAATATCACCTATGCTGTATGAAATGATATTGAAACTGAATATTAAAAAAAAAAAAAAAGTTTATATATATACCAGAGAGAATGTCTGACTGTTTCACCCTAAAAAGAGCCCCCATATAATATTAATTTAAAGAATAACTAAAAAAAAATTAAGATTCGAGCTGTCCTTATAATTGTGAACACCTGAAAAATAATCTTTGCAACCGTATTTAAAGTTTTTTAAGATAAAAAAATGATAAAACTTTTTAAATATCGTCTATTAATGAAATTCGTGTTCAGTGTTTAGTTAATATAGAAAAACGGGTGTCCTTATAATTATGAGAACCAGTGTATATTTTACACACACACACACATATATATATATATATATTGAAAACCTTTTCAAACATTGAATAGTTGAAACCAAGAAACATTGAATAAGATGAAACCAGAAAAAATACAAAAAAAGATTACGAATATCAAGCAACCTTAAATTGAAATATGCAAATTCATTACGTTTCCAAGGGTATAGAATGTTGCATGTAAAATAGGTGTTACTTCTGTCTTGTTGTATGCAAATTGTTGAACATTTACAACACCCAAAAAAAGAAAAAAAAAAGTTTAAACTGAAAGAATAATATGTGAAAAACCAAATGAGAATCAAACTTATTTAAATTCAAGCAGTAATTTCAAAATTATTAAATAAAATATTAATAATAATTAGTTAAATGAAATACTTGTAATAATTAATAAAACAAAGTTTAACTTACATCACACATGAATAACTGGTATAAGTAGCTTTAAATGCATGTAACAGAAAAAAAAAAACTAAGCAACTACGTTCTGTTAAAAAATGTATATCACAATTTATGAAAATTATAGGAAATCCTATTCCCTGATATTCCTATGTGGAAAAACCTACTTGATTTATGTTCTTTACGTCTGAGTCAATGAGTTATATTACAGTAGGTTGGCTAGTCTGGGAAAGTCAGAGAATTTTGACAAATTTTGTGGAAATAAGCCACATTTGAAAGCTCTAAATTGCTAAACTGTTCGTTAATTTTGTTGAAATTTTTTGGGAAATAAACAGCATAAGTCAGGAAACATAGTCTTTAAAAAGTCAGGCAATTTGGAAAATTTCTGATGTTAGCCATCCTATATATATATATATATATATATAAATCAATAATAAATTGTTGTTTTAAATTTCTGAAGTTCAATTAACTTTAAATCAAACTTTTATTTTATCTTTGTGATTAATTTCAAGTGATAATCTGAATTAGAGTCCAGCATCAGGTCCAGTAAACCGATTTTACCCAAGCTTGCCCTGCATTTGGGTCTGGTTGATACATTTTTTCTCTTGCATGTTCGGGTCATTTCAAGTTGACTAATTTATGCTGAATTTTTTTCTTGGGGGCTGGGTTGACTGATTTATTTTTCCTGTCGGTTGGATTTGGATCAGGTTCACTGAATTTTTTTCCTGCAGGTTAGGTAAAGTTTTCAACGAGTTGGGTTGAATTGAGAACATCTTTCAAAAAATCTTATCATGATAAACAGAAATTTGTTTGATATAATTATAAACATGCTATATATTCTCATGATTAAATTATACGTGTACACAAATTATTACATACATATCGTAGAAAGGCAATAAACAAAGCAAAGTCAAATATATATATATATATACACTAAACTTAAAGCGTATTTTGCTGAGTGAATTTGTATTGGAAAATATCGAAGAAAGTTATGTGGTGGCCACAACACACTATTTATTTGTTGTTAGTGGATGTGCTTTACTAATATTTTACCATTTCTAGAAAAGCTGTTTGGGAATTGAAATAAATTCCTCATAGAGATATGGTAAATAATGTATGTTTTAAGCTGAATATTCATCACTTGTTTTTTTTTTTATATTTACACGTTTTGAGGCTTCCTGATTACTGTAGTCAAGTTTTTTAACGTTTGATCTTTGTCTGTGTCTCTTAGAGTAACTTAAAAACGAATAATTATAGGAGATCCAAATGTTGTATTTTGAAGTTAATATAAGTTTGTTGCTGGAAAAGTTTGATCAAGATTGGCAAGTTTCAGTGAATGTTGTTTGTGAAAATTTCCTGTATAATTTTAAGTGAACTTTTAATTTTAATAACAGAATTAAATTCTATATAAATGTAGGTGCATTCATTAAACAGTAGGGGGGGCGGATGAGGAGGGCGATAGCCCCCCTCACACAGAATTAATTATCACATAAAACTATTCCGAAGCCTAATTTGAATTGTTTAACATAGGTTTATATAATAGTACTCGTTAACTTACCTCTTAATCTCCAACCTGTATTTATAGTATTAAATTTCAGGGTAAGAGAAAGTCGTGTGAGTGACACACCAGATTATTTTGTGAAAAATTGTAAAAAATATAATTTTGCAAAATAAAATTACTTAAGGTTTCATTTTAGACAATGAGAGCTAAACTCACACATATGCATAGAAAGCTTTTATAAATTAAAAATTGAATATTAGCTTTTCAGGGAAATACAGCAAAGCACATCTGATTATTCAGGTGGCCTGTTCATTCTATGGAAGATTAATTTTCGAAATAAAACAAATTTATCAAAAGGTCTGTGTTTAAGCGGAAAAAAATTGTGAAGGGTCGTTTTTTAGGATAACCTATTTTATGAAGGGTCTTTTTTTAAGATACATGGTTTGTTGATGTATATCATTTAATATATATCATGATATTTATCAGATATTTACTTAAAAAATATCTGGATTTTTTATATTTTTATTTATGTGAAGTATTCTGAAAATAGCATTATGCATCATATTTGTTGTGTAAAAATTAGAATTCTAAATTTTCAACTGTTATTGAAAATTAAACTACAATTTGTAAATAAAATACTAAAAGGAGCTAACAAAAATAATTTCTATACATCTTAAAATGTTTTTTTAAGTGCTCCTGTAATCTCAATATAAGAATTTCGGTTTTGGACGAACTCCTGCAACAGTTTCCCTATACTTAATTCTATTTTTAAATTACACCTGCAACCTGACAATGAGTCTCGACTCTCGATGGATGGAGTAATATTCATAATGAAAACCTCTTACATTATTCTTTCTTCATTTGCATTTCTGCGATCAAAATGTCTGGTGATAGTTTCCTTCCTTACCTTCAACACTTCAACTATTGACTCTTCGGAACATTCACATACTGCAGATTACTTATACACTGTGGCAAAACAATCTATCTTGAATTGTAAAGAAAAATTTAATGTTAATGTTTGCAGCTTCGTTACTAACAATGCTGTAAGTGTAAAAAAACTGAGAGAGAAGCTTGCTAAATCTGGAGATATTGATATCATTTATTACGGTTGTTCTGCTCATATTTTAAATCTCTTAGCAAAAGACTTAGAACTTCCAAATGTAAGTGAAAATGTAATCAAAATAGTTAAGTATGTTAGAAATACTCATTTACCGATTTACCAAATGCCTGGTTCAAAGCGAATGGTAGCAAACTGTTAGTAATACCTTACCTCAAACTGTAAAATGAAACACAATGTTTGATGTTATGAAGTCTTTTTTAGATAACTGGAGACAACTTATTCAAGTCTGTCAGGATCATAAACATGAAATTGGTAAAGACATTTTTAATTGAGTTAATGATGTGAACTTAATGGTTAATTGTATGGACCATACATTCTAAAACCCATTGCAGAAGTATTAGATGAAATGCAAAAAGATCAGACTAAAATTGCACAATGTGTAGAAATTTGGATTAATTTAAGAGATAAATTGAAGGTAATAAAACAGATGCAAGAAAAATTATCAGCAAGAGAAAAAATGGCTCTTTCATCAGCACATTTAGTGGTGAGTAAGTTGGACCATCGATATTGTGGAAGAAAATTAATTGAAGAACAAAAGTAGAGGGCATTTGATTTTTTGCATTCTACAGACAAAGAATTTTTGCCTCTAGTAATGCCTTTTTTATCAAAAAAAATCCCTCTTTCCGAACACTAGGTTTGAAGACGATTTCTTAGCTGTAGAACCATTGATTTGGTGGAACAATATTAAAATTGAACAGCCACTAAAAGAAAAATTTCTAACTTAGTTTTCAACTGTTTACTGTTTCACCAACTACAGTACCGTTAGAGAGAATTTTCTCGTGCTTTGGTTTAGATCAGTCTAAATTGCAAAACAGGCTAGGAACTGAAAAAGCGGGCAATCTTACATTTTTGTTTAAATTTTTGAACAAAAATAAATAAATTTCATTTTGTGTTTAAAGTTTTGTTAAAGAAAATATTCTTGAAATTTGAGACAGTTTTATAACTTGTGTTTTGAAAGAGAAAAAATTTTAACTTAAAATTTTGTTATAAATGCTTAAAAAAAAAAGAAAAAGAAATATTTTTTTATAATAATTATATATGTAAAATTAAGTACTATTTTATATTAGAATGATGTTTTATATTAGTTTTTATATAACTTTTAATATGTATTGGTGTTTAAGTTATATTAAATCTGAAAATATTTAACATCAGCAATAAGTTGACAATTTTGAAAATATCAGATATATATAAAAAATGTTAGATATCTATCAAATATCGGATATTTTTTATATTTTCGAAAATATCGTGATATTTACAAACCCTGTTAAGATATAAAATTTTGTGAAGGGTCCTATATTGAACCCATGTTTCCCTCTGCACAGACCCCTGTTTCCTCAAAATAATGCAAGTGTTTATTACGTTATGCAAAGCCATTTATTATATGAAATAAGTGTTAACGAGAATAAGTAACACTCTGTAACATGAGAATAGTGCTGTTAATTTATTTTATAAGTATTAGAAAGTTTTCCCTTTTTTATATAAAAAAAAAAAAGGCTACAATGGTACGGACATGTACAATGGATGAATGCAAATGGAATACCACAGCTTGTACTTAACTGGAAGCCTGAAGGGAAAAACCTGAGGGGAAGACTGCGGAAAAGTGTGGAAAGACAAGCTTTAGAGGGACATGACAGAGAATGGAATGGATGAGGAAGATGCTCAGGTCAGAGAAAGATGGAGATAAAAATTAAAAACTGTTTTTGGAAAAAAAAATTAGAAAGTTTTTAATTTATTTATTTTTTAAGCAGACTAATATTTCAACTTCAATTTTTATTTCCTACTAACTAAATACTTGAAGTTTTCCTAAATTTTGTTCATGCATTTAGATGCATTCTGGTGGCCCAAAACCAGCCAGGTGAGTACCATGTGATTTTGAACCCACCTCCACACCTGAAATTTTAGTTACCGTGTATCAAAGATGGCTTTGAGTTCATGATAGCAAAATAAATTTAAAAGCAGATATCTATATTGAACTTAAGCATATTTAAAATCAAAATTTGAGTGAATAAAAGAATTTATGTTATTAGATGATGAAAACGGTATAATTCATGTCTTATTTTGAAATGTATTGCTGTCATAATTTAATTAATTTAATCAGTAATTTATGTAAGCTGCATCTTGGCTGTTTTATACTTTACTGCATGAAAAATCCACTTTTTAATATATCAATTGGGATGAGTATTTGGCTCCATCTCTTTTATAATTTATTTTAAACAATAATTTTCTTACAAATTTGAATTGCTTGAAGGAATTTTTTTCCATAACACTACAACCCTGGAAACAGAAAGTGCTTAATACTGCAACATGCACCACAGAACAAATGTGATCTTTGCAAAACATTTCATCCATTTGAAAAATCATGGAAAACTCAGAGGATTTCAAAATTTTTTGCTAAAACCAAGAAAATAGAAAATGAAAAATTCATGATAGTTTTATTTCAGTTTTTAATTTTAAATTGTCCAATTTCATAGTTTAGATTATATTTAATTTAATTATTTAAATTTATTTATTTTTGCTTTATAATGAAGGTCAATGAATAGTTAGTTATATGATTTTTGCAAACTATAGTAAATTAATAAAATTAATGGCTTGAAAATGTTTTAGACCATAAATCCATTAGAAAATTGCTGAAAGCAGCTATTGCTTCAATACATATATAGATCAAATTTTCATAAGCATTTTTCAAATAGTACATCTACATTAATATCACAATATTTAACATCAAAAGTTATTGACAGAATAGTAAATTCTGAATGTAATTAAATTTCCATATAATTTACTATAAATTTTTAATAAACATTTTACTTTGTAAGTCCCCCCCCCCCCCAATTTAACTGTGCTTTGTCAAATATGAAAAACTTGCTTGCAGATCATTTACAGCTGTTTGTAGTCATGTCACATAATACTAGATATAATTCTGTTTCTGGGACTACAACTCTGCACAATTTTTTACATGGTATTTTCATAATGATTTTTAGATAATGATGATGTTCAATAAATCAGATCAAGATTTAAAGACCATACTTCTACTGATATTATTAAGATTATTCTGTTATTTTATTCTTCCTATTTATTGTAGCAATGATGATCAGTCAAGTATTAAGAAAAGAAAAATGAATAATTATTAGAAGAAATGAATAACGTTAAGGGGTTAATTTTATGAATTCTCATTTATGTTTGAATTTTTGTTAGGTTTATATAAAAAAATGTGTTCCTGTCAATTTTGAATTTTTTCTCTCTCTGATTTTCTGTCATTATGCAAAACTAGGCTAAATTATACAAAGTTTCAAAAAATTTCCTTTAAAATTAAACTTTTAGAGTTTTTTTTTTTTTTTTTTTTTTTTCACTTTAGCATTTAATAAATGCGTACAATTAAAAAATATCCATTTGTAAATTTTATGTTAGCATATTCAATAATAATTAGAACTCAATCAAACACTTTCATAAATATACATTCAAAACTGTGCTTTAAAAAAGTAATTTTTCTGTATAAAATATGCTCTCTTAGTTTGCAGAACTAAGCTGCAGTGTGCAGGCCCCGACTTACGGCAGGGCATACGGGGCAAATGCCGTGGGCCCCCCTTCTGGAAGGGGCCCCCCTACAGGCGAATACAGAAATTCTACAACCTAAAGACATCTTATGCCACTGCAAGGGGGCCCCCCAGAATAGGCTTGCCCCGGGGCTGCAGGTAGTCTAAGTCGGGCCCTGGCAGTGTGTAAGTAGGTGCATGAGAGTATATCATAACCTCTTTGGGGCCTGCACCTCAGGATTTGCAGTTGCTTATTCAATTTTGTTTATTGCAGCATTTTTTTTTTTTTTTTTAAATATGCCGATAAAAAGTTATATATAACATTACTAGCATATACTTCCACTAAAAATGGTGGCAAATTGCTATTAAGCTGTTGAATGTTAAGACAGATTATTAGTAACATTTTATTGTAAACAGATAGTATGGAATTAAATATTGTGTATTCCAAATTTATATCAAATAAAAGGGTATTTCTGTAATATTATTCTGCTTTTGTTGTGTGATGTTCTCATATTACCCCTAATCAGTGGCAAAGCTGTGATCTGGTAAGTAGGACCGTGCAATGGTTGTCAACAGAGTGAACAGGAAGCGGAGCCCCCTAGTTTTCTTTAAAAAATTAAGGAAACAAAGATCACTCAGAAAATTAATATTATCAAGAATTGTTTTAGATGACTCTAATTATGTCTCCAAAAGTTTTTTAATATGTATATTATTTAAATAGTAAGTCAACTATCATTCTAACAATATTTATGTTACATTAGTGATTAAAATGGACAAGTCAAGTGATCAATCAACTGAGATAACATTACCTATCTTCACCGTGGATGCTTTTGCAAAAAAAGCTTTTACTGGAAATGGTGCTGCTGTTTGTCTTCTGGACTTTAAAAAAGTATGTATTTTAAAATGTATCATGCAATCTATTAAAAATGTATGTTTGACTAACATGATACCTCTTGTAATTTTGTACTGAGACACCAAAAATGGTTAACCGATTCTTTTTCACATCATCTAATGTAGTAAACCATAATTATCTATTTTTGGCGACTATGGTGACATTCATGATTTACTTTTCCTATTTTTGAAGAAATATAATTTGAGTCACTTAAGATGGAGAAACATTACAATAAAATTTTAAGACAAAAACTGAGTTCGTATCTGGAGCAGATTTAAGATTCCCTATGAGAAAATGTCAAGGCTAGCTAAGACCTATTTTAAGCTAAGGGGAAATATGCCCCATTATTATTCATTAAATAATACTTATTTTCAAATTCTCTTTTTAAATTAAAAAATTCGTGATTTTTAAATTGATCCTTATTAGAACTGTGAACTGTGAAGAATTAGAACTGTGTTGATATTGTATTTGATAATTTGGCATAAAATTATAATTTTTTATAAAGCTAAAAGTTTTTTTTTTTTTTTTTTTTTTTTTTTTAAATTACTTTGTTTGTCATATTAATATATTTCTATCTGTTAATTAAAAATTAGGTGACAATTGAAATTTATTTTTTACTGAAACTTTCAATTAAAATTCTTCTTTAAAATACTTTACTTTAAAAAAATAAAAAGCTAATTATTTTAGGAATGCTTTATAAATATTAAAATAAATGTGATTTCATTCTTTATTTAAATAGACAATATCATCTGATGTGAAGCAGAAAATAGCTGCCGAGATGAATTTATCGGAAACTGCATTTGTTTCAATTCTGAAGGAAGGGGATACATTTGAAAAGGGTAATTCATTCTTATTTTCCGTGTTGTGAATTAGTAATATTATTAATTTTTGTTTGCTCTGTATTTATTTATTTATTTTTGTTTATTTTATGTTATTTATTTATTTTTAAGAAATCTATTTACAGATTAAAGGAAAATACCAGGAAGATCCAGTTTTATAGTCTAAACATCTCACAAGAATAGATATTAATTTAAAATCAGTTAAGAGAACATTTTCAAAATGCTTTATAGCAGTTCTTTTAAGATATAAATGCCATTCTTATATACACATTAAAATTAATTTATATTTACAATTTACAACAAACAAACAAACTTTGTCATCAAAATTCATTACAAGTACAGAAGAAAAAAAAAAAAGAAGAAAAAAAAAGTCTTAGAAATAAGTAAATTTATCAGCTCGAAAAAAATAATAATAATAATAATAATAATAATTGATGTATGTTAATTTTAAATAGAAAATAAATAAAATAATTTTGTTTAATCTCTTGATTATTGTAGGTGGTTTCCCAATATTACTACATAAATAAAAATTGTACTAATTGAAACATATAGAAAACCTACAGTAAATTCACAATAAGTTTCCTTAAAAACCCAATATATATGTAAATAATATAATGATATAATATGTGTTATACTACATATTATAGTTTGATTTGAAAATAGAGATGGGCGTTATTTCACGTAACATAATAAATAATATTATTATTGCATTGTAGCCTATTAGCACTGTAATATATTACAAAAAATATCCTATTAAAAAAATAATATTTTCAACTTTATCTCTGCACGCGAAATAGACAAGAAATAAAACTGATATAATATACCATTATACAAGTAAAAAGCTTGAATTACTTCTTTTATATAATTACTTTTTTATTTTATTTTATTTTATTTTATTTACAATACAAAAACAAAATTATGAACGCCGGCTAAAGATTTGCATCAGACTTTTCGCGCAGATGTTCGAATCAATTCGTTACTTCACGTCTGAAAAAAAAATAGGTCTGAAATCTCAGTAAGCAATGCAAACGATTTCATGCAATCTGTTACTCTGTGATATTCTGAATCAATAATATCTTTCCATTTCCAAATTCATAAAATTATCGTTAAAAAAATAATATAGCTGCAGATATATTATTTTTTAACGATCATTTTGCAATGATAATATTTTCTAGAATGTATTGCGGAATATTCCTTGTGAAATATATTAATCAAAATAATTTTAATAAGCAAGATAATTTTAACGTTTAGGTCAAATAGCTTCGTGCTCATATTAATTTAGAAATGATTTTATTTGGTGTTGATTATTTTTCATGGGATAATAAAATCGTTTGAATAAAAAACTTTGATATTACGGTTTAACGAAATAGTGTTAATTTATGCAGCTAGCAGAAATAGGTAAGGGGTGATTATTAGATGTTGATTACTATTTAGTCATGAAGGTGAGGAATGACATTACACTTGCTAGGTTTGGATTCGCTTGCGTATTGGGAAACAGATGTTTGATAATTGAAAGGAAAGAGTGTTTGTTTATATTTTAATTGCTTATAGCAGATGGAATTAAAAATGCGTAATGGCATACAGCATTTATTGTGGTTTTATTAAGAATAATTTGAGAAGAAAATTGAATATTTATTTATTTTTACTGTTCAGCTTTTCTTCACTTTTTTTTTTTTTTTTTTTTTAATCTGATTTTTTCTTGAAACTATTTTTTTAGATTTAAAATGAATAAAGGTGTTAAGAATAGTTAATTATGCTCTTATGTTAAAATTAAGTGTCTGAGAAAATACATCATTTTATGCAATTTTTGTAAGCAAAATCTATATTTTTTAACAAGTGTTTCTAATTTTAGAAACATATTCAAAGTGACTGTTTGCTAAGTATGAGTGAAACACACTAATTTTCTTGTCAATCTGGAAAGTTCAAGTTCTTCGGAAAATCAAAAGAAACAGTCACTCGGTAGTTTAAAATTTGGGATGCCTTAAAGATGTTTCTTAAAATTTTGCTATTATTATTTAATTGTTTTTTAATTACATATATGGCTTATAATATGAGAATTCTTTTTTTTTTTTTTTTCAGAGAACGGCTCTCATGTACGTGTTTCTTGATATTATTTGAAATATTCTGTTTTCGTGTTTAAAGGAATTGGTTTAATGAACCTTAAGCTTACTCGATTGGGACAAACGTTTGTGTAAAATTTTGACTCTACCACTATTTCATATCAGCGTTTTTTTATTTTTTTTTCTAATTGAAGAAATTCTAGTGTTAAACAAAGTGAAGATTACTATTCGAAAGCATTGGGACTTAAAAACATGAACGGCATCCACTATGTAGGACACATGTATATATTGTATATCATCCAGAAAGGATTAGAAATACATTAGCCATATGTAAATTAAAAAGTAATAGGTTATAAAAATAATATGTTGCAAAAACCTATTACCAAAGGAAGTATGGAACGAAATAACCTATTATTGAAAAGTAACTATTTATCCCATCTCTATTTGAAAACCAGGGTTACAAAGTGGAATGTGGCAGTCAAGCATCAATATCACCTAATTATTGTTTCTTTAGCTGCCAAAATAGTATATTCAAGCATAATTTTCGAATTATATTTGGATCATAATAATATAAAACTTAAAGATATGCATGAATCTACCTATAGATTTGAAATTTTTCTTTGAAATATGAGTATTATATATGCAAATGAAATATTTTATAATAAAAATATTTAGAAACTTAAAAAAGAATAAAACAGTAGAAATATTAATTCTAACTTACAAATTTGCCAACTGATTTTTAAACATTGGCTGATCAGTACTTCAGTTTTTCATTTGTCTTGAACATAAAACTAATGATTTTGTTATAGGTTGACTATTTTTATTTATTTATTTTTGTTTTTGAGAAGGGGTTCTTTTGACGAGCTCTATAGAGCAGGGCAAGGGGGCCTCCATCAGTGCCCCAGGTCTTCAAAAAGCATGCCCAGGCCCTGTATATATATTTAAACCAATAATGTAATAAAGATAATAAACAACAAATATTTTAACAAATTTATTAAAAAAGAAAAATCTTCAGATTGCTGTTGCTCTCCTAATTGTACTTGATACTAGATTGTTATTGAAAAGTGTGAATTCAAGAGTGTTATCTGCATGCCTGAATTCCAAGAACAGTTCATCCAGTGTTTCTTTTAAAAATAGGAAAAATGTCAGAACAATAATAATAACATAATAAATTGATCACTTGTTATAGTTTAGCTTTCATGTTTTTCTTTCAGTTTCTATATTCACTTGAAATGTCATGAGTTATGTTGATTGATTATTCTGAAATAAACAGAGAAATTAAGATATTGCTGATTGCTGTAATTTTATTAAAGCTATATTCTCATTAAAAATTGAAAATCATTTTCTTGTTCAGGGTATCCTCAATCAGGAATGTCATGGAACCTTTCGCTTTTGCCTTATAGACATGATTAAAAGATCATTAAACAAGTGATATTTTAGCCAAGATTGAGAGTGTCAGCTTTTGGGACACTGCAGAAATTGGTCTTTACAATAAGATGTTCTCATTCTTTGTAGACAAAGCTCATTTTAAGGGTTTGTTTTATTAAATTAAAAAGTTTAAAAAGATATGCTCCAATTATGATATATTTAGAAATTTGGTGAGCATATTACACAAGAGTGAGGTCCATATAAATTTATTGAATGTATGTAATAGGTAACTTAAATCATAGTTAGGGAAATCAGAGAATTCTGTAACCACCCTGTTATTAAAAAATAGTATTTATGATTGTTATCAATGATCTTTATGAGAAAACAAAGACTCATAATCAGTTGCTAATTTTTTAGGAAATCGTTTTGCTCTGCAGTGGTTTACTCCTAAATGTGAAGTGCCTTTATGTGGTCATGCAACATTAGCTTCTGCTGCTGTTCTATTTTTAGCAATGAGTAAGTGTGATAAAATATCAATTTGATTAGTTTTTCTCTTTTCAGCAGTCATATATTATTTTATTTTTTAATTTTAATAGATGCAGTCGAGCTCAATTATAATGTCGTCCAAAGGACCGAAACATTTTTGGTGCTATAGCTCAGTATTGTAATAACCAAGTTTGATTTAAAAACAAGTGAAAATGTTCTATGTAACTGATATAATGTTAAAAGTGGGAACATCTGTTTCAGCTAACATAACAAAGTGCAATTGTTATATGAAATACTATTAAGATACACTTAATTTGCACATTTTTCCAAAGAAAGAAATTTTTTATTTAAAGTAATTTGGAATAGATCATGGGCACCAGTAGCTATGGACAAGAGGGCATTGCCCCTTCTGAAATTTAGAAGTTTGATTAAAATTCTAATTATCTTTCCTAATTTTGAAATAAATAAATTTGAATGAATAGTTAAATATCACAATAAGATGATTGTTTCATAAAAGTATGAATTTTTCTCATTCCATTCCATTCTCTTTTAGCTCCGTAGTGGACTAGACACTCTGACAGGCTTTCTTATGTTAGCAGCTAAAAAAAGCTGTGCTATGCTGCTAACGCCTGCTATACATGATTCCTGATTCTATCAAAATGATTAAATCAGTATTGTTAGAATGTTATTGAATAAAAGACTTTAAGATTAATAATGCTGCCTGTGTTTTCATATATATATATGTGTTAGTCATATTGGAGGGGGGGGGGGGTAATAATATTTTGTAAATTCCTATATATTTCTCTCTTTCATCTGATATATATATATATCATGTATATGTATATCATGTTATATATAGGGGAGAGTGGGGATGAATGGGACATTTTTCATGTTTTTACTGATAACGTTCACCATATGTAATTCAGAATTTTGTAACATTGCTCATAAGTACACTTCATAATCAGTTGCATAGTTGTCATTTTTAATAAATAATAATTGTTTTTTACATGCATGTGCATTGTCCCATTCATCCCCACCTATGGGGATGAATGGGACAGGACTGGAATTAACAAAGAAAATAAAACAAAATAGAAAGTATATAAATTTTTAAAGTTAAATTGGTTTTTGTGATTTTATTACACACTATGAAGTTACTGAAATTAACATAAACTGATGTATTGACTCAAATTAACATCAAAAGGCAAAAGTCCTTTGGTTCGCACAGCTCCTAGTGCTCTATGCTTTGGTAATTTAATCTAATAAGATCTAATCTAAAAAAAATTAAATAAATAAGACACTAGAAAGGTATAAATCATTATAATAGAGTGCAAATTATCCAGATAAATTTTTGTTTCCACTGATCGGGAAAAATAAGCATTCTATTCTGTATTACATTGATAATCACCAGGATTTATTTAATTAGCTTGATTGAAATTGTGATTTTAATCCAATTATTGTTAGTTTATTTATTTATTTATTTATTTAATTATTGATATTATTGATTTAAGTTGCATTGAATATTCTAACTTATAATTTTTTAATCATAATTATTATAAACAAAAATCAGAACAATTAATTTCAATCTATTTTTCTCTAAATCCATGCTACTTTTATCATTCCATGTTATAACTATTGAGCTACAGGCAAGGCTATAAAAATATTGAAAATCTATTTACGATTTGTTTTAATATAATTCTGGTGTACAATTTTAAAGTAGCACATAGTAGGGAATGCCCCATTCATCCCCACCACCACATGATCATATAAAACATGATATAGGCCTATGGAACAATTGTCAATATTTTTCTTGAATATCACAAACACTATAAAAGATTATGCCTTTTCAGTATATATGAGTTATATTAACGTTAAGCAAATAGTTCATTTTTAACTACTGTCTAATTGAATCAGTAAAAACTTACTCTGGCAGCAGAAAAAGACACTTTAATTTTTTTCTGCCCTTCAATAGACAGCACAATTCTGAAACTACACTTGATGAATGACCTCAGTACTGCCATATATCAGAAAAATTGTCAAGTTTCTAGTGCTTGCAAAACATAAAAATTTTGCTATTGTCCCATTCATCCCCACTCTCCCGTTTATTTATATTATATTGACATTAAATTAATTTGAACATATTCTAGCATTAAAGAAACTGCAAGTAAGCATTGAGATTTCAAGACTAATTTCTGATTTTGAATTTTTGATTCCTTAGATTCAAAAATATAATAATGAGTTTAATGAAAGCCATCAATGACTTTAATATAAAATGAATTATCGATAGATAAATAGACATTAAAAATTTAATCAAATCAACTAAACTGTGAGAATATCTTTAGAAATTA
The DNA here is from genome assembly GCA_963930645.1 of Salticus scenicus. Classification (NCBI taxonomy): domain Eukaryota; kingdom Metazoa; phylum Arthropoda; class Arachnida; order Araneae; family Salticidae; genus Salticus; species Salticus scenicus. Next base: position 234,461,596 of record OZ005653.1, on the reverse strand, counting down.
GATAGAAATTATCAAAATTACAAGGCAAAATGAATTAATGATACATTGAAAAAAGACTTAGAATAAAAATTTAAATTTATTAAAATGCAAACATAAAAAAAAAAAAAAAAACCTCACTGTAAATAATTTCCTCCAGAAAAAAAAAATCTAAAATAATAGCCATAAAAAGAAATATCTCTAATGAGTGTTTTGCGAAAATTTATCTCTTAACATGCTATTTTCTAATATTGTTGAATGAGATAAAGTATATAAAAACAGACTGGCTCTTTTTAAACATATGTACATATATTCAAATTACTGCATAGTCAACAGATTATCCCTCTATAAACTTACTCTATTTAATGGCAGTTTAATCTTTTCTAAGAATGTGTATAAAATTAAGAATTCTGTGTTAACTATTCTTATGATTACTCTCAGTTTGTACATTCGATTAATTAATTTTATGAAATTGTTATCTTTATAAGAGATATCCTCCTAACAATAGAAGGCTTTGATTTAGCATTTTGTACTTATTAATATAACAACAGTTAATTATAATATATAATTTATTATTGGTACATTATATCTTAGATGTTAAAACTAACAAATGAACCAGTAGTATGTTAAAAGGAACATTTTTAAATATTCTCAGTTGAAACCTTTAGGGAAATAATTTTTTCTAGAGAGATACAATAAATACTTAATGTATTATGTATATATATTGTATTTATTAATGTATTGTTGAAAAAAGTATGACAAGATCATAGAAATACAACTGAACTTTATTTCTATGATCACGTTAAAAACATTTTCCATCCTGCATTATATGCAGTAATATTTAGTGATTAACACATAAAGAGAATCGTGCATTCTTAAACCTTGCATTTTCATAATGATGATGGCATTACACAAATTTTATACATTTAAAAAAATAGTGAGGAAATTCTTATTGAAAGTCCTTTATTTTTCAGATAACAAATCGTCAGTTATAGAATTTGAAACTGTCAGCGGTATATTGAAAACTAAAAAGTTACCCAATGGAAAGATTGAAATTGACTTACCATCTTATGAATCGCAACCTGTGGTAAAAATATCAATCTCTTTGAATATATTCTTATCTTGTATTAAAATATTTATCTTTTCAAACAGTGGTTCCCAAACTGTGGGTCGCAGAAAAATTTTGAATAGTAATTTTCTACAATTTTCTTGCATTATTGTTTTCATGGAATGAAAAGGAAGCTGTGTGTGCTATTTGCAACTTGAAAAGGAAAATATATGCCATAGTAAATTACATTAGCAAACAATACCAACTTAAGAAATGAGCCTCTTGATTTTTTTATGAATGAGCCTCTTATATTATATTGATTATTTTAAAAGAATTGAGGGTGGGGTCAAATATCTTTGAAAAATTTCAATGATACTTGACTCCCCCCTCAACAATGTAGAGTATGAGGTGGGTCACTAAAATTTTCTCTCTCATAAGTGGGTCACAATATATAAAAGTTTGGGAACCCTTGTTTTCAAAACTTGTAAAATGATTTTCCAAACTTATTCAGTATAGAATTGTAATTAAATTATTTTTTATTTAGGAATTTGAGCAGTATGAAAATGTTATTAAAGTAAGTAATTTAAATATTTTTTTTTTTCTCTCCATTAAGACTTTTTTGGATTACTTTTGTTATTTAGTTACCATATCAAAACACACTTGTCATTTTTTTTTTGGGGGGGGGAGGGGGAGGAATTGCTATATTTATTAAAAGATGGTTTTTATTTCCTAAGAAAACTTAGTTAGAGGAGGATTATTTTTAACTATAATTTATATTCCTCCCCCCCCCCCCCCCCCAAGAAGAAAGTATTGAATTCATGAATTATTTTTAACTCCAGGTTTTGATGAATTTACACGTTTTGAGATGTCCTGAACACGATTTGACTATTTCTAGAAAATGTCTGTCTGTGTGTGTTTATCAAAAATTTTATGAATGCTGTATCTCATAAACCAATGAATGAAATTTAACCAAACTTGGTATTTAACGGGACCTTGACCTAAACTAGTTATATAAATGTTACGATAGCTATTTTTAAGAACTAAAATTCTGAATATTATTGAAATTTTTAAATGCACTAAACCTCTTAAAACACTCAAAAGCTGGTTTTTGCAGTTATCATTAATTCCTTATTCAAAACAACATCAGTTTCAAAATTCCTATCTGAAAATGTATAGATGTCATTTACATTTTAATATTTTAAGAATATTAGCATTTCATATTGCCGCATATCGATAGAATAAAAAGTTGTAACTTTTCAAATAAATTAAAAGGAAAGGAAAAACATAAAAATTTCAACTTTGCGACATTTCTAGATTTGAAAAGTCCAGATTTTAATAACTTGACTATATTGGTAACAATAATTCAATATAAAGTTATACAGGAATATTAAAAGCCAATTATACACAATTTTAATTATTAAGTGTAATTTGAATTAACTAATATATTTGAAACATAAAAAAAAAAAAAAACTTCATTATTCAAAAATTTAAATGTAAATTCATTATTTATATTAAAATTAATTAATTAAACTAGCTGGAACCCGTCAAATTCGAGGATCACTTTATTGACCGTAATGTTTCAAAAATCATCGCATCATTATTTAAATTTATAAGCATTTTTCCGACTTTCTTTTTTTTTAAGTGAAATGTCGTAAATTATAAATAGAAATACTATATATGACATCACTTTCTACAAAGTACTGTCAATGTGACATCAAACTGACTCCAAATAAACAGTTGCTATCTTTTATTTTCTATTTCGTTTAATACTAAGACAATGTGTTAGCTGACCCATCCGGCGTTGCCCGGGTCCATGGTAATAACCTTAAATGAACCTTAAATTTGTAAAATTTGCCTTGTGGCTCCGGTGCCTTCAGCAGCACATACGCCGGCCGCTAATAACATAAAAATATTCCCAAAAATTAACGTGGAACCGAACGAACCCACCCGGTGTTGCCCTGGCCCATGATACATTAAATAAACCTTAAATTTGTATGATTTTATGCCTTTAACTCGATTTTGTTTGAATTTCTGTTTTTAAATGAAAGCATCACGAAAAAAAAAAATCAGCTGTAACAAAACAATTACCTCGAACCGATCGAAACTCTGCCTTGTGATTCCGGTGCCTGCGGCAGCGTATACACGGGCCTCTAATAACATAAAAAAGTTCCAAAAAATTAACCTGGAACCGAATGAACCCACCCGACAATGCCCGGGCCCGGGATAATAACCTTAAATGAACCTTAAATTTGTATGGTTTTATATCTTTAACTTGATTTTGTTTAAATTTCTATTTTTAAATGAAAGCATCACACACACACACAAAAAAAAAAAAATAATAATAATCATCTGTAACAAAAAAAAATACCTCAAACAGAACGGAACTCGGGCTCGTAACCCGGTGCCTGCAGCAGCGTATATGCAAGCCGCTAATAACATGAAAAATTTCTCAAAAATTAATCTTGAACCGAACAAACCGACTCGTGTTACCGCTGCCTGTGGCTGCGGCACCATATAGCAGGCATACTACGCATGCGCTGCAAAATCCACTTTCCTCCACCAGGGGGCACATTATGTTGCATACGTACATCATCAATCGCCTTGAATTTCCAAGACCTTTCAAATAAGATGTCACATGGTGGTGTCAACTGCAAAATCCTTTAGTTGCACTTTCCACCGCCCGGGGACATAGATCGTTCTACACGAACAACACTAACAGTCAGGAAATACCAAGACCTTTAAAATAAGGTGTAACGTGATTGGGTCTACTGCAAAATCACCTAGTTCCATTTTTAACCACCAGGGGGTGCACTATATTGTATGCAAACACTCCTAATCAACATGAAATTTTAAGACCTTTATCACCAATCGTCTTGAATTTCCAAGATCTTTCAAATAAGGTGTCACATGATGGTGTCAACTGCAAAATCCTTTAATTGCACTTTCCACCACCAGGGGCACAGTGTGTTCTGTACGAACATCACCAACGGTCAGGAAATACCAAGACCTTTAAAATGAGGTGTAACATGATATGGCCTTCTACAAAATCACCTAGTTCCATTTTTCACCACCAGAGGGTGCCCTATATTGTATACAAACATCCCCAATCAACATGAAATTTCAAGACCTTTAAAATGAGGTGCTACATGTGTGGGTCTAGAACGGATTTCCCTCTCAAACTAATTTCCCCCCTCCCTCCAAATCTACTTTCCCCCTTTAAAATCAAAAATTCCAAAATTGCAGATATTGATTTTTTTGTAATCGAGTCTAGTCCCCCCATGTACAATTTCTTCACCGTGAAGTAATTTGGAGCTGAGTTTATCTCACAAACTTTTTTTTAACAACTGCTCCCCGGGGGGGGGGGGGGAACCGTTCGACTTTATATATATTTTTCTTTTGATGACACATCTACAGACCAAGACATTTTTTCAGACACCTCAACCAAATTTTTACGCTTAGCCATTCTCTCAATTTAGTGGAGACAGACAAAAACATGTTTCAAATTAATATATAGATAGGTTTTACTTGAAGTTTACATGGTGGAAAGACTTTCACCTGGGATTCAGGCATCTTTAGTCACGCTTTCTTGATGTTGTCTGTAAACGTTCCCCTCCACCCTCTTCAGATCCAAGTAGGCAGTGCCTCCAATGATTGGTTTGTTGTTGTTGCAATTGCACCAGTTATTTGCTATTTCTATTGCTTCTCTATTAACTGCATAAATGCGATTTTTGTAATTGGCTAACTTCTTTAAATTTTTAAAATCAATTTCTATTTCTTTATTCTAGTAAGGGCTGTATTGGTTATGTTAAATTTAATGTTAACATTAAATTTAACAGAACCAGGTGAGAGGCTTTCCACCATGTAAACTTCAAATAAGAGCTCTTTAATTAAGTAATTTTAAAACTATTATATTTTTGTCATTGAAATTTAATCTATTACTTTTTCTGTAATACTACTTGTATTTTGAAATGACAAATTTTACTTAAATCATTCATGCAATTTTTCATTGTTAAAAAGAATGAAATTTGTGTTTTAGTTTTATAAATGGAAATGTTGTTCAACAAATTCCTATATTTGTATAGCATTAAGATATCTCTAGAGCAGGAGTGGCCAACCTTTTCTCACTGCAGATCATAAAAAAAAACAAAATGGTTTGTCAGGCTCAATTAATTTGTGCATGAAATAAGACTACTAATGAAATGATGCACTTTTGAAGAAAAAGACATAAAATGCAAATTTTTGTGTGTTTATTTAAAATTGATCGTAAAACATTTTTGCTATAAATGCTACATTAAAATTTAAGTTACATGTTTTTTTAATCTTTAAAAAAATATATAAGATGACTGTTAAGAAATTATAAGACCACAATAAGAAACTAACATATTGTATGCCACATTAGAATCATTATAAAAGTATAAATTTGTATTTTGTGAAAGTATTTCCAAGAAATAAAGGTGCAGGTTTAGATTGTGTTATTCGTAATATATTTGACAATGCTGTGTTATTATCTAAAACCAAAGTGAGATTTCTTTTCTTTTTTTGGTAAATCTGAAAGAAAATTAGCTAAGTTAATCAAGCATTCTAAAATTACCATTCATAATGTAATAATTAGAAAAAATGATTCAAATCAAATTAAACAAATTGGAAGGAAAGGGATTTCAACAGTGCAGGAAGATTGACAAATATTTTTATTATCAACTAAAAAAGGTCTTTTGACCCATGAAACTTTGAAACATTTCAGGGGGAAAAAAACCCTTACATGTAATAGTGTGGATGAGTCTTAAATTAAATAATAATGTAAAATTTGTGAAATTGTTGGAAACACTGATATTATTGAAACTTCGAGAAGAAAAGCTGAAGTGGGCTAAAAATGCCATGTCATGGCATAATGAATGGAAACAAATGATATTTTCAGATTAAAAAAACAATTAATCTTGACCATCCAAATGGCTGTAAGTACTATTGGCATGATTTGAGGAAGGAACCCAAACAATGCTTCAATCGACAAAAGGGAAGAGGATCAGTAATAGGTTGGGGAGCTTTCAGTCATGATGGATTGTGTAATTTACAGTGAGTTTCAGGGCATATGGACCTGTACAATATCAAGCTATGTTATGTTTGATACCCTTTGGGCCTTTTTTAGGTGGTGCTAACAGAAGGTTTCAGTGGGACTTCTTGCCATATGTCTAAATTCATGCAGGAATGGTTTAAACAAGAAAAAATTAATATAATAACATAAGCCCAAGAAAATTTAACTGCTTGGTCACTTCATTCAAAGAAAAACAGAGTGTTTAAGATTATAAAGAAAAATGAAGGGCCAATGTCATAAAAATTTACATATTTTTGTTTTTAGACAAGTGATCTTAAAATTTGTTAATAGTATATTTTTCAGTTATGATGATCTAAGTGGTGCTTGGACCCATGGTTGGCCATCCCAGCTTTAGAGCTTTCTCAAAGAAAAAAATTTGTGGATTACATTTTTATTTTTCAATTTCTATAGGCAGCAGTTGGGTCTTTGCCTGTACAAGATGTTGTTAAATCAGATTCTACAAAATTGCTCATCAGACTTCAAGATAATGTTACTAGGTAAACTGTGTATTTAGGTAGATCATTATTATGAATTTTTTTCTGTAAATTGAAAATAAATAAATTAATTACAAGAGTGGTGCAGTGACATTTTAAGACTAACAAGAGTTATTAAATAAGTAAATAAAAAAGAAATAGTGTGCTATGCTTTTTATGAAACTTTTTTCTATATTAATTTATAACAGGTGTTGGCACAACTTGCTCTTTCAGCATTTATCACTTTTGGTCATTATAATTAACTAACATCCAGTGTTTTTTTTTTAATTAATTAATTAAATTAAATTATTTTATTCCTTAACATTCATAACAGGAAAGTGCAATCCAGGGCTGAAATTCTTCCATATATGCATTATTGTTTTAATATTGTTTACCATTTCACTTCCCCTCTACTACTTTAATAATCATACTACAATTGCATGACAGTTGTTAAAATATCTAACCTATTCTATTTATATTACAAATGTTATTTGCATTAAGTGATTTTATTAGAATCTAAAATATAAAAGAAAAATACATCATACTATTTTACTTAAAAATTTGTCTAAGATTACCAGTCTTGCTTGAAATTTCACAATACTTAATTATTTTCATCATCATCTCCCCCCCCCCCTTTTTTTAATGCTTATGTGAGTTACAAAAAAAAAAAAAAAGGATCTATAAAATATAATCAAAATTTCTTCCTGTTCAAAAAGGTATGAGAAGCAACTGAGTAATTCTGAAAGGTATCAGAGAATTTGCAAATGTTTAAAACATAATTTATCCCAGTGTTATTTATCTTTCATTATATTTTCATATAACAATTTAACACGTTAATCGCCATGTCAGTCATATGTGCCTGACGCATTTTTAACACGCATTTTTAACTAGGAAATAACCCTAAAAGGAATATGATATACGCTGAGTAATTATTAACACGTTAATCGCCATGTCAGTCATATGTGCCTGACGCATTTTTAACATGCATTTTTAACTAAATTGTCTAATAAAGTTACCATGGCCCATGTGAAAATTTTTCTGATATTATCACAGCGATTAACGTGTTAAAAAAATTTTCATTGTGTTTTCAACCAGAATCTCCACAAATACACCTTCTCTATTCAGCTGTAAATGAGCTGATACGTAGTATAATGTCCCAATTTATTCAAGATTCTGTTATTATTGGAAAAAGTGGTAACTGTTTGAAAATTGTAGAATTGGAATTTAAAAATTCTTGGAAGCTTTCAAAAGATATAGAAATTGGCACAAAAACAGAGTCTGTTATTGAATGCTTCTGAAAATGAGAGAAAACGTTTTCGCTTAAATGCAAGATCGGCTTTGATTGCTACAACCAATTATTTAATTTTAAATCTGCCATTCTGCAATCAGATGTTACAAGATCTAGAGGTACTGAGACCAATATGTAAATTAGAGCAGCTTGTTACAGAAGGTCTTCATAAAATTACAAGAATTTGTGGTTACTTTAATTTTCCAGAAGATGTGACTGATAAAGTGAGAGACGAATGGAAGCTGTTAAATTTTGATAATCCAGCCATTGAGAAATTATGTAAAATGGCTGTGTCTACAGATGAATCACTGATGAGGATTGACTACTATTGGCGAGAAATTTTTAATTTAACTGATGAATTTGAAAGAAAGAAATATGCCAATTTAGCTCAATTACTCAAATGCTCTCTGATTTTACCTCATGGTAATGCTGACCCAGAAAGAGGGTTTTCTGTAAACAGTGCTCTCTTAGTGAAAGAAAAAACGAGCTTGAATGAAGATACAATTAGATCTTTGAGGATTGTGAAAGACACAATAAAACACCATGGGTGGAATAAAAAATGTGCCTATTACTAGAGTATTGCTGTTTAGTGTTAAAAAATCCCTTTTCGGCAAGCTTAAAGGCAAAGGTAGATTCCTTTACGTTAATATTACAAATGTAAAGAAATTTTACATATGGATTAATACTTAACCAATGGCTTTGTTCTCACACATTGTATTATGTAAGCCGCTATTCTGTTTTCAAGAAATTTAATTTTCAACTACAAAAGGGATTCAATCTACTTAAAATTTTAGGCTAGATTTATTGGTCTGTAAATGTTTCAATTTTTTAGAACTCAAGCTCATAATCAATCAACAAATAGAAGTCTTAATGATATAAAATCCCAGCAATGGTGAATCCCCCCCCCCCACCTCCCTACACAAGCTTAATCAAAATTATAATTTTTATTTAAAATCCATATAACTGTTGTTCAATATCTTTCTTTTAAAGAAAAATAGAAACGTGAAAATGCACTTGTGACCTTACTATGGTCAAGCACTGGTAAGCCTGGCGTTGCTATGGTCAAGTCAAATACAGTTAAGTGGTAGCGGTTTTTGGATAGTTATTTCATTGTAATTTTTATTGAATTATTGAGAGTTTTGTATTGTGTTTTTGTGATTCTTATTGTCAGATGAATAAAAATTGTAAAGTGAAACTGTTTTGGTTGATATAAGCTGGAACATTAACATTAGTTAACATTGGACCATTTGGCACCGCTGAATTTCAATGTTAATTTGGCGAAATTTTGAAGACAAAACTTGCGACTTAACAATGAAATTTGTGATTTGGCGGCAAAATTTGATAGTTGACGACGAAAGTTTTGACTTGGCGACATAATTTGTTGTCTGACGACAAAATTTGGCGAGCTTGGCTATGAAGAAAGGCAGCTTTGGCGTCATTATATTTTCTTTCCACGCGAAAACCTCATATCTCTTCACAGAGCAATATCTTATTTCGAAAAGATAAAAAGTCAAAGGAAGCTGTAACGTATTACTCTCTATCGTAAATTTTAAATTCTTGCCTAAACCAACATTCTAAACTATTCACCACAAACGATATTTGTATTAAGATTGACGTATTATTGTAATTATATATTTTAAATGATTAATTAAAACGTTTAAGATGGTTTTTTATTAACACATTTTTATTAACTTGATATGATGCAACTATTAATGTATGTAACGGAATTTTGCAATTCAATTTTCGTCAACTTCTTGTCGCCCGAAGGGCCTGAAATTTTGCACACGACTTCATAATCAATGACAATACTAGATACAAGTGTTTCCAGGCACTTTTCCTATCAAGGGCAGGTTCCAGGGGCAAACAAAAAATATGTAATTATACAAAACTATCGTATGTGACACAGGATTTGGATGCATTTGTATAATGTCGAGTGGCAACAATTAATTTTTTTTTTCATAAAGATTTAAAAGTATGTAATAGTTTTCTAAAACCTTTATTAGTTCACTTTTCAATAAAAGAGTGTTCTTTATTTTTTTTAAATGGTATAATTTTATTTATCAAAATAAGGGAATTCGAGTAATGAAACACTTTAATTTAAATTTAAGTTTTAACTTCAACGGAAAATTCATTAAAATCGTCCCTAGTTCATTTGTCAAAGGGATAATATCTAAATGTCCCCAAATTTATTACTTTTTCTATCATGCCAGTTTAATTCATTTAGCATCGATTTACACGATTTTTTTTGTTTTTAACGATGACATTTATCTTTTACATTATAGCTTCTATGTCATAAAGCTGTCTAAATCTGCTTAACCCTAAGATATGTTGATTTTATTTACATATTTATTTATTTATTTATTAACTTCTATTTTATTTCTTTAAAATCACGGATAAAATTTTAATTCCTTTTTCTCAGTACATTGTTGCAATAGTGACGTCATATTTTCTGTTAAATTAAACATTTTATTTATTTATTTATTTATTTTTTTTTTTATCGGATTATTATATTGTTTAAAAACATGATTAAAATTTTATTATATTTTCAGTGATCTTTTTTATTATCGTTTGCATGTGAGATAAGCATCAGATTATAAATTTTTGCAATGAAAGCTATAGAAAATGTCGGCTTCAACACAATTCACGAAAAATCACTTTTTAGCTTATAACTTCTAAGCAACTGAAGCTATCGAAAAGGTTTAAATACAAAAATTGTTCTTTAGGGTAAGGCGGTAATTCGACTGATTTGAATTTTTTCCCTATTTTCAATATTAAAGAAATTATGGGCATATGAAAATTTCCACCCCCTTTGAGCTGGACACCCCATCTACGAACTCGACCGATATTTTTACTGTCCTGACAACATATCCTGAGCTGGTTAAATTTAAATAAAAATTACTCCAGTTATCGTGTTCACAACTTAACATGGGAAAAAGCGTTATACATATATATATATACCTATATATATATATATATATAAACTTTTGAACGGAGGGTGGTTTTGTGCTCTAGGGGTCATGATCGGTGAAGATATGAACAAATTTTCCAGAAGTCGTGTCATGAGAACCATTGCAATAGGTAGATCTCCTATAAGGAATCTACCTAAAATGCACATAAAGTTTACAAAGAATATATGGATAAGATGGAAGAAGAGGAGCTAAGAGAAGAAAAAGAAAAACAAGAAACAATAAAAAGAAAAGCTGATCTGGATGCAGAAATACATAAACTGAGAAAAGACAAAGAAAGTGCTTTGGCCTTAATTGAGGAGGGGACAAAAAGACTACATAAGGCTGTATCAGCAAAAAATACTATTGAAATGAAAATTGCACAGAACTTAATATCTCAAGGATTTGAAGAACTGAAAACAATAGAAAAGAAGCTAACTCTTGTAGAAGCTGAAAAAGATAAATGTGTTAAAAAAAGAATAAAAATCTGATGTATAAAAATAAATATTTTGCTGTTTGATTTGAAATGTGCAATTTCAATTTCTATTTATAGTGTAGTATAAAGAAAACAAAATATTTCTGTTTGCTAGTAAAGGGTAAGTTTTTTCTTCTTGTGCTTATTATCAGAACAAATTTACAAACAGTATAAACAGTTTTATTGAGATTATAGTTTAAGAAATAATGTTTTTACATTTCAAGGTGCTTAAATCAGAATATTAAAAGTGGAAATAATATAATTTTCTGTTCTGTGCAGTACTTTTTCTGTTTTCAAATGCAACTATTTTTAACTAAACAGTGTTGTCAAAAGTTTAAAAAAAAAAAAATTCTAAAATTTTCAAAAAATTTTTAAAATTCATCCCTAAAATTTTGCATGAGTTCACTATGAGGCCTACCCTCTCTATTGACACTACTTCATTTTTTCATTTTAATAAAGAGTAACAAATTATATCTTTGTGTGTGTTTGTTTATATAATTTAAAATAGTTTATTTCTTTGAAAATAAAGTATTATTAATAATCAATGTTAACAAATCATGTAAACAGTTCGACTCTGGCATTTATATGCATTTGTCCTTCAAGAAAATTCTGTGTGACCTTTTTAAAGGCAAATTCTTTAAAGATGTTTGATAAAATTAAAATTTTTCATAAAAAAAAAAAAAAAACTTTATTTTTGTGTTTTAATTTAATTAATGAAAATATATTCAATGTACTGTGAATTATTTGAATGCAACAAAAGATATTTTTAAATGATTGAATTAATAGCTTTTATTGCTGAAAGATTTTATAAATTTGATTTATTATTAAAAAAAACCTTTTTGGAGAATTAAAAAATATATTATAAAATAATACATACATATTATAAAATTAAACATACATGTTATAAAATAAAAAATACAATTTTTTAAACATTTTTGTACTAATTATTTTATGCCTGAATAAAAATATTAAAAATCAATTTTAACTCACTGTAGGCAGCAATTTCTAGACTTAAAGCCAATTGATGATAAACTATTGTCAGGTGCTTCTGATATTGTTGGTGTTATTGTTACTTTAAAAGGTACAAGCCTTGGTAATTGGAAAGATGAACAGAACCAATTTTATGATTTTGTCTCTCGCTATTTTGCTCCATGGTATGGTGTATCAGAAGATCCAGTCACAGGTAAAATATCATTCTTAACCTTTTATGTATTTTTTTTTTTTTTTTTTATAATTACTTTTTTAAATTACATATGTTTTTAAATCTACAAGTGCTTTACAATTTAGGATTTAAAAAATGCGATTAAATATTCAAAAATACAACAGTGATTTTGTTTTATTTTGCAGTCCAAAACTTATTTCCTCCTTTCAAAATGACCCCCCCCCTCCCTTTTTTTTTTTTCCCTGTTCAATTATGCTTTTTACTTTCTAAACACTATAGTGAGGAAAGTGTTGTAATCATGTCAAAAATCCAAATTTGAAATTTTGATGTTTCTATAGGTTTTGAGGTCCCTTGAGTCCGTTTTCACTATTTTTACGATGATGTATGTGTGTGTGTGTGTGTGTATGTGTGAATGAACAAGCTAGCGTTTAAATGCTTTGCTCGAATGAGCTTCTTTAACATCTAAAGAAATAGAATTGTTAAATATTTCTTGCTGATGTAATTATTTTTTGGTCCCCCCCCCTTCATTTATCTCCCCTTCTTTTTCTTTATTTTTACTTTCCGAACACTATAGTGAGGTAAGTATTATAATCATGTCAAAAATCCGAATTCGAGATTTCGATGTTTCTATACGTTTTGAGGTCCCCTGAGTCCGTTTTCACTATTTTTACGATGATTTATGTATGTGTGTGTATGTATGTATGTGTGTGTGTATGTCTGTGAGCAATCACGCTAGAATAAGCTGAAAGTTGGTGCGTACATTGTAAGTCACCATAGTACGGACTCTATAGATTTTGGTGAATCTAGCGCTTATAGTTTTTTTACAGGGACACAAAGAAAAATTCTTTATCATTATGGTCTATGGGACCAAAATCTTAAAAGTGCGATAGCATCTAAACGCCTTATTCAATTGAGCAAAAAATTTGTACACATGTTACAGGTCACAGTTGCACCAATTGTATGGATTTTGGAGAATCTAGCACTTAGTTTTTTTACAGGGACACAAAGAAAAATTCTCTATCATTATGGCCTATGGGGCCAAATTTTTAAAAGTGTGATAGCATCTAAACATCTTATTCAATGGAGCTGAAAATTTATATGAATATTATAAATCACTGTTGCACTAACTATAAGCATCTTGGTGAATCTAGCATTTATATGTTTTTACAGGGACACAATGAAAAATTCTTTATCATTATGATCTACGGGCTCAAAGTTCAGTGGCGTTAAATAAAACATTGTGTAATATATGTAGAAAAATACTCAAACACTCTATTATGTTTTCTCTCTTTTGTTTGTTTAACAACTCCTCTTTCTTTACTTTATCTACAAAACTGTTGTTAATTACTCAATGTTCAGAAAGTCGAGTGAAGTCACTCCAGATTTTTTCTATTTTATTATACCAGGTGGACCAAAATTTCCTGACACATTTTAAAATTCATTAGAAAATCAAGTATGTAGTTTACAAGAATGCAATTTTCAGTATAAGCCTTTTTTTTTTTTTTTTTTTTTTAGGATCTCAAAAAAGTCCCTATTTCATACTTATAACTAAAAACTGAGGACATTTTAAAAATCATATGTTCTAAGTAATTCCTGAATTCTGAGCTTTTAATTAATTATTGCAAGCCATGATCATGCACTCTCATTTTATTTATTGTGGCTATAGAAAACAATAGCAAATTTACCAGCACATTAAAAACAATTAAAATTTACCTTACATTAAATCCTTTTAAAAAATGATGAGCTTATATATTTCGTTTCTGACCGGAACCATCTTCAGAGCTCGACGACGACAAAATGCTTGGTGGCTCATCTTGTCGTCGAGCTCTGAAGATGGTTCTGGTCGGAACCGAAATATATAAGCTCATCATTTTTTTAAAGGATTTAATGTAAGGTAAATTTTAATTGTTTTTAATGAATTTTAATCCTTTGTAAATAAAAATATGTATTTTACCAGCACATTTTGAATTTTTAAGCAACAAAATCTTTATGAATATTGAGCAATTTTTTCGTAAATTGTATGACAACATAATGACCTATGTTCAATTATTTGAATTTATTTTTTAATTAAAATATTTTTCACCGCTTTATTTATTTATTTCTTTTTCAATTTTAGGATCAGCACACTCTGTACTGGGACCTTTTTGGTCCAAAATTTTAATGAAGGATGAACTATATGGTAATATTTATATGTCATTAAAAAAATAATAATAAATAATTATTTGAAAACTGTTTACAGTTAAATGCAATTTAAAATTTTTATTTTGTGTATATTATTCTTGAAGATGAGAACTGTTATTCCACTAACAGCAATTGTAGTGGAATAAAAAGTGATTATATCTTAAACAAAAATTAGTTTACTAATTATTTTCTTAAATAATAAAAACATAATGCATGTCAGTAAAATAATAATTAAGATTTGATGTTTGATTAATTCTTTTATACATAGACAGGTTATAAAACTATAATTTACAAAATATGTTTTAAAATTAACATTGTCAATAGAATATAAAAATGTACTAAAGGTATAGAAAATATTTTTGGCAAAGAAAATTATTTTTGACAAAAAGAAGAGAAAAAGAAAAGAGGGGGGGGGTATTTTTCAGATAAATAATATCAAATAATTATAAATTTGAAATAAATAATGGATTTGTGGGGGGGGGGGACTTGTTGATATAATAAGCAGCCTGCACAATGCTATATTTGGTTAAAATCTATTTATATAGAAAGTTTCAGAAGATTTTTCAAGCAATTTTATTGCTTGTAAGTATTGTTTATGAAAAAATCGTTATTTTTTTTAATTTATTATTTCAACCATTATCTATATTTTTTGAAAAAATTTCATTTTTTCAAATTATATTAAATTATGCAAAATGAGTGTAATGCAGGTATACATATATTTATTTATCTGTCTTGTATTATTAATTCTTTATTTTTAACAAATGAGTATGTATTTTTTTTTTTTTTTTTTTTTTTAATGAAGTTCTTTCTCTTTCCACCAGCTCGCCAGTGCTCCACTCGAGGTGGTGATCTTAATGTTAAAGTGGCGAAAGACAGAGTACTTATCAATGGGAATGCAGTGATTGTTATTCAGGGACAAATTCAGTTTTAAGAATATGTTGTCTAGTTTAAAAGATTTAATTTTATCATGGTTATTATCAGACTATTTGTGAATATTCAATGCAATATATATATATATATATATGTAATTTTCTATATACCTTTACAACTTTTTTAACTTTCATATTGTAAAAACCTTTTGTTTGTTGTGATGTGTATGCTAGGAAAATAAAACACAGTGAGTTAAAATTTATATTTTGATATTATAACTAAAAAATTACAATGCTTTTTGCTAGGCATTTATATTTAAAATCATTATTTAAAATAAATAATTAATAGTATATACTATTCCATCAACCTTAAAGTAAATTACTTCCAGTATTCTTGATCAGGTTAATTTTTTACAATAAAGTTCAACAAAGTTTGTTGTGTTAAATCATATTCACTAGTCAATGGATCTAGTAACATAAATAAAGGATCGTCTGTGCTATTTTATCTGCTGACTTTATATTCCTAGATAAGTTGTTAAAATTTTGTTATGGATATTTCAGTTTAATGATTAAACTTTTGCTCAAGAAATTAAGCTTGCTTAGTTAATTGCAAATTATCCTGCATAATTAAATTTTATGCTTTAAAATATCAATGATTAGTGTTGACTCTAGAACAAAAGGGCCGCTGGGGGAAACTCGATAAAAGGGCACTTTATTCTCAAAAGGGGCACTATAATATACTCAATAATTCAAAATGGGCACTATAACATCCTCATAATATATCACTTACAAAATGTAGCCCCCCCCCCCAAATAATAATAATAAAAAAAAAAATTACTAATTTTTTAATAGCAGCAATGTATCCAAGGTATAAATAAATAAACAAAATAATGAAATTCTAAAAGAAAAGAAAAATCAGATATTAAAAAAAAGGTACAGATAATATTATATCGTAGAATGTACCAAGACAAAATCAGATTTTTATGAGAAACAATTTTGAAATTTTTTTACATTTTTGAATGAATTATATCACTTTCAAAATGTAGGGGGGGGGGGGGGGGAGGTAGAATTACGTTTTTACCGTTAATTAAATAAATATGCTGTTTTTCTCGTATTTGACAGAATTCGCGATATTGTTACGACCGATTGCCGAAATTTGTAATTATTTCACTGCAAATTTACAAAATCTACGTTTAATAGCAAATAATTGCTAATAATATACTATAATTTTGAAACTAATTGATAAAATTCACTCTTCTTTCAAAGCTGATTCCTAAAATTCACGATATTTTTGTGGTTAATTATATCGAAAATGGGGTTAATTATTAACGAAATATACAATTATCTGGCTGCTAATCGATGAAATTTGAGCCCTTTTTAAAGCTACATCTCCCAAATACCAAACTTTGCTGTTAATCGGTGAAATACACACTTTTTTCAAAACCTAATCCAGAAATATGTGAAAATTTACAGATGAATTAAAAAATACCAGATTATTTAACAGCTAATTGTCAAAAAATACGTTTACTCGGAACTAAATTATTTTTTTTCTCCTAAGAGGTAAAAAATTGCGCATTTTTTTCAAAGCGGATTTCTGAAATACGCGATTATTATGCGGCCAATTGAGAAAACACGCTATTATTTAGCTACTAATCTATGAAAAATGCGTTCTTCTGAAAGCTGAATCTTAAATACTCAACTATTTTGCCACTAATCAATGAAATTTGCATTTTTTTTTTTTTTTTTTTTTTCCAAAGCGGAATCTCAGAAATCGGGAATAATTTTGAAGTAGATTTCACAAATACGGGATCGCTTACTCACTAATAATAAAAAATTTACCTTTTATATGCTATCATTTGGCTGCTAGCCAATAAAGGTTTTTTTTTTTCCAGTTGATTTCAGTAAATCGCAATACATTTGTAGCTGATAATGGAAACACGCAATCATTTTGCCGCTAATTAACAAAATTTATGTTTAATCGCTGAAAAAGGCTTTTGATGCTAATCGATGAATTTCTTGCTTTTTTCAAACATGATTTGCATTATACGTATAATTTTGTGGCTTTTTATAGAAATACGGAATTTTTTTACAGCTAATTTTTAAAATTACGTAATCGTAAACTAATTGCTAAAATAGATGTTATTTTTCTAAAAATGTGTAATTATTTAGTCATCAATCAGCTTTTTTTTTTTTTTTTTTTTTTTTTTTTTGTTGATTTGATTACCGAAATGTCATTTTTTGCAGCTGATTTATAAAATACGCAATTTTCTTGTGCTATTTTTGTGACGAATCCATTTTAAATCTGACGTTTTTTGTGAAAGTCCCATTTTCAGATATGAAGATTTCTTAGAATCACTGACGCACTATAAAAACTAAGTTATCGCATATTCAGTTATCCCAACAAAAAGCACAGAAAATATTCTTTTCCAAAATTTTTCTTTCTCCAAAGGTTGATACTTGGTACGATAAAGTTTGAAAAAACTTGTATATTAAAACACTTAAGAAAGTTTCCTATTACAGAAGACAATTCCTCCGTTAAAGTCTGACTTTATACTGTTTTCTCCAAAACTCGCGTGATTACGGCCTAAGACACTTTAGAAAGTCTCCCACGGAAGATACCTCTTTCTGGTCTTAGATCCCTTGCGTTGTCAATTGTACTTAAAGTTCAGTAGCTTTGAATCCATTATTTTTTATCGATAAATAATTAAAATAAACAATTATTTCATTAGAAAGTATTTTTTAGTGACGTATTAAGCATTAAGATAACTGAAACATTGATATTGTTTAAATGAAAATCAAAATACCGCATAATCATAGTATTCGGTTTCTTTCTTCCCCTCTTTTCAGCTTGTGGTTTTAATTAAACACACTCATAATAGCTAATGTAAACAAATATTTGTTCCCGTTCTGAGTCAGCAATATTTTGATTACGCAATGCCTAGCACTAGATTTTTTTTTTTCTTTACTATTTATTTATGAATATTGTACGATGAAGCGTGTGGTTCTTCAGCTAGCTTGTTAAAGTTAGTTTTGTTATTTTCAAGAGGCGTTGAAGCGCTTTCATAGATAAAAAATAAAATTCAAAGAATAATGTTTTATGCGGCAACTGTAGAAAATGCAAAATCAAAAGTTGATAAGGATTGGATCGCGATTTCTGTCTAGATGTGTGCAAGGGAAAAAAAAAAAAAATAAATAGAAAGAAAGAAAAAAGAATAGTATATATATTTTTTTTTTCAGTGTCTGCCACTATTCAGTTTTATGTATTTAATAAAATATATTTAGCTAGGCGGTCAAGACTGAATTTGCAGAGCATAAAAAATACTCGCGGAGTTTTTTAATTTTTTCGGAGAAACTCCGCTGAAATTGGAGCAGTTGGCAACCCTGTGAAAAATACTAACGGCCGCCGGGCGCTAGAAAAAGTTAGTAAGGGCTGTGGGGCGCAAAAATGTGTTAGTAAAGGGCCGCCGGGCGCTGCGCCCTGCTAAATCGGCCTAGAGTCGACACTAATGATCACTGATAACATCGGTAAACAAGGTTTGTGTTCCTCATTAAGTGCATCTAAAAATTCACACTTTATTGCAATATAATATTAAAAATATTTAAAATCTCAATTTTATTACATTTACTCAATGCATTCACTATAAAATTTTGCACTTGACATTTTAGTATTAACAAAGGATTAAATAAACTTTTATAAAGTTATAAAAATCATTTTATTACCTCACATTAAATCCTTACGATGTCCGAGATTTATTTATATATTTCAGCGACCGGTCGGTGCCATCATCAGAATCCTCGGTAGAATGATTTGAAAGGTGTTAACTTTAGGCGGTTTGTTTATACACTTCATTTTCTCCCTTCCTCTTCTCACTTCACTTGTCATCTTTGTATAACTGTTGCCACTCTGGTGGAATAAGGCTATGTTCTATGTCATTGACGTTGTTATTGTTTGTTAGAATTTCGATTGCTTCTCTTTTGAGAGCATAATGGTGGGAGTTATAGGGGGCTATTTTTTGAAAATTAATGGAGTCAATGTTAATAGGATTAGTATTGTTAGTTCTTGAGAAGGCTATACTAACAATACTAATCCTATTAACATTGACTCCATTAATTTTCAAAAAATAGCCCCCTATAACTCCCACCATTATGCTCTCAAAAGAGAAGCAATCGAAATTCTAACAAACAATAACAACGTCAATGACATAGAACATAGCCTTATTCCACCAGAGTGGCAACAGTTATACAAAGATGACAAGTGAAGTGAGAAGAGGAAGGGAGAAAATGAAGTGTATAAACAAACCGCCTAAAGTTAACACCTTTCAAATCATTCTACCGAGGATTCTGATGATGGCACCGACCGGTCGCTGAAATATATAAATAAATCTCGGACATCGTAAGGATTTAATGTGAGGTAATAAAATGATTTTTATGAGAATAATCCTTTCTTCAAAATATTAAGAAGCTTTTATAAAGTTTTTGACTTATTTTTAAAATGCTAAAAAAGTACATTGTTTATAAAGTTTTTGAGAAAGTAAAAAAGATTTCTAAGATACTTTACAATTTTAATATTTTATGTAGCAGTAAATTCCTTTTTCTATAAATGTTCTGTTTTATGCATAATCAGTAGTTTCTTTATTAAAGTTTTATTAATAACCTCCGAGCTTATCAAGGGTCCATCTGTGTCATTCTTTAGTCATTTATTTCTGTGTATATTTTAAATCATATTGTTTGCCTGCTTACTTTTGTTTGTGCCAGACTGTTTCCTGTGAATGAAAGACTCAACAAAAACTAGAACCATAAGGTATAATATTCTCAGGTATTACTATTCTCATCATTTTCTTATCAGTAGAGTGATACATAAATTCTGATTAGATTTTGTTTATTGATTATAAATTTAGGCTATTCTTCTGAAATCAGGTTCACACCAAAATTGGCGACAATGTAGTTTGTGTTTTCAACAATAAAATACAGTGTATACCTGTAAGATTGCCCCAAACTTGCTTGGTGTGCATAAAATAGGCTCAAATAACTGTATCTCTATCACAAATAGATTTTGAGAAAAATCTAAAAGAAAAAATACGACCTAATATCTAGTGCACAGGAAAAACATTATTGGAAACATTTATATTTGCATATGTTTACATTGGAAGATGTTCAAAACGTCCACTGCAGCTTCAATATATGTCAGACATGCATGCATATTAGCCATTATCATCACATTCACGGGAGATTAAGCACATGTTACAATATTCATGAATGGAGCACTACATTTTTTCCTTCATACTTTTTGCAGCTTTTCTGAAAATCTGAAGTTAGGGTGATTATAAATTTTAATGTAGCTCATTTTTGTATTGAATTTTAGAGCTTTCTAATGTCATAAAAAGGTCTTAAAAAAAAAAAAAAAAAAAAAAAGATTGATTTGTAAAAGCTACAAAAAGCATTAAGAGGGGGTGGGAGGAATGGTGTAATTTTATTTTATGGGGCACTTATTGGTAGTTTTAATTTGCAACCTTTTAAATATAATTCAAAGCATGACTTGATGTCATGAAACGGTTGTACACAAGCCTCAATATGCACACTGGTTACTTTTAACATAGTCTCCAAAAACCAAATACCAATGTTCATGTTTCAATTAAATATATATTTTTTTCTCTTGCATTTTTCTCGAAAACTATTTGTTATAGAGATAGAATTTGATCGTTCTTCATGTATTCCAAGCAAGGAATCTGGTTGTGCAAATTTTGGGCAGTCTTGTTGGGACACCCTGCATATTTTCTGCCTAACCATAGCATGTACAAGCATGTATGGCTGAATATCACATAAGTGTGCATTTTGGATTTTTTTAAACTTTTTTTTCAAACTTTGTATTTTAATTTGAATTTTTGAAAATAAGTCCGTAAGTACATCTTAAATAAATTCTGAGTTTGACAGAGATCGAACATAATTTTTTAAAATTTTATTGAAATTTTTCAATAAAAATTTATAATTTTAATTATCTTATAAAATCAAAATTATCATTTAATTTTTTTTTTTTTTTTTTTTTTTTTGCGGTTCAGATTCATTAAAAAATACAAGACTTAGGCTTTTCTAAAAAGTTCTTCCCATTTTAAAAAATAAAATAAAATAAAAAACTCAAAAATTTTAAATTTAAATTTATTTTTTTATAAACATAAATTATATCAATGGGAAATATCATAGACTGCATACCTCTTGACTATAAACTGGAAATAATTAGTTTACTTGCATTAAATTTTTAATTATAGCATTTAAAGATGTCAAAAAATGATGTCACTGAAATGACTGGTTTGTCACTGAAATGACAATGTTTGTCACTGAAACGACTGTTTGTTACTGAAATGACAATATTTGTCAAAATGACTATTTTTCACTGAAATAACATTGTTTGTCAATGAAATAGGACCATATAATATTAAAAATGGAACATATTAGAACAATAGAGAAAAGATTGTGAAGGGAAAAGAAAGAGCAATAATGAGAATATCAAGCAATTTTATTGTATTAAAATCCTTGTAGTTACAAGTTTAATGATTAACTGAATTAAATTCAGAAAAAGCATTTTGAACATTATTAAAATCTTCATCCTGAAGTTTAAAATATCTATTTGAAGCAGGTTCAGGAGAATTCCTAATTTTGCACAGAATATGTGGCACTTGAATTTCATGGACATCCTCTTTGTCAGGCCATGCAAATTATTTTTTCTGCATCTTGCCATAAATGACACAAGTAAAATATTTTGAGTAACATTCTCAATGACACCTTAAAGGGGAAAAAAATAAAATTAAATAAAATAAAATTAAATAAATAAATAAAAGTTTGCTTTTTTAATTGTATCTTAATATTAATGTCGTATGTAATTTTTTTATATTTACCGGAAAGTACTTTAAATATTTAAATATAAAGCTTATCCTACACCAACAAATCTTTTTATTCAAAATAAAAAATTATTTAAATCCAGGGCTTACAAAATAGTAAATCTGCAACAAATGTCATTTTCGTGACGTCACAAAAATGACCGTCACGAAAATGACAAATCGTCAATAATTCGTTCTGTACTGAAAAACATTCTTTCACTAAGCCAATATCGTCACATTTTCTTCTTCTGGTCGTCATTCTATATTAAAATAAAACTTTGTTTTAAATTTTATAATAATATTTTTTTATTTTTTATGCATCTCGAAAATGACAAGCAATAAAAGTACGCACAGCATGTAAACAATAAAAATAATGTTAACTCTTACCTGTTTTCAATTTTCTTGAGATTTTTTTTTCCCACATATCGTCAATGTTGATTTCTGATCTTAAACTTTAAAAAAAGTGAATGGTGGCACCATCCCTTGATGATATATGAAGTTATTTTCATGTGTCACGAAAATGACGTGAAGACTTGCATACAAGCATTTTAATTACACATGCATGAAAATTAACGTAATTAAAAAGAAAAAAAAAATTTCCTTTGAAAACAAATAGTTTTTTTTACAAGAATTAACAATTATTATAATTATCATTTTATTTTTTTTAGTAAAAAACATACTTTGTATGTAAACATTTGGTCTTGGAGACAGTCACGAAATTGACGGTTATAAGGTTTAAAATTTTCTAAAAAATACTAAAATTGCTATAAACTCACATTTTATGATTTGATGCTTTTTTAAAAAGGTACTTCTAAATAATAATAATAAAATTTTACAATTTATTTGCTTAAAATTAATAATAAAGACCTGAAACATTAAAATGCACATTTATGTGATATTCAGCCGTATATATAATACACACACACACACTAACAAAGAACAAAAAAAGTTTATTTTTACATTTTTGTCAGAAAAATTTAGTTTAAAAAGCAATTTTAGATATCTGATTAAAAGCAAACTGCAAATTGTGACAATTTTTTTTTTTTAGCAATCTTTAATATAATAGTTTCTAGACATATACCAGACAAACAGACAGATTATGATAAGTGTTGTTTTTTAATGTATGTTATCTAAATAATAAATCCTATTTCGAAGTAGGTATTTTTCTGGAAGTCACAAACAAATAATCTATTTTTATATTATTTATGTGTGTACAGATGAGATAAGGCTTTAAAGCAAAAGATGTTTTCTAGTTCTAATTTTCATTCATTTTATTTAGGTAGCTTTTATAAAAAGTAATAAGTTTACTTATATAGCTATCTGGGAAGAGACAGTTCTGAAAAATATTTTTATAGTTTTAACTTCCCATTTAAGCTCATCATTAAAAATGGAAATTTATATTTAAATACATAATAATGTTTTTATCAGCCTGCAACAAGTCTTTATTAAAAGAATTTATTAGCCAACTTGATCTCCTCTCTCATTTTAGAATAACTGCCAATAACAATTTATTTATAAGAGAAAAGAAAGAAGGGATATAGGTTTTTATCCTAGGCCATAGAGCAAAATGGAAGAAGAAAGGAAGGGGGAAAAAAAAAGAATAATAACCTCTGCTTATTTATAATTGGCTCCACAGTCAAGACTAATGTTAAAATGAGAATGATGTCATTTCAATTGCATTGTTAGAATATAGATTATAATGAAATTAATTTTACACTAAACTGTATTAGTTGATTCTGTAATACAGATCAACTCTTTCAGAATTATGCCCGCCTTTTTTTTTTTTTTTTTTTTGTCATGCATAGTTGGATCAAAAGGTTTGTGTGACAATTTGAAATTATTTTTCTAGAAAATAATTTATAACTTTCTATAATATACAGGATCAAGTTTTCATATTTTTACTGGATATAGTATAAATTTTATGAATCATTAAACAGATAAGTTATTCTTGTAATATTCTGGATTTTACAATTCAGAATAATTATGGACATTGTAAAGCGAAATATATATGGAAAATTCTTTGTCTAACAGAAAACCTTTTTATCCGTGTCAAAATTTTTATATATTGTCATTCGATGAATGAATGAAGAGGTTGGTATATGGAATTTCAATTGTATTATTAAATTATAATATACATTAGCATATTTGCAATTTTCAAGTTGTTGATTCATTTATATAGATTTATTTTGTATACATGAATAAAAATGTTTGTATTGAAATATTGTGTTTCTTTTTTGTTCATACCAATATTTTCAAAATTTGAATATGAGACAAGTTTTTAGGTGCATGTCTAAAGAATAAAACAAACACACATGTACTTAAAGGAGGGAAAGATTAATTTTATATTTAGAAACATTGAAGCTGTTATTTGAAAAGACACCTGACTTACTCTTGAGGGTCAGTATGTTTAAAATCAATACAATTAGGGGAAAAAAAGTTACTGGCATAATATAAATGGATACTTTCACCATTAAATATTGTACATTAGGCAATATAACAAATTAAATATATTAATATGTGATATCTTTGATTATTGTTTTGAAAGAAATGATATCAAAATACTCAAACTATACATTTTGAACTTCTTTTACTTTTAGATTTTAATATTTTTTCCCTTTTAATTTATTCTAATGTATAACATTTTTTGACTTGTTAAAATTGTTGCAACATTGCATCTCTGAATGACAGTTAAGACACATCGGTAAAATATTATATCATTATTATGTTTTTTTTTTTTTTTTTTTTTTTTGTATCATGAAATAGAGAGTCCTATCTCAAACACATTTACCAGGAAACTCTTTCAAGTACTAATTACAGATATTATTTTACAATACAAAAGAAAAACCACAAAAATTTATTAAATTTCATGGTTTGAATGCCAAATATGAAAAAGTCACAACCAAATTACATTAACCCTCGTTTATTAATGCCAAGGAACTTAAAGAAATCTTGCAAATTTAATTCTTAAAATGTGATGTCATATAATAAGAAAGCACCACAGAACTGGCGTTTTAAAGTAAAAAGTACAAAACTTTGAATAAGCACCATGAAATGCAATATCTTTATATTATATCTAAAATTTTCATTTGTTTAATATAACTTCAATATTGCATGAATTTAAAATCATGCAAATTTTTATTACATTACATTTACATTATGATGAATTTACTCAGCATATATATTTACAGTAGCGAACAGTGCCCACCTTGCTGGTCACTATATTTAAACAATGCACTTTAGACAGTATTATTTTTCACTTTATTAACTTTGAAAAAATATCTAGATAAATCCAGCAAAACCCCAGTTCATGTAACTACTGCCTTTAGCAGCGTCCAAGTTTCAGAAAATTTCTTAAAAATTAAGCAATCAGTTCTGAAAAACAAACAATTTCATAATGCATAATTTTTGTTTAGAAACAGATTAAAATTTTAAAGTTAACAGAGTTATTTACTTCTTAAATATGCTCATAATATTAACAAACTTTTAGAAAACTTATTCAAACAATGTCATTATAGATGAAAATCACAATTATAGAATCACCAAGTAAGATGCTTATTTGGAGATAATGCAGATATGAACTCTTTCTTAATAATTTTTTCTATATTTATTACGGTGATTCAGCAGTTAAATTTATGGAAAATATTACAGATGATTAAATTTTATACTAGAATGTTTTTTTTTTCCCCCCAAGAAAATCAGCAATTGAAAAAGTTTCCTTGTTAGAACCTGAACTCAATCTAAACATAAATTGTTTTTATTTTCAAACTACTAATGATTCTTTTCATATTTACAAAATGAACATAATTTAAGTGAAAATATGTAGCAAAAATTTCTTTGTAATGGTGCAGTACTGAAAAATGACATTATTCCTTTTTTAAGCAAATCTTATTTTATTCTATTAAAACATTGAAAAACAAAGCATAAAAAAAATATGAGCTTTATACAAAAAGATGACATTTTAAAAAATTATTGAAAACACAGTACAAAAATAATATATATACATTATTTATTTACAAATACTATAATTATTTATGAAATAAATTATATCACATGAACAGCACCTGATTAGAGGTACCAAACTGTAAAAATTTGAGTTTTGACTTTTTTTTTTTAGGACGGAGGACTATTAGTTTCATTCTAGAGTTTTTGTAGACCAGTTCTGTGCAACATCAAAATAAATTTAGAAATATCAGTCCTATTGTTACAAATTCGGTATCAAATGAAAGGGGCAATTTTACCTGAATCCAGGGGTACATAGAGTTTTTCGACACAACAATTAGATTTTTTAAAATTAACTAAAGTATGAAATTTAGGTGGAAACACTTCATTTCAGTCATTTAAAAAAATATGTGGCCCAGTTTTACAGTCAAAAAATGAGATGAAAAATAAATAAAAATTTTACAGATTGAAATTAATAGTCCTCCATACTAAACTAAATTCTGTCTTTGACAGAATTTTTAATTTTATTTTCTGTTTAATTTTTAATAACTTAGATCTACATGACAAAGTGTTATACTTTCTAGAGAATAAAACAATACCTTATCAAAATTTATTTTATTTTTATAAGTGAAAATATTTCAAAATGTATAATGCTATTTTAATATGGATGCTGAGATACATCATCTGAGTAACATACAGGATAAAATAGTTTGACGTCAAAATATATGGGTCACCCAAATGAAAGTGACATTGCCATGATTGTGGCGTTGTTTTAGGATACAGAAAACTACTCATACAACCTATAAGGGGCTCTGGTGCTGAGAAAACATGCTATATTGTCAGATTAAGACAGATGCCTGTATGATAGCATAGGAGCAAGTTCAATGATAGTATTCTTATTATGGATGCCTCCAAATGTGTACAATCATTCAATTTTTAATGGTAGAAAATGTGAATTCTGGAAAAAATTGTCATCACATACAAAATGTGTATGACCCAGAGTGTATGTCATGCAGATCAGTGTTCCGATGGTGTAGTGATTTTTGTAAAGGACAAAGCAGTATGGAAGACAGGGCACACCAAATCAAGCACATGTGGCTGTATCACTTTGTCCTTTAGAAAAATTGCTACACATCAGAATACTGATCTGTGTGACATACATTCTATGCCATACACATTTTGCATGAGATGATAAATTTTTCCATAACTTGTATTTTCCACCATTAAAAATTGAATGACTGCACATTGACAACATTTGGAGACATCCAGGATACAAACAGTACCGTTGAACTTGCTCCTATGTTATACAAGCATCTGTTGTAATCTGACGAAATGGCATGCATTCCCAGCACTCACAGTCCTCTATAGGAACAGGCACAGTTTTCTGTATCTCAAACCAATGGCACAATTATGGCATTAGCACCTTCATTTGGGCAGCCTTTATATAAGGTAAGACATTTTAATTATTTTAAATCCGTAGGATAAAATAGGAATTAAGAAAACCTCCTTGCATGCTTTAAAACATCATAATTTAACAACATATAAATTGCATTCTTATACTATTGATTAAAAAAAAAAAAAAACATATATTTTTATTTATTTATTTAAAAAAGGAGTTGTGTAAAAATGAGAGAATGAATGTCATGACAGGGTGATCAGCAACCTACAAAACCTGGTAAATCAAACAAAAGTCAAGAAAATTACCTGCACTGGAAAAACTCATGGAATTTTCATTGAAATCTCTCAGAGAATTTGGTATAAATCATGAAATTTCAAACCAAAAATGTTGATTTATAAAATATAGCATGCAAAATTGGATGAAAAAATCTGGAAATGTCAGGGTAAATAAAAAGTTCAAATGCTAACTACCTTGAATAATTAATATTAGTTCTATCAAAACTTCAGGTAATTAATTTAAATGTAGTTTTATACAAATATACAATAATTTTTTAAAGAATAAGAATATTTATATTAATAAAACTTATATTTTTTTAAAAGAAATTTCTTTTTACATTTGTTTTATCATATAAAAAAAAGTTTACTAAATGTACTAAAAATGAATAACGTTGATATATATATATATTTTCCATAAGATTAAAATTAAAGGCCCCAATTACATAAAAATTTCTCACTGGAGTTGACTTAAATAATAAGCTTGATATATAGCAAGTGATTTCTCTGATGGCATAGAAGGACCTACTTCTCCTCTTCTAACATAGGTTTCGTAAATATCTTTAGCTTCTTTGCTTATAACAGGCACTGCTGTGCATCTTGAAGTATCATTAGCAAAGTTACTTTTCTGAGACCTGTAACAGAGAAAATATTTTATAAACTTCACAGAAATAAAATTATTTCGATGGTGTTCTAGAATTCCAGATCCAAACTTGGAGAGGAGGAGATAGAGACAACAACACTAGAAATCTTAACCAGAAAAATGTATGGTCAGAAATGCTTCCCTAAAATTAAAGAACCATAAAGGCACAGAAAGGTTACAGTAAAAAAAAAGCAGTGTAAAATGCTTCCCTTCCTTCCTTGCACATTGCTTTAGGCTCTGCAGATTATTTTAACAGTTCAAAAAGAAATGCCAGCTTTAAAAATACTAATAAAATTTGCATTATTTCTCTAAATTAATGTGTACTTATTATATCTTCTTAATTTATTTTCTTTGCACATGCAATTTTTTATTTTTTATTTTATGACACCAGATTTGGTTCAGTATTTCTGAACTGTAGACATATTTTGTTTTGCTGAAGATAGTTACAGAAAATGCTTCTATTGGGCAAAGAGGTGGTTTAAATTTCATCTATTAATTACAGGAGGTGGTTTAAGTTTCATCTATTGGCATCTGTGATGCATTAGTTGCCAAAAATTTTCAAAGATGACATAAATTTCACAAACTGCAGCAAGCAACTTGATAGCAATTCATGAAGCATGCTCTACAGTGCTAAAAAATATGGTCAACTGAGAAAATCCATTATTGCAAATATATATTTGCAATAATAGCAGTTTTGAGATAAAATTGAAAAATTTCAATAAAATTTGCAACAAATTTTATCCAAATTTGAACAATACAAAATTGTAGTTCTAATCACATGTATGTTGTCAACTAATATGTTGTGGCCACCACAATACTTTTTTCTATATAAATTTACACACATTCTTGCAGTACAAATTATTTATTAAATTATTTTTTATTAAAATTATTTTCCATGACGAATGTAGACGATTTTTATCTCACAGAATTATAACACTAAATGCCGAAAGTCAAGTCCATGCCAACATCAGAGGAAATGTGTCCCCCCCCCCTCCCCGTTACAAATGAAAAAAATCAATAACTGTTTTAAAAATTGTCCCAGATCTATGGTTTAAACATTTAAAAGTCATCATTTTAAAAGTATTGACAAATTCTTTCGAAAGATACCCATATTGAAAATTTACACCCTGTGGGGGGAGAAATGGACAACTTTAAGAGCAAAATTAGCTGACTTATATTGCTTTCTGCATATGTCTGTGGCTAACTCTTGCATATTAAGTAATATCTGGAACCCAAGCTAAAGTGTTGGTTATCAGATTATCAACCAATTAAAATTGAGAGCTTTTTTGTCATTAACTGTAACTGGATAAACTCGCAGCCTCTGAAGTCTGAAGCAAACTGCCAGCTATTTTCCATTGTGGCCACTTTGGGATATTTTTCAGGTCTCTGAGCAAACTCTCTGCTCAAGTTGCCTATCTACAGCCAAGACTGCAATAGCTCTATGTATCTCATGAATAAAGGACATTTTCCTGAAAAACATAAAATTTTCATTCGAGTGAGAGGGCAGAAATAGGTTGGGGAAGGAGGATATTACTGACAAAATTTTAAAAGGTGGAAGATTTCCTCCTCCTAGGGATATGCTATAGGATAAGTCATGGATGGAAAAAGTCATGGCTTATATCATGCAACATGAAGCAACAGAGATTCTTTCCACCCCTTCCTCCTATATCATGAAACACTCAATTATACATACCAGGTGGCATTATATACACCAGAATAAATCAAAAACATTTGAGAAAGGCAGTCCAAATAAATTAGCTTATGATAAGACGGAAGTGTCTGGAAAAGTTTCCTAAATGAAGGATTAAGGTGTTTTTTAATTATTTTTATGTGATAAAACCTTCATTTTGTTGACATTTAATGGCATTTATTCATAAAGCATTTCAGTAACAAGTGCAGAAAAGAAAAAAAAAGAAAGTGCTAACTTACAATTTAAAAGAGACACTAGGAGATCTCAAATCAGAATTATATTGTTCAGATAGTCCTGAATATTTACCAATGTTGACATATCTAAAAATAAATTAATTTCTTTGATTAAAATATATATATATATATTATATCTATTAAAAATTGTAATTATCTTCTTTATTTTAATATTCTAACTTAAAAATAATTTAGCAATATTTAAAACGGTCTTTTTTATTTTAATAAAAAAATAAATAAAGTTTAACTGTTTAAAAAACAGACTATAGTATAATAACACTGACTAACTTTTTATATAGTTTCATATCTTGGTCAGATGGATTTTTTGGCTCAGTTCCATATACTTCTTTCATGGTACTAAAGATACTCTTCAAAATAAAAAAATAATAATTATATTAAAAAAATTCTTATAAGAAACAAAGCACATACAATTTGAAGCCCAATCTATACAAAATATTTACAGAAAATTTTATATTTGAAATATCAAAAATTTCTAGCAAGGTAAACATGCTCTTAACAAAATTTTCTTGTCTAATCATGCAGGTTCTTTCAACATAATAAGGGGATATTTCTGGGCAAAACAGGTGAAGACAGGGTAAGGAAAAATCAAATGAATTAAAAAGAAAAAAGTTAAATAGCTCAGAAATGGAGATTGATTAACAATTAAAACAAATGTGTTTTTAAAAAACAAAAAATCTGATACAAAAATTCTTAAATCGGTTATAAATGTTGCCATTAACAGGTGAATCGGTAAGTTGTAGATCCATATGGGAGTCTGCATGAATGCTCTGAAATACAGAGCAATCTGCCTTTGGCAATTCAGTTTTTTAAAGGTGAAAAGAAGTAAGTGGATAAAGTTGTGCCAAGTCATATTTCTTATCACTTACATTAAGAAGTTTTGTATATGGCTCAAAACTCATTTTCAAGGAAATTTTTAAGTACCATCCCATGACAGGTAATCATATTTTTAATAAATTATACATTATACATTTTTTTTTTTTTTTTTTTGGGGGGGGGGGACTAATTCTGATGTTATGTTATGCTATTACAAGAAAATTCAGATGACGTTATCCTTATGTTAGTTATAAGCTTGAAATTCTTTGTGTTCCATGTTTTGAATGCCACATATAACTATAACAGGGATTCAGAAATTTGGTTCCTTAAATTCTTATATTTTCCTAATTAACATATATGTCAATTGGCTGATGTCACCCCACACTCCCTTGTCCATAATCCGACTTCAGATCTTGGAAGCAGTCACACATTCTTAGGAGCAGATCACCTGAATGCGAGACAGCGAGCGGAATAAAAGATTTGCCTGTTTGAAATGGAAAAGATGAGAAAACCTGCCTAAGAGATTGTCAGAGTGAGCTGAGTCACAGAGGAGGGAGGACAAATTCTGTTTTGCAGCAGAATGCTGCTTGAGTTTACAAAAATCTTTAGATTAATAACCATCTAATTCAGAGCTCCTTTGTAGTTAACCCCTCTCATCATTTAATTAAAGTTATATTTAATCCACTTAGCCTCCTCTTCCTTTTATAAATTATGGTGTCAGAATAGCTCACTCACTAATCATCGGTGCCCTTTTCGTTTGTACATTGCATAAAAATAAAAATATTTTTTTGTTCTTATTCTCTAGTAAAGATCTTTTAGATTATCGTTAGATGTCAACTTCAGTATTTTATGATACAACAGTTTCATCTGGAATTTTGATTCTCATCTCGATTATCCCATAAATTTGATTGCTGTACGGATGTCATGTTCTGATGTCTTTGTCCAGTGAATAATTTTTTTCAAAGGTATATTCTTTTCACCAGTACTACAGTTCCGTAAGTAGGTACATTTGCCTTGTGTTATTTACGAAACACAGGAAGATTTTTTGATTATAGCTACATGAATATAAAAAATAATAAACAAACAAATGATTTCTTGGTTTGTCACGCATGAATACTTTTCAGAATATTGAGTATTTTTCTTGTTACTATATTAAATTTTTACATAAAAAATTATGTTTATTTTAGAGGAAATAACATATTAAAATAAATAAAGCAATTTACAATTATTATTAACATCTGAAGACTTTTATTTGTGTATTACACATAAGCTAAAATATAATTAAAGTTGTAGAAGTATATATAAAACAAATATAATAGTTTTGTGTTCTTCTCAAAGAAATAGTCATAATCCATTTATTTTATTCAGTTAATTTCTCTTTTTTTTTTTTTTTTTCAGAATATTCGGGGTTTAAAATAGCTGAATCATCCTTTGCAATAAGAATCAAAGGAAATGAAAAAGAAAAAAAAAAGAATATATATATATATAAATGGAAATAAAATTATTTTGATGATATTTTATTTACCTTTGTACCCAATATTTCTAAAAGATGTTAAATGCTTTTAAAATTAACAAAATTTTATTTATGGTGTTGAAAGAATTAGTACATTTAGTGATTTCTTGTAATTTTTAAAAATATTAAGGCTAGATCCTAATATTTTCTTAATGTTAAAATTTCTTAATTATATACATACAACCTTTATTTATTTATTTATTTATTTTTGTTGTTTAATTCATTTTAAATTTAAACTCTGGTTTTTAAATTAATACTTTTTCCGCATTAATCTATTTCACATTATTATATTATTATTATTTAATTCTATATTTTTAGGTTTTGTAATTTACACTAATAAAACACATACATAATTTGCTGTACATCATTACATTTTTAAATTTTGTAAAAATGCTTTTTAGATTAGACTTACATGATTGCATATTTGATTTTAAATTTAGGACACTAATTAAACTTTAATAATTTTTCTAATAACTAACTAAATAAATAAATAAAACTGTATCAAAATCATCACAATAATTAAGCACTAACATGTGTTAGTGAAAACAAAAATTTTTCATTTAAATCTTAATTATTTTAAATTTTGAAATAACAACCTATTTAAAAATAAAATTTCATTTATCATTAAAATGTTTAGAAATGTAATTTTTTTTCCCTCCAATTCGGAGATACCTCAAAAGTTATTCCACGTGTAGACGCAAATGAATATGTTGATTCCTCACTATCTAAAAACACAAAATTTTCTTCACTGTCCGAATCTTCACTGTCTGTTTCACTTGTGCCACTTGAAGCAGAAGCAGTTGATGATATACCAGTCACTGATGGGTTGGGAGGCTGTTCTCCAATGCTTTCGCGCTTTCTACCAGGTCTCCTGCGCACAGAGAACGGACTGTAATCTGAAGTAAAACTTGGCATAACATCTCTAAAAAATAAATAAATAAGTCAGTTGAAGAAAATAATAAAAATAAAAGTCTAAAATTTTTTATATTTAAGTAAATTGCAAATTGAATTTTTGAATGGGTCTTGCATAAACAATCTATAATCATATAAAAGAACAAACATGAAAATCAATTAAAACAAAGTTTTAAAATAGTTGTTCATTCATAATTTTAATTTATACAAATATTTTGTCGATATAATAACAACATTAGCTAAACAAAAAGTTTTCTTCCCAGATTAAGTTTTTTGAGATATTAAAAATTATAAGATTATTCTAAATTAAATTGAAAAAAAAAAAAAAATATTAAAAAGTATTTAATACTAAGAATTAAAAAAAAAAAAAAAAAAAAAAAAAAAATTCGTAAAATTATCTTTGAGAAATTAATTACAAAATTTAAAACAGGTTAAATATAAATTTTATGTAGGGTGAAGAGCGATAAGTGTAACCTCAATTTGTAACTCTAATGAGAAGCTGAATTTTGTGCTAACAGTCCTTATATTTGTTTGTTTGAACCTTTCTTTTTATATTTAGCCTTAGCAAATGAAATTAAATATGAAACAGCGATAGTTTGAAAAATTTTAAAAACTGCTTATATTTTTCTACTCTTTGACAAAGTAATGATGTCAAACTTTACAATTTTGCTTCATAAGTAAAAACTCTATAATTTTTGGTAAACAAACTAAGTTTTGTATGTAGATTTTGAATATGACTTCAGATTTGTTCTTAAGTGTTTGTCTTGCCAGCCCAAACACTAATGCATTTCCTATAAATTCTGCACATGGCGCAAGTATAACACCCAGGTTACAAAGCACCTTGTAAGTAATGGAATTCCCACTTTACTTAAACTGAAAATTAAACCTTACTGGGTAAAATAATACATCTGAAGATTTCCGAAGCAGAGGAACTATTCCCTCATGAGGGGATCAAAACTGTAATGTCATGTTCCTGGATGACCCCTGCAAATTGCCCATTACATAACTGTAAAAAAACCTATGACAAGAAATGCTGATAAGGTATGTTGAAGAGAAAAAAATATATATCTTCAACCTATACAAAATATCAAAAGAGGGACACTAGATTATAGGGCAGTTTGACTTAAAAAAAAAAAAAAAAAATAGAGTGACTCCACTCGACTTTCCGAACATTGAGTAATTAACGGTTTTGTAGATAAAGTAAACTAAGAGGAGTTGTTAAATAAACAAAAGAGAAAACTATAACAGGGTGTTTGAGTATTTTTCTTTATATAGTACATGGTGTTTAATTTAACGCTATTTTACTGAACATGTAGATCATAATGATAAAGAATATTTTGTTGTGTCCCTGTAAAAACCTACAAATGCTAGAATCACCAAAATGCTTATAGTTAGTGCAACAGTGACTTATAATATTTATATAAATTTTCAGCTTCATCGGATAAGGCATTTAGATGCTATCACACTTTAAAGTTTGAGCCCATTCCCATATACCAGCTTTCAGAGAAGAACCGTTCGGCTACACAAAATCAACAGATAAGATAGAAGTATTGCCAAAAGACATTGTCAAAATTCTTCCTGAACCTAAATTAGGATGTAAAGGAAAATTGACCTTTGGTTTTCTTTAGAGTTCTAAAGATTTCAATCGAGTCAAAGTAATGTTACCTACCGTATTTTCCGGCGCATAAGTCGACCGGCGTATAAGTCGAAGTGGTTTTTTGAAGTTAAAGTGTGGAATTTCAGCTATATTCGCCGTATAAGTCGATCCGATTTTCACGCACCAACTTGAATCATTAAATTCAAGGCGCACATCGAAACTCGTGAATCGTCTAATCAGCCAGCACGATACGCTTTCTCTTTTTTTCCTCCTTCCTAACCACAGATAATTCTGTGTTCCTAACTAGAAACGACTCAAACATACACCGCTCTGCGCATGCTTACTCACACACCCGGAGGCCAAGGTGAGAGCCGACACACCCCCCACTTGACGTCACGACTCTCCATCACCATTCACGATAGAGTGGAAAATAGTAGCAAAGTGAGATAAGCTAACTTCGCAGATCATTTTGTACTTAGTATTTGTTTAAGAAATGGCTGGAAAAAGAATGAAATATGATGCCGCGTTTAAATTAAAGGTTGTAGAGTTTGCGAAGAAGTCAAACAATTCTTCAGCAGGAAGGCACTTTGATGTTTCTGAAAAACTTGTGAGAGACTGGCGTAAAGCCAAAAATACTTTGAAAAATATGCCTAAAAATAAATGTGCACTAAGAACCGGCAAAACTTCGTGGCCGGAGCTGGAAGATGCCATTTTCCAGTGGGTGATTCAACAGCGCCAAAATGGATATGTCGTATCGAGAAATGCGATATGAATTCAATCGTTAAAGTGGGCAAAATTGAATGTAAACCATGCAGTTAATTTTAAAGCTACAAACAGCTGGTGCAACAGATTTATGCAGCGAAAATCGCTTAGTTTACGTGCAAAAACAAAGATTGCACAAAAACTTCCAAAAGAACTGGAAGAAAAAATTACAAAATTTCGAAAATTTGTAATTAATTTGCGTAAAAAACATGATTACCCTCTCAGCATGATTGGGAATATGGATGAAACACCGGTGAATTTCGACATGCCGAGCAATAAGACTGTAAATGTAAAAGGTGAAAAAACAATCCTGATTCAAACAACAGGGAATGAAAAGAGGAGATTTACTGTTGTTTTGGCATGTATGGCTGACGGTAAAAAACTTCAGCCAATGGTTATTTTTAAAAGAAAGACAATGCCAAAAGTTAAATTTCCTCCTGGGATTTTTGTTCATGTCCATAAAAATGGCTGGATGGATGAGGAAGGAATTGCCTTATGGCTAAAAAATGTTTGGAATAAACGTACGAAATGCGGGAAATCCCGTAGTCTTCTGGTTTGGGATATGTTCAGGCCCCATAAATCCGAAACTACAAAGAAACGCCTTCAGCAATTTGAAACGGACATAGCTGTTATTCCAGGGGGATTAACTTCTGTTCTTCAGCCATTAGATGTTAGTTTAAATAAACCTTTTAAAGATGCGCTAAGAGAACAGTGGAACCAGTGGATGATTGATGGTGAGAAAACATACACGGAAAAGGGAAATATGCATGCCGTGCCACTTGAAACACTGTGCTGTTTTATTTTAAAAGCGTGGGATGCGGTAAAGACAGATTCTGTAGTAAAAGCATTTAAAAAATGTGGTATTTCAAATGCAATGGATGGAACTGAAGATGATTGTCTGTGGCAATCAGATGACAGTGGTTCGGACTCCGAAGCTATGAACAGTGACAATGAGTGGGACCCATACGATATT
Source organism: Salticus scenicus (assembly GCA_963930645.1). Taxonomy (NCBI): domain Eukaryota; kingdom Metazoa; phylum Arthropoda; class Arachnida; order Araneae; family Salticidae; genus Salticus; species Salticus scenicus. Next base: position 234,424,451 of record OZ005653.1, on the reverse strand, counting down.
GATTACAAAGATGCATCAAATGATATTTTGAAATTAATTTTCGACAGCGATAGTGCTGACGCTGAAATTTCAGGCCTTTGAATATCCTTTTGTTTTATTTTTTTTATGTATTTGTGTTTTATGTATATTATAATGTTTGTACTAATGCAAAAGATCGATGCATCTAAACTTTTTTTCGTGAAACTTTTGCTGTTGTGTTTTATATTCGCCGTATAAGTCGATAGCGATTTTTGAAGGATTTTTTTTGCTTTTTACCCTCGACTTATACGCCGGAAAATACGGTATGTTTGATTTACTTTTTGCTAAAGTAATGTTGCCTATTTTTCATTTCCTTATATTTAACCAATTTAATAATTTACATTCCAGATATAAAAATTTTCCTTGAACCTAACATAATTCATACATACTTTTTTTTTTTTTTTTTTTTCAAAGAAACTTTGCCCACTTTTTATTTTTTCGTATATTTACTCCAATTTTATATTTTATATTTAAAATCATACCATAATTAAAAGAAAAAAAAAATTCAATTTACATACAAAAATTTTATAATTTTCTTTAAGTGGCATACTGTTCAATATAAAAAGCTAATATCTTTTAAAAGCCAGTCAGTTGAAATTTATGCCTAAAAATTTCCAGATGATCAACTATCATAGAAACTGAGTAAAACAAGTCAAACTATGCCAAGACATCATTACACTTATTATCTCACTTCACCATATTAAAATTTAAATAAATGTGAACAGAATAGAAAACGTTAAGGGTTAAAAAGTCATCCTTTTTAAAACACTAGCTTTAATTCTTATATTTACAGTGTCTGAACTTTCATTAAAATATCTTTTTCATTATTAAATTACTCACATAAGCATAAGATATTCAAATTTTGAAATATTTAAAGTTTTCATGAATTTAAAATTAAAATGAAATAGCTTTATTAGTTCTTTCATTTTAAATCTTTTCGACCAGGCACCTGGTCATCTTCAGAGATGTTCTTTGACTTGTGATGAATGTTTTGCTGACTGGCTTTGACTGAAGCATGCAGGTCTAAATCTTTAAATTAGGTGAATCTTTGGTCTAAATTTTGATTGGGTTCTACATTACTGCTATGTTCATTAGCAAAGATTTCTACAGTTTTTCAGGTACTGTGTAGTTATATAGTTAAGGTAATTCAAAAGTTTTTTTAACATTTTATAAAGTCGATGTCTATTTTGGAATTTCTATTCATTTTGGTTAGAGCAGTAGTCATTTTTTTTCTTATATTATGTTGTGTTGGTGTTCTTTCATTCAATTATTGATTTTAAATTTGGTCATCCTATGAAGTTTAAATGCAAAATCACTTAGAAATAAAGAAAACCAATATAATATAAAATACAAACTGCATAGGCATGACCTATGCAAAACATAGGCAAAACCAATAATAGAATTAATAAAGAACGCCAACATGATATAACTAAAAAATACGAACTACATAGGAATGACCAAATGCAAAATCAATAATAGAATTAAGAAATATACCAACACCATATAAAATATGAAAAATCATTGCCAATTTAAATAAAACCAACAGAAATTCCAAAATAGACATTGACTTTATAAATGTTAAAAATTTTTCAAATTACAATAACTATAATTATACAATAAACTGAGAAACCGTAGAAATCCTTGATAACAAATGTAGCTGTAAAGACATAGAACCCAATCAAAAGTTAAACCAAAGATAGTGCTACATGCTCTAGTTAAAGTCAGTCAGCAAAACTAACAGTCGTCACAAGTCAAGAATATCTCTGAAGATGGCCAAAAAGGCTTAAGATTAAAGAACTAATAAATTTATTTCAGATTACTTTTAAATGTAAATATACATACAATTCTAAATTAAAATATGTTTTCATGAATTTTAAATGTTTTAAAACTAGCTAAATAAATAAATAAGATAGATCCCATTTTTCATAATAAGCATTTAAACTAATTGATGAGTGCAAATGTATACAACTCGTAATAAACATCATCCAATGAACTGAATAGAAAAATATACCTCATTGAATGATTCATTGTGAATGACAGCAAATCCCCTATAGATGTCATTTCAAAAGGGCGATAGTGGTCAAAGAAACCATCAGTTCTTGGGTCTAAGGGATGAGTCTTAATTATTTCAGTCAAAGAATTTTCTAACTCTTTTTTTCCTGTTGAATAAAGAATATGATGAATCTGTTTATGTTTTAAAAGCCTTCTAAATTAAGTAGGCTGAAAAACTACAAGTTTTTATAACAAAATATTTTTTACAAAATGCTGGGGTGATTGTGAATTCATGAAAAAATACCTGAAATTTTAGAGAGAAAAAGTTTTTGTATGGAGAGAGAAAACATATAATTTATAGCAGAGAAGTCAAATCCTCTAATTATGACAAATATTCATTTTATTTAGGTTTAACAGTGATATGCATTTGATATTTTAATCTTATTACATGAATTTGACAGCTAGAAAAACTAAACTTCTCGTACTGAAAATGAAAAAAAAAAAACTGACATCAGTTAAATTACCTGAATAGAATCACCCCTGAAAATGTCTAGATAGAAAATATTTTAAAAAAGATACTTTATAGTTTTGAGAAAGATTGTTTAAATAAATTTAAATGATAGAAGCCATTAAATAAGCAAAAGGAAAATCCTAATATATATTTCAGTATTTCTCCCTAAGTTGTATGTCATTTAATGGATTGTAATATATCAAAATTCATTTGTGTGACCCTGTATAAACTTAAGTAATAAGATAAATGGTAATTTCATGATATCAAACATTTATATACATATTCTTAAGTGTATTTTAAGTAGTTTGAATCTATAGGCTACAATGTATAAAAGATCTACTTTGTATCCCAGTTAAAAAATCTATATTCTATGTAACATCTGCATGGTTCTTTGGATGATAACTTATAATATGCCTACTAATTTATATCTATCATAATCAAATGTAGAGTTTAGACACTAGTATTGGTACTAACATAAATATAACTCCAAATATAAATAACTATAAACAGCGCTTACCTTCTATTAAGGCAAGTGGTAAACAGTCCATAACACTCTCGTCCCACCAGCAAGTGTATCTGAATAGAAATAAAATATCAAAAACTTAAATGCAATTGCTTTATAAATAAACTAAAAATATTTAAAAATAATAATTATATTTTAAATGATTCTACAAATTAGCAGAACATTATTTAGTAACTTTAAGAGGATATAAACATAGAGAGCTTTTTTAATCCTTTAGAATGAACATTTTTGAATTAATAATAATAATACAGGAAACCTCAACTTTTGTACTAATTGAATCAAAAACTAAAATTTTTAAGATTTTTTTATTTATTTATTTAGCTGTTATTATAATTATTAATAATTTTTCATTTTTATAAATTTGAAATGTGTTTCTTTCCAAATTCTTCATTTTCAAAATTCTGCTTCGGTTTTGGTTTATAAAATGTATATAATTTAATTTTAAATAATTATCATTGAAATGTGTAGCTATTTTTTTTCTTACATATTTTAATTAATTAAAGTATAACACTGTATTAACTTGAGTACATTTAATCATCTTAATGATAATAGCCCAAGTTTCTGGAAAGTCACCCATAAAATTAACATCACAGCAACAATAATGGGCTGAAAGAAAATAAATTTGTATCCTTAGTTTGAAAGATGGAATAAAATAACGGAAAGGAGATGATTTCCAGAAAAAAAAATACAATTTTAATCATACATTGAGAAAAAAGAAATTTTATCCATGGTTTGAAACAAAATAATTTAAAAGAAAATGTGTAATACTGTTTTAAGGACTGGTACTTGGCGATTTTTTCTTTTTCCCCCTATTAACACTCCATAGAAATTTAGAAAAGTTGACAAATAAGTTATTACTTCTAATATGACAACACTTTATCAAATAATATAAATAGAAATTCATTATAAATATAATACTTAAAACATATTTTTTTCTTTGAATTTAAATAACATTTCCAAAAGCTGATTAATGAATTAAATGAATCAAAATTCAGCATACATTGATCAAAAACACATACATTCATAATAGAAACTTACAAATTTCTATGACATATTCTTTCTCCAACAGCCAGTGAGTTATGTAAATAATAATCTGTTAGAAGTTCCCAAATAGGTATAACTGTTTTACCAGGTTTGTAAATACCCAAAAACAAATTGATGGCATTTTGTTTATCAGCATCTAAGAATAAATTGAAAATATGCATATTAATAAATTCCAAATTTAAAAATAAAAAATGGTCTAATTTTACTCAATTTATATTAAATATATTTCTATTGGCATTTTGGATGCAAATTTCAATTAATTATTATTATTATTATTTTAATATGTAACTTTTTATTATGAAAATACTCTACCTGAAAATGTGTTACTATAGTATCTAGAAAGGGTTTGCAAAATATCTCTGGAATGTGATGATAAAGGAGAAATCTTTCGATATGTTTTCACTCTGTGCACTAACTGAGAACCTCCATACTGCAATGCCAAAGTATCACCATGATCTTCATATAACTCTTCCAGCATGCTATAAAATAATTAAAATGGATAAATTGATAAAATCAGATTTAGAATTTGTAAAATATAATAATAATAATAATAAAGGTAAAAACTGTTTTTTTTTTTTTTTTTTTTTTTTTTTAACTTACCGTACACAGTCTGTATCAAATTCTAATTTAGGATTTTCCAAGACACCCAGGAAGTAGAGCTACAAAATATTGCAAAATTAGTACTGATGTGAATTTAACAATAACAAAAATGATAGAAGGAGTTAATAATTGAAATAAAGACAAGAAAAGGTTATGCAAAATATAAAATCACTATCAGGATTTTTTTTATGTTGTTAAGTAATTTAAAGCATCATAAAAACTAACAATTCACTATTTTCGTGACAGGTAAAAAAATAAAAATAAATTGGTAACTTATGATGACAAATGTTTCAACATCAGTAAAAACTATGAGAAAAATAGTTCAACAAATGACCTTTCAGATAAAAATAAAATTGGCTTGGACAATTATTTATAGTCCTTCCATTTCCAAAACAGAACTAACTTTCCAAATATGCCTTGTATATAAATAATTATCTAAAAACTTTTGTGAAACATTGTTTGACATATAAATTGAAAAAAGCTTGCAAATTAAATACTAATTTAACTAACAAACCTCCAGACAATAACCTAAAAGTACAGTTTAAATTCTCATCCACAAATCTTATTTTGGATAAAATTAACTTTAATTCTGTTCCTATTATTTAATTAATTCTTAACCCCCTTCCCATGCCATTTACCTCGACAAAATTTGGGCCCAAGTGTTATGTGTCAACGCACGGTAAACAAGCCATGTTTTGTGATGTTTATGTTTGGCCCGGCTTTCTTTTCGGACAAAATCTTCATCATGAGTCATTATTATATGTTGATGGCCACACAATGCCATGTGTGCTTAGGGCAATGTGATATTTAAATCTGTCACAGTTGGTCCTTCGGATATACTACAAAGTGTAATATGTCCAAACATAATATAATTTTTGAAGACTTATTTAAAGTAGTTTATTCATTTATCACTATCCATTTTGTAATCATGAAAACAACAGTAAAAGTGGAAACATATAGTTGTAAAATTCCTTACATCCATTATGCAGTTTTATTATTAGATAAAGTTTGCATTAAATTAAGTAAATTAAGATATTTAATAAAAACTAAAGTCATGTATAAAATTATATAAAGGTAAATACAGAATTTTACCTGAAAGGCTAATGCTGCTTTTCCAAGAGCAAATTGTGCAGTATTTGTCCTGTCTAAGCAATCTACACAGTTCACTCTAACTATTCCTGTCTGTACTCTCATATAACTATTAATTCTTTCACCACCAATAGGAAATTTTTTGCTTATGTGAGTATGCACATTATGACAAAAATATTCAGATTGGTTTTGGAACATTCCAATCTTGCCTATGACATGATAAGCAATATTGGCAAGACGTGGCATGACACTTGCTTCTTTCCTAAAATATATTTGAAATAAATGAACTGAATCGTAGAAAGATCAGACACTATAAATTTATATTAAATTTATATAAACCTTTATTTTGGCATAATTTATAATTTTTGTTGACAAAGTTTAGTGTACTGTGCCTATTATGAACTTAATAAGTAACAAATATATATACTAATGTGAAACAAAGAAACAAACACACATATATAAGTTTTTTTTTTTTTTGTAAAATAATACTTCTATTAATAAACACTCGATCAATGTAGAGATATGGTCAAATATAAATATTATAAATAAAATTAATTGGAAGACTGACAACACAACAATATCCTAAATAAAATTATTGATAGGAAAAAGGAAAAGCTATGCCATTTTATAAATTTGCTTTATAAGTGGGTTGGGAAGAGAAAAAAAAAAAAAAAAGCCTTGTTACTGATTGCCAAAGTCAGAAAGTTCTTCAACACTTGTGAAATAAATAATCAAGTATCATAGAGTTTATAGATCTCAGAAGTTGACATTTTCTTAATAATAATCCGATAACAATATAAATTCAGAAGTTACCGTATTGCATAAAAATCTGGTGTGTAACAAACTACTTCCATTACCCAATACGACACACATTATAAATTTTTTTTGGGGATAATATAGTCAGAAGACACAAAATTCACCTGAACAACCAGACATCTACTAATTCTCTTGAACAGGGTTTAACATGGCAAAAAAATTACTTTAGCATTTTAGCGAAAATAGGCAAGCGCTATTTTAGCTTTTTCAAAAGTTAATTCTTTAGATACCATTGATTTCTTTTACTTATCCTTGTTACCCTTAATTTTGTTTTCTATTCCTTTTGTTCATTGATGATTTTAACTAAGCATCCATATTTGTGACTTTAAAAATATGAGTCAGGGAAACTATGTTTTGATTTTATCAATAGAAAAAAAGGTATTCATATTATATGTGAAAAATGAAAAAGCAATTTAAAAATCAAGTAAAGTGTAGTGGTAGATAATCGTGAAATACTAGTGCTAAAAATGCTTCCATGAAGCAAATTCTGAATTCTAACATACTTTTAAATATTTTTTGCATTTAAATTCAATCATTGAAAATTATAAATAAATCCAAATTACTATATAATTAAGGATTCCCAAAAATTTCAGTCCTTTCGTAGATTTTGCCTGCAAATATTTAAAAAAAAAAAAAAAAAATCTGAATTATTTATTGAGATATTTTATACAGTTATCCAGTTTTAGCTTTTTAGCGAAATTCTGACCGGCTTGTTTTAGCAAAATATGATACCTTTTAGCAAAATGCTAAAAAAACTAATGGCAGTTTAAACCCTGCTCTTGAAGTAATGAACTATATATATATATGTTGTAAAGACATGTAAAAGAGAGTTTGTACAGTGAGGGTAGATATATTTTTTGAGACACCTATTTCTGTGATCTAGAACTAACCTACCTAATCAGGATGCTTATTAATCATCCTATTATAATATCCAAGTAATACATACAAATGGACATGTATAATGTGGTTTGTTATGTAGCAAATTTGAAGAAAATCATTAATTATAACCATTTTTGAGATGATGACTTTCAGTCACAATTGTGATTCCAAAACATGACAAACTTATCTATTCACTAGAAATCTACTAATACATATGAAAGGATGTCTAAAAAAGAGTTAATATCTTTAGGTTGAAGAAAATGCAAAGAGCTGTTTTTTAAGAAACCCACTTGTGAGTCTTAAAACTGTCCTGCTTATTCAAGATGCTTATTAATTTTCCTGAAGTAACCAACTAATACATGTGAAAGGACATCTAAGAAAAGATCATATAGCAACTTTGAAGAAAATCATTAGAGCTGTTTTTCAAGTATTGACACAGTCACACTTCCAGCTTTCCATGTCCTATTTTGAGTTTTCTAATTTTTACCCAATTTTCACTCATGTGTACATTGGACCTGTCTTAATTATGAAGTTTCATTCTTTTACCAATTTTGTTTTGAGATATGATTTTCAAAACATTAAATAGAAAACTTTAATGTTTAAAAAATGCTTTCCTTGACTTAAAGAAACATAAAGACATTAAGCCAAAGAATAAGAATATTTTTAAATACAAACAAATGAATGAATGTGTTTTCATATAGAAAAACATCTTAACAAATATCTTAATTTTGACTAGTTTCCTACAAAGAAAAAAATAAAATATACGTATAGAAAAATGAAACAATCAAGATAATAAATAAAATTCTAAGTTCAAGATAGCTTAACTTACATTTTATTAGTATGAGCCATATCGAATCCAATATTTATTATTTGATGTCGTGGAGGAAGAAATTGATTGAGGTAATTAATAATCGAACAAAATTCTTCACTTAAAAGACTTTCATGCTTCTTCTGCTCTCTTTTCTTGACAAGATTTAGCACAATTATGGGTGAACCATAACGACGTAAAAGTTCATTAAAGTGCTGACCAGCGGCATAGCAAAAGGGATCAGCAATATCCACTAAATGAAAAAGAAAATATAGAGTTTTGAAAACTGGAACTAAATTTAACAGCAATTGTAGAACAAAGAATACATATTTTTTAATTCGCTATCAGGTATCTGAAAAGCTCAAAAAAGTTAACCATTAATAATTTTATAACTGATTTGGTTTGATAAAACATTTGATTTGTTTTATTTACATATTCAGAAAGAAATCAGACTCTTACACTCATGTTTTGTTATTTCCCTTTCTAGATATTACTATTATTATTATTATTTCTAAAGCAGTTTCCTAAAGATAAATTTCTATGTAGAAAATATTTCTGGTAAAAGGTCCAAAAAAAAAAAACAAGAAAAGGACAATTGAAGCTACAATTTTTGAGCCTTAAACTATAAACAAAAAGTTATTTACTTCCCAGTGATTTAATTTTATAAATAGAGAGGCTTGTTGAATGTTTATGTTTAGGCTGTACAAATTTTCTGTGCAGCTATGCTAGACCAAAGTAAAGCCATATACAGATTTAAACATTTTTTCTAAGAAGCAAAAGGATATACATTTTTAAAGCATATTTTAACTTGTAATAAAAAATCGGGTGCATCAATATATCGTTGTGATAATGTGATTCAGTATGGATTAGTTAAAAAATATGAAAGTGATTTATTCAAAGCAAAAATTATCTGCAAGAAATACTCTTATTTCAGATTTTTGGATTCTCAAAATAATGTGCATGTCGAATTACATTCATGACTTTTTTGGGGAAGATTAAAATAAAAGAGCAGTAAAATTAGAGCATTGTGTTATCATTACATTCTTATTCTGATGCTATTTTTTCCCAAGACACCCCAAGACCACAGACACAGATAAAATAATAAGTACACATGCACATACAAATACACACATTAAAAAAAAAGAAATTTCACAATGAAATACAGACATCCTTCCTATAATCCCTTAGCATTTTTGAACATGTAAAAGAAGTGCTATGAGGATAAAGATTTTCATTAAACAGAAGAATTTGCACACAACTGAGGTTGTACACATTCACCTTCTTTTTATCATGTATATAAACAAAGAGAAGTGTTGGTAAGTGTGTACATGTGTGTGTGCACTCTGGAGCTCAGACTACTAATTGCAGAGCTACAAAACTTGGATCCTGCAAGGAACCTTATTAAATTTTTTTCAGTCATTGAATTTGAATATTTTAATTACCTTTTTTCGATTTTATCCATTGATTTTTCTGTTTCATTCTCTTAAATTTATCCTTTCACTTTAACCGTCTATGTTCTTTAGCAACAACTACTATACTATTTAATTTTATTTATTTATTTAATTTCTTTGAAAGAAATATCATTTTTTAAAATCTTTTTATTGGATTCAAAAAGTAATATAGTAAAAAGGATTAAACTTATTAAATTTTAAATTTATTTCTGTTTCATTCTCTTAAATTTATCCTTTCACTTTAACCGTCGATGTTCTTTAGCAACAACTACTATACTATTTAATTTTTATTTATTTAATTAATTTCTTTGAAAGAAATATCATTTTTTTAAATCTTTTTATTGGATTCAAAAAGTAATATAGTAAAAAGGATTAAACTTATTAAATTTTAAATTTAATTAAAATTTATAGTAGTTAAAAATTCATGTATAATTTTGTAACTAATTGTACATAAAGTTATAATTTTAATATTACAGAGTGAGGGTTAGGAAAATCAAATGACTAGGTTTCACTAATACCTGGTGCCAAAACTAAAATGTTTAATAAATGCTGAGATACAGCCAACTAATTGTAGTTCTTGAATAAACAGCTCTATCTGCCATCCAGAAGAGGCATTGCTGCAGATAATGGGAGTCCAAACCCGACATGGTGCAGGTGGGAAAGACGCTGCCATGGGCAACAAATACCCAAAGCAAAATCGAGAGTGATTTCAATATATATATTTTTTTTTAAATTCTTATCTGTGATATAAAAAAATAGTGATTTAATTGTAAGAATTCATTTAAATATAGTGACTAGTATGAGGTCTGTACATATTACATATATTATGAAAATTTCTGCATAGTTTGTTTGAAATTAATGTTTTCATTTATAAAAATATTTCATTTTAAACTATTGTTTACTCAAAAATCTGCAAAAAACAAATATTATCTCAGACAATTTTTTAAACCTCTTTTATTAATGCATCACTGTGCCAAATATAAATATTTAATAATATAACTTGTACTAAATTATATGATTAATATGCCAGAAATATAGTGCATTTTTATTTCATATTGTATTTTAGATTATAATAAAACACTCTAATTACCATAAAATAGTGAAAATAACCCCTCCCCTGAATACAAGCCCCTCTCTTTTTTGCCGAAAGTGAAATTATTCCATTTTCTTAAATATAACCCCTTCATCCTTTTTATCCATCCTATCACCGAGTGTACCTATGGAGCGCTGCTAAATCTGTCATTAACCATTTCATCCAAATCTAGTTTTTATCTTCAAGTCTTCAAGGTCAACATTGCTACACTGTTGGAGAAGGGGGTTTACTTTTGGGATTTTACAGTAAATAAAAGTTTTAAGAGTTAGTTTGGAACACAATGAAAGAAATTTTAAGAAAACACGATGTGACTGAGAACTAATCTTTTAAAAAAGGAATTCTTTAAACAAACAATATGGTTTTTTTTTATATTTTTAAGAAATAAATTTTCCTATATTAATTACTATAAAACGTGATTGCAGCAGAGGGAGAGAGATAAAAAATTATCAAAGGAATAAAAATAAATAAATAAAATATTGCTCAGTGTTCAAAGAATTTTATGCCCAAACAGAGTTTACATAAAACAATTATTACTGTAAATGATAATTAAATTGTTATAGAAAAAATAAACTTAATATGATTTAAAGTATTTGTTAATTTTTGTTTTTTAAAGAATTATATTTTATCATGATCAAAGGCAACATTAAATTAGAATAATAATAAATTAAAGAAAATTAGAGATGTGCAATTCATTCCAAATAAAAATATTTTAATCATTGAGTTAATCAACAAATTAATACTTAGTTGACATTCACAATTATCTTAACCTATTTATGAATATGTATGTATTACATTATGCTTAATACATATAAATAAACTTTATAGACTTTCATAAACTACATACATGTAATAGGTGGTTTAGGTACCATTTTAGATATATCTTGGGACCACTGAGATGGTATTGACCCTCTCATTTGAACAAAGGAAGTAAATCTACCAACTGTTAATGATGAGATAGTTGAATTAAATACAATCTGTTCAGTTTCAACTTCATTGGCTACATCTCCCTTGAATAAAAAGTCATAAAATTAGAAAATACATACACATATATATATATATAAAAAAAAAAAAAAGTTAAATCTATATACTTTTATAAAAAGTATATGATAAGAGTAAAAGCAAAATCTGAAAATTTTTTAGGAAAGTAAAACTTCTGAAAATAAACTTGAACAGTTTATTTTTTAAGCGTACTATTTAAAGTGTATGGGTTGTACAGGGTCATGAAAAAAGGTTGAACATACTTCATATAATCATATTTGATGAAATGATTAATATAAACTAACAATTCTTTCATTGTAATGTATAGAATTTAATTTGATCTTAATAAATTTCGACATGAACACCATTGGCTGCTCTGTATATACCTAGCTGATAATTAATCTCTAACTATATGTGTTTTGGAGCCTGTCCAGCATCACTGTGGCAACTGCATTGGAAATTTGTTCTCGTGAATTTGTCAATTCTTGTACCTTTACGCTATAAACAATATTTTTGTCAAAACCCTAGAAAAAGAAGTCGATAGGTATTAAACTGGGACTTCTCAGATAATAACCACAAAACACATTGAGCTCTCTCCTGAATGGTTGCCATTGCACTGGCAGAAAACTGAATGAAGAACTTTTCCATCTTGCATCACTGCTGTGCAATGTTCATAGTCAAGGTTGCATACCAATTACAATTAAAAATCTTGGACATTTGTGAAGTTGTCTGAAAAGAATCAATTTATTGTGTTTGTTCAGTTATGAGCTTTAGAAATGTGTCCAACATTTGACCCTGTATTTTACTGAGATCAATCAATTTTTCATTTAACTATTCCAAATAGTTTCTGGTTTCATTGATTTTAATATATTTAGGAGAAAATAGGAAAAATAATTACTTTATCATTTGTTCCTCTCTTCAAAAATCTTGTACCAGCAAACTTTTGGGAACGGCGAGCAATAAGAGTCATGTATACTGAATGACCATATATGCTTAAATCTGTAAGACTGTTAAAGATGTTTCCTCTGATATTTGAAAGGAAAATGTATAAATCAATTTTTAAAATATTTTTTTTTTTATTTTATTTTTTTAAAAACATTTTGTTTCCATATTTAAAACTCCAATTTTTTTTATTTTCTATCGCATTAATAAACAGATAGATAAAAATTTTGGTTTTTATAAAGTAAGCTAAATACAATTCAAATACACTGTAAGGATACTAGCTTGGCCAACAAAGCCATGAATTAAATACAGCAACCAATCAGGGTGTAAATCAACAAGATCTAAAAGATATGAATTCCAAACAAATCTCCAGTGTGGTTTGACTTTTACTCCATATGTTGCTTGACCTATAATGTATTAAAAAAAGTAATAATAAATAAATAATAATAATAAAAGGAAAGAAAAGTTATTTTATGCACTATAAGCATAAAATAAGAAGAACACAAAAAGTGAACATAACTTTTATAGTTATTTTAAGCTAGATTAGATATTTATGATAACATATAGTAAAATAAAATGACTTCTTTTCTTTCTCTAAATACCAATTTACTAAAAGTAGCTACCTATTATCTTCTTTGGCCAATTTTTTTTTTTTTTTTTTTTTTTTTTCTGAAAACCATCATTTATTTGCATTTTAAATATTCAGTTTTATCATCAAACAACCCATATATTATTTTTATTTATTTATTTAAGAAAAGAAATTAAAAAAAAGTAAGAAAAACTTTTAAATGTATTAAGTTTATTTTTATATTTTGAATAACAATATCTTTTTCTAAATTGTCATTTCAAATATTCTGCAAACTGATTTTTTTTTTTTTTTTTGAGAAAATTTTAATTTAAAACTATTGATATCATCCTGTCATATGAAATATATGAGCATACATATTTTGATATAAATTAGTATCTCCCCACCCCCTGGAAAAAATAAATAAATAAAAGTAAAAAGGTTCCAGTTCAACAAAAATGGTATCTGACAGTTTGTCTCTTAAAAATTTTTTAAACTATTAATTATTTGCATTTTAAATATTCAACTTTGTTTGATTTACTTATTTAAATATTAATTCAAATTAATATTTAAATAAATAAATAAAATTTAGAATACATACAACCACAGAAAAATAGTCTCATACTGATCAAATAGCACTGATAGTATATTGTAATACTATATTTGGCATGAAATTGCTGTTATTTTATGGTTGTCGGGATAAAAAAAAATAAAATACAGGAAATAACAGGAGAACAAATACTACATATAGTGAATGGAGTGCTGTTTATACAAAATCCAGTTTTAAATGTGGTGTTGATTACACATGTGCTTTTTTTTTTTAACTGTCCATTTCAAAATTGTACTCCAATAAACGCCCAAATTGAAGTGAATGGGTAAGGCATTGTCCCAGGCATTCAGGCTACAGACCAGATATATTTTGGAAAGTAAGATGCTACCAATCTGAAACGTGATTTTGAGAGCTTTTAATGGACATTTTTAAAGTATTTTATTATAGTTTTTTTTTTTATTTATTTATTTAAATGTAGTGATTAATAAACCAGGCAAAGCCTGCCAGCATTCAAACAAATAACAACTGAAGAAAAAAAAAAAAAAAAAAAACTATCAACAATATCAAATTAAGGAGGATAAATGCTAAGTGCTTTGAATTAAAAAAAAAAAAAAAAATCTCAATAACAATTTGCCCATCTTTAATCTTTTTAAAATCACAAGGTGGTTAAATAAGAAGGTAAAAAACGACAGAAAAACATTTTATATGATGCATAATTGTTATTAAGCTATTATAAATATAAATTGTTAAGAGAAATATACACAGTGAATAGATATACAGCAAATACATTATACTATTTACCAGAATCTTTAGGTAAAGATGACAAATCTTCATTTGATCTCAATTCTGACCATGCTACAGTATCACTCTCAGAAGAGTTATCTAACTGTGATGAACCAGTATTACTCCGAGGCTTAACTGAAGCTTCTCGATCAACTGAATCCTTCAATAAATATGACAAGATAATCATAACTTATTCAGAAATTAGCATGGAAAATTTTAATTTTTTATAGAAATTTACTATTTAAATAAATATTTATGTTTAAATGTGATGAAGAACTATTACAATTTAAACAATTTTAAGACCTATTATAATTTAATCTATATAAATAAAAAGAAACATCTCTATATGCCTTCTTGAGCTCAAACTACTGACTGGACTAGAACAAAAATTTACAAAATGTAGCTTGGATCATGCAGAGGTGCACATCATTCAGATTTTTCAAAGTTGAACTTCTTTAATTAATTTTTTCTACATTATTAAATGTATATTTTTCTGCTAGATAAAAACAATTACTAGTGAATAGGAGAAAAATCATCGCAGAATTTAGTGAATAAACAAGCACTCAAGATGACAGAAATTGCCCAAAATATATTTTTACTTTCATGAGAATGTAAAAACTCATCAAAATAATAACTGTAATTATTTCAAGATTACCTAAGTTACCCATACCTTATTATGATGGAAGACTAAAAAGTTATTCATGTTGTCTATAGAAGCAGTCAGATCTGTACTTAAGTATATTATATCATAATTTTAGCTTCTCTGTTAATCTAAAAACTACATATGAAGCATTCTGTCAGATTATTCACACATTTTCTTCTTGTAATGTATTAAATAATTTCCTAGTTCTTAATAAATTAAAAATTCCATAATAATAATTTTTAAACTAAAATGGCAATCATTTTGGTAATATCAAATTGTTGAACTAATTTAATCTTAGTGTATCCCTCCTGTTATAATAATAATTCATTCTTTTGCAAACCTTTGTATGCAGTTTCACATTATTCTAAACAAGATCTTTCCTGATTTTCTTTCCAACAATACTATACATGGATTTTTAACAGTAATTGCATACATATGTGTATCAGGGTTTAAACTGCCATTAGTTTTTTTTAGCATTTTGCTAAAAGGTATCATATTTTGCTAAAACAAGCCGGTCAGAATTTCGCTAAAAAGCTAAAACTGGATAACTGTATAAAATATCTCAATAAATAATTCAGATTTTTTTTTTTTTTTAAATATTTGCATGCAGGCAAAATCTACGAAAGGACTGAAATTTTTGGGAATCCTTATTTATATAGTAATTTGGATTTATTTTTAATTTTCAATGATTGAATTTAAATGCAAAAAATGTTTAAAAGTATGTTAGAATTCAGAATTTGCTTCATAGAAGCATTTTTAGCACTAGTATTTCACGATTATCTACCACTACACTTTACTTGATTTTTAAATTGCTTTTTCATTTTTCACATATAATATGAATACCTTTTTTTCTATTGATAAAATCAAAACATAGTTTCCCTGATTCATATTTTTAAAGTCACAAATATGGATGCTTAGTTAAAATCATCAATGAACAAAAGGAATAGAAAACAAAATTGAGGATAACAAGGATAAGTAAAAGAAATCAATGGTATCCAAAGAATTAACTTTCGAAAAAGCTAAAATAGCGCTTGCCTATTTTCGCTAAAATGTAAAGTAATTTTTTTACCAGGTTAAACCCTGATGTGTATGCATTATATGTGCTCATCAAAGTATAAATGAAAACTATGGTTAAATGTGTCATCACATGCAAAAAACAAATACTACTTAAAAGTAAATAATAATAAAAAAAAAAATGCAAATACTCTCAGACTCTCAAGAAAATTATCAGCAACTTCTTCAGCAGCACCTTCAATTGTCTTTAACTGAGGATCCCAAAATGGAGTAGTTTTAGATTGATCAAGATCTTGTGAAACATTAAAGAAAGACAATTCTTTTAAAACAGCCATATTATACTGCAAAGTATGAGTCAAGTCATAGCTGTAGCTGTAATTAAACATAGAATATGAACATGCATTTTAAATTCTAAAAATTATTTATAGGAAATAATACAATTATTTTTGATAATTAAATTCTAATAGCAATCAATACACAAGTAAAAGCCATTATTTACATGATTGTACCTTATTTTGAACAAATATTTTCACAGCATGCTGCTATGGGCAAACTCAGCCTTAATAATATTATCAATTTTTGTTTAATTATAAGTTTTGATTAATGTATGAATAATTTTTCCACATCTGAATGATAGTTTTATGAACATTGCTTTTAATGTGCTATATACCGGGAACGTTCAGTTACAGAGGAAATTTAAGAATTAATCTTAATCTATGAATTTTGAATAGGATTTTAATTAAATAATTTTTTTAAATCCTTCTCCTTTTTTTATACATACAATATACACAAAAGTATTTAGGCATTTTGAAATTTCGATGTTTGTCAAATATTTTTAAAAATACTTCATGAATTCTCTTGTAACTTCTTGGGCATAAAAAAACATGTTCTACAAGATATATTTCAGTGGAGGTTTCTGTCTAGAAGGCAAAAATAGAACCAGCAACAATTAATAGAAAAATACTTTCTGAATATGTGCATGAGTTCGGAGTTTCCTCAAATTAGTTATTTAAATATATTTATAACAAATATTTCTTACTAATAATTCTTTGCTAAAATAACAGTGATATAATTAAATAAAGTTTGGCTTACCTGGGTTTTCACAGGTAATTGCAAATTCCATTGGTGAAGAAAAAATCTCCTTAATATGACTTCTGTATTAAAGACCAGCAACTACTTTTCCTATAATTAATCTTGATTAGAGTGAGAAATTCTTACATAATATGTAGATCTATTATATTTAGGATAATTCACTCGTTGCTAGGTAATGAAAGAAAGCCTAGATGTTTTTTACTTTAATTTATTCATCTTAGACAAAAAGAAAAAATTATGATTAAATAGAATAAGAAAATGGAACGTCAGTTCCGAATAACGAAAATTACATGATTAAAAAAAAAGAATTACAATGTACTTGTAGAGAGACGCGACACATCGTCACGTGATAAGGCAGGTGCACCGAACAATCTTTTGGCGGGAAGTAAAAAACAAAAAAGAAAGTTCGGAACAAGAAAAATGAAAGTTAATAAAAGAATGTCTGAGATTAAATATCACAACACCCCCTCTTAAGCTCAGAAATTTTTCAATTGTTCATTAATGCATTTCTATGTCTATTAAAATCAGTTTTTGGTAGAGCTTTTGTGAGGGTATCGGCGCTCATTTCTTTGGTAGGTTTGTATTGAAGCTTTATTAGGCCTTCTTGTATTAAGTTTCGCAGAAGATGATATCTCAGCTGTAAGTGTTTTGTTTTGGACTGGAATTTTTCATTTTCAGCAATCTTGATGGTAGATTGGTTGTCCTGGTACAACACTATAGGACATTCTTGCGGCAAATTTAAATCATCCAGTAGTTTGTTGAGCCACTGTATTTCAAGTGCAGCACTCGCAGCTGCGACGTACTCAGCCTCTGCTGAAGACATGGACACACAGGACTGTTTCTTCGAAGTCCAAAATATTGGATTTTTTCCTATCTTAAATAAATTTCCAGATATAGACTTTCTATCACTTGGATCATTGGCCCAATCCGAATCCGAATATGCTCTAAGAACAGGTTCACCAGAGTTACAAAGTTTTAATTTAATATCTTGGGTATTTTTCAAATATCTAATAACCCTTTTAACTGCCTCCCAGTCTTTCGCTCTAGGATTTTCGTTTCTACGGCTTAAGATGCCAACGGCAACACTTATATCAGGTCGCGATACTGTAGAAATGTAAAGTAACGCGCCTATAGCCTGTCTGTACATTGTGTTGTTTGGTAAGAGATTGTCATTATCAGTTAATTTTATATACCCTGGTTCCATTGGTGTGTCAGAGGGCCGTGCGTTATCTAGCCCAAATTTGGTTACAATGTCTCGTATTTTATTATTTTGATCAAGCGTAATTACCCCTTTACAAGGTCTTTCTATATTTATGCCGAGGTAATATTTGGCTTCCCCAAGGTCGGTTAATGGATATTCTTCCCTAAGTTGATTAATTAGTATGTCAATATCGTGATTTTTACCAGCTACAAGTAGATCATCAACATACACAAGAATGTAAGTTTCTGTGTTATCTTTGTTACGTATATATAAACACTTGTCATGTTGACTTTGTTTAAATCCTAATTTACACAATGTTTCATTAATTTTCAAATTCCACGCTCTAGCGGCTTGTTTCAAGCCATATATCGCTTTCTTTAACTTACATATTTTATTTTCTTCGCCCTGGACAACATAACCCTCGGGTTGATGCATGTATACATCTTCTTGCAAATTTCCATGTAGGAAAGCAGTTTTTATATCTACATGCCTTAGATTCAAATTTTTATATAGTGACATGGTCAAGAAACTTCTTAGAGTGGTATGCGATGCAACTGGTGCAAAAGTTTCGTCATAGTCCACCCCGTATTTTTGAGAAAAACCCTTGGCAACAAGCCTGGCTTTATATTTCTCGACTTGTCCTTGGCTATTGTATTTGGCCTTGAACGCCCACTTACACCCTACTACTTTGGTCCCTGGTTGAGCGTCAACAAGTTCCCAAGTATTGTTTTGTCTGAGTGAATTCATTTCGTCGAGTGTGGCATTCAGCCAATTTTCTTTTTCAGCTGGGTTTTGAATTTTTAGTATATCATCAAAACACTTAGGCTCATCAATTCTTTTGTCATTTACTGCAAATGCAAATCTGTCGGGCGGAACACCTTTATTTAATCGTTGTGATCGTCGCGGCAGAGTTTGCGTGTCATCCGGACTATCGTTATCGCCCGCTATATCTATATTTATATCAGTATCTAATATTGGTAATTTGGACACCGGAATTTCATCATTTGAATTTTCATTCTTAATTTGTGATGTTTCATTATTGTGGGATTCTCTATTTTCATCCTCCAAAAATTTTACTGTTCTGCTAATTATTACATTTTTATTATTTGTGCAAATTCTGTAGCCTTTGCTACGATTATCATATCCCACAAAAATTCCTTCTTGAGCGGTGCTATCCAGTTTTCCCCTATGTATTTTATGTACATATGCATATGCGCGACATCCGAATGTTTTTATATTTGATAAATCGGGTTTACGGCCGGTCCATTTTTCGTAAGGAGTTGAGTCGCATGAGGAGGTCGGGAGCCTATTTTGTATGTAATTTGCAGTATTTACGGCTTCCCCCCAAAAGGAATTCGGTAAATTACTGTCTTTAAGCAGACAGCGAGCCATTTCGGTCAGCGTACGATTTTTACGTTCTGCCACGCCGTTCTGAGCACTAGAGTAAGGAACGGTAAACTGGTGCTCAATTCCTTCTTTATTCAAAAATTCATTCACTTCCATACTAGTGTATTCACCCCCGTTATCGGAGCGAATTGCTTGCACTTTTCGGCCAAATTTGTTTGCGGTCATAGCCACATATTCCTTTAACTTAGAAAATACCTCAAACTTATTTCTTAGCAAATATATAATAGTATAACGACTGTAGTCGTCTATAAATGTAAGAAAGTAATATTTTCCACCTACAGTGGGGGTTTTCATAGGGCCACATAAGTCTGTGTGGACCAGTTCAAGTGGTACGGAGGCTCTAAATTGTGCAGCTTTGGGGTAAGGTGAATCAGTTAATTTTGACATTATGCATGTTTTACATTCAGTATTATGTTTGCAATCATTTAATTTTATACCCACAGCCATGTCCTTGTTAACTAAATCTTTAATGTGGTTAGTATTTCTGTGGCCAAGTTTCACATGCCACTTGTTTATGCAATTTTCGTTATCACAAGTTTGTATTACAATGTTCGCTGTGTGTTTGTTTTCAGAATAATTTAATTGACATTCATATAAGTTATTTTTCACATATCCCTCAATGCATGTATTTCCCTGATTTACAATTTTACAGGTTTTATCATCAAATACAGCGATACAGCCATTCTCTGTTGCTCTTTTTATAGAAATTAAATTAGTTTCTATTTCAGGGACATAAAGAACATTTTTAAGTGTTATTTTGTTCTGTGTGTTTTCCGAATTTACGGTATACAAATCCACAGTACCGGAACCCAAAGATTTTAGCTGCGTGCCGTTCGCGATAGTGACGTTAGAAACGTTATTTTTAAGATCGCGAAATTTTAGTTTATCATTGCAGATATGTGAAGACGACCCTGAATCAACCACCCAATTTACAGTTTTATCTCCAACATAAAAAGAATACAATTTATCAGCTTTTGGTTTATTGCTCCCCTCTGCAATTTGAGCGCTATCTGGCTTCTCATTGTTCTGAGAGCATATGTTGGATCTGAAGTTGGGTTTTTTGTTGAAATTTTTACTGTGACTTTTAACAGCAGAATTATTTTTGTTTTTTAACTTATAACATTCTTCTATATTATGATTACTTTTCTTACAGTATTTGCAGAATTTCTCCGATTTGTTATGGTATTGGACTTTTAACGCTGAATTTTGATAAGTTTTGTTTTCAAGCCTTTTGGCATATTCATCAGCTAATTTGTTTCGTATATACTCAGGTGTCAATTGCGCTTCGTCTTTCGATTCGAGACTTGTTATGAGAACGTCATACGAAGGAGGGAGTGAGCATAGCATTAATGCAGCTAGGTGCGATTCGTCTATGACTTCACCTATAGCAGTGAGTCTGTCGCGTGTTTTATATATATCAGCTATATGTTGGTTTACATCACCACCTTCCATTAATTTTATGGAATAAAGTTTCCTAAGTAAGAAAAGCTTACTCGTAAGGGATGATCTTTCGTGGACTTGGCGCAGAGCATTCCAGCACTCTCGTGCTGTATCTAGATTCATAACATACACGATTTGTTCGTTATCAATAAGTAAATTAATTAAAGCTCTCGCTTTTCTATTTTTTGAACGCCACTGATCGGTTATTGGGTTGGGAGGATCGTCAGTAATGACTGTAAAAAGATCCTCTTTTTGCAAGTACATCTCAATACGAAACTTCCACACATTATAATTTGTAGAGTTCAGCGGTTCAATTTGTATATCTTTTGTTGCTGACATACTTAAACAAAATTTTTGTAATAGTTTTGTTAATATTTGTTCAATTCGTAAATATTCATTTAATATTTTAAATCAACACAGTTAGGATAAATAGTACTTGAAGAAGAAAATGAAATTAAATAGTTTTCATGAAAATAAGCACTTTTCAATACTTTCGATTTAGTGTCACTTCGGTTTTGAAGAAACAAAAACAAATATTTTCGCTTACATTTTCATTTCTTATTTATTTTATTATTTAAATGTAGCAATCTCTTCCAATGTGCAATGAAAAAAAAAACTTTTGAACTTTTGTCAAGAATAAATCTAAATTTTCAATTCAAAATATCAGTCTCATAATCTAATAGAAAAATACTTTCTGAATATGTGCATGAGTTCGGAGTTTCCTCAAATTAGTTATTTAAATATATTTATAACAAATATTTCTTACTAATAATTCTTTGCTAAAATAACAGTGATATAATTAAATAAAGTTTGGCTTACCTGGGTTTTCACAGGTAATTGCAAATTCCATTGGTGAAGAAAAAATCTCCTTAATATGACTTCTGTATTAAAGACCAGCAACTACTTTTCCTATAATTAATCTTGATTAGAGTGAGAAATTCTTACATAATATGTAGATCTATTATATTTAGGATAATTCACTCGTTGCTAGGTAATGAAAGAAAGCCTAGATGTTTTTTACTTTAATTTATTCATCTTAGACAAAAAGAAAAAATTATGATTAAATAGAATAAGAAAATGGAACGTCAGTTCCGAATAACGAAAATTACATGATTAAAAAAAAAGAATTACAATGTACTTGTAGAGAGACGCGACACATCGTCACGTGATAAGGCAGGTGCACCGAACAATCTTTTGGCGGGAAGTAAAAAACAAAAAAGAAAGTTCGGAACAAGAAAAATGAAAGTTAATAAAAGAATGTCTGAGATTAAATATCACAACAACAATAACAACAACAAAAAAGATAATGTTCGGTAAATAATAATGTTTGAAATGCATTGTAGATATAGCATGCTTTTTTTTTGTTTTTTTTTTCCATACATATCTGAATAGTATATGTATTCATAGTAATATAAGTTTCTTTGAAAAATTAAAAAAAAAAAAAAAAGGCCCATTTTTTTATTATAACATGTAAGGTATTCAACCCAATGCCAGTTTATTAGAAACAAAATACTGCAATCAAATATAAAAATATTAAATGTCTGATAAAATATAAATATTTGTATATATGTAACGTGTTGTTTTTTTAGAAGAAGATGATTTGTTACTGTCAATTCATATTAAGATAGTTCACTCAATAAATATTCCAAAATAGTTTATGTAGTCATTTTATTGAAGACACTTAGGCATTCTACATGTTATTAACAGTCAATCAGTCTGAGCACGCTGACATGCACATCTGCAGATGAGTCGGGCCAAAACAGTCCGTTAACAGCGGAACTGCAACTAATTCCCCTCCTGGGGCCGTTAACTTTTATTGACGTGGATTAATTAAGCAAAAGCTTCTGTGAAAAAGGACCTGATTTTCGTGTGCTCCCGCTTAAATATGGGTTAACTTTGCTGGGACTCTAAAATAGAATTCTCACAAAGTTGTTCTTAAAATTAAGATTTATTCTGAGATAATACTATTAAGATATCACTTAATATTAATTTATAATAATAATTTTAGAATCTGAATCTTTCCTTTCATATATATATATATTTTTGTTGTTGTTGTAAGTTGTGTATGTGTGGAAGTGTTAGCAAATTTTCTTTTGTATAATTTATTAACCAAGAGAGCTGCTTATGTAAAAATCCCAAACAAATATTATGAACATTGAAAAAGCTATTGTTGCTAGAATAACCTAAATTTCAGTTCCTCAAAAAATAAATAAATAAATAAATAAATAAGCAAAACATTTGGGAGTATTATTAAAATTTTTATTTTATTTCAGTTAATGCTAATATAGTGCATGCTGATTAAAAAAATAAATATGGATAAATCTTCCTATTCTTTTTTTTTAACACTTTCCACCAAAGTTGAAACATAAAAAATTAATAACACTTTCTAACAAAGTTGAAAAGTGTTTATTGACTTCAGTTTGTCTATCTGCATCTGTCTCTTATTATGCTTATAGAAAAGCAATTTTTTAATTATTAATTATTACTAATTAAAAGTATTTGTAGTCATGAAAACTAAATTTGGCATATCTATATACAATTTTTTTCTTTCTTTCTTCCCCCCCCCCATCTAAGGTGAAAATAAAGGTAATTAATGCAGAAGATATCTCTTACAGACTGTCCAAAGAAACAATTTTGCCTTTTAAATATATAGATAATCAAAATAAATATGCTAAAAAATTTAAGACTATAACAGTTAACAGTATTAGCATTTTAGATATGCTGAAATTATATCAAATAAGGTTAAAATTATATACCTAAAATAAAAATCACTTGAAAGGTGCATACTTTGGAATAATTTCACATACCTAAAATTAGAAAATATATTACATAAAAATATTGTTTTAAAATACTATTTAGATACAAGAATATTTTTTGATAATATTGCTAAAAAGTTCAATTTAAATTTAGAAATTACATGATTATTACTAAACTACAAAAACACAGAAATATAGTAAAATTTTGATTAATCATCAGTGAAAGTAGTATTAATTTTGAAAATTTAAACAAACAAAATATCAATACTTGCTTTTGTTATATGTGAATAAAGAAAAATTTAGATTACTTTCATTAATAGCAAACTCAATAGTTATAAAATTAAAGCTAAGCGCATGAAATTATTCAACAAATTTAATTTTTTGTGTTTAAAATTTGATTAAACTACAGAAGCCTAATATGATAAATAATGTAATGGAAATGATAATCTCTCCTTTCACCCCTCCTCTTAAAAAAAAAAAAAATCACTAATATTACCAACAACTTTCAATATAATTTTATTCAGCAATAAAGAAATCCTGTGAAAATGGGCTCTACCAGTAGCTGAGAGATTTTGCTCTCAAAGCTGGTAAATAGGTGGGGGCCAGGATTGAACCTAAGATATGATAATAGATAGATCGAGCCATTCAATTCCCCCCCCCCCTAAAACTTGTGTAAATACAAACTAGAATCTATTATTATAAAGACCCTACAGAGGGTATTCCACTAAGATCTCGGTCCTTAAATTATAAGTATAGAATATTTTTATATCATTTAGCAATAAAAAATAAATGAAAATAATGACAACTTTATTAAACTTATTGCAAAATGTCTCTAAGTTGAACTAGTATGTTGTAGACACCACAAAATTTCCTTCTACATATTCCTATACAAATTTATGCAATTACATATTCTTTATTGAAATTATTATTTATCAAAATTATTTTCAATGATGAATGCAGACGATTTTCATCACAGAGACAGAGAAGTATAACACTAAAGCTGCTATCACACGGAAGAACATGTATTTAAAAGTACAAAATATTGGCTCTTAAACTACCGAATAACATTATTTAGCTGTATGTAGGGTTATTTTTAAGCAAAAACGAAATCCACAAATGTAAATAACGGACACAACATTTGGTGATAATTCACCTCAAGCCTTTCAGTTAGATGCTGCAACATCTACTATAGTATTTATTGTATGTCTTAAAATAATTACTTTATATTTTTCCTATCTGAAGCCAGTTGTAAACAAATTACAATCTGTAAATTCTGATTTGCATTTTGTGCATCAGCACATAAAGAAAGAACTTCATGAAATTTTTAAAAATTGCTAACTGAAGATAACCGAGTGCCCAGCCAAAAAGCTTATGGAGGAATTAAAAGTAAGGCATTTTTAAACTGTACACATTAAGAGATAACTGAAGATGACCGGGTGCACAGCTGAAAAGCTTACAGAGGAATCAGAAGTAAGGCATTTTTTAACAGTACATGTCAAGAGCTAACAGAAAATGGCCAGGTGCTTGGCCGAAAAACTTAAAGAGGAATCAGAAGTAAGGTATTTTTTAACAGTACATGTTAAGAACTAACTGAAGATGGCTGGGTGCTCGGCCAAAAAACTAACAGGAAGAATCAGAAGTAATGTATTTTTTAACAGTACATGCCAAGAGCTAACTGAAGATGGCCAGGCGCCCGGCCGAAAAGCTTAAAGAGGAATCAGAAGTAAGGCATTTTTTAACAGTACACGTTAAGAGCTAACTGAAGATGGTTGAACAAATGGCTGAAGAGCTTAAAAAGGAATCAGAAGTAATGCATTTTTTAACAGTACACATCAAGAGCTAACTGAAGATGGCCAGGCGCCCGGCCGAAAAGCTTAAAGAGGAATCAGAAGTAAGGCATTTTTTAACAGTAAACGTTAAGAGCTAACTGAAGATGGTTGGGCACCTGGCTGAA
This sequence comes from Salticus scenicus, assembly GCA_963930645.1. Lineage (NCBI taxonomy): Eukaryota > Metazoa > Arthropoda > Arachnida > Araneae > Salticidae > Salticus > Salticus scenicus. The sequence continues at coordinate 234,398,302 of OZ005653.1, read as the reverse complement.
AAGCTTAAGGAGGAAACAGAAGTAAGAAATTTTTTTTAATTTTTAAAGTTTAAAAGTTTTTTCTATGAAGACCTTATTTAATCCTTCAGATTTTTTGTATGCACAGGATGGAATCACAAGAATTTTCAGAAATTTTTGTAATGTAATGGAAACTTTAAATTATCTAGAAATCAATATGAAAATGTCTAGAACAACTACTAAACAATCTCACCGTTTGAATGTTTCTGCAGCCTCTCCTCTGGATTATTACAGAGCAGCAATTTTTAATCCATATTTAGATACCTTAATTATATCCCTTGAGTCAAGGTTTATGGATTAAAATGAAACGTTATTCAATAAAGATTGAAATATTAGCACAAACCTTTTTTTAAATTCAAAATATAACAAAAAAAAAAAAAAAAGGAACTGAATTCATGAATGCAGCATAAATTTTGTTGCTGCATTCATCTGTATTTTTGTACTATATTTATTTTCCTTGTTAAAGGGTAGTGCTATTATTTAGACCTATAACTATTGTTGCCAGCATTTGTAATTTAAGATGTTTACCTTACAAATTCAAATTATTTGCTGATAATGTTATTTTTATTATAAGTAAAACATACTTAGATTCATGTGGGTGCATATTTTTTTCTCCGTCATTTGGAATGTAGACCATACAAGTGTCTTGAATTTTATAAATTGTATGATGACCTATATATGCCACCCTTTTCCTTTTTGTTATCAAAATAAGATAATAGCCTTCAAGAAATTTGACAAAACCTATGGAGAGAATTGATAAAATTGATACTTTGAATAAATTAAAAATCAAAACATATAAAGCTTCTTATTTAAAATTAATAAATGCTATAAAACATTTCAATAATTATTCATTTCATTTCTTTTTTTTTTTTTCTCATACTGGCATATACAGTAAATGAAATAAAACATAGACTTTCAAGCACAAAATTCAAATTCAGTAAAATTTCAAATTATTCAGAAAATTTTGAACTATTATTATGAAGATGATATAATAACTCAGTTAATCTTATATATTAAAAAAATTTATGAAAACTAAAGTCAGTCCGTCTGGCCGTTCTATTCGGCCGATTTCCTTCATTTTTTTTTAAATGAAAGATATTTAGACACAGATATGTCATCAATCATTGAAATTTACTCAACTTCCACCTTACTCAAGTTATACTCAAACGCGATTCTTTCCTGTACATTTCTTATGGGACACATTCACTCAAGCAATTCGAATTCTCATAGCTCTTCTTCTAATGAATGGATCTTGATCGTTTTACTCTCAGAACACTCAGTGGATCAAGCTCTTTCTTTTGAGCTATTAACTGCTTAAATTCGTTGTGTTTAAGGAAAGTTATGCGTGCACAATCAACTTTACATTCAATTTTTTCAAGGATTTGTCAAGATTTTCCTTAACTCAAACCTCTATAACTAGAGTTCTACGTAACGTAGGCTGTTGACACACAAGTCTAAGAACACTCAGTGGATCAAGCGCTTTCTTTTGAGCTTAAATTCGTTGAATTTGATTAAAGTTATGCGTGCACAATCAACTTTACATTCAATTTTTTCAAGATTTTCCTTCACTCAAACCTCTATAACTAGAGTTCTAATTAACGTAGGCTGTTGACACAAGTCTAAGAACACTCAGTGGATCAAGCGCTTTCTTTTGAGCTATTAACTGCTTAAAGTCGTTGAGTTTTATTAAAGGTATGCGTGCACAATCATGCGTGCGTTACATTCAATTTTTTCAAGATTTTCCTTCACTCAAACCTCTATAACTAGAGTTCTAATTAACGTAGGCTGTTGACACAAGTCTAAAAACACTCAGTGGATCAAGCTCTTTCTTTTGAGCTATTAACTGCTTAAATTTGTTGAGTTTGAGGAAAGTTATGCGTGCACAATCAACTTTACATTCAATTTTTTCAAGAATTTTTCAAGATTTTCCTGCGTTTGGTGTAAATCAATTATTTGAAAAACTTCTTGGGTCGAATTAAACCTAAGGGCCGACGCACAGCTAATATTGTCCGGAAGGAAGTACTGTAAAATGATTTTATGTAATAATTACACCCTCTCATACATAGTCTATCCTAATGCTGCAGAGCAGCACGCGTCCTCTAGTAGATATAAATTTAATTAAACAAAATTTATTTTAGACAAAAATATTCACAAAAAATTTAGGATAAATTCTATTTAAAAAAAGAAAGAAAAAAAGAAAAGAAAAGAAAACTTAAGATTCTTTAAAACTTTTTAAATTCCTTTTTACAATGAACCAAGTGAAGATATAAGGAAACTTTTCATAAGCATACTGTAGCCTTATAATGCTTCACATGTGCCAGAAATTTATGTAATGTTAAATAATATTAATATTTTTTTCGTCTAAAAATATTTGATTAAAATTTTCACAGATATCATCGAATCTCAAATCGAAAGAAAACAAAAGACTATAATAACACACAGAATAAAAAAGATAGAAAGAAAGAAATTAAAAGTAATGTAGACAGCTGTTTTGGTAGAAATGAGCATACTACAGTTAGTGCATAAATACCAGAAAAAAAAAAAAATAAAAATCCTATATATGCCAAGGGAAGGGAATTAGATTCTAGACATTTTATTAAATAATAGATTAGATTGGATTGGATTGGGGGGGGGGGATTAACCAATAGAAATATGAGAAAATAATTGCTTTGAAAACTGCAAAAAAAAAAAAAAAAAAAAAAAAAAAAAAAAAAAGGACAATACTTTCTCACAATATACTAACCAACAATTCCAAAAGATGAAATTGTTCCTTTTAAATCAGATACAAACTTCTGACCTTGTTTTGTCCGATTACCATATTTTATCATATTAAGGACATCTTTTATCTCTTTTTTACTGTATTCAACCTAGAAAAAATATTGAAATAAAATATAAAACATTACTATATTAATCACGTAATTTTTAAACATTACTTTTAGTTAAAACTAACACATATTTATATACAATGAAAGTTTACACAAGCAAGTGCATGCAAAAATGAGTCATTATTGACAAACTAAATTTTGTCCATTTTTATATTATTTTTCTATGCTATACATCAGACATAATAAACATTTCTATTTAAGAATAATAATAGGACTTAATACAACAACTTACTAAATTTTATTCCTAAAAATTATCTAATGCTCAAATTCTATAACATTTGTTACAGACAACAAAGATTTGTATTTTACAGCTCAACCTGGTTGGTTGGTTTTAACATCACATTAGTACTGCCAGTGGTGGATCCAGAACTTCACTTTTGGGGGGGCTAAGATTTTTCGAGATGTTATTCCAGATCAAGAAAAAATTTACAATCTTAATATTAGTGTGCATTCCGTAGATACATTAGACTGCACTAAGAAAATGTTGCAGTAATTTATTTATAATTATTACAAGGTGAAATTTTGAAAGATTTTAAATTTTTTTTTTAATAATACATGAGCACATGCATGTATGTTATATATTAATGGGAAATGCAACTAAAACATAAGATGTTATTAAGGTGTCTATGGGGGGGGGGGGGAGGAAAGGTAATAATCATTTTTTTTTTTTTTTTTTTAAAGACAATCCCATGTAATATATACATGCAACAATGATTACCCACAAAATTTGCACATAGTAATGACTTGATGTCATTGTTATTTGTACAAAATAAAAGTATTAAAATGTGATTTAGGGACATCCCATAGTAAACTTGAATAACTATATCAATTTCAAGAAATTCCTTAAATATTTACGGTGTTAAAGTTGACGGACAGGCAGATGGATGGAAAATCAGACATATAGACCAATTCATATAATAATCCCTCTTAAACATCATTAGAAAGTGTTAAAAATGATTAATGCAAAAGAAAATGAAATTCCAGCAATTTCCAATTATAGCGATTAATGTAACTGAATATTTTTTGTGTTTGTCGCCCTGTAAATCTTAATGCTAATCATTCTACATTCTATAGAAATCTTTTTTTGTGCGCATATGTATTGTTAATGTCAATTTCATTATGATTTGCATGAAATAAAAGTGTTAAAATATGATTTATAGAAATACCTTTCATAGAACGCAATGCTAGAAAATTCTTTCTTGTGTCCCTGTAGACAAATGAATGACAGTATTTAGCCCATTTTCAATAGCAAAAATTATTATGAATGAAATGGATTTCATTTCAGAAAATTTTGGAGTGGAAGGCTTATTTTTTATACCAACTATGTGAAAAATACCAGAGCCGGGAATCAAACCCAGGCCTTCCACTATACGTACGGATGCTCAAACCATTGAGCTACCCTGGCTGATTACCAGCTAGGCATTTCTCACATAACATTCGTTGGAAGTCACCGAGTATGTAAGCACAGCTATATCAAGTGAAGTGAATGTTATGTGAGAAATGAAGAATCAAGGTAAATCAGTATTAAAGCTGAAAAGGAAATTTTGGGGGGAAAAAAATTGACCCTTATAGGAGATGGCCCTTAAATAGAGGTGGACTTTTACAGAGATTTTTGATTGCTGATGTTTATTTAACTATGACAGATATTTAAATTGATTTTACTGAAAAATTCAATCATTCCAATATGAATTTAAGTTTTCCTAGACACCCCCCCCCCTTTAGATCTGCCACTGAGTACTGTCCTATGGGTAATTGGTGACGGTCTGGGACACACCCCTAAGGATAGTCTGGAGACATTCCATCACAACTTTGATCCTCCACAGAGAGGAAAAGCTCAATCTAGAATGATTCCTAAGATGTACTAAAGTTAAGTATATAATCAACATGCAAGGGTGAAACTACTTAACATTGAAAAACTCTGAAAACTAACATTTAGGATGCAAAATAAAGAACAATATTTATTAAAACCTATAACAAGTGATATTTAGAAAGTTCTTAATGTATTATAAGGCAAATTAAACATTCAAAATGATAAATTTCTATAAAAGTATAAGAACAAACTAATCTAACATGAAATTCAGAGACAGCAAAATTTTCAGAAACCCTGAATTCAGGAATAGCCCCTGAAAGTTTCACTCCTGTCAACACTGTAACAAATGTATGCAATTTAAAATAAAACGATCAACAAATAATTATTAGAATAATTTATACAAAACAAAAAATTTCAAGTGATACTTTGAAATACTGCAAGTAATTTAATTTGACTAAAGCAAGGCAAATCACTACAACACTAAAAAGAATTTGATGTTATTACAAGATGTAGATATCAGTTAGACATATTATACATAAAACAATAATTTGGGTAACTTATTTAAAAAATCCTTTCTATGTGTCCCTTTAAAAAAATATGAAATTGTGGTCAATTTTCAAACATGAAAATTTTGTATAAATTATTAACAAAGTATCAGACTTTTGTAGTAATTTGATAATATTTACAAAAATTATAAGTTACATGATCAATGAAAATTAGGTAAGCAAACATTTAATTTTTAGATTATACTTAATTTTCATAAAACGACACAAATAAATCCATTTATTTATAACAATAACTATCAAAATCATTGACTTCAATCAAATTATATCAGAAAACAAATTTTTAAAAAATATACTAATAATCAAAATAGTATTTGACAAAAAAAAAAAAAAAAAAAAAAAAAAAATTACATTTGAAAAATTGCAAAATTTTAGTTACCTTATCGTCAACAACATTAAGTTCTTTGGATTCTGTACGATCAATTTTCAATACTCGAAATTTATTTTCTGTATTATTACATCCAACTAAATAAAATCTCTGTAAAACAAAAATAGTAAATACAAGTTATTAATTGATTTAAAATATAAATCTAATGAAAAAATATATATTACAATCAATAACTTCAAAAGAAATTATACGCAGTTTTGTTTCCTTTTATTTTCACATTGGAACAGATTATCACAAATGTAAAACAAAATTATAAAATTTCTAAAATAATAATGTAGTAAAACCACCTTTTAAAAATCTTTGGACCATGTTACATTACTTTTAAAGAAAATCACTAAAACAGCAAAAAGCTAGATTTATGCAATTAATAACCACTTATTTTCTTTTATACGTATTAAAAAAAAAAAAAAAAAATGTATCATTATTATTATCTTTTTTTCATTTCAAAAATTTTATAATATTTAATCAACTTTTTTTTTTCGCCACAAAAGTAAAAAGTTACATACAACATCATTCACAGTTTTTGGAAACAATTTTAAAAATCATTTTTTACATATGAAGCGCATTTTTCTTGCAACGATATGCTTCTATTTAATAGTCTTGATTCTGAAATCTTGCTCGAATTTTCCAAAAATTTTATCCCATATCTATTGCTCCTTTTCCTTATTGTTCAGTATCCTTGCATTCCATTTATCTAGGGGTTGTTTTCACAAATCAAAAGTGATAAAACCCATAAGGGAATCCTCACATAATTTTACAGTTATTATTATTTTAATGGAATTTATTTTATTTCTGTTTCAAATTATAACCTGCCTTTAATAAGTGGCAGTTGACTTGGAATGTTTGTAATTGGAAAGAATTTATCCACATTTTAATACGACAACAATATTATTATAAGCAGACAATAAATAATTACACACCCCACCATAAAAATATTTTTAATTATAAATTTTTAATGCTGCCAAAAAAAGAAGACCACACAGCGAATAAATGCATTGAGAAACAATAAATTCAGCATAAAGGAAAGTGTAAAGTTAATGGCATATCTTTATTAAGCAAGGAGTGGAATTCCAAGAAATTAATAACACAAAGAATTCTGATATTACTCATTTTTGCAGATGCCTAAAAATCATAACTGAATTTTTGCTGGGTGGGATGTTTTTTACAGTAATGTTTTTATTGTGATATCATATCTTTTTGCAGGTTATATACAATATACTCTCAGCTGTAGAATTCTCAATCTGCAGAATTGAGTGGCACAGGTTCCACAGATAATAAAAATCATGGATAAATTACAAATAAAGTGGAAATATGGGTTAAATGAGATTTAAAAAAAATTCTTGCACAAAAACTCAATTGTATTGAAAATAAAAGATTATACAAACAATAAATATAATCACAATATAATAAAACAGGATTCTCACTAAAGCACAATACAGCGAGAATTTTGCATGTTTTTTTTTCTCACATAAATTTTTTAGCATTGAGAGAAAATTGTGTATTTTTCTATGGCCAAATTATTAAGTTTTTTTGTTAAAAAACAGGTCATTTAAAAAAAAACAACAATCCTGATATGTAAAACCTTTCACAGAAATAAACTAATTCAAACAGACCCTTCTCAAAAGTTGAATGATTTAAAAAAGTTTAAAGAGAAGATGATTTTAAAAAGTTTAAAGTTAAAAGAGAATTACATATTTTGCTGATCAGTTGCAAAAATATTTTACTTTTCTACAATGAAACATGAGAAGAAGCTTAAAATTTATACACATGTTATAAATCATTGTTGCACAAAGTGTATACATTTTGGTGAATCTAGTACTTGTAATTTTTTACAGGGACACAAAGAAATACAGTGGTGGACATAATTATAAGACACCTATCTAATTTGACAAATAGTGAAAGAAATGATTCAGAGCTTAAAAATGTTTTATCAAATACGTCAAAAACATAAATTTATTCTGTTATCACACGCAATTGTTTTACAGAAATGATATTTTTATAGAGTTTAATAAAAAAAAATTTAAAATACCATGGACAAAATTATAAGACACCCTAACATTTTAATTAAAACACCTGCTTTTTTTCGAAAATAATGTGCAATATGCAAATTTTCTGCACACTGTTATGACGTTAGCAGTTAACTAAAGCAGACGATAACCAACTTCCCGCATTTACAAACATTCCATGAGGTACAGAATTAAAAGAAAATGAAATTCGCGAAATTTGGAGATTAAATGGAACTGGTGCTTCAATTAATAATATTTCAAAAGTTATTAAATGCTCTAGATGTGCAATTAGAAATGTTTTGAAAAGAGGAATTAATGGATCGGTGATTAAAAGATCTGGATGTACTCCTTGCTTGTCCTCGAGAGACAGACGTCATGTGCTTTCGCTCGCTACAGAAAATAAGATGACCACTACAGGCATTAAAAATGCTTTGAAACTGAATTGTTCAAGGATAACCTTCCGCAGGGTGTTGCATAATGCTTCCTATGTAAAATATAAAAAATTGAAGAATAAAACCACCGCTTCTAAGCTAGCACAAAATGGAGCATCTAAACTTTGCTAAACAAACTACTACTACCTCCAAATGCTACTCTGTGTTATTTTCTGATGAAAAAAAGTTTAACTTGGATGGTCCTGACGGGTTTCAATATTATTGGCATGATTTACGGAAGTCTCCTCATGTACTAATGAGCCGACAAATGGGTGGAGGCTCATTAATGGTTTGAGCTGGTTTTTCGGCTCAAGGGAAAACAGATATTGTTTTTGGGCATTCAAGAATGAATTCCGAAAAGTATAAGAATCTTCTTAAAAATCAACTAGCCATATATGGTGAACTTCTTTGTGGCGAAAACTACACTTTCCAGCACGATAACGCACCGATTCATGCATCACACGAAGCAAAAAAGTGGCTTTCAGAGCAAAGTATCAATGTTCTCCCGTGGCCTTCTCACTCCCCAGACTTAAATCCCATTGAAAAGTTGAGGGGGATCTTAGCTCGTGCGGTTTACCAAAATGGGAGGCAGTTTATATGTGTCGAAGACCTAAAGAATGCTATAAAATGTGCTTGGGAAGAACTGTCTTGCGATATTTTGTTAGAATTGATAGATTCGATGCTAAATCGCATCTTTCATGTTATAAAAAACAATGGTGGCACCACCAAATATTGAATAATCATGTTAGAGGATTTTCTTTTAGACCATTAATGTCAGCTAATTATGTTGACCACTGTATTTGGAAAAAACGGTTGGTGTCTTATAATTTTGTCCATTATGTTTTTAAGTTTTTTCATTAAATTGTATAAAAATATCATTATTATAAAATAATTATATATGATAACAGAATAAATTTATGTTTTTAACGTATTTGATAAAACATTTTTAAGCTCTGAATCTTTTCTTTCACTATTTGTCAAATTAGATAGGTGTCTTATAATTATGTCCACCACTAGGACTGGGCTTTATATCGATGTAAATTAAAATATCGATTTAACGCTAATATCGTTTATCCTATTTAAATATTTCATCTTCCGTAAAATATCGATGCAGAAACATCCGAACGTATGATTCCAGGCTAAACCAAATAAATAAAGTTGGAATAATGCCAGGCAACTATTCATTATTCATTCAAAGGGATTCTGATTTAGTGTAAAGCATGCAGTCATAGACAGCTAAATCATGAGAATCCCAATTGAATATAGTTGGAATAATGCCAGATATTCATTCAAAAAGATTCTGGTTTAGTCTAAAGCATGCACACTCACAGACAGCTAAATCATGGAGATTGAAGTGCCGTTTCGATTTAGTGTTACGCAGGCGCATTGGGGAAAAAGAGAATATCAGTTTAAGACTTGTGCACACTAGCAAAATGAAAATCGATTCTGATGCAAAGCTTTCCGGTTAAGACGTTAAGTTTGACTAGTTGAAATGAGATTTATTCATTCATTCATTCGTTTGATTATTGGAGACATTTTATCAATATTAGTATTTTATTCTGCTATTTTTTGTTATAGTTCCAGTTCCTATAATTTAAAAATAAGAAACCTCGGTTTCGGTTTATTAGATAAGTAAATTAACTGTTCTTTATGAATATTTTATATAATTAATATTTTTTCATTAAATTCACTATAGAATATGACATTGTCATATTGTCAAAAATAAATTAATATTTAATTTAAACAACAGCGTTATCTAAGTTAGATATCATTATTCTAATGTTTAAATATCTAATTTTTGTTTTTTTCGAAGTCAGTTATTAACAGCATATAGTATGGGTATTTAAAAATAATTTTATATACGGTGAAAGTTGATGCTTCCCCTCCCCCCCCTTCCAATCCAATGCACTAAATTGTTGTTCTATCAATTTTATTTTTCTATACTGAGTTATAGTTATTTAAATCTTTTTGTATTTTGTAGTATTTGATGTAATTTAATCTAAAATAAGTAAAAATTTTCAATCTTCAATAAAAAGAAAATCTTGTAATTTTTTTAAAGAAATTGTATTTTAGAAAATTTTAATTAAGAATTATATTTATTAGGGGATACAAGGCAATATAGAAATTTAATATCATGTGTGAAGTTCTATTAATTAGCAATTTTCTGCTGATTGTCATTTTGCAATTCATTCGTATGTAACTGGGGAATATAAAAATTTTAATGGATTAAAAAGTAATAAGAAATAATAAAATTCTGAATTTATTAATTAGTTAAAATAATAATGAATTGGGGTGTTTTTAAATGTTCTGATCTGAAGATTACTCACAAAAGTCATGTCACGAGTCAATGTGAAATTCTATAACTTGTGGTAAAAGAAAACTGTGCTATATTAATTATACTGTGTTGCGATGTGTAAATTTTGAACTGTGGAAAATAATGAATAATTTTATAATAATTAGTATAAACATTATATCTTTATCAGAAGTCAGATTTTTTCAAAGGCCTTATTTTAGTAAAAAAATAAATGCCTATTAAGATAATAATTTCGAGAAAAAAATTTAATTTGGTTAAACTAATTTTCCTATGGTCCATTGTTGATTTTTGCGTTTGTATTCATTATACGAAAGTACTTGTAAAAATTTTTAACTTCTGGCTTTCAATGGATTTACACGTTTTGAGGAGTCTAGAGAACGTTTTGACCACTTTTGGTAACACTGCATTAAATCGATATATCCTTATATCGGTATTTTATATGAACGATATATCGATTTAAGAAATGTCAACATCGCCCAGCACTATCCACCATTGTATTCTATATCATTATGATCTATGGCTTCAAATTATTTGAAGTGCAAGAGCATAAAATTAAACAATGGGGAAAAATAAACAAACCCCATATTATTCACTTTTGTTTATGTAATGACTTATCTTACTTTATTTATACAATTGTTAATCACTCAATACTCGGAAAGTCGAGTGGAGTCACTCCAGATTTTTTAAATATGCTTTTTAATTTTAAACTCTTTAAAAATTGATTTCTATTATATTTTTTATTTATTTGTTTAATTGCCTTTATAATCCTATAAATATTTAGCACAGTTTGTATTAAATATTAATTATAATTATATTTAATACTATATATTAAACAACTATATATTACAGTATATATAGTTAATAAACAAATAATAATGTCACATATTAAATCACTATATATCCAATCGAAAAAATAATATAGATGCCTCTATAATCAAGACCATAACCAGAAAAAATTTTGAAAGGGGTTTTAAATTTTATTTTAATGGATATTAGATCTAAAAATAATTAGGATGGAAGATTACTTTAGAGATTATTATTAGAAAACTATTACAATTATATATATATATATAGTAGGGTAGCAGGGCTCAAAATTTACGGTCGTTAGTCATATTTTACAACTATAAATTTCGTTTTGACGACTGTGATTTTACACCCAGTCGTCATTTTTTACGCCTAACTTTCTGTTATTTCATTTTTTTTTAATGAGGCATGTGACATCTTGAAACTTTCGTTTCTAGTATTTCAATTTATTCTTTGGTCTTCTCAAGGTCATAAATCTTTCTTTCTTTCAGTAGGGATTCACTAATTTAATCAATGTGTTACCCCATAATATATCTATTGACAAAGAGGCAATTACTGAAGTGTTTGAAGATTACAAACTTTGGGCAAAAGAAAAATTAAATATCCCATGTCTGTCTGCTTGGCAGCGTTTGCTGGCTGAATCAATTTTATCTTCTTCCTTTCCTAATTTAAGGAAAGTAATAAATTTCATTATGATTCTTCCCTTAAGTACAGCTGAGTATGAAAGGGGATTCAGCCATTTTAACTTAATCAAAAGAAGAAACAGGCACAGTTTGTTAACTTCTACCATAGATGATTTACTATTTATTCAGCTATATGGACCAAGTTTAGAAGAACCACAACCTGCTATTGATTTATGGTGGAATGATGTTAAGTAGGGATACGTAAGACGTCCAGAGTTAAAAAAAAAAAAAAAAAAAAAAAAAATGTATTTTTAATAATTTTTTTTTCTTATTTGCAAGGTATTTGTGTGCCGTTTATTTCTAAGCATTGTGAATCATTAGATGTATATACATGCACATTTATGAGCAAACAAATCATTTCAAAATGGCAACTAAGTAGAACATTACAATGACAACTAAAAGAAAATTGTTAGGTGCCATTGACGCCTGACTTACCGATTGTACTTTCGAGCTCTGTAGGGTAGTATATATTACTAGTCTACTGGAGTTACTCTATGCCTACAGTCTAGCTTTTATATTCGTTAATTATAATATATATATACATATTGAAGAAGGATTTTTTTTTTTTTTTTTTTTTTTTTAATGTACAAATTTTCAGGGTGGATTTAAACTCCATTACTCCCTACCTCCCCTTGGTTAAGGCTATCTCTAGAATGCATATATAGATTACAGTTTAGTTTTATTGTCTATGTTAACTCAAAATTCACCTTTTTTCCCACTAGTTTTACAATTTTTAAACATAGATGCAATATATAAATATATAGTGCTTCATATATTTCATCAAACAATTTTTCCTGTCTTAAGCGTGTTTATTTACGGTATGTTAAAAATATGCGCGGAAAATTAAGAACTTAAAATGATAAAATTTATTTGAATAAAACTCTAAAGGAAAAATTTCTTTTATTTTAATAATTACATTACAAAACACATTAATACACTTGGGCTTTTGAACAAAAGTTAGCTTACTGATTTTGTTTTGTATAAAATAATTTTTTGCACCAAGCTAATAATAGGATGCGCCGAAGTCGACATGTTAGTCATCATTACGTTATGATATCAACTAATTTAATTACTGGTCATTATTCTTAGCAATTATGAAAAGAAAGGATTATTTAAGATTTATAAACATATCAAATATTAAAGCTATGTCATTTTTTACGTAAAATTTAAATTTTTCTAGCAGACGAGCGAGAATATTTATTTTTTCCCATGAATATAACTGATGCCAGTCACAGAAAATAAAAAAGTTTTCGATTCAAAACAAAAAAAATATGTATGAACTTCACAAATTGCGAAGGCTGTTGATTATCTCCGGAATGTTGCTGAAAACGGGTGAGAATGCAATTTTTTTTTCTTTTCACACTATCGGATGATTCAATGAACCTATCAGCGCACTGGTTCTGGCCACTTTTTGTGGTATTTTGTTTTAATTTCGTTAAAGTTAAAGGTCTGTCTGTTTTGGGGGACGGATGTAAGTTAATGTTTTAGGAGAAAGGGTAAGACATTTAATATATATTTCGTGTATTTTAAACGTAAATGTGTACTTCTGTTAAGAAAATTATTGATCAGTAAATTAAAAGTTATTAAGAAATTGTATTGTATTAGTTTTTACGGAAAAAGAGAAGGTGAATAAACATTGCACTTTTTAACATTACTGTCTTGTAACTCGTTTAGAAAAATTGTTTTTATTTTGCGTAGTCTTTTTCTGATTAATTTCTTAAAGTTCTCTTTTTTAACATAAGTGTAATATAAATTATAGTCTCCTTCTTTTTGTTAAGGTAAAGACTTTCATGGTAGTTCTTTTTCCCTATTTATAATCGGTATTGTTAATTTATTTTTCATCTCGGTGTTTTAATTCTAAAAAAAAAAAATCTCTCCTTCTTTCTGTTTTGGTATTTTCAGTAACATATATGTTTGACTAGATGTATTCATTTTAAATAAATATATGTTCATGTGTAAACGTAACTCGTCAAGTCTACTGTAAAAATACTCGTCAAGATTTGTATCAATAATAAATTAATAAAATTTGTCTAGAAAATAACTTTATTCCATCTGTTTTCCTACAATCCTTTTTAAAAAGTTCTTTAATTTATTTATTTATGTTATGACCAACAAGGAATATTGCAATGTGTTTCTATTTTTATAATATACTGTCTAAATTAAGTAAGCAAAAAAAATAATTTAGTTTCCTAATGAAGGGGGCCCCCACCAAGAGTGCAAATAACTTGCAGTTTCTGCTAGGTGCTGAGTTGTCATTTTCCCAAACTCTAAAAGAATTTAGTAATAAACAATTAATGATCAATACTGCAGTACAGTCTTTGAGTTTGAATACTGATAGAAGTAGAGTACAGATTCCCTATACTGGCTATGGAGAAAAATTCTGCACACATCACTGCGGTTTTTGCACCTTCTTTTGGCAATAATCGCTTTCTTGGCAGTTGGTTTTTCAGATTTTGCATGTTTTAAAATTTTAAATGGTTTGTTCCTCTTATTTCCAAATCCAAAACTATAAAGAAAAGTCAAACAGAACATCTTCTAGTCAATAACAATTAGAGATTACTTAGTTTTATTGAAAAAACCCACCTGGGTTTTTCCGGGTCGGGCAAAATGAAACCAATTGTGCTTCCATTTGTGTGCTTGCTTATCAAATGACAGTTTTGAAATGGACAGTATCGAACAAATTGAAGTAGCCCTTTTATATAATTGAATCCCAATTATATATGAACAACATTATATCATGTACTGTACATAATATTTACTTTCGTGTTATTTTGTATATTTATTTGAATTATCTAGCGGCCTTAAAATGACAGCAATTTCACGCTAAATATAATATTACAATATGCTATGAGTGCTACGTCTATCATATGAGACAACAAATTTTTTTTTTTGGTTTATATATATTTCATTTTTAGTTAATACTGATTCTGGTATAAATATAAAAATAAATAAATAAATATGTAAAGCTAATCATGGTACAGCCTTATTATAGCTCCCCTTCTGGCGACTTTTGAATTTTTGTTGCCATTTCAGAGAAAAATACGTAATTTATGTGATTATTGTTTGTTTCTTTCTTTTCATTTTTTTTTTTTAATCAATATTTTATAATTTATTTATATTATTGATGCACTACTTGGCTTAAAGTAGCTGTTGTGAAAGTAGAGTCCTTGGCGAAAAAAGTCCGATCTACTTCAGCATCAGATTTTTAAAAATTTCCTAGGATTATCAACATGGGTGAAAGTTTTCAGTCTATTGACTGAATTCAGTCTTTTTTTATGTGTTATAATCAATGGCGGCTCGTGACAGGAGCTGCAGAGTTGCAGCCCCCCCCCCCCCCCCAGAAATATTCAAAGTCAACTTATAAAATATCAACTTATAAAATATTTTGAAAATAAATATTATTATATAGCATCATGCATATAGAAGAGCAGATTACTTCGCTATTATGAAAAATTATCAAAAAGTTGAGAAAAATTAACCAGTTTTAAGCATAATAGTGTCTCCAATATTCGTAAAGGGGCTGTTCGTTCATGCAGCTCCCAAAAAAAGAGATTTCTTTAGGGAAAGGACAATTAAAACCTCCCCTACTAGTTTTCCCTACCAGTTTCGACCAATGAAACTAATCACGGTGGAGCTGCGTTTGATGCAGCTCCGATCAGATTAGGGATTTTGGTAATGCTGGGAAAGAACAATTTCCCTTTGCAATCTACGTTTTTTCTTCACAGTTTTTGAGGCGATATTCGCTGTGTTTGAAGATTATTTATGCATGAGAGGTAGAAAATTTAACATAAAGGCTAATCACGATTATATGAGGGGAAAAAAAGTCGTTTTTATTTATGTTTTCCAACAGATTTTTATTTTATTTTACATGGAAAT
Source organism: Salticus scenicus (assembly GCA_963930645.1). Taxonomy (NCBI): domain Eukaryota; kingdom Metazoa; phylum Arthropoda; class Arachnida; order Araneae; family Salticidae; genus Salticus; species Salticus scenicus. Next base: position 234,382,524 of record OZ005653.1, on the reverse strand, counting down.
TTCACACGGTTTTCCGGTTTCTTGCTTTATCAATGGCAGAAACGTTGAATAGACAAAATCACAAATCTTGCCTTTTATTAAATATAGTATTTAAAATTTATGAAGTGTTTAATTGCTTTGTTGACAAGGTTATTATTATTAATTTTCACTTTTACTTTAATGACTGTTTTTAATTTTGATGAGAAATATTAGCTGTCGAACCTTTCTTAAAAACACAAGATTACTAAATTTTTAATTTCTGACACTTTCCTACTACGAAGTTGAAGAGCATTTATAACATCTTTTCGTGTGTTTTTCTATTTGAGTGAGAATTTTCATAAATATGCTTGGAAATTTCAGAATTTTAACATCTTATTTAAAATGACCACACCATTTTTCGTATTGAAAATGGAGGTATGTTTCGTTTACAGGAATGAGCAAAAAATTCTTACACATTACGCGTTATGAGAAAATTAATTTAAATACATTTTAGCAGTGTTATTCTGCTTCAGAATCTAGGAAATTCATATAAATTATTCTAAAGCCTAAGTAAGTTATCCATTTGAAAAATTTTGTATTTTTCATTTATACTTTTTTTTTCTTCTTTTTTTTCAAGGACGCACACAGCATACAGAATGCAATACTGGCTTGACTATGTGTGGTTTTAGTTTTGTGATAATATTTCAAACCAAATTAAACTGATATGTACTATTGAAGTCTTTTTAAATATATTTAAAGGAAATAGTGTTTTAACATTTGTAGATTTTTACTTTCTTCTATCTTCAATAGAAGAAAGTATTGGATTCGTAAAAATTTTCGATTTCGGGTTTTTGATGGATTTACACGTTTTGAGAGATGTAGAACACGATTTTACCATTTTTAGAAAATGTCTGTCTGTCTGTGTGTGTGTGTGTGACAAAATTTTGTGGCAACTGTATCTCTGGAACTACTGCACAGAACTTCATACAAATTGGTATGTAGTTGCACCTTGACATAAATTAGTGCCTATCAACTTTTGGTAAAAATCGTCTTACAGGTTGCGTTGCCATCCCGCTTTTTCTAAATTTTCAACAGGGTGATAAAGGCAAAAATTTTCAAGATGGGTATCTTTCAAAAGGTCTCGTCAGTACCTTTAAAACGAATGGTTGAACTACAAATCTGTGATAATTTAAAACAAAGTTATCGATTTTTTTTACTTTTTACGAAAAAAAAACTTAGAAAAAAAATCTTTTTTTTTTTTTCTCTCCCCTTAATTTTATCAAACTCCCACGGTTTCCGTGTTCTGACAAACTTAAACTAATTTTTGCTTTTTTCCCTTAATTTTGTCAAAGTTCCACGGTTTCCGTGTTTTGACAAACTTTGACAAAATTTTGGGTAAAATGTGAAAATTATTCTAAATTTGTCAAAACACGGAAACCGTGGGACTTTGACAAAATTGGGGGGGAAATGCAAAAATTTGTTTAAGTTTGTCAGAACACGGAAACCGTGGGAGTTTGATAGAATTAAGGGGAGAGGGAAAAAAAAAAAAAAGTTGGACTTTGACAAAATTTTGGGTAAAATGTGAAAATTTGTTAAAGTCCCATTTTTTTCCCCTCTCCCCTTAATTCTATCAAACTCCCACGGTTTCCGTGTTCTGACAAACTTAAACTAATTTTTGCTTTTTTCCCCTAATTTTGTCAAAGTCCCACGGTTTCCGTGTTTTGACAAACTTAGAATAATTTTCATATTTTACCCAAAATTTTTTCAAAGTCCCACTTTTTTTTTTTTTTTTTTTTTTTTTAATTATTGTTGCTGAGTGAATTTGTATAGGAAAAGATAGAAGAAAGTCATGTGGTGGCCACAACATACTAGTTTTTTTTTGTAATGCACAGCAATACAGAAGATATCTGTTACGTTACTGACTATATGCGATAAATTTTGGAAATTGATTTTTATTTATAATAAGGGATTTCGTATCAAAATTTTAGTATACTGTATTGTGTGTGTAAAGTTTGCATTTTTAAAATAATAACCTAAAATGTTCGTAATGTTGGCAAGTATTTCATAATCTATGTAATGTGTATGTTTTACATCAATGTTAATTCTTTCAATTAATATTTCAAAGGATGGTTCTAAATAAATTTATGAAACACATCATTATAATTGCACTTTTAAGATATGGGCATTGTATTAATATAAAGTATAAGACAGGAATTTTAAAAATAAATAAATAATTATAATTTGACATAAATGTGACATCTAATGTTTCTTTATGCTAAAAGAAAGTGACATTAAATATTTCAGATTATGACAATAGTTGCTAGATAAAATCATTTATTATAAAGATTAATCTTTCCAAAGATTTAAAATTTTAAAAATAAACAATATTTTATTCTATTTTATTTATTTATTTTTTAAAAAAAGATAATTTTTAAATACATATCTTAAATATAATTTAATTTAATACTGGAGTACAATTTTTAATTTACACTTTTCCTTGCTGTGTATTTCTAAACTCTTAAATTCTGTGATAGACTAATTCTTATGCAACATACAAAATGGTCTACAGCAATTGGCAGTGACGCTATATTTCCTATCTAAAAGAAATAGGATGGAGATTCTAAGATTTATATCTAATATTTTGAATATATTCATTTAATAAACATTACTGTAAAATTTACACGCCGAAAGGAATTCCCCATGGATAAAATGAAGAAAGAGAAAATAATCATTATTCCATAATTCTCATGTGAATAATATATTAAGTAAAGATTATATATATATATCAAAGCGCGAAATTTCTGCTCGCCAGCTCGCCATTGGCGAGTGGAATTTTTACTGTGGCGAGTAAAAATTTGGTCAAGTTATAGATGGAATTCTTACACGATATGGTGACAGAAAACATTCTTTTTATATATTTAAATAGGGCAAAATCTTGTGATCTTATACCCTTATATTTAACCTCTCCTTTTTCTCTTCTCAGAGTGCCGAGTCTGTGTGTGTGCTGTCCGATGATCGCCCCAGCCTGGGAAAGGAAAAATGCTTAGCTTAGTGCATGCATAAAAGTTTAACTCTTCGGCAATTTCGTTTCTCGCACTCTGATTTCTCCAAGCAGAGCAGAGAGCTTCTTTGCCCGTCGCCCACTATCCCAGAAAAGATAATTGCGAAAGTTAGCTTTGCGATATTGGCGTATGAAAATGAACCCAAGCCCTTTTAAAGAGACTGCCTATGTTTATTTTTTTGAATAATGATCAGAAAACAATTCACATTTTCCAGTTTTTCACTTGTAATGATTTGTAAGCAATGAATTTATCGAAAAAGTAATTCTAAAATGGTTATTTCAGATGACAATTATGAAGCTGTACACATCGACATTCTGTCTGGTTACAAAAATAAAACGGACAAAAAAGACATTTCTGATGTAAAAAGTTAAATTAATAAATGGGTAAATAATTAAGCTTAATGTTTCAAAATAAAAAGATTTTCACAGGATATTGTTTGACAAAGAGTTTTTTTTTCTTTAATGAATCTTTGCATTTATGTTATTATATATTTTAATCTTTTTCAAATCTCAAATACAATACATTATAATGATTTTTAATTATAGATGACTATGAGACATGGTGATATACGACATACTTTTATTTAATATATATAATTTTAGGCATATTTGTAGAAGCATTTCAAATAGTTGAGAAAAATAAAAAAAACCCAAAATGCTTAAAAAAAAAAAAAAAAATGACAACCCTAATTTATGGCGAGTAAAATTTTTTTTGGCGAGTGCAATCTGAGTTGAAATTTCAGGCCCTGTATGTATAAATAATTTATTTGTGTTGTGTGTATGTTTTTTTCTTCTTTCTTTTCTTACAGACTTTGGTTTATAATTCTAAATATTCAAATAAAATTTTCAAATTGTTTCATTTTATACAGGTCCTCTTTTTACTTTTTTGGTTATCGCTCATATGCTTTTTGCTTCCAAAGGAAAACTTTGAAAATATTTTCTTTGAAATAGTCACTGTTCTAAAATTTTGAACTTAGAAAATTTTTTTCTTTGTATACATTTATTTGTACTGTCTTCTTTGGTTTTTAGATTATTTATTAGTTAATCTTTGTTTCAAATACTTTGCATAGTAAACTGCGTGAAATACATTTCTTTTCTTTTTACTTTCCGAACATACACATTACGTAACAAAATGTTTGTAATTATGAAAAAAAAAAATTGACTGAGATTTTGGTATATTTCTGCGCTTCAAGGTCTCCTGGGTTCATTTTTACTATTTTTATAGTGTGAGTATGTGTATGAATGTGAGTGTACAGTACACGATAACATCTAAAAGCTTGGTTCGATTGAGCTGAAAGTTGGTAGATATGTTAAAGGTCACCGTCATATGAACTGTTCAGAATTTAATGGATGTACGACTTCTTTTACAAGGACACAAAATAAATAAATAAACCATATGATTTTGATTATTAATTAAATTTTTAAAGTGCTGTAGCGCCTAAATGTTTTATCCGATTGAGCTAAAAATTGCTAGGTAGGTTACAGGTAGTCGTCGCACGATTTATATAGTTTTGATGAGCACAGGACTTATAATTCTTTTACAAAGATACAAAAAGAAATTCCTTATCATCATGGACTACAGATTTGAATTATTTGCTATTATTATCGCAAGAAATGTAGAGATATACATAAGTATGTAATCAAACTATTTATTATTGTTTTTATGTAAATCATTGCGTGTATCTTTTTAAGTTGATTTAGGAAAGTTGATTTACAATTACATATGTATACTTCATACCTTCTTAGAGAAAATAATAATATGCAGATAAAAAATATTTTCATGCGGAAAATTGATTATCATTAATAAATAAAGTTAACAAAACCTTCAGATTTTTTTTTTCTAACGAATGTTGAATAATATAAAATTTTTAATTCTGTATCCTGTATTACTTTGCTTTTTGCTCAGTATGTGCATATGAAATCTCAATCCCCCCAAAATAGATTCAAAGATTCAACAGAATTTTACGAAAAATCGCCAAATCTAGCTGAGGGGAAATACTATAGTTGTTCCATAAACCACTTTCGCTTTTTTGTCAAATCGTATTTAGATATGCAGTGATGCAGCCCCCCTGAAAAGGAAAATCGCATGAGCCGCCACTGGTTATAATACAGATAGGCCAATTTTATGAAATTAATCTTTGTTAGAGGCAAATAAAGGTCCCAATTTTTTTTCTGAATGTTATTATTAATTACATTAATTTATTATTAATTACATTATATGTTATTAATAATAATATGTTATTATTAATTACATTATCTATTAATGTTAATTCAATTATGTTAATAAATAATTTTGCTAAGTTTTCATACTTATACTTATTAATGTATGTTTTGAATATCTACATACATTATGTATGAGTTTATTATATTTTACCCAATATTACAAAATATATATATACTTCAGTCCAGCAAAAATGTTTTACTTTCACCCATGATTATCAATAAGTAAAGCTCTTTAATATAATGCTGAATTAGCTTTCATGCCAAAACATACTATTAAAAAAAAAAATTAAAATCGAGGTATATTAAAAAAAATTATGAAACAAAGTTCAGAAGAAACATGCTGGATTTTTAATATTATTTAATTTTAAAGTTATAATGACGTCATTTTGTCATATGCAAAGCAAATTTAATATTTGATAATTTCTTAATTATTTGTGTAAAAGTATATTTCATTTTACGTCGAAAAAAAAAAATTAATTCATTACCTTTTCTTGCGATAATTAAAAATTTAAATCACTAATTTTAAAGCTATTTATTACAATGTTATTATTTTCGCATTTTAATTAATTTTTTAAAAATCTAATAAAAAAATTAAAAAATCGGGCTTTGTGGTGCATCAGGAGAAGTCAATAATCCATCCAAATTTGTGTAGCTCTGCGTTCAGCTGTTTTCCTAAAAAGCACTAAATGTACACACAGACCACATACACACACACATCTTATTTTATTATATGTATAGATGAACTTTTTTTTTTTTAAACTCATTTTTCCTTATGCTGCTGAAATAAGTTTATATTTAAAATAAAAATATTGGCAGTACCTATTATATATCATTTTCATTAATTTCGGTGTTATTACTTCAAACATTAAGTAACTATTTTATGCATTTATAATTTTTATTTGTTTTCTTATAGTATTTAATGTTTCATTTCAGCTTTGATCTAGAAGTGGCAGTATTTGCTAGCATAGAATCATTGAATAAATATATTTTACAGAACATGAACAGAAGTATTTTGCACTCTCTTCAGTGGCAAGTTCATAGTATATATTTACAGTTCTTAATGGGCAGATTCTCATTTATACCTTAGCTTATACCCAAGTCTTACTCTCAAGAAACATTGGAGAACTTTCCAGAAGAGGAGGGAGGCTGCTGTACACCCCATTTACTTCGAAGAATGGGGTCTATGATCAGCAGCTTCTTCCAAACTGGAGGGCATTTGCTGTCTTCTGGAACATCAGAATCAACTCGGAATACTGTGCTTGCACTGCTGCAAGTTATGAGAGAAAAAGAAATGTCACATATTGAGTGGTGTTCTATAGAAAATTACATCAGTAATATACCAAAGGTTTGTTTAAAATATATAATCTTTTATTATATTTATGTAGTAGTGAAATAAACGTGGAAATAAAAAACAGAAAAAGAATATAATTCTCTATATTCTTTACTACTTATTGGATTTATTTATTTTGCAATTGAATACCAATAAGTATTTATGAAGTTTATTCACATAACAGTAGTATGTGCAACATCTATTTATATTACTTTTCTCAATTATCGAATTCATATACAGTTTCATATATGAGTTATAGATTTTAAAATAGCTCTGAATTGCTTTAATAGTTTTTTAATTTTTTTTTAATTATATGTTTTATTCTGTATGTGTTACTTACCCTTTTATGCATTATTAATACCTTTAATTGGTTCCTTTTTAGGGCGAAAATATCCTTTCTGTAGCAAGTGCCGATGGGTATAACTTACTACAGAGGGCTATTGGATTCAATTGTGTTGAGCTTGTGAAATGGATTTTGAATAGAGGATGTGATGTTAATAGAGGAGCATGTAGTTTACCTTTACATATTGCAGCTTTTCATGGAACTGAAGAAATTGTTGAATTGCTTCTTAAGCATGGAGCTAGAGTTGATTTAGAAGCAAGAATGTGTTTTCCAGGTCCTCATAATCCAAATTGTGAACTCAGGTTTTACATTGTTCCTGGTATGAATATGACTGAGAGAACACCTGATCGCTTGCAATCAGCTGAGTACTATGCTATAGATGGGGATCAAGCTGAAATATTAGAGCTTCTTCTTGCTCAAGGAGAAGATAATTGGCTACCTTGGCAGCAAAAACGCCCATTACTCCACCTTGCCTGTGAAAGAGGAGCTTGGAATTGTGTGAGATATTTAGTGTCTGAACGATCAGATGAAATAAACCAGTGCTATGATGAATATTATCCTATACATCAAGCTGCTATTCAGGATCTAAAGTTCTTAGAACTTCTTATTCAGTGTGGAGCTGATGTTCAAGTGCGTACTGCCACTCAACAGATGACTGTTTTGCATGTTGTGTTATTATCTGGGAGAAAATCGGCAGATGAAACTTTAAATACTATAAAAATGTTACTTGATCATGACTGTAAAGATTTGATCAATGAACCAGATACATTAGGTAACACTCCTCTTCATGCTTTAATTGTCAGATATGCTTTAGAAGAATCTAGGTATGGTTATAATCAAGAACCAAGACCTTGGAATAAATGGGATATGTTACACATGGTAAGATATTTGCTTCAAAATGGTGCTAGTCCTAGCATTAATCACCAGGGAAATAGTGCTTTAGCATGTGTTCTACGACATATTAGGGATTGGGAATTTCGATATGAGCTTTTAGAAATGTTATTACAAAATGGAGGAAATCCCAATTGTGTTGGAAGAGATGGATCAGTGCCTCTAATGGTGTGTTTAGTGCCACTAATCAATAAAGATCCTTTGCATTATCTGACACATACGAAAAAGGTATTTTATTTAAACTCTGTAAGGCTTCTTTGCAAATATGGTGCTAATCCAAATTGCTCTTCTCGAAGTAATCTTACGCCTTTGCACGTTCTGGTTTTCACTGCCAGTGAATATATAATTTTAAATAAAGAAGTTGAAAAGAACAATGCTTTTGCTTTTATCAGGCAATTACTAGTCATCCTTCTTCAACATGGACTTGATCCCAATGTAAGGTTCTCTCAAAGAACGCAACACATTCTATTAGCTTTGATGGATATGGTACAAAATGCTCGTGTTCCAAATGATTTAAATTATGTATATGATTTAACTCTAGTGTTACTTCAATATGGAGCTAATCCAAATACAAGTATCAGCACGACAGAACCTATGATATATCATTCACAGAGTTCAGTTTATATTAAGAAGCCTTCCAATTGGGTAAGTTTTATTTTATGACAATGATTTACTTAAAAAAAAATACATAAAAAATACACATAATGAATCATTTACATTAAGGATTATTTTATATTTTGAATTCCATGCTTATACTTTGTACATTATCATGAAATTAAAAAAACATGCTTTTGTGCATAAATTCATAAATTGCTGTACAATTTGGGAGGGAGTGTGCATGTCACTTTACTATCTCAGTAGATATCCCTAGATGTTGAGAAAATCAGATATTTATTAAAAAATTTTCTTTATCTAATGAATTTTCAGGAAAGTATAATAAATTTCTTAAATTTAATAAAAAGAGAAGTCTTAAAATTTTGTAGAGGATTGAATTGAAGAGCATCAGGTTCTTATTAACAATTTTTTTTCAATGAAAAAGTAAGTAAAAAAGTCATATATAATGTTCATAACGGTCATACTATAATGTTGTCAATGTTAAAGTATTTAAATAATTATCACTATCTAAGTTCCCAGTGGCAGACACACGGCGACATAGTCGCAGACACAGAAATCCGGCTTGCGGACAGTTTATGTCTGCACTGATAAAAAAATTTGTCTGCAGCTTTCGAATAACATTTCACTTAAAAAAAATTTCTGTATCAAAACTGAAACTAATACTTTTATTATTTATAATTATTATTTATATTGTGTTGTGTCAAACATTGCTATAAAATATTTAATTGAATGAGTACACACAATTGTTTATACTATATTGTTCTGCAGTAAAATTGTATTTGTGTATTGTTTCACCAGATCACCACTGATGTTAAGCCCCCCCCCCCCCCACCCTCAAATCAGCTTTCAGGCTTTTTGAGTGTAAGCCATTTTCATCCCTGATTACACGCAAATTTTGCAGACAGATTATGAAATTTTAAAAGTCTGTCGCAGACAGCTACAAAACTTTCTGCCACTAGGTCTAAGTTGTCTATACTCAGTGAAATCTAAAATTGATAAAATAAACATTTTTCGACTATATCAATTCAGTTACGACTTTACAAAATGGTCGTATTTTTAAATTTTTCTATATTAGTTTAATTTTCTGGTCTTTTCCTTTAACTTATAGAAGAAATCCTGTTTCAATTCTATAATTATATGTATTTTTAATAATATGTATGTTATATCCAACAGATAACATAGAAAAAAGATATCTATTATATGTGCAATACTGAAGAATATTTGATGAGATTTGTAATTCGTCTGTGAATTAGAATTTAATTTATAAATTACCTATTCTTTTTATCTTTTTCTCATTTAAAAAAAATAATAATAATAAAAAAGGAGTTTTATAATATTTTTCTAGTATAAATAAATGTTAGAAGTAATACTTGAAAAAAAAAAAAAATATTTTTTTCTTTTTTAGCTGCACTATTTTATTTATTTTTAATCTTCTGAAAACAGAAATGTATGAACTTCTCCATTTCATCTTGCCTTAATATATTTTTTCAACAGATGTATTATGAACTGTCAGATTAAAAACCCAAGAGTTGTTTCTACTCCAGTTATATTTACTCATTTGGATATATACGTACCCCCCCCCCCCCTCGCCCCACTTATTTAAAATAAATTTTTATTAATAAAGATGCTCTCCATCTTTTGACAAACAGAAGCTGTATACTATTCTCCTTTTCCTATGAATCCCCGATGATATTTTATCCTCTTCTACACAATTTCTTAAAAATGATTATCTAAAATTCCCACCTTTTTGATAGCAGGGTTTAAAAAAAACCTTTTTCCTTTATTTTCAATATTGTGAGAATGTTTGGGAATTTCTTTTTTCATAATACACCTTCAAATAAAATGAGTTTGAAAAATTATGAAAAAAACCCCTACATGTCCTGTCAGGTTAAAAGGAACATCATAATCATATCCTATATCTACAATGCATTTTAAACCTTTATTACCAGGTTCTGCCAAATATATTTTTCCTTTAATTTCTAACAGATTCACTTTTTGCCTTTAGGATAAAACTTTCATTGAAATACATGAGGTATAACATATTCTTTCTACTTTACAAGTTTCAAGAGAATCCATGTTTTTTTTAGATATTTGCTAAAAATGTCGATAAATATGAATGTGTGCCTTCACCTTTTTTTATAACTGTAGAAGTAGATGACCATTAATTGAAAGCATTTTAATGATTATGAAAATTTTCTGGTTGTACAGAATATTAATATGCCATTTGGCTTTTTAAACTTATATCAACTTGTCGAGCAATGTATATTAATTATAAAACCAGTTTTAGTATATTTATAAAAAAAAAAAAAAACTAGCCACCTTCAGCGACCAGCTGATTCACAATCCTTGAATAATCTCACCGTATTAAGCTCCCGCTCTGTCGAACCACTTAGAACCTATAACATTTTGCTTGCTCATAGTATAAATACCTTTCAAAATTGTAACTGTTGCAAATATCTGCCCTGTACCATCCCTTTATGATTCATGATGTAAAATAATCTATTCATTCACCGTGAAAACGACCCTAATTATGATCGTGGCAAATCCCGAACCCGGTGGTGGCTACAATCTGATCTATCCTATATAAGTAATTTAATCATAATTAGAATTGGGAGATATTGTAATTTTAAAATATTAAAGTGTCAACTGCGAGAGATTTACGACGTCTACTCTTCAAAATTTCAATTCAAATAAGTTTTAAAATGATATATTACTTTTGAAATTATGTTAATTAGAAGCTGAGACACAAAAGTAATATAAACACTGTTATAAAAGATTTACTTTTTCATGGTTTTCTCGGAAACCTGCATAATTTCAGTCTGAAAACCATTAAAAATTTTTAGTACAAAATGTGAACTAATTATCGGAATTTAAACATCTGTAAAATAAAAAAATAAATAAAGGAGTTCTGAGTTTTACCATGGTTTTTCCTGAGACGCCCATTTGGAATTTGAATGGCATATGATTTATTGGGCCTTAAAAATTAATACAGTTGAAGATCTTTATAACACCGATCTATATAATGCAGTGATCTATAAAATGCACTACTGATTGGATGTAAACATTAAAAATTTTCTTTTGAGAAACTTATTTATATGACAGAGATATATTCACACACAACTAAAATAAATGTTTGAAACATTCTTTCATCTTTTTATATTCCTAATTCAAAAATTTTTCAATGAGCATCAAAAACTGTTGTAATCACATGCATTAAACTAAATAAAAATAAAGGCATGTTGTAATTAAATATCAGATGAAAAACTTGAAATTTCTTATACATGTGTGATTAAGGAATAATTTCCTCTTTTTTAAACACAGAGGAGAACAGCCATTATAGAACAAATTCAGATGTGAAGGAGGGGGGGGGGGGGGTGATGAAAAAAAATGAATAAAATATTTTAAATTTATTAAAACAAGAAAACTAAAAAACTAAATTTCATAATCCTAAAAAATCAACAAAACTGCAGAAAATAAAATACTGGTAAATGATTTGTAAAACAATGTTAAGTATAGTGTTAATGTATTTGCTGCTAATTTTTTTTTAAATAATCATTTATGTAAATTTTAAATTTTATTGAATTCTATATTTCATGCTATGAAAAAAATTTAACTTTTGAAATGGTTCTCAAATGTAAATATCATAATTTATCCCAGGTAATATTTGACCAATTTACAATTTGTAAAATTATATACATAATGCAAAATTCTGTAATATGCACTACTTCTTGTCCTAAGGTATGCATTATAAAGATCCTCTACTGTATTATGTTTTCTAGACTTGAATTAAATTGTGTTTTAAAGTTAATATGCATTTTTAAATTAGTTTAATTTGTAAATATATTCATTTATTCCCAGCGTATAATATTTATGTGACCATTATTTAGAAAGTAAGTTTAATAGTCTGTGATATATGATCTATATAACGCAAAACCTCTGGTCCCAAGGTGTGCGTTATAAAGATCTTCTACTGTCTACTGTAGTAACAATTTTAAATACTCTAAATCTATTTCTTCATTTTACCCCTTTCGCCCTCCTTTCCTGCCCCTCCTAATAATTTTACAGTTTCAAAAATATCTGCAATCAGTTTCTCGGGCCTTAAAACCTAATAATATCAATTTTCAACCTACTAACTTCATTTCTACATTTTTGCCCCCCCCCCCCCCTTTCTGCCCTCTCCTAATAATTTTACGCTTTCAAAAATACCTGTAATCAATTTATCAGGCCTTAAAACCTAAAAATAACAATTTTAAATGCTGTAACTCTTTTTTTTTTTTTTTTTTTTTTTTTACATTTTTGCCCCTACGCTTCACCCCCTCAAGGCTCTCCTAATAATTTTACACTTTCAAAAATACCCGTAACTGAATTATCAGGCGTTAAAACCAAATATTACAAAATTTCAAAGCCATATCTCAATTTAATAATTAATATACTGCAAAATATAAATGAGAACTTAATCCCACATTATCTTTTGGTCACATGCGTCGTGATAAATATAATTCCCCCCTAAAAATGTAGCTTTTTTTGTCTATTCACTTATTTTGGTGAAAATTGAACTGTAGCTTTATAATATGCTGTCGAACCCGAATATTAATTTCTGTGTATGTGAGTGAAAATTTAAAAAAGTTTGAAAATCGCATTTCCCCCCCCCCCCCTATTAAACACATGATATATTATCTTAATTGGTTGAAAACATTTTCTTTATAATCATAGACAATCGTCTGGCAGCTTGAAATGAAGTGTTGCCACCTAAATTTCATACTATAGTTAATTAAAAAAAATCTATTTGTTGTATTGATAAGCCATTTGCACTCCTAGATTTAGAAAAATCTCCCCTTTTATTTAGTACCGAATTTGTAACGACCGGACTAATATTTCTAATTTATTTTCCACTTTTTCTTCTTTTAACTCTATTAAAATATCTATTTTTATGCAATCGCAGTGAATTCTCAGTCATTGAGATCATTTTAATTAAACATAGTTTGATGTTTTAATTAATATCTCCACAACTAAATAAATTTTTACTTTCTCTTACCAATAAGGTAGAGAAAGTATCGTTTTTGGGTCAAATTTTCGAACACGAATTTTTGTTATATTTACATGTTCTGAGGTTCCCTGAATACTAAAATCATGTTTTTAGCAAATGGTCTGTGTGTATGTCTGTTATCAGCATATCTCAAAAACAAATTATGGCAAAAAGTTCAAACTTGGTATTCTAAATGTGTATCATATAAGGATGCTACACTAAACTTTTCGTTAAGATCAAGCAAATGGTTCGTGTACAGGGACACTCAAAAGTATTCAAATACATTACGTCTATGGGGGAAATTGCAGGTAAGTAGAGTTTAACATCTATAGACTGCACTAAACTAGTGATGTAAAATGCCCAGGCAATTATAAGTTGGGGGCATATGCCCTGCCAAAATGCCCGGGCAAATGCCCAAAATACAAAAATGCCCGGGCATTTGTGTATTTCTGAGAAAATATTGAATTATTGTCAAACAAGCACTTATTAATGATACTTATTGATCGAATCTGATTTAATGATATATTATTGATCAAATTTTCTGTACAATCTTTGTATATTTTAGTCTAATGAACTAATTTCTATTTTTTTTTTTTTTTTTTTTTTTTTTTTAATCTTGTGTAATAGATCACTTTTTTTCTGGAACTTCATTACGGTGGATGTAGGTATTATTTGACAGTTAAAACTTTCAATAAAACGCCATAAATGCAACAAAAAAAAAAAACAATTGTTTTGGGTTGATATAATAAAATATGTAGCTTTTTCAGGCAAAAATAGGAAGTACAAGTGTGACAACCAGGCAACAACTATTAATTATCAACCTAAAACAATTGTGGTTTTCTTAGCATTTTAAGCTGTTTTATTTAAAGTTCTCTTTCCTTTTCAGTCAACACCAATTTGTAGTGCTTTTTATTTCTGTAATTAAAACAGATATACATTTTAACATACAACATATTTTTATTTTGGTATAGATAACATATATTAAGCCGGATAATAAAAACCAGCTAATAAAAAACAAATGGAGTGTAATTGGTTAATTTTTTACACAACTTCATTCACTTTTGTTTATTTATTTATTTTTTTTATTAAAATCACACAATCAACTGTGGAAGAAAATTATTTTTCTTGAAATTTGTTTATTTTTCCGACTGAGTGAAAATAATGCCTGGACTGGGACTCGAACCCCGGATCTTTGACTTACAAGGTCAAGGCTCTACCAATTGAGCTATCCAGGCCGACACCCCGGTCAGCATTACTCACTCAGACAACCTTTAGGCAGAAACATCTCTGGTCTATCATGTAGATAGCTCAACAGAAAATAAGCCGCAGGAAATGGAAAACACCATTAGATAATGGGAGATGTTTCTGCCTAAAGGTTGTCTGAGTGAGTAATGCTGATCGGGGTGTCGGCCTGGATAGCTCAATTGGTAGAGCCTTGACCTTGTACGTCAAAGATTCGGAGTTTGAGTCCCGGTCCAGGCATTATTTTCACTCAGTCGGGGAAAAAAAAAAAAAAAAATCAATAAATATTCATTCACTTTCACTGTTATCCTCAGAGGAGTAAAGTGGCTCAGATTCAGATTCGTCCGATTCTGATTCCTCAGACCCTGAGATTTCCTCTTCATCAGTGTTTTCTGCACCTATCTCTTCGTCATTCTGCTGCATTATTTTCTTTGGAGTTTTGTGCATAAATTTCCAATTATAAGCTTGATAAGTTAGTTTTGCTGCCCTGTCACATGTTAGACAATTTCTCTTTTTATTGTGAATCCAGCCAAATGTGTTAAATGTTCTCTCAGTGGCAGCAGATGTTACTGGTGTCCCAAGAATTTTTATTGCAATTTCCGCTAATTCACAGGTTCCTCTTAATCCTCGCCACCACAGTAAAGGGATTTACATGATTATTGCTTTCCAGTCCTTCCCACACAAACTGTCTGGACCAAATTCCTTGCTTGTCTCTGAAATCAGCCAAGTTTTCTCTCACTTGAAGTACATCTAACTCTGTGTGCTTTGCTGTTTCACATATGAAGCTTATTGCCTCAAGCATCTCAACAGGCTTTAGTTTACAACCTTGTGCTGCTGAATCAAGAAGATTAGCTGCTAAGTTAATTGGTGCCATGCCAAATTCCTTTCTACTTTTGAATTTCGTTAGAATTGCCTTCTCTTCTGCACTTTGCAGTGGAGAGGATGGAAGCTTCTCAATGAGAATTGCTTCCAAGTTATTGAACTTTGTGGTTATTGTATGAATTTGTGGCTCATTAGATTCTAGAGCTGTAATCATATGGACAATCGGCTTTATCAGCTCTATTATTTTGTCAATTCTCACCCAGAAAACATCATCAAACTTCTATTTTATACATATTGTTTATTAATTATTAGATTTCATTTTAATATTAGAAAAAAATATTATATATAATAATTGAAATAGTTATTTAAAAGCTCAAATACATAATAATGAAAGTGATATCAAAATCAGTTCAGATTGAAAATCATTTTTTAAAAAATTTTATAAATGCCCAAATGTTGGGCGCTTAAAAAGGCTTTGGGCAAATTCCCAGGCATTTGCCCATTTTTATAAATGTCCAGCCCATTGGGCATTTGCCCGGCCCACATCACTACACTAAACCAAATGAAGCGAATATATATTTTTTGTAATAGAGATAGTCAACAGGAAAAAAAAATTGTGTACGTAGGAGCCTCGCCTCCCCCCTCGAGGGGAGTAAATTTTCATGATGGGTATCTTTCAAAAGAGCTCGCCAATACCTTTAAAACGAATGGTTGAACCATCGATCTGGAATAATTTAAAACAAAGTTATCGATTTTTTTTTACTTTTAACAAAAAAAAAAAAAAAAAAAAGAAAAATCGTTTTTTTTTTTTTTTTTTTTTTTTTTTTTTAATGTTGAGAATAAAATGACTTTTTTTTGGGGGGGGGGGGATATTTAGTGTTATACTACTTCTCTAATATGGAAATCGTCTGCATTATCATAAAAGATAATTTTTTTAAATAATAATTTTAATAAATTATTTTTTAAAAACAGAATTGTTTTTTAATAGCCAAATTAAATTCTATATAAATGTAGGTGCATTAATAAAATGGGGGGTTGAGGGGGTGGTAGCCCCCCTCACACAGAACTAATTATCATATAAAACTCTTCTGAAGCCTAATTTGAATTGTTTAACACAGATTTACATAACAGTACTCGTTATCTTACCTCTTAATCTGTAACCTGTATTTATAGTATTAAATTTCAGGGTAAGAGAAAGTCGTGTGAGTGATACACCAGATTATTTTTTATTCTTTTTTCACTATCCCCTCGAGTTGACTTCTGAGCACTGGTTTGTCAATTTTTGTACTTCTATAGGTAGGGGTTTGAACATATAGATGCTCAGACAGACAGACATCTTTTATTATTATAAATTTGTTTGTTGAATACAGTTATACGCTTTTAAGATTTTGATTAATTAAAAACGCATCATGAATGCTTTTTTGAATTAATAGTTTAAGGAAGTTGAGTATCTTTTTCTTTTATCATGCTCTTTTATCAACTTAAGTTTAAAAAAATAAGAAAACTCTTTCAAACTAAATTTAAATAATACATATTTGCAAATTTGTTGTTAAACGGTTTTGCTTATTATCTTTATTTGCATATCAGTCTTTTTATGAATTATGAAAATTATTTCATCCTAATATTGATTTTTTTCCCCCTTCCAAAACTTGAATTAAAGAATTTCTTTGAAATTTTAGTCTTTTTTGTTTGTTTTTTACATTGTTTGTTTAGAAATTGTTAGCTTTTCACAAAATGTTATGAATATAATTTGCTTACACAGCTTTTTTGCAATTTTTTTTTTCCTCCCAGGATGCATCATTGTCTTTTTAACATGCTTTTATTAACTTGACATAATGTAACTATTAATGTATGTGATGGAATCTTGCAATTCAATTTTCGACCACTTCTGTTCGTTCAATTGACCTGAAATTTTACATACAACTTCATAGTTGATGACAATACTATATACAAGTGTTTCCAGGCTCTTATGTCATCAGAGGCAGGTTCTAGGGGAAAACAAAAAAATCTATATTTATCAAACTCTATCGTATGTGGCACAGGATTTGGCCGTATTTGTATAATGTTGAATGGCAACAAATAATTTTTTTAATTAAAGATATAAATATTACGTGTCACTCACACAATTTTTTCTTACCCTGCATTTAAATACTATAAAGATAGATATTTTGTGCTTTTCAGTTCACATTTCAATAAAAGCGTGTTCTTTAATTTTTTAAAAGTATAATTTTATTATGAATAATGAAAAGTATTTTACCCTGATGTTGGCAGGGGTGGCATCAGAAGGGGGGCCGGGGGGGCACAGGCGCCCCCCATCGGGGAGTTCGTGCCCCCCCATCGGGGCAGATTCTCAAAATCTGTCGGGGAAAAAATACCCTTTTTTCCCATTTGTTCAGCAACAAAATGTTTTTTCCTTTTCATCATTCGGAGTTTGTCTTTCTAGAGAAGTTTTTTTTTTTTTTTTTTTTTTTCCCAGAAAAACTAATGGCATGCAACTCTGATGGCTTTGCTAGCATTGATATACTAGGTATTCCTCTTCTATGTCAGTTGGTGGGAACGACAACAGGAGAAAGCGGCGAGTATTATTACAAGGATTGACCCCTTCCTTATCTATTCCTTATCTTCTAAAATCACACTTGCGATGCTTCTGTGAAGAAGTCGCTTTTTTATTGCCTATTATCCAGCTCTATTTGAAATGGACAAAAAGCATGTAGGCTACGTATGTTTCCGTTTCCCTTTTTGTCTGTGAACAGCAACTAGACCACACACACACATAAGTTTTTTTTTTTTCTTCCCTGGAAATTTTTAAGAATAAGATATCTCTTTAAAAAGTACATCGGAAAAAACAATCTTACCCCCCCCCCCCCCCCTTAATAAGAACAAAAAAGAAAGAAATTTCATTTAAATGGATCACGAAAATATAATTTGCATATTGATTTAAGTCACATTTCCTTTAATTCTACTAATTCTTATTGAGGATACTATTTTCAAATATTGTGTGTCTATGTCGGCTGTAGATGTAGGGAGGATCATACATCCAAAGAAAATATCTAAAAAATAAGATGAAAATGTGTCGCTTTTGCTTTAGAACTTAAAGACAGCTTTAACAATGAGAAATGAAATAAGTAAAATAATTGAGACCTTTTAATAAGATTTGTTTTTTGCATTCTATTTCTAAAGAGAACATTCTTTTAACTATTTGTAAAATTTTATAACGATAATTTGTTTAATATCTGTCAAATTCAAAGCATTAAAATATTTCCGTGTAATTAAGAGTCGTTTTAATAATTATATGAAATTAAAATTGTTATATTTATTTTACATCGCTGCACTCTGCATCACCAACAAATTAAAAATGTATTTCTCTTTTTAAAATTTACTTTTAATTACTTTTTGCTAGAGAGTCAGGGAACAAAAGGGAACGAAAAAAAAAAAAAAAAAAAAAAGCAATCGGGGAATAATACAACTTTTACCGATTTTTAATGCTTGTTTGTATGAAAATCAAAAATTTCGGAAACAGTAAAGAATGTTCTTGCTCTATTTTATCAATTCAGCCGCTCATGAATGTTTATATTTTATTATTATCTTCAAAAGTCATATTGCAATTTTTCATTCCGCATTTTTTTTTTTTTTTTTTTGCCATAAAAAAATATTATCCCCTCTGTGGAAGATCAAAATTGTGACGGCATGTTTCCAGGCCATCCTTAGGGATAGGGTGTGTCCAAGACCGTCGCCAATTGTCTATTGAGCAGCACTAGTGCAACGTTAAAACCCAACCAAACAACCAACTGTATAATATATTAATAATTATGAAATAATTCAGCCAACGACCGAAACATCTGTCGGTTCAATTTATAAATGTTAGAATAATGAAAAACTACCTCAGAACTTGCAGTGCAGAAAGCAGGTTGCAAAATTTGATGATTTTAGGGCTTCACAGTGCAAGATCAAAGAAATTAGATTTAGAAAGAATAGTAACAATATTTGATAAAACCTATCCCAAAAGCCGAATTCAGTTACAATAATACGTAAATGGATTTTATTTATTTATTTTAATTTAAATTTAAATTTAATGTGTATGCAGGAGATTCGCAAAAATTTCAAAAAAATTGAAAAAAAATTATGTGTATTTTGGAATTTTGTGAAAATTAGCATTTATGAAACGAGATTTTGATACTGTAATTAATGCATAAAAAATGAGGAAAAATACAAAAAAGTATGCTTGGAAAATAATTAGCATAATTAAAAAATAAAAGAAAAAAATAAAGAGAATAAGCAACTTAGTAAAAAATATGCATATAATGAAGTTTAATTTAATTTTTTCTTGAATTAAGAAATTAAAATTTATCTAATAAAGTAAGATACAAAATTTTACACAACATGTGATACAATATAAGCTTCTATTACAAGTATATTACCTTTTTTAAAATATAGGCAAAAATAGTTTTTTATTTTATTTATTTATTGTTATTTATGAACAATTATTATTTCTTGTTTATAGCATTAATGCATTTACAATTTATCATCAACAGAAAGTAATCTGCATAAAATTGACTTTCTGTGTTTCGTGAGATTCAATTTCTGATGAATCAATGTTAATATCAGTGCTATCTTGAACTTTTCATATTAAAAATTTTAATGTCGGTTTGATAGTTACACTGGTTAAAACATGCGGATTTCTGGAAGTCTACTGCATTTGTTCATGAAGTATTTAACATTACATGCGCGTAGCCAGGGGGGGTGCCCTGGGTGCCCGGGCACCCCCCCCCCCCCGCTCAAGCACAGACATTCCGTATATTTAACAAAAACATATTGAAAACAGAAAAAAAAAAAAAAAGATTTGAAGGTTAAAAAAAAAAAAAAATTATTACTAATACGAATGATTCTATGCAATAGAAATACACTTTCTTAAACATGGTGGTAAAATATATTTAAAAGAATAATCTAAATTGTTCATAAATTCAAATTTACTTGCACATTTCTTAAAAAAATTTGCAAAGTATTTTTTTTTTTTTTTTTTTTTTTTTTTGGGGGGGGGGGGTAAACAAAAACAAGAAAAAAAAAAAAAAAAAAAAAAATGAAATTAGAAGTTTGTTTCAGAAAAGTTTGGAAAAGCAGGAAAAAAGGCGATAAAATGATTTAGTTTTTTTTTTTTTTTTCTTTTTGTCATTTCTTTTTAAAGAGCATTTTTTTTTTTTTTACTGATTACTTTCTACCCATACATGTTGGAGAATGTAACGTATTGCGGTCCAATTTTTGAATATGAAATAGTTTTTACAATAGTATGTCTTGAGGTCCGCTCAATTGTATAATCAGGTTCTTGTGGTTCGTCTGCATGGGCATAACTCAAAAGCAGGTACTGGCAGGAAGTCTAAAAATCGTATTCAATTTATATCATAAGGATCCGTATACTATGACATGCAAAGAGTTCAAATACATTATTGTTTAAGTACAAAATTTCTACTTGGTACATATCAATAACATTTGTAAAGGGAACTAAACATAATGAAACTAACATATTTTATTGATACAAAATAATTTTCGTATAAAAGATTGTAAGAAAAGTTAGGTTCGATTAAAAGCATTCATACCAAATTATATTGTGTTCAGTAAAAACGCTTAAAAATGATAATTACTTTCCCTTACCATGAGTTACAGAAAGCATTATTTACGGGGTCGAATTTTCGAAACTAAATATTTGCGGTAATTTCAGGTTTTGAAGTTCTTTGAATACAAGAATAATTTTTTTAGTAATTGTTGACTTGAATGCATGTTTGGTATCATAATAGCTTAGCGTAAATTTTTTCCGATTACACTGGTCTGCGAAATCGAATTTTCAACCTTTTTATGTACTGCGTTGGGTGTCTCTAATGTGTTTTGATAATCTGAATTGAGAAATGATTATTTTTTTTCCTATC
Organism: Salticus scenicus; assembly: GCA_963930645.1. Lineage (NCBI taxonomy): Eukaryota > Metazoa > Arthropoda > Arachnida > Araneae > Salticidae > Salticus > Salticus scenicus. The sequence continues at coordinate 234,361,095 of OZ005653.1, read as the reverse complement.
ACGCAAGAAATTTTCACAAAATAAGGATGAAAATCGGAAGAATTCGTCTAGAAGTTATAACAAATTTGAAACAATTTATATAAAAGATGCATTGAAACAGGGTATTATTTACAATATTATCTTTTAAATGTATTTCTTCACATCGAATCTCCCTTTAGAGCATTTTACCTTGTACAAGGCTTAAGGTTCTTGTGTGTGGGGGGGGAGGGGGGAATTCTTTATGCAACAATATTCTGCTGTCATGTGTCATGTTAAAAATGTATCGTCTCTGATACCTGCTTTCCATTTTTTTGATGTCTTGATGAAACAGCTCTCCTTCTTCTTCCCTCACATCACCCAAATTTTCAGGAAAATAATTTAGATGGGATTCGAAAAAAATGGAGCTTTAAGCTCAAACAATTCCTTTTTTTTTTCCTTTCTTTTTTTTTTTTCAAAACTGTACGTGAGGGAAATTTTTAAATAGGTTTTCCTTTAACAGCATCCAAAAACATATCAACCTGAAGAAAATATTTCGTCGACCTGTCTTATTTGCTCTTTTAAAAAAAAGACAACACTGGAAAGTTCAAATTAGTATTGTAAATCATATCATAAGCAGACTTTTTTTGAAAAATTTACTGTGGGTGAAAGTTCTTTGAATCATTTTAAAAATATTTTTAATTTAAGCCTTAAATGTTTTAAGAATGCAGGTATAGTAATCAAACAGAGGGTTTTGAAGGATGCAATAGACATGCTTCCCCTTCACAAAAATACATGCCAAACAAAATTGTTTCTAAAACAATTTTCAACTTTTTTAAAGTACCAAAGAAATGGTCGGTCAAGTATACAATATCTTATTTTTGTGACTAAGCTGCCACGTTTTATTTATTTATTTATTTATTTTTACCTTATTTAAAAGCTGTCACTCACATTTAATAATAATAAAACGTTTTATAATCGTTTGCATTACTTTTGAACTTTGACAAACGATTTATTGCTGAAAATAAATTATGTATTTATGAACAGACGATTTTCTATTTGTAATTAATAAAGAAAGAAAACTATTAAAAATTAGGCTACAGTGTAAATATTTATTCGTATTCCTTCTTCTCATGCGATTTTATAAAACAATTTCCTCTTTCCTGAAAATCCTGGATTTGGAGAAGTGGTGTATAATTCTATTAAAGCTGTATTGAATGACTAAAGAAACGAAAAACTGTTCTGGTATCATGTGCAAAAAAGTGAAGGACTTGATAATTATTCCAACCAAAGAAAAAGAGAGAGTTTGAAGAGGAAGCTCAAGACAACACAGAAAATACAAACATCAAAGAAAGGTATGCGCAAAATATGCTCCATTATTTAGTCTTTTAATTTTGACTTTCTGCTATATGTAATATAGAGAAAGTATTGAATTCGTGAAACTTTTCGAACTGCAGTTTTCGATGGATTTACACGTTTTGGGATGTCCTGAACACGATTTGATAGTTTTTACAAAATGTCTGTCTGTCTGTGTGTATCACGATTTTTGTGGACACTGTATCTCACGAACCAATAATCGAAATTCAACCAAACTTTGTATGTGGTTGGATCCTGACATAAACTCGTGCGGATTAGATTAGGGGATCAATCGCTGAACAGGTGGCGCTGTGATCGTATTTCTTTTCTAAATTTTTAACATGGCAGTATAGGACAAAATTTCGTATAAATGTACATAATGAGAGTTATTTTAAACTTGTGATTGTAAAATTAATATGAATTATTGATAATGGTAGTAGTTAACTAGGAAAACAATTTTGTGCATGTGGGGGCATCGCTTCCCCCCTTGGAGGAAGTAAACCCCGGGTGGGGTGGGGGTAAATTTTCAAGATGGGTATCTTTCAAAAGGTCTCGTGAATACCTTTAAAACGAATGGTTGAACTATAGATATGTGATAATTTAAAACAAAGTTATCGATTTTTTTTCTCTTTTAACGAAGAATTTTTTTTTTTTTTTTTTTTTTTTTTTTTTGTATATTTAGTGTTATACTAGTTCTCTAATATGGAAATCATCTGCATTATCATGGAAGATAACTTTTTTTAAATAATAATTTTAATAAATTATTTTTACTGAGTGAATTTGTATAGGGAAATATAGAAGAGAGTCATGTGGTGGCCACAACATACTAGTTTAAATAGCAAAGGCTTGTGTGGGTAGAAAATTTCCGCCATTATATCATGATGATTTTTCGTGCTATTTTATTAATGAATGTTTCTGGATTCGATTATGTATGCAACTTTGAATTGTGGTGGTTGCTAGACAATATTTTCGGCTGATGGCCAGTGCACGGTCAGATAATGAGACACCCCACTAGCTTTTTATCTGTCCTCCATTTTGACAAATTTACTTTGTGGGGATTTTCAGTGCAATTTTATTGGTATGTGTCCCTTTTAATGTTTTCATTTTACTTTATGCAATTTTTCATGGAATTCTTATGTACAGTGGTAATTCGTAAATTTATTTGGGGTCAGCGCTTGGTCCGGTCTGTGGCGTGTTTCTACACTTTCCCCGATTCGATACATTTCTTTAATGCTGATTTTATTTTTTGCGACTTTTACACACATCACATTTTTGTATTATGGTACACACAACAGTTTATTACAATCTTATTAATAAGTATCACTTTAATTTTACAGCGATTACACTACCCGTTTGTACTATTCTGTTGAAACTAACATCACAACTACAACAATACGACAATGTTTTAAAATATAGAAAATAAATGTTATTCCTGAATATGGGAACGAATAAAATATAATTTTAAAAAAGTAGCTACAAGATTGTTTTAATATATATATAGGTTCATGATTTGAAACTGGCAAAATAAAAAGAAATGAAATGAGATTATAAAGTAAACATATCATTATAATTCTACTTTATCACTTTGTGTGCGCAATTTCAGTTCCATAGTATAAGTTTTTCCGTAGTTTAGATTTTAAGTTTTCGTTTATAACTTCAGGTTTAAGAATTTTATTTAACCTTTTAACGTTCATTGGTTTCGTACTGAAACCAAATATTCGACACCATCTAATATTTTTTATGCAACATTCTTTTCTTGTTTTAATCAATTTTCAAACTTCTGTTCCTCTTCTGTTAGACGGATAGCGGCACTATTCTGAAAGTCCAAACTTTATCAAATGATATTTCAAAGGAAGCCAAATGCACCGGTTTACGTTACCGAAACTGCAGTCTGCATTTAACATTTATTTTATTTATTTATTTTTTTTTTTTTTTTTTTTTTTTTACATTTGCATTTTTAACGTTGTGTAAATATTGATATTTCTGTTCTGCGCCAAGTCTAGTTATTTATTCTAAGAGAAAGCTACTTTATTAATATGTTAAAACGCACATGTGTTAACTTGTGTAACTTTTATACATGTGTTAAAACGCACACATGCATAAATATGCGCACTTTGTTCATAATATTGTAACTTTTAGTTTAAAATTTGGGCACCCCCCCGCTCTGAAAGCTGGCTACGCGTATGCATTATGAAGATTAAATTACGTAATTTTAATATTGATGTTGTATGATTATGAGAAAATGATACATTAAGTGCATATTTAAATCAGCATACTGTAAGTAAAATTTGAACATTTAAGAGAAATGTAATATGTATATACTTGGTTACAAATGAAATGTATACCATGTTAAGAAGGAAGTTTTATCTGACATTTGTTGGATGTCTTTGACTCTATTTTTTCACAACTATGCTCATGCTCTAATATGCATGATTTACTTTTTTTTTTTTTTTTTTTTTTAAATATACATATTACATATATATTATTTTAGGAGGGTAGAGAATAGCTCGATACATCGACGAGATGACACGGCGATTAAGTGAAAAGCTAACTTTATAAAAACAATCTACCTTGAAGTTAATACTCTAATTTTTCCACAAAATCTCTAATTTTCAGCTGGAAGAACACTAGCTTATAAATTATGAAATATGAATGTGGCACTGATGATGAATTTAATTAAATATAATTTTTCTTTAAAAACTCCAATTTTCAACTGAATTTAGGAGTTTTTTACTGTGAAATCATAATCATTATTTTTTATTTTTGACAAAACCAATTAAAAATTTCTTTTTTTATTAAAAACAGTACATTTCTATAATATGATAATAATATAACGTGATTTATCATCTAACATGAATTGGAAGTTAAAAGGTTGGCAGCTTGTAAATTAATTTAAAATGTCAATGTAAAGTGGCCTGAAAGGGGGAAAAAAAAAATCACATTTTAAATTATTTTAAAAATATCTTAAAACTCAATAATTTTTAAATGAATTGAAAAAAGTTTGACTGTGAACTCATATTATTTTTAACCAATTTTTAACTTTTGCCAAAATCGGTTTACAATTCAAGATTTTTAAAATACTTGTTTTTCGCAAAAAAAAAAAAAAAAAAAAAAAGAAAAAAATACGGGATTTATAATCTAACATGATTTAAATTCGGAAGATTGCAAGCTCGCATGTCTTAGCCGAATAATATGAAAAAAGGAATACTGCTAGCGCGCAAATATTAAAATCTTAATGCAAAGTGACCTGAAAAATTACATTTTAATTTATTAATTAAAAAAAAAAATCTATCAAACAGAATTTTACTAAGAACCATCCCGATTAAATCAGCCTTTATTTATTTTATTATTTTTAATAAGGGAAAATTGCATTAAAGACGGTCTATTCGTTTGGACGTTACAGTGCCTCAAACACACAAAGGCTTCAAACTTTTCATAACCCCCTCCTCTTTCTTATCTTAGTCGGTGTTAAAAATAATACGAAAGCACTAAAAAAAAACAGACAAAAAAACAAACAAACAAAATACCATTGTATATTTGACATCGCGGATAGACACTGACAGGAAGGTGCATGGTGTTAAATATGCCTGTAAAAATGCTTCTACATATAGTGCCCCCCTGTCGGGGAACCGGTGCCCCCCCCGTCGGGGAATTTCTAACGCCACCACTGGATGTTGGATGTGTTTTTGAGGCCTTTTTTCCCCCCTCTGTACCTTCCAAAACTTGAATTAATAAAAAATTTCTTTGAAATTTTCTATAATTGGAATTTGCTATATTGATTGAAATTTTAGAGGCATATTTTGGCACAGCGTAAACTTATAAATATTTTATTTGTGTTAACCCTTTATCTACTGACGGTACTTTAACGTACCATTACTTTAAAAAGAGTATAAAATCGAATTTATAGAAGAAATGTCAAAGATATTTATAAGAATGGAACAGATGTACCTCCCTTTAATCTCACTACAAAGCATTAGACGATACATAGAGCTATTTTTGTTCCATAAGGGATTTTATGGAGTGCACTTGTTGTTTTTGCTTGATATTTTTCACGATCTTCATGTGTGTTATAATTAATTCCTATATTATTTCAAGAATATCCCACTAATCTTAGAAAAAATATGAGGAACAAAAAGAGTAAATATTTCTCTACACTTTTTTCATGTTGAAATAATTTTTTCGACCTCTATATACCAGTGGTACACTAACGTACGACCTTACAAAATTCTCATTAATTATTATGATGAGGTGATATAAATAATTTTTATCATATATATCTTTAAATAATGCACTTTAGTAACTAAAAATATGTGTTTCAAACACAATTTTTGTCTATCATAATGCAGTAGATAAAGGGTTAATTAACATATATTTAATTGTTCATCTTTTTTTTTTTTTTTAATTATGTTTTAGTACTGTTGTTCATTCTCAGATTTGAGACATAAAGACAATTTCATTTCAGAGTAGAATTGTCCTCATTTATGACTCAAATCTGAAAATAAGCAGTAGTATTTTTTTCTTTTATAAGTTGATTAAAAAATCTCTCCGTTTAAATTTAAATGTAGGCAGTATTTTAACAGCTCTGAATTTTGAAGTGTTTACTCGTGTAAAAAAAAATTAAATGCTTCTACAATGGGTTTTTATATTTTGTTGCATTATTGAAAATTGTTTTGTAAAGCTATTTCTTTGTGCTTAAAATATTAAAACTGGTTTGATAAATGGTTTTCAAGATAATTTTGCTTTAATTATATTGCTTACTAATACACTGTTAATGTTTTCTTGTTTATTTAGGTGTTATATCATTACATCATGCTCATTATTCGAAAAGAAGAATTGTTGAATGATGACGAACAGACTTTTACAAAATTAATATGGCTCTATTATTATGCAATGAACCATAAAGAACTTTATAAATGTTTTAAAATTTTAAATACGCAGACTACATTGATTCCTATGGGAAGTGCTGTTGCAAGTCTCTTGAGATACATGCGTACTCATCCTAGATCATTAAAACAAATTACAAGAGTAGCAATTTATAATGCCATGAATAATAGAGTTGCTCCCAATATAAGTAAACTGCCATTGCCCGCTCCTTTAAAAGAATATTTGTTGGATTGGATACCCTAAACAGTTTTGTATTTTGCACTGGTTGTTTGTCTTTGACACTATGAAAACTCATTAAAGGTTTTTTTTTTTTTTTTTTTTTTTTTTTTAATGTATTTGTTTTTCTAATTGTTATGTTTGCATATCCTTGACTATTAATGTTCTGATCATACAATATGTTATGTTACATAATGAAAGAAATATGTTTAGCAGATCTGTTGTGTTCTATAGTCTTTAATTTCATTTTATGTTTTAAATAAATCTGTGTAAATCAAACTCGTATTTAAAAAAAAAAGTATTTTTGAAGTTTACAGGGGAGGCTTTTGAAAGTCAAAAAGAAAGAAAAGAGGATATATTTAAATAAAATAATAAAGTTAAAATAAGTTGCTTTGTTACTAAAAGAAAAACTGTAAAAAGAAAATAAGTAAAAACAAATATACAAAACACTATTTGATAAAATTACTGTATCATCATAACGTGTTAATTTTTTTAAAGAGCAAATTGCAATGCTGTTCCCAGATTTTTTTTTTTTTTTTTTTTTTTTTTTCAAAATGACTTATACTTTTAAATGGCTTACTTTTGTTAGAAGAAAAGAGATTTTTTTTATTCTATCAGATATTAAATTGAACTTGCTGTTGTAATATATATTTAAAAAAAATCTGTATATTACCAATGTTCTTTTTTATTTAATGGGCTACATTACAACTTATAAATTATTCTGTATGAGTCTTTTTTTTTTTCTTATTATTTGATTCTTTGCTTCATTGTTTTATCACAACCATCCTCCATTTATTATTCTTATATTGATAACAGTTAGCTCTTTTGCACCAAAAATTATGTATGAATACCTTATTAAATATTCAATTACTCACTTTTGTCTTCCAATCAAACTTCATAAAAGCAAATGTAAAATTCTACTACTCTTAAAATCTCCTGGTGAGAAGTTTCACCTATGAGTGACGTGTGATAGTGAATTTTATTTTCAAACATCAAAATATAATGTGTAGTATAGAGAGTAGAGACATCAGGCTAGTGAAAAGTGTTTGATAAAAGTTTTAATATATTAAAATGCAGTATACTGATTTTCATGCATTCATGGGGCTTAATTTGGCTAGTTATCAAAATAATTTGAGTTGACTATTCAAATCATTCAATTAACATACAAAAAAATTAAGAAATTGCATTTTCTGAAGGAAATACATTACACTCAAATATAATAAATCCTTGATTATTTATTTAGTTGAATGGCTAAGCAAATGCAAGTAATAATACTCCTTTTTTAAAATTTTTACCTTCCTTTTTTTCTGTAATGTTTAATTGTAGACCTAATTGTATAAATTATGTTTGTTTAACACCTTAACTGCCCCATGCATGTATGTTCATCTCGCTATGCCGATTCATTAACTGCCTCCTTGCTGTTGTGTGATTCTTTGTGTTACGCTGCTATTCTCATGGTTTTGTAATGCATTTAAATGACCATGGCAGTGTTTTCGAAGGATTTATTTATTTCAGAGACGATGGGGCATGGGAGGAATCTGAAAGGGAAAGAGAATGTTTTTGGAACAGTGAACGTATAACTACACACGCCTGTGTGACAAATGGTAGCACTGAGAAGCCAATCTCGTAATTTTTCTTTGGCAGGTAAGGGGTTTAAATATACATCCTAATTTATCATTAAAAAAAAAAAAAAAAGGAAGACTGTACTTAATCCAAAATGAATAATGTGCTTGTGAGTAATCCACAAAATGGATAATCTACCCATAGATAATAGATGTTTTTGTACATTTTGAGAAGCTTACGTTAAACCATCCAAACGTACATTTATTTGTTAGAAAACATTGTGGAAGAAGAACTGATTTTGATTGATACAAAATCAAATTCCAGAAATTTTTAGTTTTATTTTTAAGCACTTATTCTCATGCTAAATGCAATCAATAGTTTTAAAATCTATAATTTTATTGTTTTTTTTTTTTTTTTTTATTTGCTTGTAGAAGATGCCATTGACCATATCCCTTAGCTATCTTCTAAATTGTGAATTCTGTGCTTATAATTATTTTAAACTAAAAAGTAAACTAATTGAATATTCATTACATCTCTAAATCCAGTGTTGAATTTTTTCTCATAATTTGGTAACATAGTAAAATTTTAAATGATCTGTAAATTTTTTAATACAATTATAGCCACTTTCATATTAATATATATATATATTTCTTACAAGAATATGAATAAAGGAAGTTTTAAAGAAAACTAATTGTGGTTTTCACCAGACAGTTTTAGGAGGATGTTGCTCTCTGCCTACCCTTTGATTACTAAAAACTCGTGCCCTTCAACTTTCTAGTACTTTCTTCAATTTTAAACTATTCACATACAAGCATTTTTTGCTTGCTTATATCTAATATTATATCCAAAAAACCATCTGCATTATATTAATTACCAAATCAATAATTTCTTTAAGAATTTTAGCATGTACATGTGACTAAGTTACTTAAAATGGTGTTAGACTGCTTGTTATGACCAATATATCTATTGATAGGGATAAAAAGAAAAGTTTCTCTTTGTGTAATCTTTCGATAGAATCCTAACATATATTTGCCCAAGTTTAGGAGAAAACAACCTTCAAACTGAAAAAATAAAGATAAATGATACATAACATATATAAATAAAACTTTTTAAGCGTGATTGTGTTCAAGTAATTTACTTGATTTCAGGTTTTTGTTTGAATACTGAAATTCCAGTTTTACTTATAGTTATTTTCATAAAATAAGACTGAAGTATCAATTTCATATGACTGCTAAACCTAATTAATACTTTTCATAATGAGAGGAATAGACCTTTTTGATATAAATTATATATTATCTTCCCTTATGGAATCTTTTTTCGCTAAAATTTCAAGTGTTTTTTCATGAATTCACAATCATACCTGAATTGTTGTGTATTACCATTAACATAATGTTATGTTGGTTATGAGTATGTTATATAATCAGAAAACAACTATCTACACAGTGTTTGAAATTAGCAGTCTTTAGTCGTCAAATGCAACTAAATTATTGCATTTGACTACTATAAAGTTATTTCCGGTCATCAAATTTGACGCCTAGCTTTTTTTAAGACTTTTTTGGTTTAACTTTGAAATCTCCAAGTTCATATTGTATTTTTTTTCCCCCTGCTGTGTTTCATTTTTATGCCTCAAAAGTTAATCATCAGCATCTGAAACAAAGAATGAGGGGAAGAAGGGAGGTGGTAAACACATGGTAAATGGACACAGGAAGTAACCAATGGCTGATAAAACTGACCTAGGAGATTTTTCTCCAGAAACTCTTGCGACTGTTGTTCTAAAGTTTAGCAGTTTGGTTAAAATTTTTACTGAATAGTGTGCCATTGCCCTTTTCTTTATGAAACAAAGTATTTCTTTGTATGCATCTTTAAACTTTATCGAAAATGACTTGCTCCTAATGTCTAATGAAACATTTTCATTTATAGAAAACAGTTCATATTTTAAAATCAAGATGAAACGTGCATACAGATAACCTATGTAACTAACACATTATATCTGTGTGCACATACTGATATAATGTGTAAGAAAAATACATATAAATTAAATTGTGTTTCAAAAATTTTGACATGTAGTTCAGAAAATATTGTTTTACTCAAAATGACTCTTGGTTAGTCATGTTAAAATGAATTTCAGAAATTGCAACTAGAAATTTTAATTTGACGCTTAAAAATATTTTCAGCAGGCATCATATGGTGCCTTCCCTTCCTAATTTCTATGACTGTATCTACAATATATTATCATAATGTTATGTCAAAGTTAATACACAATATTCATTTCTTTAAGAATTCAATGGTATCAGAGTAATCAATCAATGTGAATATATGAGTGGTAATAGCTCATTTCTTTAAGAATTTTAGTATGTATACTTGCAACTAAAAGTTACTTAAAATGGTATTAAATTGCATGTTATGGCTAATTATCATATTATGTGAGGAATGTGATCCAAAAGAAAAGTTTCTCTATGAGAAATATTTCCATAGAATCCTAACTATGGATAGATTTGGATAATTTTAACCCAAATCAACCAAAAAATTTCATTTTCCTACCTGACTACTTCAGATTTCAGTGAAACTTTCAGGAATTATTCTACTTGATGATATAAATAAGAATATACTTTTGTAAATTTTTTTGTTTCATTGGATTTTAGTTTTATTCTTAAGTTCTATGAAGGATAGAGAAGTTTCCGACCCCTCATTTTAAAGAGAATTTCTAAGATTTAATTTGCTGTGCAACTTGATTATGTGAAGTAACATTAAAAATATAAAAAAAATTTAAGATAATTTTTCAAAAATTTTGAAAAAAAAAAAAAAAATCTGTTTTTTTTTTTTTCTTTTTTTTTTTTTTTTTTTCCCCAATGCTAAAATTTACCTGATTTTTTTCAGAGTGGGATCTCAATGAGATCAAGAGTTATGACAAAAAATTAAAGTCACTGCATGTGTAAAAATGCATTATAATTACCGTATATTTGTGCGTACATGGTAAATGACCTAATTTTTAAAGTTTAAGTGGCTAGCATTGAAAACTAAAGCATACTCAAATAAAACAAATTCATATATGACATAATTATACTTGCTAAAAAACTAATTTTATTTATGAAAATTTATATTAAAAATTTAATTACTTAGGGGTTTCAAAAAATAAAGTAACAGCTCTGACGGGTGTGCAAATTATCCATATGAATAAAAGTCCCTTTGAAGATAATGAAGGCGATCACAGGAATCAAACGGTGCCAGTAGATGGAACTGGCTGTCCAATAACATGACTAAATATTCAGTTAGAAGATGGCTGCATTGATGGAAACATGGTCTGCGATTGAAATAAGAAATATGATAAGGTTTTTGCGTTTCAAGAAAAATTCTCCAGCTGAAATTCATCGGCAATTGGTAGAAATGTACGATACAAGTGTTATGTCACAAGAAGAGGTGTGGTTTTGGTGCACAGAATTTAATAAATATAGAATTGATGTGCGAGATGAAGAAAGAGCAGGGCAACCAAGCATGTCCACCGCAGATGACAATGTTTGCCATGCCAAAGCTTTAATTCAAGGTGATCGTTGCATTACTCTGAGTAAAATTGCACAAGAACTCAATATCTCCATTGGTAGTGCACACAATATTGTGCATGAACAATTGGGCTATCTGAAGACATGTGCTCATTGGGTATCGAGACAACTCGCAGATGAGCAGAAACCACCCTCCTTACAGTCCCGACCTCGCACCAAGTGATTTCCTTCTCTTCGGACCTTTAAAAAAACACTTGAGAAGTCAACATTTCAGAACTGATGCCGAGGTTCAACAAGTAGTCTTGACGTGGTTGCACAATCTTGATACTGACGTCTTCAATGCCGGTTTCGATTGTTTGGTGTACCGATGGAAGAAATGCCTCAATAAGTATGGTGATTATGTAGAGAAGTAATATGTACCTGTGCCTTCGTACATTGTATATATATTTTTTATTTCCTGAATAAACATTTACTATGAATGGGCTTTGTTACCTTATTTTTTGAAACACCCTCGTATTTAAATTTGATCATTTAAAAGATCTTTATATATCTTTTATAATTCTATGTTTCATAGGCTGAAATTTTTAGAATGGTATTTCAGTGTGAGCAGGAGAATTATCAGGGGTGATTATGAATTCATGAAAAAATGCCTGAAATTTTAGTGCGAAAAAGTTTCCATATGGGGAGAGAACATATAATTTATTGCTGGGAAGTCCAATCCTCTCATTGTGATATTGTTTTGATCAATATTTTACAGATCATTTCTGATAATGACTTACTACATTTACAGACTAATTATAATCATAAATAAATAATCAATGCACCTGTGAAACACAGATGTTCTGTCACAAAATTTATTCCTGTTTTACTTAGTTGTCTTTATTACTTTCTTCTATATATATCTGTAAAGAAGAAAGTACTAGATTAGTAAAATTTTTCGACCTCCAGTTTTTGGTGCATTCTCATGGTTTGAGATGTCCTGGACATGATTTGACCACTTTTAGAAAATATTTGTATGCGTTTAATAATGTTTTTTTCTTTTTTTTTTTTTCAAAAAATACTGCTTATAAGACAAAAAACTGACTTTTTTTTTTTTTTTTTTTTTTTTGTACATTTAGTGTTATATTTTTCTAAGATAAAAATTGCCTGTATTCACCATGAAAAATAATTTCGATAAATAAGGATTTTAATAAACAATTTGCACTGTGAAAATTTGTTTATGAAAATATAGAAGAAAGTTTTGTGATGACTACAACATAATTTATTCAATTTGTATGATTTATGTTCTTGCAGACTGGTAATTCATGCTCACTCTACTTCAAATTTTGTTCAGAAATTTTCATTTTTTTTTTTTTTTTTTTTTTTTTTAATTAGCAAGCATGTATGTTGCATATGAAATGTGTTTTATTTTTGACCAAACGTTAGTATTTAATGCTGAATATGTAAACTTGAATGTAAAACTAGGTCTTTTCGTTTGTAAGCCCTATATATACGACAATTATTATGCATTTTTACATGTAGGTACCTACAGTAACTTTAAATTTTTGTTAATTCCTGATTCCATTGAAATCCTGGTCTAAAAAGTTGAAGTTGTATTGCTTAAATGTATATATATATTTTTTTCCAAAATTTTTAAAGCACGGTTTCTAAATTAAAAAAAAAAATTAAATTATATATATATATATATTTCTACTATGCTTAATAGATCATCTTTAATATATATATATATATATATATATTATTTAACCTAACATAATCAACTTGCATATCAAATTAAACTTAATAAAATTTTTCTTAAAATGAGAAATCAGAAACTCTCTATCTTTTATATAACTTAAATGATAAATAACATACTAAGATAAATTACGCATATATAAATAAAACTATTGTGTATGACCATAGATATTAATTTATAGGAAAGTCCTGATAAATTGTCATTTAAAGCAGACCTTGGAGGCAACATCGCAAATGCATTTTACTTGGATGGGCCACACTGTGTGCGCATAAATATTTATATATGCATGTACAACATTCCCACAATCCTTAACTTTGCACACCACTAATTTTAAACAGAAATTTTTGTTATAAAATAAGCATGTGTGTTTAAGAAGTTTATTTTTAAAGAATAGCAGTGGCAGAGTTCTTACAAAAGTGGATTTGGGGAACCCTAATATATAATTGATTTACTACAACATTTATATATATATATCAAATATAGATATTATCCAATTTTCTTTCTCTCGGAAGAACCAAGATGGATTTCTTAATGTTTGCTCTGTTAACAGAATATAGCATTATATAAATTTTTGAATTCCTCTCCGGGCCATACTTTGGCCTCCCCTGATTCAAAGGACCAAGTAAGTGCAATACTTACAACGGATGATGTAAGAAATAATTATTCAAAATGTATTGCTATGTGATTTAAGTCACTTTTAATTATTCCAGTAAAATTGCAATGATAAATCTTAAAGTTGATTATAATTAAATGAAGATTTATAGAATTTTATTATTATTTATTAATTACTTCTTAATGAAATAGTTCTATCAGTAATAGAAAAAAAAAAAGTTTTTTTATTTCTTTTTGTAAAATTTTGATGTTGTACTTCGTTGCATCAGCTATGCTCTTCATTTCCCTCAATTACCAATTAAAGGATTATTCTGCCATTTAATGTAAGTTTGGTATAAGTTTACCATTAAGTCAAAGTGGAGACCACAATCAAAAATGTATTTAGGGTTCCTTTTCCTTTACAATCACCATATATATTGTTTTTAAGATTATACATATATATGTATAATTTTAAAAACTAGACTTATAATTTGACAATAAGTTAAAAAATCTTATTCTTAAACTGCAATGAAAATTTTCAGTTGAGGTCAAATTTAAATATCCTGAATACCTTCAAAAGCCAATTTTCAGTCAAAATATAGATATTTTAATTTAATATCAAAACTCCATTTCTTATCTTTACAGATTTGTTTGAATTTTGTTTCGTATTTAGAATTACTTATTTTTTTAATATTACAACTTAGCACTAATAATTAAATTTTATTTATTATTTTTTCCCCAAATCAAAAATTTTATCTTCTGTGTTTATGTAAAATGTCATAATAGAAAGTATTATGTATCAGAATGTTTTATCTATGCTTTTCAAAGTGTTATAAAGGAGAGGAAGTACATTCATAACTGTAGTTGTATTATTATTAATTTGATAAATTAAAGATTTGCAATATATTTTTAAGAACTGTTGTTTTAACAGTGATTGAACTTGTATATTTTTTGAAATACTCAAATTAAAAGTATAAGAATAGTTCATTTCCTATAAAAATTATTTTTTCTGAGTATATTCTAATTAGAAATAGTATATTTTTAATAAAAACAAATGTCCAATGAATTTTGAGAGTTTGTCATGTGTGGTCTCTTTACCAGATATTGTCTTTTCTTTAATTCCAAAATTATTCTGAATTATTAAATAAAATAAATATTCTAAGGAAAAATACTTTTAAAATCAGAATATAATTATAAAGGAAAACTAATGGATGAAATGATACTTAATTTGATTAATAATGTGAATTGCAGGTAAAACTCATTCGTATGGTTGTATTTAATGTGTTTATTAATATGTATATTTGTACTGATATTTGTTGTCAATATTTACATAAAGTGGTTTTTATTAATGCTAATGTTGAGAAAAAATAACTATCAATATACAGGGTGATACAAAAGTTAAAGAAAAAATAAAAATTTTATTATTCAAAAAGTATTGACCATAGCACTATGCGGTTTTCACTGAAATGCACAGAAAGACATGAGATTTTTTTTTAGGTAATAAAAAATTTGTTATCGAATTGGTTTAAATTTTCTTCAGAAAGTGGCGCTATAACTGTAAATTTGCTTTTTTACAGTGATGCAGTTCACTCAACAGTGTAACTAGCACTATAAATGCTCAATATAATGGCTTCATTTATTAGAATAACTGTCAGACATTGCACATTAGAAAATCTCCAAAAAAAAAGCTTCAGTATTTGCAGTATGGTGTCATTTGATCAGACAGATTTGTTTAAAATGTGAGAAGATAATGCGAATACAGCACAATATGTCAGGGGGAAATGTAACTAATATTTTTTTTTTACATATATATATTAAAAAAAAAAAAAAAAAATCACTTGTTGGTATAATACTAAAGGATTAACGTTTTATAATTTAAAAACTTAAACACCTTAAATTTATCCTTTTAATAGCAACAGATGCTATCGCAACCCTCTTCAGCGTTGCAAATGATGACTTTGTATTGCCGCCACCTTGCAAGAAGTGAAATGAAGTTAGAGCGTCAGCGGGGGAGGATTGTTTACCTTGGAGGTGCCGGCAATACGAAGTCATCATTTGTAATGCTGAAGAGGGCTGTGATAGCATGTCAAAATATAGCCGTTGCTATTAAAAGGATAAATTTAAGGTATTTAAGTTTTTAAATTATAAAAATCCCTTGCTTGTCTGTACATTTCAGTGAAAACCGCAAAGAGCTACAGTCAGTACTTTTTAAATAATCAATTTATTTTTTCTGTGATCTTTGCATCACCTAGTATTTTATATGAATTAGTACAATTAAGAATTTTATTTCTTTAATTACCACAGGATAGGTGGGGAATTAAAGGAGAGCTAATGAATTAGAGGCTGATATTTAATATTTCGATAATGAACATTAATTGCAATGATAATTGTCATTCTTAAGGTTGTA
Organism: Salticus scenicus; assembly: GCA_963930645.1. NCBI lineage: Eukaryota > Metazoa > Arthropoda > Arachnida > Araneae > Salticidae > Salticus > Salticus scenicus. The sequence continues at coordinate 234,344,891 of OZ005653.1, read as the reverse complement.
TTTATTCAGTATGATGTTAAAAAAAAAAAAAAAAAGTTTTTATAAATTTATTTGTTTATATGTATAAGACCAAAGTGATTTTACAAAAAATGTCATATATGCATTAAATAAATAAATAAAACACATTTTATCTCAATTATTTGTTCAGTTAAAATTATTTTGATGTTTTGTGCTTTTTTTCCCCCAGTGTCCTTTACATTTAATAATGTTCATTAAGGCTGCTTACTCCCTCTTAAGATTTCCTCATCTTTAGTCACCAAATCCAATGTAAGTCTATAGCAAAATTTGTTTACAGAATTACTTATTACCTAATTTACTCTTCCCAGTTTCGTCTGCTCAATCATGTGATAGAGGAAATCGAATTCAATTAAACATTGTCCTTAAGAACAAAATGTTAATATTTAATATAAAATAAAATGAAAGTAATATTGTGCATTTGTAAACAGTAGAATAGTTGTATTTGTAAATTTAATATTTTTTTAAAAACACTTTATGTGTTTATTTATTTTCAACTGTAAGAATCGATTTTTGTATGTTCTAGTGTAACTCTTACATTAACTTATCTAGCAATAAATAATAGCTTGTTCTTGTGGAATGTTTATGGATTATAATTTGAAATTTAAAAATGTTTTCATTTAATTTAATTGCATAAAGGTGTTACAACAAGTTAATTAACTTAGTTACTGGTCTAAATAGATTTACGCAGTACGATATTGCACTGTCATTGATTTAAGTACGAAAAATCAGAGTATTTAACATGTTCTTCATGAACATCAATAACAAATATAAACTAAGTGATGATTGTAAACGTATACAGCAAACAAAAGATGATGAATAATGATATAAAATGGATTAAAAGGATGACATATAAAAAAATAGCACAGATTAAATACGATTGATCAAAAATAAGAATAGAAAATATGTTATTTCAGCAATCGCTATAGATAAACAAGACTTCGTATTTGTTTTTCCTCTATCTTGTGATCTCTGACGTCAGGTGGGAAGAGTCCATTGATATTTTTAAGTTCCATTTTCACATTCAGAAAATTCACAATTGTTAAATCAGCATCTGTTTTCCAAAAATTGAATTTTTTGAATTTTAATACTTCATTTTACAACTAAAAAAGGAAGAAAATGTTTTTATTTAAAATTTGCATTTTTAAACTCAAAATTCAAATTTTGAAATTTTAAAAAGCGAGTACTAATTTAACAGTTGTGTATTTTCAGAGTATGAAAATGGAATTTAAAAATAACAATTGGGTAATGTGTAATTTTATAAACAATTTTACCCATTGAATAACAGGGGCTTTTGATGACCTTGACGATCTGTAATGTACCCCTTTAAGTCTCACTGTATTAAATTGGTCACCATTTATGTGATTTCTAGTTTTGTAGGCTATTGAAGAACAATTAGTCATAAAACCCTCTCATGCTTTATAAATGATTTCTATTATGCATTGGTATTAAGAACATTTATCACATTTAAACTCTAATATTATACCATTTTATGCAGCATAATTTCTATGCACAACATTTTTTTTTTTTTTTTTAATTGGTACATGTGGTAAAATAGTTCCTTAAGCAATACTTTTGAGATTCCAGAGTATTTTTGTCATCATATTCCCATTTCATGACCCCTTTTGTTACCAAACTTTAATTCATGTAATATCAGAATTCTGAAGCTACATTTGTCATAGCAACATGAAGAGATATATGAGAACTGAAATATGTAATCACCAGCATGTTCATAATATTCTGGTTGTAATTATTTGAGCTATCATAGATTGCATTGAACCAGGGTTGGGTTTCTGACGTCAAAAAGTGGTTTTTGACATGACAATGGTTTAAACCTGGTTTAAACCGTCAAAAACCCGTCAGAAACCTCTACTGTCAAAAACCTGTATTTTCAAAATTTATAAATGAGCTAGAATCTGGTTAGAAGTAAGATTTAGTAATATTTGCCATATACAAGTGAATATCTAAATATTATGCTGTTTATAAATTAAGAAATCTTAAAAGAATTTATAGATAATTTATAAAAATTTAGGTAAATTAGCTGGCTTTATAACCTAAGAAATACATACAAAGTATGCATAGACATATTTTGTATGTTTATGTTTATGTTTATTTATATTAATATTTATAAAATTCTAAAATTCCAAAGTTACTTATGAATTTTCACATAATCCATGAAAACACAGGAATACAGGATTTTATTTTTTCTTTAAGTAAAACATAATACATGTGGACATTAAATTTATATGAATTTGAAAATAATTATATTTATAATCTGTATTCACTTTATCATTTATTAACAAATTATTATCTAATTATTATTATTATTATTGATTGTATAAATATTTGTACCTGTTTATAGCTTGGACTATTAGTGTTTGGTGTTTTGGGAGTAAGGCTGATTGTCTACTCTAGTGTCTTAGGCCTAAGGGAAGGCGCCCTCCGTGGGTGTCTTTCTAAAGGGTCCTAACGCGTGTTTATGCAAGTTTTGGAGAAAAACATGAAAAATTTTGAACGTCTAGGCCGACAAGCGCGCCCTGGGAATAAACCTGGTACCTCACGTCTACCAGCTTTGGGCTTAGAAACGCTTGGCCACTGGTGGGCCCTACAGCTTAAGACTAAAAAATTTTTTTTTATCTGTACGAGTAAATATTAAATTTATTGCAATTTATACATCACGTCCAGAAAACATTTATATTTTTCTTGTCTCACGGTAATTATAAGAATTTCAGACGCAATTCAAGCTTCTTTAACATTCAGAATTATTGCTTTCACTTATAAACTTAAAATATCAACAGTCATAAAAAAAAAAAAAAAAAAAAAGGTATTTTTTCTATAAAATATTTAAATGCAAAATATTAGGCTATGCATTTTTATTTTACTGGTTAAATACATAATACTAAAAAAAAAAATTGAAATATACAATGTTATATTGCAAATAAAATGATTTATCAATCAAAATGATCTATCAATGTTTTATAAATCATTAATTTTTAGAAGCCTAAAGTTTTGTTTTTATATTAATCAAAATGTTATAATAATGTTTCTCCAAAAACATTAATATGTTTACCTTTTTAAACATACTTATAAATAATATCTTATTAAAAATACTATATTTTTAAAGTATCACATAACTAAGTTTAAAATATACTATATTAAGCATAGTTATAAATAAATTTCGTAATAATATATAAAAGTATCACAGCATATTTTGAATGAACATAGAAATAATTCATAATAAAATTTTAAAAGCCTAAAGTTTTGTTTTTTGTATTAATCAAAATGTTGTAACAATGTGTTTATCAAAGAACATCAATCTATTTTCTTTTCAAAAAATCTTTATAAACTATATTTTGTTAAACTAAGTTTTTTTATATGACAAATTATAAATATAGGTTTTTGACAGTTTTTAACATTTTTGACAAGGAGGTTTTTGACATGACGGTTTTAACCATGGTTTAAACCGTCAAAAACTGTCACGTGTCAAAAACCTGCCAACCCTGCATTGAACTTGTGCTGCTGTGTATTTATAAATCTGCATTGATAGACAATAACATAAATTAACATGGGTTTCCCAATTGGTGTTGGCTGTTTTGAACTTTTTTTGTTTTTTCTTTATTAAATCCTAAGTTTGAGACCTTCTGATCAATTAGTTTTTATTATATAGAGATTAATTATCATCACCCTGTATGTTTTCAAATTTAATTCTATTGTACTAAATCTCTTGTGACCCTGGAATTATTATTAATTTATACAAAAATATTACTTTTAAGCATGAGTCATTTATAATTACTTTTCAAAGTTGGTCTGGTCTTTATTCATATCGTCAAAAATAGCGATGTTATTAAAATGGAATCCCAGTGCGCAACTAGTTTTTTTTTTTTTTTTTTTTTTTTTTTTTTTATTAATAAAATTAAAAATATAAATATTTAATATCTTATTTTTAAAAAAAAGCTTTATTCGCCACAGTTTATTTTAAATTATTGAATTAGGTTATATGCTGTAGCTCTTTTTACACCTGAATGTAAAAAAAATTGTAAAATTCTATGTTATAAAACAGTGTATAGTACTTTTAAAAGATAATTAAGCACACTTTTTTTTTTTTTTTTTGAAAGAGCTTATTTTTATTAGCATACTATAATTTATTATCTTAAAATGTTTTAAAGAAAATTGTGTATCATATAAATTGCGTAAACTGAAATTTATCATTCTCTTAATCTTAAAATTCCACTTTAATTATTGGTTGGATTATTAATAAAATTATGTATTTACATGTTTATAAACTTATTACATGACGCAGTGACACATAAAAAGTAATGCAAAATAAATATTAAATTTGCTGATCATAGATTATTCATAGATTGAAAAAAGTAATCATGACAATCAGATACCATAAATAATGAAATTGCTTTATTTTTATATTTTTTATTTTACAGTTACATATTGCATAGAAAAATGGCAAATGCTCATGCTGATAATCGTAGGTATGAAATTTCTGATTAGTGTGTAATTTGCATGTTTATTTTATTTTGCAAAAAAATGGGTGTTATTAAAAAAAAATTATAACACTCCATGTATTAGGAAGCACCAAAATTAATGAAGAACAAAAACCTATGAATCAGTTTGTGATTGTTTTATAAACAGTTATGCATTTTATGATTCTTATTCTTCAACACTCTATATACTTTAAATTCCAGAGATTAAATGACTCTGTACAAAAGGAATTAGATTTATTTTCATTAAAATCAAATAAAGCTTTTTTTTTTTTTTTTTTTTTTTTTTTTTTTTTTTTGTAAATTTTCTTTTTTTAAATGCTGAATCCAGAAATGACCTCCATTTCTGCCTATCATATATATATTAAATAGTTTACAATAAAAAATCACTCATTGTATAACATTGAACTAAACATATACTTTTGCATAATTATGGTAATAATTCCTTCTTGATATATATAACATTCTGTGTTCATTTTGTCTGTGAAACCAGACATTAATTTGCATGGGAATGCACTTCCTATATTTCTTTTATTTAAGTGAATTCTTACAAATTAGGCAGAACGCATAAGAACATATTAATATTGCATATTGAAACTCATTAGTACAGTACACTATTTCTGAAAAACCAAAGTCCATGAATTGTTACTTTTTTTCCCTGTAATCCTTACTATTATTTTCGTATGAAAAAACACATCTGTAATGTAACTTGGGAAACAATCTTTCTTTTATCTCCCTCCCCAGCTATAGACTAGTGGTTTTTCTCTCTGACTTTCCACACAGTGGCCAGGAATTGTCAGAATTAACTATAGTTGTATATAGTTTGGGTTTATATATTTAATGAGCATTCACTTGCAGCCATAATTTCAAGTTGTATCTAGTAAGTGAACTATCAAAAACAGAAATGTAATAATAGAATCTAAGCAATTTTCTTTCCAATGAATAATTTTCAATTTAACTAAAAATTTCAAATAAAAAATAAGATTGAGTTGCTTATTTTTGTAAGATTTGATTTAAGACTTTGAAAACTAGAATAAAGCTTTTTTTTTTTTTTTTTTTTTTTTTTTAATTTGTTGATAGACTCATGAAATAAAAGATACATACGAACATGAATTCTGAAAAACATTAGCTTTCCCATTCTTTTTTTGTTAGAAATTAAGCCCTGTGCAAAAACATTTTTCTTTTTCTTGCCTCTTTAAACACACTTATACTTTCATCCCTTACATTATCCTTCACCAGCTCATCTTTCCCATTTTCTATTTGTATTACTTTTTAGATTTATTCTTATAAAAAATATTTTTACGTAAAAAAATTATTCAGTAAAGTTTTTATAATCAACAATAGACCAGATTTCATGTTTTTATGCAAAATTAAACTAAAAATATGCTAAAAGAACTAAACTAAAAAAAATCTGGTGTGAAACAACCACACGACTTCCATTACCCGCTATTACATGTATTATATGCATTTTTGAGAGATAATGTGATCAGAAAACATAAAAGAGACCTAAAGAGAAAATCGTTAGAGCCGTTTTTGAGATACCAACTTTTTCAAAAAATCAATTATTGACCGGAAAAAAATAATTACATACAAAAGCATATTTAAAAGTGAGTTAAAATGGCGAGTTTGAAAAAAATCCGTACAACTGTTTTTAAAGAAACGCCTTTGCGAGGCCTGGACTTGAGCTATTTATACAGGACGCCTATCAATTTTCCTGAACTAACCAACTATATCATTCGAAAGGACATCTAATAAAGTGTTTATATAGCAAGTTTGAAGAAAATCGTTGGAGCCGTTTTTGAGATACGGCCTTACGGTCTCACTTCCGGTTTCCGATGTCCCACTTCCGGTTAAACTCAATTATTGACAGGAAAACAATAATTACATACAAAAGCATATTTAAAAGTGAGTTAAAATGGCGAGTTTGAAAAAAATCCGTACAACCGTTTTTAAAGGAACGTCTTTGCGAGGCCTGAAATTGAGCTATTTATACAGGCCTCCTATCAATTTTCCTGAACTAACCAACTATATCATTCGAAAGGACATCTAATAAAGTGTTTATATAGCAAGTTTGAAGAAAATCGTTAGAGCCGTTTTTGAGATACGGACTTACGGTCTCACTTCCGGTTTCCGATGTCCCACTTCCGGTTAAACTCAATTATTGACAGGAAAACAATAATTACATACAAAAGCATATTTAAAAGTGAGTTAAAATGGCGAGTTTGAAAAAAATCCGTACAACCGTTTTTAAAGGAACGCCTTTGCGAGGCCTGAAATTGAGCTATTTATACAGGCCGCCTATCAATTTTCCTGAACTAACCAACTATATCATTCGAAAGGACATCTAATAGAGTGTTTATATAACAAGCTTGAAGAAAATCGATAGAGCCGTTTTTGAGATACGGACTTACGGTCCCACTTCCGGTTTCCGATGTCCCACTTCCGGTTTTTCAATTTTCACCAAAATTTGGAAATTTCATCTGTACACCAGACATATTTCAATTCTAAAGTTTCGTAGATCTATCTTTATTAGTTTCTGAGCTATAATAGCCAGAAGATTCTCCACATACATACATACACACACACACACATACATACACACTGACCAATTGCCAAAAGCCACTTTTTTGGTCTCAGGGGACCTTAAAACGTGTAAATCAGGTGAAAACCCGATATCGAATTTTCAGACCGAATACAATACTTCCATTACCTACGGTAGTAGGGTAATGGAAGTAATAAACTAAAATTACACAAAAAAAAAAAAAAGCGAGGAATTTTTTTTTTACTGTTTTCGGGTTTTAGTGAGTAAAAAGTTTGTGGTTTAGAAACAGTAGATGAGAGGGGGGGTATTATGGAATTGGAATACCATTTACATTTTACTTGTTTTTAATAAAAATCCCCAAAATCATGATGAGTACATAGTGTAATTATTTGTTATGAATTGTCAATGAAAAAAAAAAACCAAAAAAGTTTTTTGTTGTTATAAAAAGTTTACTTTAAAAAAAGTTACAAATGGAGATTAATATGAAATAGTTGGGTAATATGGAATAGGTGGTTTAAACTTTAAACCATAGAAAAACTAATTAGACTTCATAAAATCATCTTCGGAGAATTTTCTGTGACAGAAGATACATTCGGCATCTTTATTTTCTGTTTCTTTGGTTGAAATACTTGAAGTTGATTTCAGATGATACTATGAAATACCTAGTATTCCATAATACCCGACAGGCCATCTTTAAAAATGAACTTTTATATTGATGGACAAAATATTTTCAGCTAAAAAACGACCAATGTGTAATAAAATACAATTCTTTGAGCATATATTATGCTTAACATCAATGTTCAAATCACATGTGTACTAGTAAGTTTAAATGTTTGAAAACTTACCTGCAAAAACTTTAAAAAATCACAAAACATACTTTGTTCTATAGAGAATGGTGCAACAGCAACAAACAGTTGCTTCTTACTGTATTGCTTCATGGGAATCATTCTTGAGTAATTCATAGTATTTTGAAGAGATAGCAGCACCAATCAGAGCCGAAACCTCAGTATTCCATATTTCCTGACTATTCCATAATACCCTCCTCTCCTCTAACAGAAAATCATATAAACAGGGTTCCCACAGGTCAGGGAGAACCTGAAAATGTCAGGGAATTTAAAATTGGTGAAAAAAAGTCAGAGAAAACTGCAAATATTGCCCAAAAACTTGGAAAAAAAAGTGATATAAACTTGGAAAATGTTTCTTGAGCAAGCAATTTGTGTTGTGAATTTCGTTACTATATTATCACAAGCTATGTTTTATGCCGTGAGCTATATTTTACATCGCGAACCAAATTTTGTAAGTGGAATTTTATAAAAATTAACCTGGAAAAGTCCCGGAATTTTATTTTTTATATTGAGTGGGAACCCTGTATAAATTTTTTCATGGTGGCTAGCAGTGAAGGAAAAGTCCGGGAATTTAGAAAATCTGGAAAAGTAAGAAAATAGTCAGGGAATTTTGACAAATTTTATGAAAATAGGTTATATTGATAACTAAATTATTAATGTTACTTTAAACCACTAATTTTTTTTTCTTGTGTTGTAAAATTTTCATGGGAACTAAACAGTAAAAGTCTGGGAAAATCTTGAAAAATAATCAGGAAAAAGTCAAGCAATTTAGAAAAGTTTAAATGATAGCCACCCTGTTTTTTTTTTCCCCTGCAGACCTGTGTAATTGTTTTGGATTTTTCAAATGGGAAAATGGCATATTTTTTTTTTTAATTGAGAATAGCAACTGTGAATAAAATTATTTAAGTTAATATGCATTGTTTGATTATGTATAAAGTACACACTGCATAATTCCTCATTCCTAAGTATCTGGAAAAAAGTAGGGTAAGGGAAATATATACTATTTTAATTTCACTTTATACATTATTTTAATTGTATGAGAATAAAATTCAGTAATCTTTGTTTCCTCAAGAATCATTTTGCATATGTTTCTGTAAATAATAAAAGGCATGTTATGTATTTTTCTGCTTTTGTAAGATTGGTGGCAATTTACAATTTTCCTTTGTTTTACTAAATAGGGGGGGGGGACTTTTAATGAAATTAAATATAAAATGGTTACAATCAAACTTCGTTTTTATTTATCCTATATATTATTTGTAGGGATTTAATATGGAAAGAAGGTGCAAAAATCAAAATTTTTCGAAAGGTTAAATTATATTTCATTTTCACTCATTGATCTGCCTTTTAAAAATAGTTATTACAAAAGAATTATTGTTAATTTTTTTTTAATTATCTTGTATTAAAGATTATTTTAAACAGTATTTACATTTTTATTAGCAAATGAATTACATCTTTCATTATTTTAATAAAATATAGATATTTCTTATATATATAAATATAAAAAGGACGAAATTATCATTTTAAAACATTTAAATACCTTGAATTGCAAGTTGAAATATATAAATCTACACTGCTCAAATAAAGGGATATTTAAAGGTATATAGATATTTCTTTAAAATATTTTATTTTCTTGTATGATGATTAATATAATTAACCCCTTTAAATACTATATATATTCCAATTTCAGAAAGAAAGAGGGAAATTTTACTTCAACTGATAACTCCATTTCAATATTCGCCTCCCATTATGCAACTATTGTAATGGCATCAGGTGGTAAATGCAGTCATCAGGTGTGTATACGAGGTGTGGCTATTAAATAACGAGACTATTGCTGCTACAGATGAACTACATATGTGCTAAATCCGAACGACCGACAGCTGTGCAGCATAAAGCCTTCTCTTTCGATTGCAGCTCTTCCCGAGTTTGTAGAGAAATCAGTCTGGCCGTAACCTTCGTTTGTGTAAGAGGTGTTTGTTTCGTTTTGCCGAAAACGTGATAAGTAGAGCAACGAATTGTCTTGAAATTTCACGTGAAACTTGGTAAAATCGCTAGTGAAACTTATCTTTTATTAAAACAAGTTTATGGCGATGAATGTTTATCATGTGTGCGAGTTTATGAGTGGTTCAACCGTTTCCAAGATGGCTGAGAAGACTTTGGAGATGATGACCGAAATTCAAAGCGATGATGATCCTTTTTTTTCGACATTCTTGGCATTGTGTACCTTCACTGGGTTCCTGAATGTCAAACTATTAATCAACATTACTATCTTGAGGTGCTTGCTCAACTCCGTGAAGGGGTAGGAAAAAACGACCCGAATTGTGGAAGAACAAGTCATGGGTTCTCCATGAAGAAAACGCGCCGGCTCACATGTCATTGACGTTTCTAGCCAAATACAAAATCCCAGTTTTAGACCATCCGCCTTATTCGCCTGACCTGGCCTCATATGACTTTTATCTGTTTCCCAAAGTTAAATCTGCATTAAAAGGAACAAGATTTGAGTCAATTAAAGCTGTGAAAGAAAAAGCGGCACGCTTCATGCAGGAGCTCACAGGAAAAGACTTCCAGCACTGTTTCGAACAATGGAAAATTCGCATGGAGCGTTGTAGGGATAGAGGAGGGGTGTATATTGAAGGTGATAATAACTAAATATGTATAAATTTAAAATAAAATGTTTTATATCAATAGTCTCGTTATTTAATAGCCACACCTCGTATATACGACAACCTGTTACCTATCTTCTCCTCCTCCTTTACTGAAATTTCGAACATGTGGTTCTAATCGCTGTAAAACTTGCCCTATGGCCTCTCACTTGCAATTAGATGATCACTCTTTGATTCCATTCCATTTTGTCAGGCATACAATGCTATGTAAACTCAATTATATTGGTGAAACATCCACACCTCTACATCTACGAATTAATCAGCATCGCTCTGATTCAAAAAGCCTTTCATCTTCTGCAGCACCTTCTAAGTCAATTATAAAACTAAAGCACTTTAAATTACATAATTTTAATTCATGTACCATAGACAGTGGCGGTTCGTCATTGAGGGCAACTGGGCCTGGCTCCGCTTGAATTTTTCTCTCTATTAAAAATCAAGTAATATATCTCTCTTTCTTTTTATTTTTTTAATTCTAACGCTTGTAAAAATGTATCTATCAAGTTAAAAACGTGCATCCAATTTCCTCTTATTTTTCTCGGGCATAAAGTTTGCTTGTCCCTTTGTCCGATTTTCTTTTACCGAATTACAGCTAGTTCCTACTCGGAGTTCAGCCGTTTGGGCACTTTGATTTGTGCCCGATGCCGATCTCGTACAGTATTTATTGCTTTGCGCATGGAACAGCAGGTTTACACATTTGGCGAAGTAGAGCTTTATCAATGTTAATATTCCCATACTTTTAAAGTGTTAGGGGCACTTGGCGAATTGGCCCATGTAACGTAGTTTAATGAAAAATAACTGTTTCCTTTAAAATACATCAACCATAGGGATCGTGGAAAGAATTTGGCGACTTTCACAGTACTTTTTATTTATTTATTTTTCTACTGATAGTGAAAAAGAGGAGACTTTTGTTATGTTTTTTTTTTTTTTTTTTTTTTCCCCAAATTAATCTATGATTGTTAACAGTAATAAAAAGGAATTCTGTTGAAAATTTATTGACAAAAGGATTAAAACATTTTTGAGAAATTCTATGGGACAGGAAAGTTTAAATGCACTTTCGGTTCTCGCAATCCACAAAGACTTTATTTTCACAATTCCAGAATTTAATGAGTAAGTAATTGGAAGGTTTGCTCAACAAAAAACTCGGTGAGCAGAATATTTATTTTTGTATAAATAATAATCAGATTTAAATACTTGAACAGTTTTGGCTGCCTAAATTTGTAAATATTTTTATTATATATATATATATATATATATATTGTCGGGGAGGAGGGGAGGAGAGAATACGATGCGCAGAACAGAACTCTTGTGTGACGGGACGGAGCTGATTGAGTCAGTCTTTCATTCGATCCGAGAGAGATGCGATGCATCTTAAAACCAGAAAACAAACTTATTTAATATAATAATACTTATTCGTCATTATTCGATTCAAATAACATAAGTTATGATTGTAACAATAAATTGTTTGTTGTGAGTAGATATTAGATGTCAGAGTCTATGTATTGGCAGTTATAGTTTTACTAATCCCGGGAAATCTGGCAGAGAGGGTAAGTAGATTTAAACTTATTCTCATTTGATTAATATGCATGTTATTCTTATTTGTGATAGAGTAAAAGTTGCAGAATTTGAATCTAAAATAAATTCGTTAGAAATTCTTAATCCGAGTTTCTAAATTTAATCAACCCTAAATCGAAATTCATAAATTGATACTTAGTCGAAAATTCTTTGTTGGCTTCATAGCCAAAGTGGTCCGTCGATTCACGGAGGCTTAATTACCTATTAATTAGATAATTAATCGTAATTCGTTAAATTAAAAAAAAAAAAAAAAAAAAAAAAAAATTGAAAATTGAAAAAATTCTTTTGTTTACGTAGGATTAAATTATCTGTATAAGAACTTTAAAGTAAATTAAAATTAATTTGTTGAAATAAATCATTAATACAAGGTTAAATTGTTTTGATATAAAACGTAATTCAAAGTAGTTTCGCTTTCATGCTTGCGTAAAAGTTTTGGTTTAGAGAAAACGTAATTCAAAATAGTTCGGTTTTCAAACCGGAACAATTTCGGTTAGGGAATTTAAGAAATAGCTATTCATGTTAAATAATTGTTGAATAAAGGAGTGTATGAGAATGAAAAGGGTGCATTTAATATTTTATTAGTTTATTTATTTCAGTAAAAAAAAAAAAAATCTATTCTATTATGTGTTGTTTCTTTTCATTTGTTCTTATATTTTTTGTTTTGTTTTACTTCCTGATCTGCAGAATAATAATTTAATTCGATCGATTAATTCATATTTAAATTTAATTGTTTGTAATTAGTTTGCTCAAAAGATGGGTAGAAAGGGGAAAACAAGGGCGAATGACGCCGAACAGAGTGCGTTATTCCCAAAATCTAATGAAGTGATAAAATTTGAAAATGTTATTAGAGAAATAGAATTTATAAAATCGAAGGTCAATGATTGCGATAAAAGCGATCAAGCCAGATTAAAAATCTTAAAGGATAAGATAAATGCACTGGAGGTTAAATTCGAGGAAATAGTTACAAATTTTTCTGAAGAAGAAAACGATGAAAACTTTGAAGAAGTGATGAAAAATCGGGACATTCTGTTGGAGCTGTCTGTAGTGTTAGAGAGTAAATCGCAATCAAATACCCCAAATGTAAATAATGATGCACGTACCAAACCAGGGACTTCTGTTAATTCGCATATTAGTCTTCCCAAACTTGAAATTCCTTATTTTTACGGGGATAATGAATCTTGGTTGTCATTTAAAAATTTATTTAAATCATCTATTCTGGATAATGACAGCCTTAGTGAGGTTGAAAAGCTACAATACCTCCAATCGTGTGTAAGAGGTAGTGCATCAAAACTTATTCGTGGATTTTCGTTACAATCGGAAAATCTTAAACACTGTTGGGAAATTCTTACTCAGCGCTACGAAAATAAACGTCAATTAGCTATAACTCAAAGAAATAAAATCTTTTCAGTAAAAGTAAACAAAGCGGATGATCCTAAATCGTTTTTCAATTTAATAGATACTTGTAACGAAGCGGTGCGAAATTTATCGACCCTAGGATTAGAATCTGATCCTCTTAGCGATCTTATTCTTATAAATTTCATGATTTCAAAATTGGACTCATCCGTTAGGCATAGGTGGGAGCTCAGTCTAGAGAATATGCAAACTATTCCCGATTTAAATTCGTTTCGTACATTCATAGAAAGGGAGGCGTCGAGTCAAACAAAACTTGAAAATAAACCAGGGATGTTTAAGAAGCCAGTAGAAGGTAGTAGTGTAAAAAAATCTTGTGTCAATAATTCAATACTAGTCAAAGAAAATAAATGCGTCGCCTGTTCTCAAGTACATCAATTGTTTAAATGTCCAAAATTCAATAGAATTAGCGTTCAGGAGCGATGGGACTTAGTTAAATCAAAGGGATTGTGTGAAAATTGTTTGCGAACTAATCATCAAGTGCGACAATGTAGAATTAATATTAAATGTAAGGTATGTGCAGGTTCACATCACACTCTTCTGCACATTTATACACAGAATTCTGCAGATCAGGGAGGCGGCCTTGTTGCTATGTCGGTGACCAACAGTTCACAATCTAATGCAAATTTTAATAACCAAAATGTGTTATTGGCTACTGCCCTTATAAAGGTTAGGTCACCTAACGGTAAAATTATTCAATGTCGGGCGTTAGTTGATAGTGCCTCACAAAATAGTCTCATTACAAAGGAGTGCGTTGAGAAGCTAAATTTGCCTTTGTTTGGCACTTCTCATCGACTTATAGGCATAAACGGTCTTTCTGCAGAAACTGTTTTAAATTTTACGGAATTCTCATTCTCGCCATATTTCGCTAACGAGTATAGGAACTTGAAAGCGCTAGTAGTAAATAGGGTTACTACCCCTCTGCCAAATTTCCGGGTGAGAACGACGTCTTGGCCACATACAAAAAATCTTCAGTTAGCCGATATGAATTTCTTCAAGCAACAACCAATCGAAGTATTATTAGGCGCAGATATTTTTGCGTCACTAATAGAGCTGGACGATATCAGAAATTAAATATCGCGATATATCATCAAGTTAATATCGATATTGGTGATATATTGCGATATTTATTTCAAGAGAAGGAAAACAGATATTTGCTACTTTTTAAAGACAAATGAACACCAATTTTAATGTATACAAGTGTGGAGTGTTTTCTATATGTATATTTATATTTTCTGGTATATTGCTTCCAAATCTTTTTTATTAAAAAAAAAAAAAAAAAAAAAGAGAAAGAAAGAAAATGCATAAATAGCAACACAATGTTTTGTGTTTCTTTTAATTTATACCATTACTTTTAAGTATATTTCTGAATAGTTTGTCCTCCGCTCTTTCCATTTTAAGATTTAATTATTTCAAAATCACATTTTAAGAGAGCTAATGGGTGATATGTGTTTTATTTACACAAAGTATATCATCAAGATACATAATTATAATAAAAATATAAGCTTAAGAAAAATGAAGTTGTACTTAGAATGTAGATGATTAATAAAATTTTGCGCAGAAGTCGTAACTTAACTATCTATCTCTCTCTCTATATATATATATCAATGATTCATTTATATACGGAAATTTTAAAAATAAATATTAGTATGAGTTTTGCGCCTAATTCCCATTCCTGAGTATAAAGAAAGTTCATTTACTAATATTCCTGTCAGTCATTGATAGCGATATGGTTGTAATTAAATTAATTTCAGTGAATAAGAAATGCACAGTAGAAATACTGTTTATAAACTTTCTTTAGAATTTCCACCGAATAAACTTTCTCGGTTGTAGAGTAATATTAATTTGAGACCCTATAACTCATAGGTATTCTAAAGGTCAATTTCCTGCCATTTTTATTTTATTTTTTATCTACTTACCATATCATGTTTTTTTTTTTTTTTTTAAGATATATGTATTGAATTCATATTTTGTAATGTTTTTATAACATTTGGAAATTGTATTATATTTATATACTAGTACCGCCCAGTGGTTGAAGATCAATCACTTTTTGCAAAGCAAAGCAACTGCCTTCTCATAAACGGAATTAAATTGCAGCACAGCAGCGACCCCTGTTGGCCGATAGGCACGAGTCGTCCATGAAATAGAGCGTTCGAACTAAAAAAAAAAGAAAAAGAAAGAAAGGAAATCTAAAAAATGGTCAATTAGAGTTCAAGGAATCTGAAAACATGTAACATCATCGAAAACTGGAAATCTAAATTTTTTCTGAATCTTATACTTTCTCCACTTTTTTAAGAATAAGTACTCAATTTCAGTTAATTGAAATGCAAGGAAATCTCAAAACGTGTAAATTCATCGAAAACCAGAAATCGAAATTTTCCCCGTGTCTTCTACTTTCTTCTTATGCATGTAGAAGCCAGTAATAAATCCACATTTTAAATAATAATTAGTCAGTTTCAGTTAATTGAAAAGCAAGGAAATCTCAAAACGTGTAAATTCATCGAAAACTGGAAATCAAAATTTATCCAAATCTTACACTTTCTTCTTGTATATGCAGAAGATATAATAATAAATCAACTTAAAAAAAAAAATAAGTAATCAGTTTCACTTAAATGAAATGCAAGGAAATCCCAAAACGTGTAAATATATCAAAAAACGGAAATCGAAATTTATTTCGTATCTTCTTTCTTCTTATGTACGCAGAAACTAGTAATAAATCCACTTTTTAAAAATGAGTAGACAATTTCAGTTAATTAAAATGCAAGGAAATCTCAAAACGTGTAAATTCATCGAAAACCGGAAAAACGTTTATCCAAATCTTATATTTTCTTCTTATATGTGCAGAAGATAGAATAATAAATCCAATTTTAAAAAAATAAGTAATCAATTTCAGTTAATTCTTTGCTTAAAAAAGAAAAAAAAAAACCACTTGACGATATTTCGAACAATCCATGCAATTCCGAACAATATGTCAACGAACCGATAACAAGAACTAAACGCAATATACTGTTTCCAGTGTTTTCACTTTTCACCTGCGAGCGAAGAGCAGCTTCGATATTATTGGTGTGGGAATATTATCGAATGGAAAATAATATACTACTGCCATGAACTAAACGCGATATACTGCTTGCAGTGTTTTAACTTTTCACCTGCGAGCGATGAGCAACTTCGATATTATTGGTTTGGAGATATTATCGAATGGGAAATAATATACTACTGCGATAACATGATGAATGAGGAATGAAACATTTTATATGTTATCGTTCAAGGTCATACTTTTTAAGTAGTGGTTTCGATTTGAGAGTGCGCAGTTCGCACAAATGAAGCCGGTTGGGGTTATTTTTTCGAGTTTAGTCAGTGAATAGGAGGAAAGGAAGAGAAGGTTTATTTGTATAAGATATTCGGCGGTCTGTTTGTTGGGTGTTTACGGGGTGGTACGGGGTACGGTGAGGCGGGGAAGCAGAATTTGAAGATATGGCGTTGGACGCTGTTTATCGCATATGACTTGATCGCGCTGTGCGCGTTAGAGAAATTAGTTGTGCGCGTGTTAGAGAAATTAGCTGTGCACGTTAGGAAATATCGTTAGAGGGATATATCGATAGAACAAGAACTTAAATACTGTTATCGCGATATTAAAAAAATATCGATACTTGGGGATATATTGATAAATAATCCAGCCCTAGTCACTAATTTGTGGCACACCAGTATCGGGAAGGCCAGGAGAACCATCTGCCATTCCCAGTTCACTTGGGTACTTACTCAGTGGCCCCCTCTCAAGGGATGGAATGGAACCAGAATCAACATATAGCTCCTCGTTACAGTGTGTGAATATAAACGATTTTTTTGACAATCAACCAATAATATCTTCTAAGAGTGAAACCGAAGCCGATCCGGCAGAGGAACTATATAAATCTTCCACCAAGCGCAACCCCGAAGGCCGCTATGCTGTCAAATTACCCCTCCATGATGAGATAGATTTGGGTGAAAGTGCCAACTGTGCACTAAAAATGTTTAAAGGGCTCGAAGCTCGTTTTGCGCAGAATCCTAACCTAAAAAAGGAGTATGCTCAGTTTATGTGAGAGTACTCCGATCTAGGTCATATGATTTTACTAAGGGCTGAAGAACTTAATCGCCAACCCAATTATTATATGCCCCATCATGGAGTTATAAATGAAAATAGTAGCACTACGAAACTACGGGTAGTGTTCAATGCGTCGGCCGTAACTACAAATGGCAAATCCCTGAACTCTAACTTGCATAAAGGGCCCAAACTCCAATCCAGCATTTTTAGCAATCTAATTAGATTTCGTTTAAATAAAGTCGCCCTCTCGAGTGATATCGAAAAAATGTTTCGACAAATTCTAGTCGCAGAGCCTGATACAGACTTTCAAAGAATATTTTGGAGGGCCAATGTTTCAGATCCACTCAGAGTGTATAAATTGAATACAGTTACTTATGGCACAGCCTGTGCTCCATGTTTAGCCCTGCGTACCATATTACAGCTATTAAACAATGAAGAACCCAATTTTCCCGTAGCTGTGCAGGCTGCCCGAAATAACCTGTATATGGACGATTTCCTTGGAGGGGCTGAAACAATCGAGGCCGCTCAAACCTTGGTAACAGACCTTCAAGCTTTGTTTAACGCTGGGGGTTTCAAGCTGCGAAAATGGGCTTCAAATTATGTGGAAGCTCTAGTTCAGGTCCCAGAAGCTTTAAAATCAACAAATCAGGAATTATCCTTAAACCCCGATCATTCCCAACGTATTCTAGGACTAAACTGGAATTTACTATCGGATACCCTACAGGTTGGAGTTAACACCGAAGAAA
The DNA here is from genome assembly GCA_963930645.1 of Salticus scenicus. Taxonomy (NCBI): domain Eukaryota; kingdom Metazoa; phylum Arthropoda; class Arachnida; order Araneae; family Salticidae; genus Salticus; species Salticus scenicus. Next base: position 234,326,527 of record OZ005653.1, on the reverse strand, counting down.
GCGTAAAAACCAAAAGACAATTATTGTCCGTAATTGCACGCATCTTCGACCCTTTGGGTCTGTTATCCCCTGCCACTATTCTTTTAAAATTGCTACTACAAGATGTTTGGAAGCAAAAACTTGGTTGGGATGATCCTTTACCACCAGACATTCAAAACAGGTGGAACGAATTTTATGAAAAAATTGCTTCCTTTAAAGCCATGTCAGTACCCAGATTTTTAGACCTGAAATCCGAACCTATTTACCAGATTCTGGGATTTTGTGATGCGTCAACAAAGGCATATGCTGCCGTAATTTATATACGCCCAAGTCAGAACTCATCTTTAAAATTGATTGCAGCTAAAACCCGTGTAGCTCCTTTAAAACCCATTACCTTGCCTAGGTTGGAGCTATGCACGGCTGTATTACTATCGGAACTTTTGTCAGTCGTCCAGAGCTCGCTGGATTATCAGGTTGAGGAAATTCTCCTATGGACAGACTCAACAATCGCCCGTAGTTGGATCTTAAATCTACCCTTAAAGGGCAACAGATATGTCCTACACCGAGTAAACAAAATTAGAGCTCTCACAGACCCAACATCATGGCATCACTTACCAAGCAAACATAACCCAGCAGACTGTGCAACCCGTGGGCTGTTACCCGACAAATTAAACCACTTTAACTTGTGGTGGTCTGGACCTGATTGGTCAAAGATCCCGGTCTCAGATCACGAGTCCAAGATTGCTACCTCAGTCCCATGTACAGTTGTGGGAATTCCTGGACTAATAGAGTCAACTCCAATGCATGAATCCGTTATAGAGGATTTGGTTTCAAAATTTTCATCAAGTAATAAACTTTTTCGTGTAATTGCATTTATGAAGAGGTTTATTTATAATAGTAGAAATTCTACAAAATTGAAAGGACCAGTCTCAGTACAAGAAATTTCAGAGGCTAGAAAAATTGTTATTAAATTAGTCCAACAAAGATCCTTTGCTTCAGAAATCGCTCTTTTGCAGCGTGGCAAACCCGTTGCAAACAACAGTAAATTGAAACCTCTCAATGTGTTTATTGATTCCGAAAATCTATTAAGAGTGGGAGGTAGAATTGACAAAAACATCACTCTGCCCTATGATACTAAACATCCAATACTCATACCTAAAAATCACCCTTTTACATCGACATTAATAAGACATTTTCACACGTATAGTCTTCATGGAGGTGTCTACCTAGTATTAAATCTCATTCGCCAGTCTTACTGGATTCCTGATGGTAGATCCACTGTGAAAAAAGAGCTTCGTAAATGTGTCACTTGTGCCAAAGTCCAACCGACCCCAATTCAACAAATGATGGGTGACTTACCCAGTGCAAGAGTCAATCCTTGTAGACCCTTTCAACATGTCGGAATTGATTATGCAGGTCCTATAGAAACTAAGTGTGACCATAAACGGAAGGGTACCAAATTTAAATCTTATATATGTCTTTTTATCTGCATGTGCACCAAGGCAATTCATCTCGAATTAGTAACTAGTTTATCTACCGAGCATTTTTTATATGCCCTACAAAGATTCATAGGGCGTCGAGGCTATCCTACTGACATTTACTCCGATAACGGACGCAACTTTGTTGGTGCCCATGCCCATTTGAAGAAACTCGTGACACTTTCAAAAACCAATACTATTCAAGACTTTGTCGCAAATAGACAAATTCATTGGCATTTTATGCCACCTTACGGGCCTAACTTTGGCGGCCTATGGGAATCTTCCATTAAATTGGCTAAACGCCATTTAATTAAAGCGTGTAAAGGCAGTTGCCTATCGTTTGAGGAGTGTGCTACGATTCTCACAACTATTGAGTCTTGCTTAAATTCACGACCCTTAGTCCCACTTTCCACCGAGCCCAATAATTTCTTAGTACTTACACCAGGACACTTCTTAATTGGGGCTCCGCTTCTTCAGCTTCCTGAACAATCTCTTAACCAAACTAATCGATTTTGTACCAGTTTTTCTTCCAGATGGAAACTCCTCCAGCAGATCAAGAGGCAATTTTGGAGCACCTGGGCAACGTCTTATTTGACTTCACTCCAGTCAAGAGAAAAATGGAAGAGTGGTAATACACATCTGCAACCTGGTCAGCTAGTCCTGGTGTTGGAACCTTCTATTCAGCCAGCTCAATGGAAGTTAGCACGCCTTCTGGAAGTCCATCCGGGTGAGGATGGAATTATTAGAGTGATTACTCTGAAGACGCCATCGGGAATAATCAAGAGACCTGTAAATAGAATTGCCAGTCTGCCATGCTCAGCCCCCCCCCCCCCCCCGGAGGCTTATCTCCGAAATGTTGGCGCATACAGGCAAACCTGGCGAATTTTTGTAGCTCGCGCCAAAACACTCTGCGCCGCAAAGCAACCCTTCTTTCCACTTCATTCACGACTCGTTAAGGATTCAATCAATCTTTTTTTTTCCCCAAGAGAATAAACTATAAAAATCTGCCAATGGAGTTTTAGTATCGTAATTCTTAAATAATATATTTAATGCAAAAATTTATTAGAAATCCTCCACCCTTTAAATTTAATTTAGCAAGATTAATGAAGAAATAAAATTGTAATATTCTAATTTTAAAGCTTTTAAAATTGTTCTTGAAATACATTTATTTATTTATTTTACTTTCTCTTACCAACATATATGGTAGAGAAAGTATTGTTTTGGGGGTCAAATTTTCGAAATTGAATTTCTGTTATATATACACGTTTTGAGGCTCCCTGAATCATAATTGTTAAAAATGTGTCAATGGAGTCTTTGTATCGTTATTTTTAGATAATATAATTTAATACCAAAATTTATTAGAAAACCCTTTAAATTTATTTTATCAAGATTAATGAAGAACTATATTTGTAATATTATCATTTTAAAGCTTTTAAAATTATCCTTGAAATACATTTATTTTATTTTATTCTGTTTTATTATCATTTTTATTATTATTATTATTTACTTTCTCTTCGTCAAATAAAATTGTTTCTAAACCTATTTTAGATTATTTGAAAAGTACATTAAACTTTACATTCTTACGCTATTGATCTTAAGATTTAATGTGCAATCTGTCATTATAATATTGAAATGCAGGATAAAAAAGAAAGTCGTGTGAGTGACACACCAGATTGTCATTATTATGATCATTATTTAGTTTATTTTACCCATATATTGTAAGAAAAGTTTTATTTTTGATTCAGATTTTCGAAATTGAGTTTTTGCTACATTTGCTTAAATATCCTGAAACAAAAAATTAGGTTTTAGCGGTTGCCTGAATGTGTCTGTGTGTTTGTTATCACCATACCTCAAGAATAGATATTGGGACTCGGATGAAATATTAAGTAATTCGTGTACAGTGACTAAGAAAAGAATTCAAATTCATTAAGTCTATGTGTGAATTTTCTAGTAAATACAATTTAATATTTTTGGATGAAACAAAAAAAAATTGAACTTATATTTTATGTGCATGAAAGAATGTTTCGTATACAATGTAGAATGTATATCCTTTATTAGAAGTTTACACAGAACCCCACAAAAGAATTCAGATATATTCATACAATGGAATTGCTGAAAGGTCATTTCATGTCGTGCTATGTGTTTTAAATTCTGTGCTAAATTAGTACACTATATTGTGTTTGTAAAATATATAGTAAATATACAGGTCTACCCCAAATTAAATGAAAGCATTTCTTTTTATAAATAAAAATCAATGTAATAAATGCAATTAAAGTTTAATTAATTTAAAATTATTCTCTTATTCTAATTTACTTTATCTTATCCGTAAAAGGTCGCGAAAGTATTGTTTTCGGATCACGTTTTCGAAATTGAATTTTTGTTACATTTATATGTTTTGAGGTTTCCTGAATCCAAAAATTATGTTTTTAGTGGTTGGTTTATGTGACTTGTCTGTGTGTATTACAGATATTGAGTTTGTAAAATGGGTGCATCAGTTTTTAAATATCACTTATGTCATTGATAAGGACAATATTGCTTTGGAACAATGTAAGTTGTAAACTTCACATGTTATTCAAAATTTACGTTTTCTTTTTAACATGGCAAAATAGAGCAAAATTTCGTTTAAACGTCCTATTTTGTCGTAAACATGTCAGACTAATATTTTAAAATATATTTTTTAATACACTTCATTAAATATGAACATTTTAATTTGAAACTTTAGTAATTAAAAATTGTGTTTCCTTCATTTGACGAATTAGGCCAATACTTCCCACGAACTTGCAATATGGGGATCAATTGTGTTGGAAATTAATGTACGAAAACAATCCTAATAAAATTAGTCATTTAATTACGATAAGTCAAATGTATCGAATCGGATAGAGGGTAGCCTATGAGGTGCGGCATTTCAGTCTGCGACTGTGTTGAGTGTTCTATCATACTCATTCCTTTTAATATGAATACATTTCGCTCTCAATAGAAATTAGTAACAATAAATATAGGATGAAAATGGTTATGCGCATCATTATTACTTTGATTTGTATAACATATTAAGTTAGATTGTTTATGATTACTGAAAAACAAATAGAATAGCATTAATAAAATGTTTAACGTTTTATTTTATGACTTTGTATGTTGGAGTTGGGGGGGGGGGGTAAAGAATGAGAAATGGACATGTCCGAGGAGGAAATTATACGTAGAAAATTTTATGAATTTCAACCATAAAATTTAACACGAAATATCTATTTTATTATGATTAAGATGTTCTTTAAAAATACATAATAGATAAATATAAGGTGATAATTTATGAAAATTCAAGCACTGCATCGTAAGAGAGATATTTTATAAAGTCGTACATTTTAAAAATTTAAATACAAAATGATAATAAAAATAGTTGAAATGTAAAATGGCGTACTACTGATTTGGACTTACGAACATTTTTCATGCATTTTACTAAGAATTTGTAATTTGTTTGAACAATTTTTACAAACTTTTTGACCTTATACATGAAATCGGATCTCAATGCTAATATATTACCATTATTATTATCTACTTCTCTATTCGGATAACTATTTCTTAATTTCAAGATATGTTTCGTTTTGCGATTTAAATCCTACATTAATAATCAGAAGAAAAAAAAAAAATATTAAAAAAAAAAAAAAGAAAGAAAATCGCCGGATGTTTATTTATACAGGTTAAGCGGCGTGAAGTTTCTCTTTGTACTTCCAGATTTGGCGAAAATCGCATTCCCTGGCGAAAAATTGTGAATTTGTTCTGTGTGCGCCAACAGTTCGGAGATACGCCCCCCGGAGGATGTCGGGGAGGAGAGAATACGATGCGCAGAACAGAACTCTTGTGTGACGGGACGGAGCTGATTGAGTCAGTCTTTCATTCGATCCGAGAGAGATGCGATGCATCTTAAAACCAGAAAACAAACTTATTTAATATAATAATACTTATTCGTCATTATTCGATTCAAATAACATAAGTTATGATTGTAACAATAAATTGTTTGTTGTGAGTAGATATTAGATGTCAGAGTCTATGTATTGGCAGTTATAGTTTTACTAATCCCGGGAAATCTGGCAGAGAGGGTAAGTAGATTTAAACTTATTCTCATTTGATTAATATGCATGTTATTCTTATTTGTGATAGAGTAAAAGTTGCAGAATTTCAATCTAAAATAAATTCGTTAGAAATTCTTAATCCGAGTTTCTAAATTTAATCAACCCTAAATCGAAATTCATAAATTGATACTTAGTCGAAAATTCTTTGTTGGCTTCATAGCCATATATATATATATATATATATATATATAAAATTCATGCGCATTAGTGTAATATTTTTTTTATAATTATTGTTTTTTCAGTCAAATATTATTTTTTTGAAGTATTTTTGATAGTAATAATCGCATTTATATAAATTAATATTGATTATTATAGGGATAAATCAATCCTTTTTAAATATATATATATATATATATATATATATATATATATATATATATTTTTTTTTAATATAGCGATGGATTTTTAAAGTGTCTTTATTTGCGTATTTTTAACTCGATATTATGCAAAAAACTGCAAAGAAATAAAATGTCAGACATTAATTTTTTATTGGGACAGTTATAAAATTTTGTATTGTTGAAGGAATACAAAATTTTAATTTAAATTTTCTGTACAGGCTTAATTTTTAATTTTGATATACATTACAAAATCACCTAAAGGTTTTTAATTTTATATACATTTCTCCTACATCATTATTTTTAAACAAGCTAGAATATAAAAATTAAAATCACAAACACTTTAATTTAAAAATTCGTCATTTTAAAAATGTGTATACATTTTTAAAGTACAGTTTATGAAATTTCTAATTTTAATTTAATTTCTTATATTTTGGCTGTGCTTTTAAAAACAAACGTACAAGAAACATATATATTAAATATATAATGTTTTCGTTTATACTTAAAAGATTTAGAGTTATTATGTAAAAAAAAAAAAAAAAAAGGCATGTAGAAGAATTTCAGTTTAAAAATTTTGACGTTGTAACATTGTAAAATTTTATATTATTCACAATGAATTATAATAATAATAATAATCATAGAACACCCCGAATATTAAAAAAAAAAAAAAAAAAAAAAAAAAAAGATAATTTTCCCCATTAAGTAGCTTATTCTTTTTGCGTTTGAATTATGAATATATTTCACATGTCGTGCTATGGACCGGGCCCCACCTGGGAAAGTTGGCACGAGCCGCCACTGACCATAGAGATTATCAAAATTCATAAAAATAAAAGTGAGTGTCTATTTCTAGAATCAAAATTTATGCAATATTACAATACTATATTTATCCATATGATCTAAATTCCAAATACTTTAATAAAAATGTTGAAGCATATTCTAACATCAACTCTCTTCATGATTATTCGACTATTTATGCACAACTCAATCATAAAATTAACAATAAAACTTCTAAAAGAGGTAATAAAAAAACAGATTTAATATTTCCATTTGCCATTCTTAAACTTATTTCAGATCTACAGACTAATTACTTATCTTAACTGGTTCATTATTCGAAAATTTATTTTTGCAATTAAAAAGAAATACTTAGTGAATTTTCTGAATGCCTTTCAAAGCCAATCATATAATAAACATTTTTCAGACATTTTTTATGATATTATAATGTACAAAATGAAATAATTTAATTTAAAAATTAATAAAAAGCCCAACAAAATTAAAACAAATACTCAATTGGGACTTTTACAAATCAAATATTGAATAAAATTAATCTATCATAAATGTCAAAGAATGTTTGTTTCCAATAAAAGATTTAAATTTATCTTGTACCTTCAAATATCTTCTTCCTTTTGGCAGAAAGATATTCAATTATAATTCTGTCTCTAAATCTACCTCTTTTACCAACACTGTAGCATGTAAATGCAATGATCATCCTTCTATGTCAAAATATATTGACAGAGACCATGGACACATTATTACTGGTAATCTCAATGTTATTGATAATTATCAATTAAAACAAATTCATGGAATTTGGCACCAAATTTAGACTTCCAATTAAAACTAGCATTCCACAAATCTTTCAACAGTTTTCTTATGACCTAGATTTATTTATTTATAAAATTTCTATTACTCATAATAAACCTATTGCCTACTTCACTCAATGGAAAGTTTTAGTGTTACAAAAAATTAAAAATGCTTTATTCCTCAATTATTCAAATCTGGTGTTTTTAAAAAATCTGTACTTCTTAACTCAATCAAATCACTACAGGATGACTTTGTGATAACTTATGTTGACAAATCACCTAATAATTATGCCATTATATGTAAATCCTATTATCTCTCTATTTTAAACTCTTCAGTAACTAATAGTAACATCTTTAGTTTAACTAATAATATTATGAATAACTGAAAAATACTTAATTACTATAAACTACTTCAACTTTTCTTCAATAACTTTAATTATCCTTATATAGTTCTCATACCTAAGTTTCACAAATCTCCAATTAAATTTCGCACTGTCACTGTTGGCTGTAACACTTATAACAACAATGTTAATAAAACTACTGGATATTCTAAAACAAATTTACAATTGTACTTGCAAATTTGATAATTTACACTGTCTTAAAAATAGCTTTCAATTAATTCAATACATTAAATCGCTCAATTCAATAGACAATATTATGACTTTTGACTTTCAAGATCTTTTCAATAATATTGAGTTATCAGATCTTAGTAATATCATTTACAGCCTTTTTCACAAATATAAAACTCAAATTAATCTTCCTTGCAGTTTTAAAGCAGAAAAATTCAAAACACTTCTTAACTTTGTTATCCATAATAATTATATCTTCCACAACAACAATATCTATTTGCAACAAGTAGGAATCCTCCAAGTGGGTTGTAGATTAACCACTTATTTTGAATAAATAATTTATGCTCTCCGAAGTATAAAATCAAGAATATTAATAAACTGATCACAGCCACTGCTAAAATGGGTTTTCCTAAAAATTTTGTATTTTCTATTTTATATCCATAACCATGTCTCTGTCAGTACATAAAAAAAAGTGCACACTTTAGCGTATCTTAACAAAAAAAAATATAAAATAATAAAAGACAATAAAAAAGGTGGCAGTTGGGTGGGTAGATATTTGATTACGGAGGATGGGTGGTGGTGTTTGGCTGGATGGTTGGGTGGGATTGGGAAATTAAATTAAAAAAAGAAAGCAGAATGTTTGTTGCATTTACTTTGTATTAATATGCAATCTTTCTTTTTCCATTAAATTTTCAATTTATTCATTGTTGAGTTGTCAATTATTCTTAAAATTCTAATCATACTATTAAACACATAGTAATCAATAATTTTCATTGTTGCTTCATTGTTTCATTATTCTTTATCTGCTATGATTTTTTTTTTTTTTTTTTTAAATCCATATGACTCCTGTTCTTGGCAACCTGGGGGAGTGTTGCAGGCATGAAACTAGTTTAACCCCACAGGCAAGTCACAAGTCTTTCTGCCTGCCTCTTTCCTTCCTTTCTTAAGTTTCTTAATTTTTTTCATAAATTTCTTCCCCCCTCCTCCAAAATCTTTCTGAACATGAAAAATTTTTAGACAATGATATGCGATAAAGTCAATTGAACTGTTGTATCACACTGCAGCGAGAAAAGTAACATCTGTCAAAAAATGGCAATTTTTAGTTTATGTAATTGGAAAGTGTACACGAAGTACCCCAATGTACACGAAAAGTATCAGCTCTATCTCGAAATTTATCCACCTGAGAGGCAGTTGTGTCAATTTATAGTAGGCTAGTTAATGTTTTATTATTACCTTTAAGTTGATTTATCTCGAATATTGCAATGTTGAGTTGTGTTACTTTTCTTGCGATGTGTGGTTTCAATATACGAATTAAAGTTATTGGACTAAATGTGCACTTTAATTAGTTTTCATTTCTTCCTTATTTATGAGCTGATTCAACAAAATAGATAGTATGCTTGCTTTCTGCAAAATAGTGTTTTGTGTTTGCATTTCCTGTTCGAATTTGTGCAGCCCGAAAAAGAATAATTTTCTTAAGGTGTTAAAAATTTATCTTGCTCAGTAACGTAACAGGAATAATTTTCCATTAGAGAGATCTTTTTGAAATCATGTAACCTTTAACGATAGAGCAAAAAGTATAGATCTGTTCTTAGATTGAGCCGTGCTTCAAAGCACTAATTTTAGGCCAGGCACTGTTATTACTATTCTTTAATAGTAAATCTGATCTTAGCAAATAAATTTGGGATTTGTCTTTTATTCTACCACTACTACTTTTTACATAAATAAAATCACATGGAGGAATCTCATGGATCAGATCATGAAGAGGAAGCAATTCATATGATCCGAACAATTTAGCAATTGTTATTGGGGATATATATAAATAGTTGACATCTTTAAAAACCAATGTTGTCTTGGACTAATAAAGTGTCTATTCGAAGAATTTTGCTTTAAATCTGTCCAAAAATTATCGTAATATACTCATGCAATAACGTTTATGATTGATGGAGTTGGTTTTGCCTTCTACGGTGCACATTTACCAAGGGAAATACGCTATTTAGATTGTTCTTCTATTTCTAGTGTATTGTAATGTATACAAGTTTCATTAACTGTAATGTAACACCACAAAAAATAACTGAAATGCATTTAAATTTGTCTAAATACTACTTTGAAATGGTTTAATAAACAAACATCGATTTTCGTATATTTCTTTCGAAATACTTGATTCCTCTGAAACATTTTGAAAATGTAAAACAATTTCATCTGTGCTGCATATTTTTCCATTGCAGATTAAAAAAAAAAAAAAAAAAAAGATAATTGTTAAGTGAAACAAAAAAGAACATTTTTGTGGTTTGCATAGATTATTAACACATTCAAACTGTACGTACTCCATTGGTTAATCTTCAATGTACTTTGCCAACATTAACACTGGATGAACAGACAGATAGATAAATTAACTGAATGCATAATCACTCTTAAAGATTGTTGGAAAGTGTTAAAAATCCTGAATATAAACAGAAAGGCAATTTCCAATGGTTGTCCTTAATGTATCTAAATATATCAGTGTAGCATTGAACATTTTAATGCAACCATATTCTATGGAAACCTTTCTTTTTTAGAATAGGAAGAGTAAATTTTAATTTCATGACGATTTGTGGAGTACGGTAGGTTATCTATATAAATAAAGAGAAGTGTGTGTGTATCTGTCTGCGCTCTGGTGCTCACACTACTAATCGCAAAGCCTCCAAATTTGGCATATATAGGTACCTGGGACCCTGCAGATGTGCACCTCATCCAGATTTTTTCGAATTTAAACTTTTTAAATTCATGTTTTTTCGATTTTAAACATTGGCTTTTATGTTTCATTTTTCATGAAATTATTCTTCGATTGTAATCGTCTGCGTATCTTAGCAACGGCTATTACGCAATTCATTTTTTATTTAATACATTCATTTGAAGGTGATTTTCTTTTCTTCTTTTTTAATTATTATATTTATTGAAAATCAAATGGTAATGCAATCCGCGATTGTGATGAAATGCTCGCCCTCTGGTGGGCTAAGGTGAAATTAAAATTAACATGCTTTAATTCGGCTTTCATCAAGCCGCCATTTCTTGCCGATGTTTAGTTTCACATATATTTATTGAATAAAAATGAATAAATCCGGTAAAAAGATAACATATACTGTTGTGTGCTACAGTGTAACTCCAAAGGATCAAGAAATCCAGAATTAAGCTTCCATTTATTTCCAAATGAGAAATTTAAAATTTCAGTTGCTTTGGCTAATGGAAGTAAAGAATTAATCAGATGATTTGAAACTAATATTTGTTCAACTTCAGTTAAAAATCTGATAGAACTTTGAATAAACTGAAATATTTTTTTACAAAAGCAATCAATTTTCCATGATGTAATGGCGGAGAAATTATAGTAGGAATATTAAGTAGAATAACAAAAAGAACAATAATAAATACACGTGGCTATTATATTTACTAACAACAAAAGCTGAAAAAGTGCCATCTATCGATCATTACAAACGCGGATAGAAATTGTTACGTTTATGTATAAATTTTATAGTATAGCAACTTTTTATTTTTAATTTTTTTAATTAATTCCTTTAAAAGAAAAATCGTTTTTTTATTATTATTATTTATAATATTTATTGCGGAAAAAAATGGTACTTTATAGTAGAAAGGATTAAACTGATTAAAATTCGTTTGTTTTTCATGTATTTAAATCCTTTTAAAAGAAAATCTACTTTTTTATTTTATTTTATTGCGCTGGTCGGAATTAAATTGTAATATAGTGTAAATAACGGGGGCTATAAAACACATGGTTCAAAAACTAAAATATATAATAGATGCTGAGATACAGTCATCTTTAAAATCGTAGTTTTTAAATAACAGAAAATCCACAAGTCGTCGATAAATACCCAGATTGAAGTATCTTTCTGTAGACAGTGGGAAACTGAACCCGATGCAGTACGGGCAGAAAAAAGAGCTGCCTTAGGCAACGGGTACCCGAAGAAGCAAGATCTAAAGCGATTTCAGTGTTTTTTTTTTTTTTTTTCTTTTTTTTTAAGTTTTTTTTTTGTAATGTGATGTAAAAAATAAATACTGATCCATTTCTTTTGAAAATTCATTTAAATATAGTGACCAACGAAGCGGGCGTAGCCTGCTAGTAATTAAATATAATGTATAAAAATGCATTGGCATTCTTTTGTGTGTACCTGCAAACAAACTGCTTCTGCTATTTATACCATTTTAAATGGGAAACATAGCATAGAGAACTTGAACAACATACATCATTTTGAAGAAATTCTGAAAATGCTACAGACTAACAGATAGACTAATTCAAATCATAATCACTCTTAAATACTGTTACAAGTTGCTACATACGTTCAATAAAACGAAAATGCAATTCCAGCAATTTCCAGTTACAGTCTTTCATGTATCATATTTTTTTTTTTTTTTTTTTTTTTTTTTGGTGGCTCTATAAATTATAATGCTAATCATACTATATTTTATAAAAAAAAAAAAAATGTGCGTATGAATAATAAACTTCAATTTCATTAGGATTTGTGTAAAAGCAAGTTGTTAAAAATTGTTTATAGAAATATCTTTCATAAGAAAACTCAATACTTTGGAATCTTTTCGGGTACCCGTACACAAAGCAGTGGTGGAATTAATTCTATTTTTAATGGAGAATATAGAATAGTGAACTTGAATAACATAAGTCAGTTTCAAGTTTCAAGGAATTCCATGAATAATTATGGAAATTAGGGAGCGGTCAGATAGACGAACGGACAGACAAACAGAAGTCATACGTATTTTTTAACTTTGTTGCAAAGTGTTAAAATGATCAAATCGTTTCATCCCAGCAAAACCACAAATTACGGCCAACTTGTGGCTGGCAGCAGCAGCTGATGCTCCCCCACTGGTGGCAAAAGTTAACGTTGCCGAAGGGAATATGTTTCGCCGACCATCAGATGACCATATTCAACTGATCCACTGATGGCAGCCTGCAGTAAGATGGAAATAAATCAGTGGGCCAGTGATGGGTCGTTACTGACAGCCAGCAGTAGGACGAAAATAGATAATGGGCCACTGCTGGCAACCAACGGTATGATGGACATTGTGAGAGGGTTAGTGTTGGACCACCTGTGGCAACCATAAAATTTTTATATTACTGTTAGCAACCTTCAGTTCAGTGGGTCATTTGTGGCAAACATACAGTTTTCATATTACAGCTGGCAGCCTTCAGTGGGCCAGCAGTTATATGATTAAGGCTTCTTTGTAGCAAGATTGAACTATGTTAATAGGCCAATGATGGGCCTGTAGGCAGCTAGCAATAGGGTGAAAAAACATAACGGCCCACAGCTAGCATGCAACTGTGGGATGGAAATTGTTATTGGGCCAGGGCCAGCTGTGGTTAAAAATTAAGTCTGCATATTACTGCTGAAAGCCTTCAGTGGGCAAGTTGTGGCAAACATACGTTTTTCATATTATTTCTTGATGCCTTCAGTGGGCCAGCAGCAATTTAATTATGGCTAGTTTTATTAATGGTACTCTTCATTTACCATATAATTGCTATGAATAAAATGTTTATTTAACCCCTATTTAATATATTCTTTTCCCATAAATTATTTTAATTGATGCAAATGTAAATATGAAAAGATTTGTGTGTGTGTATTCAGAAATGTCTTTTTTAAAGTGATCTGTACTAAAATTAAGGCTACAATTTTAGTATAGTATTTTTAATTGTAATATTTTACAACATACTTTTAAATTTAAATTCTTATTTCAAAATGCACATTTACAGATAGTTACTAGTATATGGACAAAAATAAAAATATATGAGTATATGAGTGCTATATAATCAGGGGTCGATCCAGGTTTTAATTTTTGGGTCCCTTTTTTGTGAAAAACAAATTATTTTTGTGAAATTTTTATTTATTTTTGTGAAATATAAAATATTTTTGTGAAAAAGTAAAATATTGTGTAAAATCTTCAGTTTTTACAATAGAGCAGTTTCATATGACGTCATAGTGACGTAGATGGAGGGCTATCAACTCCACGTGAAAATAAATAGACGCCATTTTTAGAACAGTAAGCAAATGGCAGTTGAAAACAGCTCACAGCACCATGGCAACCGCGCATAGCAACCAATGATGGAGGGCACGCTGTCCACGCTGTTATGTTATCAGCTGTTTGCAACTGCCCTATTACTTTATGTAATGTTTAATATCAAGTTAATAGAGTTTCGTTGAGCCACATTAAGGCATTAATTAAAATTAATACTGAAAATATTTAATAAAAGGATCATTTTTATAAAACAAAATCTTGTGAAGGGTCCCTTTTTATGGATTTGAATTTTGTGAAGGGTCCCTTTTTATGAATTTGAATTTTGTGAAGGGTCCCTTTTTACTATGTGGAATTTTGTGAAGGGGCCGCAAAAGGGACCCAAATTTTGCCTGGATCGACCCCTGATAATGAAATAATAATAAAAGAAGATGTTGGTCTGTCTGTCTGTGCATCTATACGTTCAACCCCTACTGAGCGCAGAAGTACAAATTTTGGCATACGGGTGCTCAGAAGCCTTCCCGAGTGCATAGTGAAAAAAGAATTAAAAAATTTTAATTAGATCGGGACATATTAATTAAAACGTCAACCTCTGTCCAATCAAAAAAACGATTCAAAAAGCCAGGCGACCGTAATTTTTCCCCTGAACCGCGTTCTCAAAATAAAAAGCAGAGAGAGAAAATTTCGCGGGTTTTTGTAAAGCCATCTCAGCTAAACGATTCCAGATATTGAAAATACGCCTGTACCACGAGAAAGAGCATTTATTACCGATTCTTACGGTACAATTTTTTTTTTTTTTTTTTTAATACGGATTTTTTATATTTAAAAAAAAAGTTTTAAAAAGGGTCCAAAATTTCTCTTTTTCTCGATCGGCTTTTTTGAAACGCCCTGTACGAAAGAGTAATAGTCCCATTTCTTAACAACTGGTATATTTTAAAAGGTCATTTAATCCTCTTTCGAACCATATAAAAATTTTAACAAAATACGGATTAGCGATCCATATTTTTAGATTTTACCAAACATCGAATTTTTCACAAAACATTTTATAACTCAAAATCTTTTAGAGATAAATCATTTCTTTCTTTCTCTCTCTCTATCTCTCTCTCTCTCTCTCTCTCTCTTTTTTTTTTTTTTTTTTTTTTTTTTTTTGTACATAGATCTCGATTAGATGAATCAGATCTCAAAAGATTGAGAGTTTATTTCAAAAACTTAATCAGTTATAATTTTTTTAATTTTCTGCATTTATGTACTTTTTCATGATTCTGAATCGCGCTTATCGCGTTTGCGGTTCGAACAATACTTGGAATATTGGTTACCATGGAAACTCTCTTATAATTTCGCAGACGATATTTCGAAAGTGGAGCGAAAGAAAAATATCTTTTACTGACTGAGGTCACGCGTTTTTTGACTGCGATTAAAATTTGCAAATTTCAAAATATTTCACTTGGTTTACACGTTTTAAAGTCTCCTCATTAGGTTTTCTTTTATATCTCAGCTACTAATTAAAATAATTTCATAAGTAATGCATTATTTGAAAGCTTTGTTGATTTGGAATTGA
The DNA here is from genome assembly GCA_963930645.1 of Salticus scenicus. Taxonomy (NCBI): domain Eukaryota; kingdom Metazoa; phylum Arthropoda; class Arachnida; order Araneae; family Salticidae; genus Salticus; species Salticus scenicus. The sequence goes on along the minus strand of OZ005653.1, from coordinate 234,310,895 downwards.
TCAGTAGATTACAGAAATTTCTACCGCCAGATGGCGCTGTAATATTTTAAATTTTCAATATTTCTAATTCTAATTATCATTAAATTATTTTTAATGCATCATTCGAAAGATATTTCAAAGTACTTTTATATTATCGAAACTGGAATTCAAGATTTCCCCTGATTTACATGTTTTAAGGTATCCTCTGAGATAAATAATAATTTCATTAGTCATACATCATTTGAAAGCTTTGTTGATTTGGAATTGAACAGCAAATTACAGAAATTTCTGCCGCCAGATGGCGCTGTAATATTTTAAATTTTCAATATTTCTAATTCTAATTATCATTAAATTATTTTTAATGCATCATTCGAAAGATATTTTAAGGTACTTTTATATTATCGAAAGTGGAATTCAAGATTTCCCCTGAATTGTATGTTTTAAGATGTCCTCTGAGATTAAAATAATTTATTAAGTAATACATCATTTGAAAGCTTTGTTGATTTGGAATTGAACAGCAGATTACAGAAATTTCTACCGCCAGATGGCACTGTAATACGAGGGTAAGTACTTAAGTTTTTAGAATCTGGCAACGAAAACACAGCTACTTTCAGCGCAGACGATTTTTGTCAAAATTCAAATATTTATGTGATCGTCTGCATTTATAGAACATCAAAAGCTGTGAAATTCTATTTACTGAGATCTTCCAAAAATCATAAGTACTAAGTAATTATGGAGTTATGTCGAAGGGATTTCAGAGCCATGATTTTTTATGACTTTCGACAAGGTTTGACACAGAAACAGTGTTGCGATAGAATGAAATCAACGTTTGGTAGTGAAGCACCATCCAAGGCAACGATTTACAACTGGTTTAAAGAATTCTCCCGCGGTCATAAGAATCTCAGTGACGATGTTCGAGAGGGTCGACCAAAAAGTGCTGTGACTCCCGAAAACATTGATGCGGTGAGAAAACTAATTGCTACTGATCGTCACGTGACATATGATGAAATAGAAACGTCTTTGAACATTTCGAGGACCCGCGTACATTCAATTTTACATGACCATTTAAAGGTGAAAAAGGTGTGTTCCCGGTGGATCCCCCACAATTTATCTCAAGCTGAAAAGGACGCTCGTGTGAAATGGTGCCAGGAAAATTAAAAAAAATTCAACTAGGGTGCCTCAAAACATGTGTACGATATCATAACATGTGACGAAACCTGGATTTATTCCTATGAACCGGAAACAAAACAACAATCCTGTGTTTGGATGTTTCCAGATGACATTAGGCCGACAAAAGTTGTTCGTTCAAGGAGTGCTTCCAAAAAGATGATTGCTTCTTTTTTCGGTAAATCTGGCCATATTGCAACCGTTCCTTTGGAGGATAGTAGAACAGTCACTGCTCTTTGGTATACCACAATTTGCTTGCCGAAGGTAATTGCAGAAGTAAGAAAAAATAATTCAAAACGTCGCATCATTTTGCACCAAGACAACGCAAGCTCACACAAAGCTTCACTCACTATGGATCATCTGAAGCGCGAAAAAATTGAGTTGATGACTCATTGTCCGTATTCACCGGACTTAGCACCAAATGACTTCTTTTTGTTTCCGTTAATCAGAAATAAAATGCGTGGTCAACGTTTTAACAACCCGGAAGAGGCAATTGAAGCTTACAAATATCATGTTTCTGCTGTGTCACTTTCAGAGTGGCACAAATGTTTTGAAAATTGGTTTATTCGAATGCAAAAATGTATCGATGCTTCAGGCGAATACTTTGAAAAGCAATAAATCATAAACTTTTGGTAAGAAATTATTTTTTGTATTACTTTCTAAAAACTTAAGTACTGCCCCTCGTATTTTAAAATTTCAAATTCTAATGATCGAGGAAGGTGTTGTAAGTTCCAAAATAAGGATAAGGCGCCGCAGGCGTCACCGAGCTGGACTTTGCTAAAGTCAGAAATTTGAAAGATTGTAAAATGGTGAGCGAACAAGCTGTTTCAGATATTGAAACGGAAGAGAGTGCCCGCTGCAGGCACTACTGAGCAGGAATTTACTGCGATTAAATTTTTTAATAAAGCTATTTTCCCTGTATGTCAATAAGCTGTTCTAAGTAATAGCAGGAAACTTGGCGTTGGAATATTAAAACAGGAATAAACTACTACGTCAGAAACGCCAAAGAAAAATTATTGAGGTGCATACAGCTGTTTCGGTAGCCTAAAGCGTACCGTCATCAGTGCAAAAAAATAATTCTGAATCTGGAGAAGTACTCGTATATATAGGAGAGGGACCGGATTTAGTTCAACCAATAGGATTACGGAAGAGGTGGGGAGTGTGGCCAATAGGAATTAAGGAATGTGTAGCTGTGTAAACAGTAGAAAAATTAAGGAAATGTGGACTGAATGTAAAATTTCCAACAATCAGACAAATAGGGAACAGCGAAATCACAATTTACAAGGTTTTTAAAATTTTTATAAATATGAAAAGCTTCAAAGAAATCGAGTTCATGAATGGATTTAGGTCTGCAAATTATTTTAGCTGAATTAAATTTAAAATTATGATTTTTCTCCCAGCAATGTTTAGAAATAGCCGATTTATTGGTTTCTTGTTTGCGGACGTAATTCATATGTTCTTTTAGACGAAATTTAAGACTGCGTTTAGTTTGGCCAATATATGATAAACCACACTGACAGGATATACTATAAATGCCCCAAGAATTATGCATATCAATAGGATCTTTTAACTGAGAAAAGGTGAGTTTATTGGAAGGCGAAAATATTATTTTAAAATCATATTGTTTGAGAATTTTAGCTATGGTTTGACTGGTTTTAGAAAAATAGGGTAAAACAATACTGATATTAGAAGTGACTGATTTAGTAGACGAAATACGAGGAAGTTGTAATTTTTGGATAGCTTTGTCTATAATGGAAGGGTCATAACCTCTGTCAATTGCGATGGCTTTCAGGTATTTAATTTCAGATTTCAATAAAATAGGATTTGAACAAATATTAAGGGCACGGTTTACAAAAGTATAGAAAGCAGCCATTTTTTGGTTAGGTGGGTGACATGAACGCGCATGGGGAGGAAGGGAGAATGCAAAATTTTTACGATAGACAGTGGTTGAAAATCCATTTACAGTGCGAGAGACGAGGGTGTCAAGAAATGGAAGGGAGCCATTATTTTCTATTTCATATGTAAACTGGATATTACTGTCAATTGAATTTAAGGTTTCTAAGACATGGTCAATATTGTGAAGAGATGTGTCAATAAGCGTGAAGGTGTCGTCAACATAACGGGTCCAAAAAGGAAAAGATATTTTCTTAAAAAGCTTGCTTTCGAAATAGTGCATGTAAATGTCTGCGAGAATTGGGGAGAGAGGGGAACCCATGGCTAAACCTTCAGACTGACGATAGAATTTATTTTGGAAAGAAAAAGTGGTTTGTGATAAACAAATGCGGGTAAGAGAAATTAATTCTTGTATTTCAAAAGAGGTGAAATGAAACTCTTGTAATCTATTTTCGAGACAACAGAGGGCGCCACTTATTGGAACATTAGTGAAAAGAGATTTTACATCAAAAGAAACCATAGTGAGATTAGTGTGAGGGCAATTTTGAATATTTTTTGCAAAATTTATGGAATTCTTAACAGTATAACTATTAGCAGCAAGAAGTGGAGCAAAAATTGTGGTGAGAAATTTAGCTAGATTATAGGAAGCAGTACCGATATTAGAGACTATTGGACGAAATGGAATATTGGGTTTGTGAACTTTTGGTAAAGCATAAAATCTGGCACAATTAGCAATAGAAGGGATAAGATGGGATTTAGTCGAGTTCAATAATAAGGGGCAAGATTTTATAGCAGATTTAATTTTATTTAATTCTTGGGGAGAGGGGTCACGGGGCAGAGGAATGTATGGGCCATCATTAATTAGTTCGGTAACACTTTCGATGTATTGTTTTTTATCCAATATAACAATCTGACCACCTTTATCAGCTTTAGTTATGATGATATTTTCATTAGATTTTAATTCCTTCAAGGCGTTTTTTTCTGCAGGGCTGAGATTTGATTTAAAATTTTTAGAGTTGAAATTGGCATTATTAAGGATTAAATGACGAAGATTTTCTTTCTGTTGGTCAGTCAGTCGAGAATTTTTGAAAGCTTTTTCAACCGGTGCAATTAACTGAGGAAAAGAAGGAGGTTTAGAAATGGCAAAATTTGAATTGAGTTTGAGAACAGAATATTGACTATTGGAAATATCAGTACTGGAAAGATTAACGATTGCATTTTTATTGACAACAGGTAAGTCGTTCGAATGAATAGCACTCTGTGAATTACGAAGCCGGGTGAATTTATCATGTAATTTAATTGAGTGTTTACGAGAACGGTTGTCACAATGAATCCAGGAATTGTGATCAATCAACATAAAATTAGGACATTCAAAAGCTAACTTTAAGTGGAGAAACAATAAATCTTTTTCAATTTTGGCGATGTTGGTACGAGTTTCCTTAATAACTGCACGGAGAATATTAAAATGAGACCTGAGTACTGCTTTGTTTACAAAACTGGAACCAGAAATATTGCATTTCAGTTGAATGAATTTAGGGATAATGCGGTGTCTCTTGCATTGTAAAAGAAATTTCAGACGGTTGAGGGCACGAAACTTTTTAGTACGTAGACGGTAGAAACGATTAACTAATTTGCACATTTTGAAAACAAGAAAATGGCTCAAAATATTACTGACCTAATCTCCCCCTCATATGAGGCTTCTCAGACCAGGTTGCTCAGTAACAATATGAGCAGAAGACCAATAACACAACAAAGCCCGTATAAGCTTAACAAATAATAGCAGGAGACTCAGGCTCGTAGCTAGACTATGTTTCCAGGAGGGGCAAACATTTTTCTAGGAGGGGCAAAACATTTCTTTGAATTTTTCGATATTTTAAAATTTCCTACCCCCTTTTAATATCTATCTATCCCCCTTTTAATCCTTTTAATATCTATTTAAACTGAAAATTACAATTTTTTGTTTTTATTTGTAAAGCTGGCTAATATGTTATTGACCTTTAAAATATTTAAATTAGATAAAGAAATTACTAGGATTTTAGTTTCAATAATAATAATATAAAAAGTGGGAAGGGTTGATAAACAGAAAAGAAAGATTATCATTTTTAAAATGAATTTAAAAAAAAATCTGGAGTGACTCTACTCGACTTTCCGAACATTGAGTAATTAACAGTTTTGCAGATAAAGTAAAGAAAGAGGAGTTGTTAAACAAACAAAAGAGAGAAAACCATAATAGAGTGTTCGAGTATTTTTCTCCATATATTACACGATGTTTTATTTAACGCTACTGAACTTTGAGCCCATAAACCATAATGATAAAGAATTTTTCGTTGTGTCCCTGTAAAAACCTAGAAATGCTAGATTCACCAAAATGCTTATAGTTAGTGCAACAGTGATTTATAATATTCATATAAATTTTTAGCTCAATTGAACAAGGCGTTTAGATGCTATCGCACTTTTAAAAATTTGGTCCCATAGGCCATAATGATAAAGCATTTTTCTTTGTGTCCCTGTAAAAGAACTATAAGTGCTAGATTCTCCAAAATCTATACAAATTGATTTCTGTGACCTATAATATGTGTATAATTTTTTTTGCTCAATTGAATAAGGCGTTTAGATGCTATCGCACTTTTAAGATTTTAGTGCCTTAGGCCATAATGATAAAGAATTTTTCTTTGTGTCCCTGTAAAAAAAACTATAAGTGCTAGATTCACCAAAATCAATAGGGTTCGAACTATGGTGACTTACAATATACGTATCAACTTTTAGCTTATTCGAACAAAGCGTTTAGACGCTAGCGTGTTCACTCATAGACATACACACACACATGCACACACATACATACATACATCATCGCAAAAATAGGGAAAACGGACTCAGTGGACCTCGAAACGTATAGAAAAATCAAAATCTCAAATTGGGATATTTGAAATGATTACAATACTTTCCTCATTATAGTGTTCGGAAAGTAATAACACATTCTATTATTTTTAACTTATAAACAATACATTAAATATCATTAAAAATACAGAAAAATAAAAAGTATACATGGAAATATTTTTATTTTGCCTAAATTATATATGGTGTATTTTTATATTATATTTATAGCTAAAATAAGTAAAAAAATAACACACAATATCTTTTTTTTAATTTATAAACAATGTGGATTTTAAAAATGTAAAAGAATAAAAAATATTTTCATGTTTTTAATATTTTAATTAATTTAATAACCTACGTTTCTATTTTTAAATATTAAATCCTTTTATCTGAATCACTTGCTAAAGGAAATGTTCTTTAAAGATTATATTTAAAATTATTATTATTATTATTATTTTTTTTTTTTAATGTAGTACTGACAATGAAACTGACTTTTTTTTTTTTTTTGGATATTTATTGTTATACTACTTCTCTAATATGGAAATAGTCTGCATTATCACAGAAGATATTTTTTTAAGAAAATAATTTTAATAAATTAATTTTACTACGTGAATTTGTATAGGAAAATATAGAAGAAAGTCATGTGGTGGCCACAACATACTAGTTTAAGAGTACTTTTATGTTTCAGTGCTAAAAATTCACATTAAATTTATTAATTGATATTAAAATAATAATAAATAAAGTTAACTTATAAGTTAATCGACAAAGTAATAACAAAATATGTTGAGAATGTACATAAAATCTGCAAGGATGAAAAATATATAAAATAAATATTAATTACCTGAGAGTATCTTAAAACTTTTTAAAAATTCAAATTTTTATTTTATAAATTTAAATGGTTTTCGCAAAAGAATGAAATCAATAACAATAAAGAATTGAAATTAATATACTTAATATTATTATACTCTCTTTTACTTAATTTTAATATTATTATTTATTACGAATGCATTTTCACTTCACGTTGTCCACTCTACTAATGTTAAGTATAAATTCAATTCTTCCTCTTTTTTTTCTTTCTTTTTTTAAGTACTTTTAAAACATAATTATTACAAATATTTGATAATGCTTACTTACCATTACCTCTTCAGTTGCAGCCTTTTTTTTTTTTTTTTTTTTTTTTTTAATATGATGTAATAGAATTTATTTTATTTTTATTTATTTTTTTTATTTATTTTTTATTTTTTTTATGCCACAATTATAAACGCTATTTATAATATAATTCACGTCAAAATATATTTAACGAATTATTCAAGAGAAAAAGAAAAAAGAGGTTACTACAGAATGAAAATAAATGTCAAACGACAATGCTTTTGAAAGACTTTCTCTTTACTGAATACGGAATGTTGTACTCTCGCGGAAAATGCAAAAGATACATTGACTAATTGATGAGAATATTGATGGCACCTCCCTTCCAAACAACTTGAGATTTTAGAAGTGATCTTTTCACTGTAGACCTATTCAATAGTTATTCATTACTAAACTCCCACCCACTCAGTTTTCTCATTCTCTCACAACCCGGAATGGTCTAGGATAACAATATGCTGCTGATACTGGACGGACAATTTGCAACAGTAGAAAGATTCGGTTCGCGCCCGGGCTGCAAAGACCCATCCAATTTAAAAACACCCTGCTGTTTTTTTATCACAGGTGAAAATAAAATGTATTGCTCTTTGTCAAATGGCGTCACTTGTAGGGGTATTCGAATTACAAAGGATACTTCAGATATTTTTCCCAGGGCTAATAATTTTCAATCACAGGGGGAAAATGTGTGCAAAAAATTAAGATTTGGCTTGTTTTGAACCAAAAGCTTACCCGAAATATAAAAAAATTCCCTCATAGAGTTTGATCATTATTTGATGTTTCTACTATTCAAATGAACTGGGGAATCAGAAGAATTTATAATTTATACTGCACGGGCACGAGCCAGACACCCGAGTCATGCCCGGTCCTTGAATCTATTTTTTCCATTTGTTCTCGGGCTAGAGTGGGGTCGGACTTTTTTTTTTTTTTTTTTTTTTTTTGTATATACTCGCGCCAGGCTAACGTCTGGATTAAGTTTTCTCCGGGCGGGCAGTGACAACCTGGAAATTTCTTTCCCATTTCATTCGTTAATTAACAAAGATTGTAAATGATAAAGCATTTCTTTAATCATTTATTTCACACAGCTTTGTGTGCTATTAAGTTACACGAAATTTTGTTTTGCTAAAAAGTGTTCATAACTTCAATATGACCATTTGATTATCTCTTTCTTCGCGCTCTGATTTCCGTAAATATTTTTAAAATGTCTCAAAAGGGATATATGTTATTGAGGCAAGGTCACAATTACAAGTTCCCTATTCAAAATGGCATAAACGTTGCTACTAATTTCAGCACATGAACAAACAAAAGAAATTAAAAACATCATGGTTTATGTTTCTTTATGTCCTATGGTCTAGATAATCTAAGGACTATGAAGGTTAAATTTTAAATAATTTTTCTCTACTTTCTAAAGTAATGAAATTTGTTGGATTAACATTTATGTTCCGTTGACAGGGTCACACAAAAGGATTTGGATACATTACGGGATATAAACGGAAATTGATACAAACTTACTTTAGCAGTACTAACTATTTTTAATATTTACCTATATTGTTTGATAATTATTTACACTTTCAGTTTCACTTTCTGTCTCTGTGTGTGGCTTTCTGTCAGTCTGCAATAATGTATTTCTATTGACAATTAATTGTCAGTCTCCTGAGTGAGTCCTAGTTTTGTCAATTGATTTTTTCCAGGGTGGCCGGACCATAGATAAAATAAATAAATAAACAAAACGGATCGGTCCTGGCCGAAATTTTAGTTGTTATTCTGAACCGGAACGTGTACGAAAAGCTTTCTGCGCGTGCAGACCTCTAATGAAGTGTGCAAATGCCCCCTCCTTACTACCCATATAACAGTGATCTTCTTGTTTCATCAATTAAAAAGACATCGTCCGGTTCAGTTGTGATGTGGCACTACTGTATGAAGAACACAAATTTCAGCGAAATCACTTAATCTCTTTTCACTAAAGGCACAGAAAACCTTTACAAAACTAAGAAAGTCAAGCTGCAATCAACAAGATAAGTTCCATCGAGTCTATTTGAATGGAGAGAATTTAAAGTGAAAAAGAAGACTTTAAAAAATGATATGGGTGTCAGGTCTGGAACTTGAGTTGAAATTGAGGATGAGTGGTGGTGGTGGTGTGTGTGTGTGGGGGGGGGGGGGGGTCAAAATATTTTATTTACAGACTCACTTTAAAATTTTTTTTTTTTTTTTTTTTTTTTTTTTTTTACGTTTTTATCGGAAGTCTAACCATATGCTAGGGCGGGCAAATTTTTCTCCAGGTCGGGCACTGCCCGTACTGGCCCCCATCTAGCTACGGGCCTGAGGAGACTTGGCGTTGGAATATTAAAACAGGAATAAACTACTACGTCAGAAACGCCAAAGAAAAATTATTGAGGTGCATACAGCTGTTTCGGTAGCCTAAAGCGTACCGTCATCAGTGCAAAAAAATAATTCTCTCTCTTCACAAAATAATTCACAAATAAAAAATAAAAAAAATAATTCAAAAAATAATTCTAAAAAATAATTCACATCTCTTCACAATATTGACCATGTCTTAGAAACCTTAAATTCAATTGACAGTAATATCCAGTTTACATATGAAATAGAAAATAATGGCTCCCTTCCATTTCTTGACACCCTCGTCTCTCGCACTGTAAATGGATTTTCAACCACTGTCTATCGTAAAAATTTTGCAGTCTCCCTTCCTCCCCATGCGCGTTCATGTCACCCACCTAACCAAAAAATGGCTGCTTTCTATACTTTTGTAAACCGTGCCCTTAATATTTGTTCAAATCCTATTTTATTGAAATCTGAAATTAAATACCTGAAAGCCATCGCAATTGACAGAGGTTATGACCCTTCCATTATAGACAAAGCTATCCAAAAATTACAACTTCCTCGTATTTCGTCTACTAAATCAGTCACTTCTAATATCAGTATTGTTTTACCCTATTTTCTAAAACCAGTCAAACCATAGCTAAAATTCTCAAACAATATGATTTTAAAATAATATTTTCGCCTTCCAATAAACTCACCTTTTCTCAGTTAAAAGATCCTATTGATATGCATAATTCTTGGGGCATTTATAGTATATCCTGTCAGTGTGGTTTATCATATATTGGCCAAACTAAACGCAGTCTTAAATTTCGTCTAAAAGAACATATGAATTACGTCCGCAAACAAGAAACCAATAAATCGGCTTTTTCTAAACATTGCTGGGAGAAAAATCATAATTTTAAATTTAATTCAGCTAAAATAATTTGCAGACCTAAATCCATTCATGAACTCGATTTCTTTGAAGCTTTTCATATTTATAAAAATTTTAAAAACCTTGTAAATTGTGATTTCGCTGTTCCCTATTTGTCTGATTGTTGGAAATTTTACATTCAGTCCACATTTCCTTAATTTTTCTACTGTTTACACAGCTACACATTCCTTAATTCCTATTGGCCACACTCCCCACCTCTTCCGTAATCCTATTGGTTGAACTAAATCCGGTCCCTCTCCTATATATACGAGTACTTCTCCAGATTCAGAATTATTTTTTTGCACTGATGACGGTACGCTTTAGGCTACCGAAACAGCTGTATGCACCTCAATAATTTTTCTTTGGCGTTTCTGACGTAGTAGTTTATTCCTGTTTTAATATTCCAACGCCAAGTCTCCTGCTATTATTTGTTAAGCTTATACGGGCTTTGTTGTGTTATTGGTCTTCTGCTCATATTGTTACTGAGCAACCTGGTCTGAGAAGCCTCATATGAGGGGGAGATTAGGTCAGTAATATTTTGAGCCATTTTCTTGTTTTCAAAATGTGCAAATTAGTTAATCGTTTCTACCGTCTACGTACTAAAAAGTTTCGTGCCCTCAACCGTCTGAAATTTCTTTTACAATGCAAGAGACACCGCATTATCCCTAAATTCATTCAACTGAAATGCAATATTTCTGGTTCCAGTTTTGTAAACAAAGCAGTACTCAGGTCTCATTTTAATATTCTCCGTGCAGTTATTAAGGAAACTCGTACCAACATCGCCAAAATTGAAAAAGATTTATTGTTTCTCCACTTAAAGTTAGCTTTTGAATGTCCTAATTTTATGTTGATTGATCACAATTCCTGGATTCATTGTGACAACCGTTCTCGTAAACACTCAATTAAATTACATGATAAATTCACCCGGCTTCGTAATTCACAGAGTGCTATTCATTCGAACGACTTACCTGTTGTCAATAAAAATGCAATCGTTAATCTTTCCAGTACTGATATTTCCAATAGTCAATATTCTGTTCTCAAACTCAATTCAAATTTTGCCATTTCTAAACCTCCTTCTTTTCCTCAGTTAATTGCACCGGTTGAAAAAGCTTTCAAAAATTCTCGACTGACTGACCAACAGAAAGAAAATCTTCGTCATTTAATCCTTAATAATGCCAATTTCAACTCTAAAAATTTTAAATCAAATCTCAGCCCTGCAGAAAAAAACGCCTTGAAGGAATTAAAATCTAATGAAAATATCATCATTACTAAAGCTGATAAAGGTGGTCAGATTGTTATATTGGATAAAAAACAATACATCGAAAGTGTTACCGAACTAATTAATGATGGCCCATACATTCCTCTGCCCCGTGACCCCTCTCCCCAAGAATTAAATAAAATTAAATCTGCTATAAAATCTTGCCCCTTATTATTGAACTCGACTAAATCCCATCTTATCCCTTCTATTGCTAATTGTGCCAGATTTTATGCTTTACCAAAAGTTCACAAACCCAATATTCCATTTCGTCCAATAGTCTCTAATATCGGTACTGCTTCCTATAATCTAGCTAAATTTCTCACCACAATTTTTGCTCCACTTCTTGCTGCTAATAGTTATACTGTTAAGAATTCCATAAATTTTGCAAAAAATATTCAAAATTGCCCTCACACTAATCTCACTATGGTTTCTTTTGATGTAAAATCTCTTTTCACTAATGTTCCAATAAGTGGCGCCCTCTGTTGTCTCGAAAATAGATTACAAGAGTTTCATTTCACCTCTTTTGAAATACAAGAATTAATTTCTCTTACCCGCATTTGTTTATCACAAACCACTTTTTCTTTCCAAAATAAATTCTATCGTCAGTCTGAAGGTTTAGCCATGGGTTCCCCTCTCTCCCCAATTCTCGCAGACATTTACATGCACTATTTCGAAAGCAAGCTTTTTAAGAAAATATCTTTTCCTTTTTGGACCCGTTATGTTGACGACACCTTCACGCTTATTGACACATCTCTTCACAATATTGACCATGTCTTAGAAACCTTAAATTCAATTGACAGTAATATCCAGTTTACATATGAAATAGAAAATAATGGCTCCCTTCCATTTCTTGACACCCTCGTCTCTCGCACTGTAAATGGATTTTCAACCACTGTCTATCGTAAAAATTTTGCAGTCTCCCTTCCTCCCCATGCGCGTTCATGTCACCCACCTAACCAAAAATGGCTGCTTTCTATACTTTTGTAAACCGTGCCCTTAATATTTGTTCAAATCCTATTTTATTGAAATCTGAAATTAAATACCTGAAAGCCATCGCAATTGACAGAGGTTATGACCCTTCCATTATAGACAAAGCTATCCAAAAATTACAACTTCCTCGTATTTCGTCTACTAAATCAGTCACTCCTAATATCAGTATTGTTTTACCCTATTTTTCTAAAACCAGTCAAACCATAGCTAAAATTCTCAAACAATATGATTTTAAAATAATATTTTCGCCTTCCAATAAACTCACCTTTTCTCAGTTAAAAGATCCTATTGATATGCATAATTCTTGGGGCATTTATAGTATATCCTGTCAGTGTGGTTTATCATATATTGGCCAAACTAAACGCAGTCTTAAATTTCGTCTAAAAGAACATATGAATTACGTCCGCAAACAAGAAACCAATAAATCGGCTATTTCTAAACATTGCTGGGAGAAAAATCATAATTTTAAATTTAATTCAGCTAAAATAATTTGCAGACCTAAATCCATTCATGAACTCGATTTCTTTGAAGCTTTTCATATTTATAAAAATTTTAAAAACCTTGTAAATTGTGATTTCGCTGTTCCCTATTTGTCTGATTGTTGGAAATTTTACATTCAGTCCACATTTCCTTAATTTTTCTACTGTTTACACAGCTACACATTCCTTAATTCCTATTGGCCACACTCCCCACCTCTTCCGTAATCCTATTGGTTGAACTAAATCCGGTCCCTCTCCTATATATACGAGTACGTCTCCAGATTCAGAATTATTTTTTTGCACTGATGACGGTACGCTTTAGGCTACCGAAACAGCTGTATGCACCTCAATAATTTTTCTTTGGCGTTTCTGACGTAGTAGTTTATTCCTGTTTTAAAGCTGTTCTAAGACCTGAAACGGGAAAAAGGTGCCGCAGGCGCCACCGAGCGGGAGTTTTGTAAAGTTGGATTTTTCGAGGGTCGCGAACTAGCTGGTCGCCAAAGACGGCTAGTAATAAAATAATTTTAGAATTTATTTCATGAAACCAAGAATACGACTGTAAGCATGAAGCCAGAAATCAGTTTTAAGATAAATGAAAGCAAACATTAATATTCAGATAAAGAATTCATGATTAAAGTTTTTATTCATATTTAAAATCATGCGAAAAAAAATTATGCTGTATAAATATTCTTAGGAATTATTGTGAAGTGATTTAACTTTATAATAGTTATCATGCAACTTAAATCTGAGCAGCTTGGTTTATCTTTATATATCTCGTTGGGTTTATCAAAAAGAAAACAAAACACAAAAATGCCACCCCGATGAATCAGTCGACAGGCTGCTTCTTTCTGAAAAAGAAAGTTCTGGGTTCGAATCTTTGCTACGGCAAGGATATCTGTGAAGTCCTCGTACATACAAACACACACACACACATATATATATATATATACTATATATATGTGTGAGTGTGTTTCTATGCATTGTTATTGTTAATTTTATGGAACATAGATCATTTGAGGCAAAAGTCAATTTAATTATAAGTTTCAAAGCTGTCATATTGATAAATAATATAAATAAACTCAAAAATTTCCCGTTAATCTAACGTAGGTTTCTGAAAACCCTGTATTATAACTTTATCTTAACTTTTAAAATTTATCTTTAATTTGTTTAGGATTTGTGTTTAATGTTATGTATGCTTATCTAGAACATTCAAACAAGGTTTTATAAAATGATAAGAGAAATTTAAAGAATAATATACAGTAACATTTTACATATTTCGTGCAAAGTTAACCTTGCATCATTAGCGTATTAAGCTCAATTATCCAGGTTACTATTATCTGAGTGTATCATGCACTAAAATTTGCTTGCTTTTGTACATATATCTCTATCTCTATATATTAAAAAAAGTAACTGTCGCTGGCGTCAATTTTTTTTTCTCTGCGACAGCAACTTCTCGCGGAGGGCAGGGTTCTCCGCGTCATGAGATATATCAGTGTATTCCGACTGCTTTAAGGAAGGCATTTCAGCTGCTTAGAAATTTCTATCATTTTAATTAACTAAGTTATTAAGTAAAAACGCGGGATTTTAAAGGTACTCTATTTGCCACCGGAGGGAAAAGTTTCTCTTATGACGTTTTTTTCTGTGTCTCTGACGTCACTTTCCTCAGGAAAATTAAAATGTGATCAATGGTGTATGTCCCGTCAGGTTTTATAAATTTCATAAGAAAGAGGATAAAATATTTCTTACCCGACAGGTCTTGTTCTTTTTCGCCGGCTTATTCTAAGTAATCACAAAGTAGTTGAAATGAACACAGCTCAAGTTTCACGACACAAACGTTTAATTAGACGCACTATTTACATTTTATGTACATAATTGTTTCATTAATATCTGCAGCTATCACAATATTTAATATTAGCTGCCAAGCATTTAATGTTAGCTGTCGAGCGTCAGAAGAACGCTCTTCCATATCCTTACGGATTCACATTCCTTCTTTTTTACAACAGAAAAACAAAACTTTTTATCATCAGAAAAAACCATGTTGCCAATCAATAAAAAATAAAAATAGGCAGACGATCTCCAGTGGAAGAACAGCCCGCCTCCTGACGGCAAGAATGGGTCATCCTCCCACCTTTGATTCTGGCAATCTTGTACAAAATCAAACTAAAAAAGAGAAAAAAGACATATTAATAAACATTACATCAAGCAAAAATGAAAAGGAACAGAGAGAAAAGGAAAAAAAAAAAAAAAAAAAAGGTAAATAAAGTTCTATCAGTCAATTATAAATTCAGTCTATCTGGAGCTCTAATGGATCTACCCCTCCTGGTAAATCGTGGTTTTTCGTCAGGTATCTCAACAGATTTCTTGACATTCTTTGAAACAGTTCTTGACAGTTCAGAGGGATCAGGGCATCTTTTCGGTGTAGAACGAGTAGGTATCAAAGTTCCATTTGCAGCATACTTTGCACGAAAATCACTAGATTCATCAGAAGAGATCTCTAACGGATAAAGTCTTTGAACTGGGCGTATCAAAAACCCATTTCCTGTCTTGATTTTTGCCACTCGAACTATTCCGTCTTTACCAGGATAAGTTTCCACAACTCTGGCTAATGGCCAGTTGATTCTTTTTTGATTATCATGACCGACGAGAACTATGTCTCCTACAGCAATTTTTTTGTCAGTCTTAGCGATACCCTTTGAATTTTTTAATTGTCCTAGATATTCAATTCTGAATCTTTTCCGTAAATCTTTCTTCAATTTTAGCAAATATCGAAGTCTTTTTAAATTCACATTTTCGAAGTTATCTAGGTCAGGAAGACCAGTTTCTTTAATTCCTTGCAAAAACATGCTCGGAGTCAATGGAATTAAATCATCGGGATCCTCAGAAATAGTAGTTAATGGTCTGGAATTCATCAAACATTCGATATTACATATAATTATGTAAAGTTCTTCAAAATCTAGAGCTGCTCGTCCTAATACTCTTCTCAAAATTTGCTTTGTACAGCCTATTAAGCGTTCCCACCAGCCACCCCACCATGGTGAAGCTGGGGGGATAAACTTCCATATTATGTTCTGTACTAGGGCTTCCTTCCGTACTTTTGCAAGTATAGGATCAGTAAATAGCTTCGAAGCTCCTGAAAAATTTGTGCCTCGATCGCTGTATATTACAGAAGGTCGACCCCTTCTCGCAACAAATCTTCGCAGGGTTTGCAAAAATGCTTCAGAGGATAATGATGTTAATAATTCAAGATGTACCGCTCTGTAAACAGCGCAGGTGTACAGCACAATCCAACATTTTTTACCATTTTTCAAGTACAAAGGTCCGGCTAAATCAACCCCGGTAATTTCAAAGATAGCAGCATCTCTGATCCTGTCTTCCGGCAAGGCGGTGATTTCAGGCTGAACAGAATTTACGGTGAAGCGTTTGCATCTTATACAACGTAAGACGAGTATCTCTCATAAAACTTCTCAGTAGTTTCAGTACTTAGAGCAGAAATGATCGACCTCTGAATTGACAATCTGTATTTCGGGTGAGATTTCTTGTCTCGGCCATTGACTCGTTGGTGTCTTCAAAAATTCCGGACCCTCCCACCAAAGGGATTTGAGTAAAGCATCAGCATTGCAACCTCTTGATGGAAGGTCAGCTGGATTTAAGTTACCCGGGACGTATCTCCAGTCGTTGGGATGACTCAAAGATCTTATTTCTCTGGTACGATTCAGCACAAATACTCCCCATGGTTCTTGATTTTTTATCCAGAACAATGCGTTCATGGAGTCAGACCAATAGAAAGTTTGAACTTGGCTGTCACAGAAGTCTCCTTTTATAGAATTCATTAATCTAACACCCAAACAACATGCTAATAATTCTAGTCTCGGTATGGAGACTGATTTCAAGGGTGCTACTCGAGCACGAGCTTGAACCAATTGACATCTCACATGAAAATTATTTTCTTCTCTGATATATATACAAGTTGCATAAGCGTGGCTTGATGCATCACAAAACACATGGAATGACACATTTGTATTTAGAGCATGATTTTCTAATATCCTTCTAGGGATTCTAATGCCTTCCAAGCATTTTAATGCATTTTCCCATTTCAGAAATTTTTTCTCGATGTCATCTGGTAGCTTGGCATCCCAGGGCAGTTTCCTACGCCAACATTCTTGCATTATGATCTTTGCAATTAAAGTGACAGGACAGAGAAACCCAATGGGGTCAAAAATCTTACTTGCTAAGGACAGGATAAATCGCTTACTTAGATTTGCATTTTCGCACTCATCAAACTTTAAACTACAGTATAGAGTATCTTCCAGAATATTCCAATTTAAGCCCAAAACTGAGACAGTCTCTGGAAAATCTTCTTCAGGAATTCCGTACACACTTGGTGGTAGACCATTACCTATCCATCCTCTAAGATCAAAACATCCCGCTGACATGATTTCTTTAGATTGTGCCATAAAATTAACTACTTCTTCTTCGGAACTGCAACTTGTAACACAGTTGTCGACATACATAGAGTTTTTAAGTTTAGAAGCAGTCTCTTGCAAATAATCTGGAACATTACTTAGGTGGAAATTTAGAGTAGCTCCTAAAAAAAATGGGCTGCAGTTTACCCCAAATACTACTCGACGATGTCTGTAAATCTTCACTTTATTAGGATCACCGCCCTCCCACCACAGAAATCTTAGAAAATCACAATCTTCTTCATTTATTCTTATTTGTAGAAATGCTTTGCGAATGTCTGATACCAGGGACATATCCAGAGGGGGGCTCTGGGGGCTCGAGCCCCCCCCCGAAATTTTCTGAGATTACTTTTTTCATGTTCTACTGACCAGAAAAAAAATGAATTTTTTCTCCACAATATCTTTTTTGTGTTGTTAATTTGTTTGCTTGTGAAACCTTATTTATCAGCAATTTTCTGTCTTGTAAAGTCCAAATTACCGAAATGCATATTAGCTTTTTGTAAAAAATACTAAAAAGAGAACTTTATGGTACTTATTGTTGAACACTGTAATGTGTCTCCTTTCTTTTAACACTTCTCTTGCCAGAAATAGCGTTTTAATTCCTTGTGAGACAAAAGATTCGTCATTAACAATGATCACAGTTGCATACGGAACTTCTGGTTTTGTCAGTTATGCACGTAGTATACCTTCCATTCCGTAGTATACCTTCCTTCTTTCATTCCTTTCTAAGGCTCCCTGAGTTCGACAAACATCTGAAGAGATCTAAGACGGTCGTAAAACAAAAGTGGGTGTGAGCTGCGATGCAAGTAGAATAAGTGGCTGTGCTATCTACTGTTCTGACAGGCCTTAAAAAACCAACACGTTATGTAAACTTCTTTGTTACGATTGTCACAAAGCAGACATATCTGTGTCTGATGTAGAACGCGATGATGGGCCATCGTTTCACTGTTCACTTTCCAAACGATAACCAATAATGACGTGCAGCCACAGTTGAAGATACGCTGTGTCACATGAGACACCTGGTTGATACACATCCTGGGTACATATAGAAATAGTAGATAGTTCGATACGTACGCCATGCCAGAAGATTTTCAGCAACTACAATGCGTATAACCATGGCCCCAGGGTCTGTAGAAGACACGATAAACAGTAAGCCATATAAGAAGACCTCAATGTTTTCGCTAAACATAGACATGTAATATGCCTAGGTTTAGTGGACGCTAGCAGACAGGCCCACATGTTTCCGATAATATGATCTAAAGCAATCAATATTATCTAACTAGAAAACCACATGTATATATTATTTTCTTCTACATACAAAACAAGAGAAAAAAGTATTAGATTCGGAAACTTTTAGACCAGTTTTCAATGTATTTACATGTTTTTAGATGCATTGAACACCATAAGACAATTTTTGGAAACTTAGATATAATTTTTTTAATTATATTTTTGGGTATATCGCCCAGCAGATAGCGTAGCTGCACTAGATTTCCCTTTTTACGGAAAAGATATATCTCGGCTGTATTAAAAAGAAGCTATATCTAAAAAAAAACGAAAAGTATTTGAAACATGGTTGTGCATGGCACATAAATCATGCGCCGTACCACTGAATTACGACGTCAGCCAGTTTTTGGTATGTCAAATTTGAATGGACTAAACATTGCACTAAAGCTAGACAGATATCATAGCAACGGTCTAGAATTCATTTCTAGGGTAATCCGGAATCGTACCATCACAATTTAAAACCTCCACGGAGAAGACGTTTCCCCAATTTCAGTATACCTGAGCTATTATATTTACAAAACATGGAGGACACAACGGATTTTACGTGCAACTGATACCATTAATCTACATGACAATAGTTGGATGGCTCCAGTATCGATCACTCAATCCTTCAATTACGAGCTCGACTCCTTATTAACCGGACTACCATGAGTCCAGTTTTTGGTGATTTTCTCCGTTTGTCAGTGGTTTACAACATCACGGATTAAAGAACTCTCTAGCAGAGACTTATACATTTTAAGGGACTAGTTCCATCAGTTTTAGACCCAAGGCACTTTTTAGAATTATTATTATCTTTAAATCTTTTCTTGCCATTTCCGATTTTAGGAACATTAATTCCATTGTTTACCGACATGCGGCGTTGTAACTGATCTTATTTATAGCGCATAACCATTTTACTATGCCTAGATACGAAGCTTAAGGTAATAACTTATATTTTTCCTAAAGTTAAGGTGATTTGGGGGGGGGGGGTACAAACTTTAGCGCACACGCTCTAGTGAAAGTTGGGCCCCCTCCGAAAAATTTTTCTGGATACGCCCTTGTCTGATACTACCCCATACTTGTTCAAACGAAATTTATTCAAAATGTTAGGAATCAACTCCAAGTAGTTTGGACCTTTAGCTAGGCAATCGTTCAAAGAGTAACTGTTCTTTTCTTTTGCAGAAGCATCGAAAACAGGACGAATTGTTGTCGTTGAATGCTCTTTTATGACTGCTCTATGAGGCAGATGATGGCAATCTATCTTCTCGAATTCATCAGTATTTACTTCTTCAATTATTTCTTCACCAAGCCACTGACAAAAAACTTCTTCATAATCTTCAATAAGACCCTTATTCTTCAGAGTCCTCACAGTTGATTTTAGCCTTCGTTCAGCAATTGTTTTGTTATCTGGGAGTTCTTGGTGTCCTTCTATCCATGGTAATTTTACAACATAGCGTTTTACAACATAGTTTTCTCAAAATGATTTTTGGATGCTTCTTCAAGTTCTTCCTTTGACTGTTTCTCTGCAGGATCCTTAATTCCTAGGACATCTAGTTCCCACAGATCAGAAATTTTTACTTCTCTAGCTAACATCGAAGTGACTACAAGGTTTTCAGTATCTTCAGTAAACTTCTTAGTGCGTCCCATAACAGTCCAACCTAGCCTTGTTTCAATAGCGGTCAGGCCGGATTTCAGATTCTTCAGCTTTCCTGTCATTAATTTGCCAGCTACATCTGCACCTATAAGGAGCTCTATGGGGTTAAGGCAATCTTCTAAATATATCCCCGTACCTGATAAATCATCTTCACACAGTTCTTGAGTGACCGGTGACATAGTAAAACAAATTGTAGGCTGACTCAAAACTTCAAAATTGCAACGATAAGTTTCGCTGACATCAGAAAGGTAAGCTTTGTAAACATTGTGTGTCAAAGTATTCGTGTTCGAACCACCAAATAAGGAATGCTTCAGTTTTTCTTTTCTTATTGGCTTGTATCCAATCTTTTTTGCAGTGTTTTCTAAGATGTAAGACCTTTGGGAAGCGGAATCAATAATCGCCCGAATTTTTAAAATTCTGTTTTCACCTCTTAAATTAATCACGAGTGTCTGTAGCAAAACACTGGGAGTTGATGAAACATTTGACAATGTTGTATCTTGATCGGAAGTATTCTTGTCATTTTTAATCCTTTGTGCGTGCGCAGCTGATTTTGGATCATTCTTACAGAGAAGAGTATGGTGGGGTTTCCCACAAATCGCACAGTTACATCTACTTCTACTTCTACACGAACTAGAAATGTGGTTCAATTTTAAACATTTAAAGCAGCCTCCCCGTTTCATAACATTTTGTTTTCTTTGATCATAAGTCAAGTTTGCTACTTTTCTACATTCCGCACTTAGATGTGGCTTATCGCAGAACACGCACTCTTGCTCTCGGTTTTGTTTACCTTGGGACGAGGTTAAAAGTTCCATACCTGTTGGAATAATTTTATTGTGTGTTAGAAAATTTTTAGATTTCATTGTGTTAAATTTCTTGGGTTTGTTTTCAAAACCAAATCCACTTGTCGCTGAATTAATTTTTTCTTCACCTTGAATTTCATTACGTAAAAACTGCATTAAAGTTTCTAATTTATTAAAAGATTTATCTTCCGAACTAAGAGAAACAGAATTCAAGTGTCTTTCCCAAATACGCAAAAGATCTATTGGTAAACAAGATTCAACTAATGGGTATAACATTGAGGCATATTTATCGCTTGTTACACCAAGCATTTTTAAAGATCGTAACTGTGTTTCTAATTTATCATAAAGCTTCACAATTGGTAATTTATGTTCCTGATTTACAGTATTACTTAGCGCAAGGCTTAATAATTCCCTAACATAAACTTCAATTAGTACATCTCCCCTGCCAAATCTTGTATGTAAACAATCAACCGCTTGTGAATAGTTCTCAGCTGTTACGGGAAAAGATTCTACGACTTCTCTGGCTCTAGACCCCTTTTGAGTAGATTGAAGTAGATACTGAAATTTATCTACCTCCGAAATATTTGGATCTTCATGAATTTTCTTAAATAATCCCCAAAATGATAACCAGTCCTTTAAATTACCATCAAACTTTTGTAATTGAATTTTTGGTAACTTAAAACTTCTTTTAGAATTACTTTCGTTTTCAAGTACACTTGAATTTAAATCCGAAGGTAAATTTATTCTACGTTCAAGTTTTGTTTTTAAATCAATATAAGTACTACTATAATTATCAGCACTTTCGATTTCGCTATCCAACATGGTCTGAGTACATTTTTCATCACTTTGTAAAATTTGAAGAATTTCTTTATCAAGCGTTTCAACTTTGGAATATTTTTCTTGTAACTGTGCTAAGAACCCAGCACAAGAATCGATGTCACAAGTTTCAGTTTCTAAAAGGTTTTTTACCTTTTCAGTAAATTTTGTAAAGGTACCTCGATAAGAACCGCGTAATTTAGTTGCGGCTTCCATAATTCAAATAAAGACTGATAAAATAATAAACAAACACTTCAAATCAAAGCTTCATAAAACGAGAACAAAAAATATTCCGAAATCGAAAGTAATTCTGGGAAGAAAACATCAGAATTCTAAATAATGTTTTGAGAACAAAAACATTCAATTTTTGAAACACTTTGATTCAAAATAACAATTTTCATATAAAATAATAATCTTCTTTATTAAATCAAAATATGCAAAATCAATGTAAAATCAAAATATGCATTCATAGAATATGTATTAACATTTTCTTCAACATAAACAAATTCTTCATATTGCTCCAAATATCAAATGAGCAGTTCAAAAATAAACATACATTTTATGTTTTCAAAATTATTCTCAATAATACTTACAAAAAGTATTTCAAATTTTTAATGTTATCTTCTCATAAAAATGAGATCATATTTCAATTAGAATAAATTATATTCTATTTCTATACTTTATTCATTAGAACAAATTAGAATTTATTACTTAGAACAAATTTTTCTACCGGCGTCCCTGTGAACGGGCGCCATTAAATGTCCCGTCAGGTTTTATAAATTTCATAAGAAAGAGGATAAAATATTTCTTACCCGACAGGTCTTGTTCTTTTTCGCCGGCTTATTCTAAGTAATCACAAAGTAGTTGAAATGAACACAGCTCAAGTTTCACGACACAAACGTTTAATTAGACGCACTATTTACATTTTATGTACATAATTGTTTCATTAATATCTGCAGCTATCACAATATTTAATATTAGCTGCCAAGCATTTAATGTTAGCTGTCGAGCGTCAGAAGAACGCTCTTCCATATCCTTACGGATTCACATTCCTTCTTTTTTACAACAGAAAAACAAAACTTTTTATCATCAGAAAAAACCATGTTGCCAATCAATAAAAAATAAAAATAGGCAGACGATCTCCAGTGGAAGAACAGCCCGCCTCCTGACGGCAAGAATGGGTCAGTGTAAATAAGAAAAATTGAATAATTGGCATCTTTGAGACGCTCGAGAGAAGAAAAAAATATTTAGAATAGCAAAACATTTAAAAATAACCGATATTTTTAAAATATTACGTAAAAATTTAATGAAGATTAACGAAAATTAGTTCATATTTTTATTTTAGTTTATATTATGGTATAACTTCAGTATATCCCCACAGCTGAATTTGGGGATTTTTCTTTGGCGCCGTTTTGAACGATAATGATGTCGTTCTGGACTGTTTGCGATATAATATGGCAGCCTATATGTTGTTTATTTTGGATTTATGATTTTATGTTTTATGATTTAGATTATGATTTTATCATTTATGATTTATGATTTAACCATAATCGCCAACAAAAAATTGCCAAATATCGTTGTGGGGATATACTGAAGTTGTTCCTTTATTTTAACGTTATAGGCGAAAAAGATTTAGTAATGAATACCATGATTATGTTAAACAATTATTGGTATAGAGTTAGAGATTAAGCGCAGACATTTTTAAAATGGAATTTATGAGATAAAAATTTATATTAGTTTATATAAAGATTTAGTTTTTTAACTCAAAACTTATTTAATAGGATAGATCTTTACTATGACCATTTTAGCGATTTTTAAAATTTAGAAATGAAGCTCGTACGCTTTTCGCCAAGGAATGCCTTTACGCAACCACAATAGCCATTTTAACTCTAGCCATGCCTTCCTATAGAGATAAATTATAAAATGATGCAATGATAATGATAATAATAATAAAATCCGCAACCTATTTTAGGTAGATTCCTTATAGGAGATCTACCTATTGCAATGGTTCTCATGACACGACTTCTGGAAAATTTCTTCATATCTTCACCGATCATGACCCCTAGAACCCCAAACTACCCTCCGTTCAAAAGTTTATATATATATATACTAGCTGCCTTCGGCGACCAGCTGGTTCGCGATCCTTGAAAAATCTGACTTTATGAAACTCCCGCTCGGTGGCGCCTGCGGCGCCGTTTCCCGTTTCAGATCTTACAACAGCTTATTGACATATAGTAAGAATATCTTTATTGAAAAGTTTAATCGCAGTAAATTCCCGTTCGGTAGCCTGCGGCGCCCTCTGCCACTTTTAATATCTGAAACAGCCTGGCCTGTTCGCTCACCATGTTATGATCTTTCAAATTTCTGACTTTAGCAAAGTCCCGCTCGGTGGCGCCTGCGGCGCCTTTCCCCGTTTTAGAACATACAACACCTTCCTCGCTCATTAGAATTTAAAATATTGAAATTTTAAAATATTACATCACCATCTGGCGGTAGAAATTTCTGTAATCTACTGTTCAATTCTAAATCAACAAACCTTTCAAATGATGTATTACTTGTGAAAATTTAATTAGTAGCTGAGATACAAAAGAAAACCTAAACAGGAAACCTTAAAACGTGTAAATCGGGTAAAATCTCGAATAATACTTTCGATAATATAAAAGAACTTTAAAATATCTTTCGAATGATGTATTAAAAATAATATAATCATAATTGGAATTTGAAATATTGAAATTTTAAAATGTTTCAGCGCCATCTGGCGGTAGAAATTTCTGTAATCTACTGTTCAATTCCAAATCAACAAAGCTTTCAAATGATGTATTACTTATGAAATTATTTTAATTAGAAGCTGAGATAAAAAAGAAAACCAAATACCTTGCCTTAAAATCTTAATATGCCAACCAATTTCAAACGCTGTAACTCTTTTTTTTTTTTTTTTTTGCCTTTCTTCCCTCTCCCTCAAGCCCTCCCTAATAATCGTACTCTTTCAAAATTATTCACAATCGAATTATCGGGCATTAAAACTACATACTACGAAATTTGACGGCTGAAATACTGCAAAATATAAAAGAAGACAATCTTTTTCCAATAAATATGTCATTTTTTTAATTATTCATATATTTTCATGAAAATTGAACAGTAGCTTTATAATATGCTGTCTTGACCGAATATTAATTAAAATGTAACGTGAATGAAAATTTGAAAAAAATTGAAAATTGCAATTTTTCCCCCCAGTATAAAACACATGATATCTTAATTGATTAGAACCATTTCCGATTTCATCACAGACAGTTGTCTCGTATGTGTTTTGTTTCCGATCGAGACCACTTAGAAAATCGTCTGCCTGTTGCCAACTAAATTTCATAGTTTAGCTAATTTTAAAAAATCTAATTGATGTATCGATAAGCCGTTTGCACTCTTAGATTCGGAAAAAAATCCCCTTTCATTTGGTACCAAATTCGTAACGATCGGAATAATATTTCTAATTTATTTTCCATTTTCTCTGCTTTTAACTCCGTTAAAATATCTATTTTTATGCAATAGCGGTGAATTCTGAGTCATTGAGATCGCTTTTTGATTAAGACATGGGTCTACATTTTAATTAATATCTCCGCAACTAATTAAAATTTTTAAATTCTGTTTTGACTATCAACTCGGGAAGGCTTCTGAGCACCCGTATGTCAAATTTTATACTTCTGCGTTCAGTAGGGGCTGAACGTATAGATGCACAGACAGACAGACAGACAGACAAACATCTTCTTTTATTATTATAGGTATATATATATATATATGTATAACGCCTTTTCCCATGTTAAGTTGTGAACACGATAACTTGAGTAATTTTTATTTAAATTTAACCAGCTCGGGATATGTTGTCAGGACAGTAAAAATCTCGGCCGAGTTCGTAGATGGGGTATCTAGCTCAAAGGGGGTGGAAATGGTGGGGGGGTGGAAAATTTCATTTGTCCATAATTTCTTTAATAGTGAAAATAGGAAAATACTTCAAATCAGGCGAATTAACGCCTTACCCTAAAGAACAACTTTTGTATTTAAACTTTTTCGATAACTTCAATTGGTTAAAAGTTACAAGTTAAAAAGTGATTTTTCTTGTGATGAAGCCGACATTTTCTATAGGGCAGTTCCTTGTTTGTAAACAAACATCTCAACTTTTATGAGTGGTTGGCAAAAAGGCTTGGGATCTCTTGATTACTTGATTACTACCAACGGAAAATCAATGGTGAGCGGGGCGCGGGAAAGTCGAGCGCGCTTTTTTGCCAACCACCAGACGTCACGAGGAAATGCTCTTTCATTGCAAAAATTTATAATCTGATGCTTCTATCACGTGCAAATGATAATAAAAAAGATCACTGAAAATATAATAAAATTTTAATCATGTTTTTAAACAATATAATAATCTGATTAAAAAAAAAAAAAGTTTAATTTAACAGAAAATATCGTCATAATTACAACAATGTACTGAGAAAAATAAATGAAATAAAATTTTATCCGTCATTTTAAACAAATAAAATAAAAGTTAATAAAAAAATAAGTAAATAAAATCAACATATCTTAGGGCTAAGCATATTTAGACTTAGCTTTTTACCATAGATGCTATAATGTAAAAGATAAATGTCATCGTTTAAAAAATATACATATCTTGTAAATCGATGCTAAACGAATTAAACTGGCATGGTAGAAAAGGTAATAAATTTGGGGACATTTAGGTATCCCTTTAACAAATGTACTAGGGACGATTTTAATGAATTTTCTGTTGAAGTTTATTTTCATAAGAACTTAAATTTAAAGTATTTCATTACTCAATTCCCTTATTTTGATAAATAAAATTATACCATTTAAAAATGTTGAAGTTGTATTTTATTTTTGTTTCTATGTGTGTGGCAACACCGATTGTAGTTGCTATTGGTTATTATTTCCGTGTTCTAATGTTTGGTTTTTTGATTAAATGTTTTAATGTCTTTCGGAGCTCGTATCGTCACAATTCTTGATATAATCTTCATATTTTAAGTTAAAATAAGTCTTTTAACGTTAACAGGTTATGGGCTTTGACACGCTCGCCGCGTATTTGAGTACGTAAGCTAAGAGAAACTTATTTGAGAAACTAAGCCTATTTCTTAGTGCGTATTCTTGCTCATTTTAAGTCTAAAATGGATTTGTCAAGAACAGTGAAGCCTTTATCGGGAGAAAAAGATTTTCCGATGTGGAGACGAAAGATTCGTGATTTACTAGATTACCATGAAGGAGCATTGGAGGTAATAGACGGTAAATTAAAGAAACCAGAAGAGTTACCTGACACGGCCGATGCAGAAGCAAGAAAGATGTATAAAGTAAATGCTGATTTGTATCGAAAAGCCAACAGTTATGCAAAAAGTATGATTGCAAGTACTGTAACAGATTCTGTTTATCAGAAAATAATGGACAAAGAAACGGCATATGAAGCTTGGGAAGCTTTGAAAATGTTGTTTGAAGCAACATCAAAAGATCAGTTATTCAAGATTTGTTCCGAGTTTTTTACATTTAGCTGGTCTGTAGGTGATGATGTTTCAACTCATGTTGCTAAATTAAGCAGTTTATGGAATGAACTTAATAATGGGCTTATAGCAAAAGAAGAAAACAAATTACCGGATTTATTACTAATTTGTAAAATTTTGAATATCTTGCCAAGTAGTTTCGATTCATTCAAATCAAGTTCGATGCTTCTTGCAAAGGATAAAGAAAATACATTTGAGGATTTGGCAGCTCAATTAAGTATGTTTGAAAGAAATTTCACAAATTGTGATGACAATAAAAAAACTGAAGAAGCCCTTAATGCCAAGTCAGGATATAAAATAAAAGAAAGAAAATTTCAAATAAAGAAAAAAGATGTTTGTAACTATTGTAAATTAAGTGGACATTGGGTGAAATCGTGCCAAAAATGGATTGCGGACGGTAAACCTCCAAAGCCAGGTTCGACTTTTCAAAGGAAGCCAAATAAGAGTGGTCAAGGGAATATGCCATCAACTAATATGACATTGATGTCTATTTCTGAAGAAAATTACCTATTAGAAGGGGAATCAAACGCATTCTGGTTAGACAATGGAGCTACAAAGCATGTTACTAACACTTTGGTATACTTTAATCATTTTGAAAAGTTTTCAAATTCAGGTTCTCACACCATTAAAGCAGCAGGAAAAGAAGTTTTGACAGCTTTAGGAAAAGGAAATATCCTAGTCAAAACGTTAATTAGAGGAAAAACAGAAGTAATGGAACTGAGAGATGTCTGGTATGTTCCTGGGATTAACAGAAATTTGTTTTCAGTTCTGGCTGCTCAGGATAGAAATCTGAATAGTGAATTTTATTCTACACCTACTGAATGTTGGTTAAAGATCAACAATGAAGTAAAGCTGTATGGTTTTCGTAAAGTAAGTGGAACTTTGTACAGGGCAGCTTTAGAACCAATACTTCCAAATAAAATAGTTGAAGTGCAAATTGCTGATGTAGACACTAGCAACAGTTCTTTACTGCAATTATATCACAGTAGATGGGGACACCAAGACAGGCGTCATATTAGAAATCTGCTCAAGGAGGAATTTGATATCAAAGTGAAAATGGATAAAGAGCCATGTGAACCATGTATATACGGAAAAGCACATCGACTGAAGTTTGGCACCAAACCTAAAGCTACAAATGTTGGAGAGCTTGTGTCATCTGATGTTTGTGGACCCTTTGACGAATCACAGCGCAAGTATAAATATTTTGTTGTTTTCAAAGATCATTATTCAAAATACCGTTATGTTTACTTTCTGAAACAAAAGTCTGATGTCGTATATTCTCTTAAATCATTCATAGCTCATGCAGAAAATTTAGGACATTCAGTTAAAGAGATTCTTAGTGACAATGGTGGAGAGTTCAATAACGAAAAAGTCAGAGAATTTCTGCAGATAAAAGGGATTACTCAAAGACTCACAGCACCATAAACACCAGAACAAAATGGAACTAGTGAACGTGAAAACAGAACAGTTATTGAAATGGCCAGAACCCTGAAGCATTCCAATCCAGATATAGAATTTCCAGCATTTCTGTGGGCCGAACTTGTTAACACTGCTAGATACATTTTAAACAGAACTGGAATTTCATCAGTGGAAAATGTTAGTCCACACGAACTATGGTTTGGAAATAAACCAAGAATAAGACACATGCGCATAATTGGTTCTCTCTGTTATGCTCATGTACCATCTCAAATGAGAAGAAAGATGGATAAAAAAGCTGTTAAAGGTTTTCTTATTGGTTACAATGGTGATGAACGTTATAGAATTTGGATTGCAGAAGAAAGAAAAGTAATTCTTTCAAGAGACGTAATTTTTCATGAAAAAATTCAGAAATGTGAAAAATACAATAAAGTATTATTGCAAAGTCCAGACAATGAACTTAATTCACCTAATCAGGAAGGGAATACAGAGAAAAAAGAAGAATTGGAAAGGAAGAAAACCATTTCAACTGAAACTGAAATTGAGAGTGAAGATGAAGAGAATGAATCAAAGTCTTCCTACAGTATGAGATTGAGAGATCGATCACAGTTTAAGAAACCTGCACGTCTTGATGACTATATCATGGAAGTAGAGTCATTCATTTATGATGAAAAGAATCCTGAAACATATCAAGAAGCTATAGAGAGTCGAGAAAAGGACAATTGGAGAAGAGCCATGGAAAATGAAATGAATTCCTTAAAAGAAAATTATACATGGGAACTCACAAAATTACCTGTAGGAGTCAAGGCCATACCATGCAAATGGATATATAGAATCAAGAGAAATCCAGATGGTTGTATCGATAAGTACAAAGCAAGGCTTGTTATAAAAGGTTTTGTTCAACGCAAAGGAATCGATTATGAAGAAACATTCAGCCCTGTCGCAAGAACAAGCACTATAAGAACTTTAATTAGTATAGCAGCAAGTGAAAATATGACTTTAATGCAATTTGATGTTTCAACAGCATTTCTATATGGCAAATTAGAGGAGGATGTTTTCATGCGTCAACCGGAAGGCTATGAAGATGGAACTGAAAGAGTATGTCACCTAAAGAAAAGCCTTTATGGTTTAAAACAAGCACCAAGGTGCTGGAATAAGCATTTTGGAGGATATTTGTTGAAACTTGGTTTTGTAAGAAGTGAAGCAGATCCATGTTTGTTTATAAGAAGAAACAACTCAGAATTGCTTTTGATAGTTTTATATGTTGATGATGGATTGGTTGCATCATCAAATAAAGATCAGTTAGAAAGTTTTCTCAGAGACCTAAAGAAAGAATTCAAAGTCACAGTAAAACCCGCTGAGTATTACTTAGGATTTCAAATTCATCATCAAGAAGATAATTCCATTAAATTATGTCAAACAGCCTACACAAAGAAAGTTCTAGAAAAATTTGGTATGAACGATTGCAGACCTGTATCTACACCCATTATCAAAGAAGGTTCTCAATCAGGGAAAGTAGACAGCACCGAAAGAACTTTTCCTTACAGACAAGCTGTTGGAGCCTTAATGTATATCATGACAGGAACTCGACCTGACATAGCATACGCAATAGGAGTAGTATCTAGATGTCTGGAAAATCCAAATGAAGAAGATTGGCTGAGAGTTAAGAGAATATTTCGATATTTAAAAGGAACTCTAGATAAAGGACTAATCTACAAGTCAGGATACAAGAAGGCTATTCTAGAAGGCTACAGTGATGCTGATTATGGAGGAGATACTACAACTGGTCGTTCAACTACAGGCGTTGTTTTCATTTATGCTGGTGGAGCAATTTCATGGTTTAGTAAAAGACAATCTTCTGTAGCACTTTCTACCACAGAAGCTGAGATAGTCGCAGCCAGTGAAGCAGCCAGAGAATTAGTCTGGTTAAAGAGACTGATTAGTGAGATTACAAATCAGAAATTGATACCAGAATTACAAGTCGACAATGAGGCAGCAATCAGATTGTCACAAAATCAAGGTGAATTTCATAAACGAACTAAACACATTCGCATCAGACATTTCTTTGTAAGAGAGATGGTAGCAAATGAAGAACTTACTGTAAAGCGTGTATCAACAGAATTTCAGCTGGCAGACCTTCTAACGAAACCACTTTATAACCCTAGAATTTTGAATTTGTGTAAAAATACAGGACTAACATAGAACTCAGTAACAAAAACAAAATAAGGGAAAGTGTTGAAGTTGTATTTTATTTTTGTTTCTATGTGTGTGGCAACACCGATTGTAGTTGCTATTGGTTATTATTTCCGTGTTCTAATGTTTGGTTTTTTGATTAAATGTTTTAATGTCTTTCGGAGCTCGTATCGTCACAATTCTTGATATAATCTTCATATTTTAAGTTAAAATAAGTCTTTTAACGTTAACAAAAAAAACTAAAGAACACTCTTTTATTGAAAAGTGAACTAATAAAGGTTTTAGAAAACTATTACATACTTTTAAATCTTTATTAAAAAAATTAATCGTTGCCACTCGACGTTATACAAATACATTCAAATCCTGTGTCACATACGATAGTTTTGTATAAGTATAGATTTTTTGTTTGCGCTTGATGGGAAAAGTGCCTGGATGCACTTGTATATAGTATTGTTATTAATTTGAAGTCGTGTGCAAAATTTCAGGTCTTTCGGAAGACAAGAAGTTGCCGAAAATTGAATTTCAAAATTCTGTTACATACATTAATAGTTACATTACATCATGTCAAGTTAATAAAAGTGTGTTAATTAAAAACCATGTTAAACGCTTTAATTAATCATTTAAACATATAAAATTAAAATAATACGTCAATCTTAATAAAAATATCGTTTGTGGTGAATAGTTTAGAAGAGGCAATAATTTAAAATTTACGATTCATAGTAATACGTTACAGCTTCCTTTGACTTTTTATCTTGTGGAAACAAGATATTGGTCTATGAAGAGATGTGAGGTTTTCGCGTGGAAATAAAATATAATGACGCCAAAGTTGCCATTCTCCATCGCCAAGCTATCCAAATTTTGTCGTCAGAAAACGAATTTTGTCGCCAAGTCAAAAATTTCGTCGTCAACTATCAAATTTTACCACCAAATTACAAATTCCATTGCTAAGTTGCAAGTTTTGCCACCGAAATCTCGCCAAATCATACAATTTACTAAATTCGTAACAATTAACATTGAAATTTAGTGGTGCCCAAATGGTCCAATATTAACTAATGTTAATGTTCCAGCTCATGTGAACCAAAACAGTTTCACTTTACAATTTTTACTCATCCGACAATAAGAATCACAAAAACACAATACAAAACTTTCAATAATTCAATAAAAATTACAATGAAATAACTATCCAAAAACCGCTACCACTTAACTGTATTTGATTTAACCATACCAACGCCAGGCTCACCAGTGCTTGACCATAATAAGGTGGTGCATTTTCACGTTCTATTATTTTTTCTTTAAAAGAAAGATATTGAAAAACAATTATATTGATTTTAAATAAAAATTGTATTTTTGATTCAGCTTTGGTGGGGAGGGGGTGTAGCCCAATCCGCGTTTGTAATGATTGATAGATGGCGCTCTCTGAACTGCAGTTGTTAGTAAATATAATAGCCACGTGTATTCATTATTGTTCTTTCTCCGCCATTACATCATGGAAAATCGATTGCATAATATGATGATATGCAGTGGTGTGATAATTTCACCTTAGCCCACCAGAGGGCGAGCATTTCATTACAATCGCGGATAGCCCCCTCCCGGATTCACCGTTGCTGGTATTGTATATATTTAAAACTTCTATTTGTTGAATGATTTTAATTATGAGCTTGAATTTTAAAAATTGAAACATTTACAAACCAATATATCTAGCCGAAAATTAGTAGAATGAATAAAAAACTTTTGTAGTTGAAAATTAAATTTCTTGAAAGCAGAATAACGACGTAAAAAATGTAATGTGTGGGAACAAAGCCATTGGCTAAGTATTAATGCATATGTAAAATTTCTTTACAATTGTAACATTAACGTAAAGGAATCTACCTTTGCCTTTAAGCTTGCCGAAAAGGGATTTTTTGTTTTTTAAGCATTGATATAAAACTTTGCAGAAAACATAATTTAATACAACAGGACATTTTTTTTATATATATATATATATATATATAAGGGAATCATAGAATAATAATAAAGGAAGAAGGAGCATAAGTGTTTCTACATAAGCTATTGTGTTGCCACAACAAACAGCGATTATTAACAAGCCTTTATTAACAAACTTCAATGTTGAGAGGAGCAAAAGTAGCTTTCGCTGGCATTTCACTAGAAGGGGTTTGTAAACATTAAGAGTATTGGCGTGCTCCTTCTTCCATTATTATTATTCTATGAAAGGAATGTAGTAACTGCATTGCTAAAATATTGTAGTTACAGCTAATACAGGACCTCATTTTCTGATTTTAAATTTTTCATTTATTTTTAACAATGACTTAAATTATCTATAGCAATTATGCATGTCAAGATTTTCGCGAGAAACATCTAAGCTACTTCGGTGCCAAATTTAAAATTTCGCCAAGAGGTTAAACTCTACCATTGTTTTAGAACGACTTTTTTCAATTTTATTTTAAACATTTTTCAACTTAATTCACGAAGGAAAAAAAGGAGAAATTTTTTTATTTGGTCTAAATGTACAAAATATCTCCAGGTAAAATATTATCCGTTTTTTGTTCTGTTCATTATTAGAAAGAAAATGGCTGAAGTAGTTTTTCCTGTACCATTGATGTCTCTATAAATTAAAGTAAATTAAATTATCCATTAATCATTATGTTTCATTCTCCACGCTCATTCTTTATTTTCTAAATTTAACATTATATAATATATATGTAAAAAATCAAGGTGTAATCAGAAGATGTAGCCAACAAATATTCAGAACCATCATCAACACAAGTTCAGGAGATATCGCCAACAACTATTAAGATGTCATGATCAATATATATCCAGTAGATATCGCCAACAATAATAATTATTCAGAAGATATCGCCAACAAGTATTCAGGAGCTATCATCAATACTTATTCAGAAAATATTGTCAACAAATATTCAAAAGCCATCCAAGTTATGAATGGTGATGGTCTATCTCGAATACTTCAAACCGGCAATTCGTTTTTACAATACAATCAAGGATGAATTTTTGACTTATCAAAAGATTTCGAAAAATGTGTTTTTTTTTTTTTTTCCCGATTTAACTTAGTATTGATATAACTTTAGTATATCCCTACAGCTGAATTTGGTGGTTTTTCTTTGGCATCGTTTTGAACGATAACGATGTCTTTCTGGACATAATATGGCAGCCTACATGTTGTTTATTTTGGATTTATGATTTTATGTTTTATAATTTGTGATTTGGATTATGATTGTATCATTTATGATTTATCCGTAATCGCCTACAAAAAATCGCCAAATATCGTTGTGGGGATATACTAAAGTTGTTCCTTAATATTTAATAAAGTTTAAGAAATTAAATGGTAAAATCAGATATTGACAGGCAAATTCATGGTGCAATACAATAAGTGGCGACAATGCAAAATCGCTATCTGAAAGAAATTGTCCTGTCGTACTACTACTACTAATGAAATTTTTAAAATAATTGCAATAATCGCATAAGGTATTTATCTTCAACCTGACTAAATCATATTCTAGAAAAAATGCACTTTAAAAAGTTGCATCTTTAGTGTTGGAAGCACCATTTTAAACTTTGCTGTACGCTGGAAATAAATGCAGAATATTACATATTGTCCTAAATTACCTAAAAAAAAATTCAATAGTAAAAAAATATAGGCATTAGAAAAAATAAGTTCATAATTTCTTCAATCAAGCAATAACACCCAAAAAATTCATCATCAAACAGTGACAAAAATTTAACAAGTCGATCATATACTAAAGTTGTAACACTAAATGATTTAGATGTCAAGAATTTCTCCCTGTTCTAAATAATTAGAGCTATGGTTGTTTATTTTATGTTCTATCTCAAAATAATGGCAAATTGTTCTTAAATTGTTGAATATTATAACAGATTTTTGACATATTATAAACGATATAATATTAAATATTGTGTATTTCAATGCGATACCAGATATGGTGGATTTCTATAATATTGTTAAACTCTCTTGTGTTATGTATTATTAATATTCCAATTCAATGGAAGGCAAAGTTGCGGATAGTCGGGTAGAATCCCGCAGGGATTAATGAGCGAAGCGAGTCGGGGGGAGGTGAAGCCTTCCTCGGGGGTTGGTGAGCGCAGAGAGCAGGGGGCAGAGCCCCCTAGTATGATAAAAAAAAGTTTTGTGAAAAAGGCCATCTTTCATATTTTCTTATGATGTAAATGTGTTTAGGTTTAGAACTCATAAAACAAACGTTAGCTATTAAATGAATATTCTATAATAAACATGTATATATAGTTAACTAAACAATGTAAAATCAAAACAGCATATATATCTCTATATATTAAAAAAGAGTAACTGTTGCTGGCGTCAATTTTTTTTTTGTCTGCGACAGCAACTTCTCGCGGAGGGCAGGGTTCTCCGCGTCATGAGATATATCAGTGTATTCCTGCTTCAAGGAAGGCATTTCAGCTGCTTAAAAATTTCTATCATTTTAATTAACGAAGTTATTAGCTAAAAACGTAGGGTTTATGAAGGTACTCTATTTGCCACCGGAGAAAAAATTTCTCTTATGACGTTTTTTACTGTGTCTCTGACGTCTCTTTCCTGAGGAAAATTAAAATGTGATCAATGATGTAAATAAAAAAAAAAGAAATTATTTAGAATCCGCGTTTGTAATGATCGATAGATAGCGCTTTTTTAGCTCTTGTTGTTAGTAAATATTACAGAGACGTGTATCTATTTTTGTTCTTTTTGTTATTCTACTTACTATTCGCACTATAATTTCTTCGCCATTACATCATGGAAAATTGATTGCTTTTGGAAAAAAATATTTCAGTTTATTCAAAGTTCGATCGAAAGTAGATATTTAACTGAAGTTGAACAAATATTAGTTTCAAATCATCTGATTAATTCTTTACTTCCATTAGCTGAAGCAACTGAAATTTTAAATTTGTCATTTGGAAATAAATGGAAGCTTAATTCTGTATTTCTTGGTCCTTTGGAGTTACACTGGAGCACACAACAGTATGTGTTATCTTTTTTACCGGATTTATTCATTTTTATTCAATAAATATATGTGAAACTAAACATCGGCTAGCAATGGCGGCTTGATGGAATTCGAATTAAAGCATATTTATTGTAATTTCCCCTTAGCCCACCAGAGGGCGAGCCTTTCATTACAATCGCGGATAGCAAAACATTTATAAATAACCGATATTTTTAAAACATTAAGTAAAAATTTAATAAATATTAAACGAAAATTAGTTTTTTTTTTTTTTTTTTTTTTTTTTTTTTTTTATATATATTATTAAGTTTATACAATTAATTTAGTTTATATTATTAGTTTATATTTTAACGTTAGGCGAAAAAGCTTTAGTAATGAATAAAATGATTATGTTAAACAACTATTGGTATAGAGTTAGAGGTTAAGCGCAGAAATTTTTAAAATGAAATTTACTAGATAAAAATTTATATTAGTTTATGTAAAGATTTATTTTTTTAACTCAAAACATATTTACAAGGATAGATCTTTACTATGACCAATACCAATTAATCGATTTTTAAAATTTAGAAATAAGGAAGCTCGTGCGTTTTTTGCCAAGGAATTCACAATTCATTCAACCACAGTAGCCATTTTAACTCTAGCCATGCTTTAAATATGGAGATAAATTATAAAATGGTGCAATAATAATAATAATAATAATAATAATAATAATGAAATCCGCAACCTATTTTTGTTTTTTAAGCATTTATATAAAACTTTGCCGAAAACAGAATTTAGTACAACAGGATATTTTTTTTGGTATAACTTCAGTATACACCCACAGCTGAATTTGGCGATTTTTCTTTGGCGCCGTTTTGAACGATAACGTTGTCGTTCTGGACTGTTTGCGATATAATATGGCAGTTTATATGTTGTTTATTTTAGACTTGTGATTTTATGTTTTATGATTTAGAATATGATTATGATTTTATAATTTATCATTTATGATTTAGCCATAATCGCCAACAAAAAATCGCCAAATATCGTTGTGGGTGTATATTGAAGTTGTTCCATCTACCGCAATAATGCATGTTAGATTTTCGCGAGAAACGTCTAAGCTACTTTGGTGCCAAATTTAAAATTTCACTAAGCGGTTAAACTGTACCATTGCTTTAGCACGATTTTTTTCAATTTTATTTTAAATATTTTTTAACTTAATTCAAGATGGAAAAAAAGAAGAAAATTTTTTATTTGGTCTAAATGTACAAAATATCTCCAGGTAAAATATTATCCGTTTTTTGTTCTGTTCATTATTAGAAAGAAAATGGCTGAAGTAGTTTTTCCTGTACCATTGATGTCTCTATAAATTAAATTAAATTAAATTATCCATTAATCATTATATTTCATTCTCCACGCTCATTCTTTATTTTCTAAATTTAATATTACATAATATATATGTAAAAAATCAAGGTGTAATCAGAAGATGTAGCCAACAAATATTCAGAACCATCATCAACACAAGTTCAGGAGATATCGCCAACAACTATTAAAATGTCATGATCAATATATATCCAGTAGATATCGCCAACAAGTATTCAGGAGCTATCATCAATACTTATTCAGAAAATATTGTCAACAAATATTCAAAAGCCATCCAATTTATGAATGGTGATGGTCTATCTCGAATGCTTCAAACCGGCAATTCGTTTATACAATCCGCGTTTGTAATGATCGATAGATGGCGCTCTCTGAACACTGCAGTTGTTAGTAAATATAACAGCCACGTGTAATTATTATTCTTTCTCCGCCATTTCATCATGGAAAGTCGATTGCATAATATGAGGATATGCAGTGGTGTGATAATTTCACCTTAGCCCACCAGAGGGCGAGCATTTCATTACAATCGCGGATACAATCAAGAATGAATGTTTCACTTATCAGTAGGTTTCGAAAAATTTCATTTTTTTTTTTTTTTTTCGATTTAACTTAGTATTTAATATAGTTTAAGAAATTAAATAGAAAAATCAGATATTGACAGGTATCTTGGCAAATTCGTAGTGTAATTCAATACGTGGCGACAATGCAAAATCGATATCTGAAAGAAATTGTCCTGTCGTACTACTACTACTAATGAAATGATTAAAATAATTGCAATAATCACATAAAATATTTATTTTCAACCTGACTAAATCATATTCTAGAAAAATGCACTTTAAAAAGTTGCATCTTTACTGTTGGAAGCACCATTTTAAACCTTGCTGTACATTGGAAATAAATGCAGAGTATTACATTTTGTCCTAAATTAACTAAAAAAATTTAATAATACTAGGGGGCTCTGCCCCCTGCTCGCTCCGCTCACCAACCCCCGAGGAAAGCTTCGGCTCCCCCCGACTGGCTTCGCTCATTAATCCCTGCGGGATTCTACATGACTATTCGCAACTTTGCCTTTCATTGAATTGGAATATTAATAAAACGTGACACAAGAGAAAAGTTGAACTATATTATAGAAATCCACCATATTTGGTATCCCAATGAAATTCACAATATTTAATATTATATCGTTTATAATATGTAAGAAATCTGTTATAACGTTCGACAATTTAATAAATGTTTGCCATTATTTTGAGAGAAAACATATGCTAGACAGCTAGACACACAAAATAAACAACCATAGCACTAATTATTTAGAACAGAGAGAAATTCTTAACATCAAAACCATTTAGCGTTACAGCTTTAGTATATGATCGCACAATTATGATCGCTTTTTTATTATATATGATCGACTTGTTAAATTTTTGTCACTGTTTGACGATGAATTTTTTGGGTGTTATTGCTTGATTAAAGAAATTATGAATTTATTTTTTCTAATGCCTATATATTTTTTATTATTAAATTTTTTTAGTTAATTTAGGACAATATGTAATACTCTGCATTTATTTCCAATGTACAGCAAGGTTTAAAATGGTGCTTCCAACAGTAAAGATGCAACTTTTTAAAGTGCATTTTTCTAAAATATGATTTAGTCAGGTTGAAAATAAATATTTTATGTGATTATTGCAATTATTTTAATCATTTCATTAGTAGTAGTACGACAGGACAATTTCTTTCAGATAGCGATTTTGCATTGTCGCCACGTATTGAATTACACTACGAATTTGCCATGATGCCTGTCAATATCTGATTTTTCTATTTAATTTCTTAAACTATATTAAATACTAAGTTAAATCGGGGGAAAAAAAAAAATGAAATTTTTCGAAACCTACTGATAAGTGAAACATTCATTCTTGATTGTATTGTAAAAACGAATTGCCGGTTTGAAGCATTCGAGATAGACCATCACCATTCATAAATTGGATGGCTTTTGAATATTTGTTGACAATATTTTCTGAATAAGTATTGATGATAGCTCCTGAATACTTGTTGGAGATATCTACTGGATATATATTGATCATGACATCTTAATA
The DNA here is from genome assembly GCA_963930645.1 of Salticus scenicus. Classification (NCBI taxonomy): domain Eukaryota; kingdom Metazoa; phylum Arthropoda; class Arachnida; order Araneae; family Salticidae; genus Salticus; species Salticus scenicus. Next base: position 234,271,292 of record OZ005653.1, on the reverse strand, counting down.
GTTGTTGGCGATATCTCCTGAACTTGTGTTGATGATGGTTCTGAATATTTGTTGGCTACATCTTCTGATTACACCTTGATTTTTTACATATATATTATGTAATGTTAAATTTAGAAAATAAAGAATGAGCGTGGAGAATGAAATATAATGATTAATGGATAATTTAATTTATAGAGACATCAATGGTACAGGAAAAACTACTTCAGCCATTTTCTTTCTAATAATGAACAGAACAAAAAACGGATAATATTTTACCTGGAGATATTTTGTACATTTAGACAAAATAAAAAATTTTCTTTTTTTTCCCATCTTGAATTAAGTTAAAAAATATTTAAAATAAAATTAAAAAAATCGTGCTAAAGCAATGGAACAGTTTAACCTCTTAGCGAAATTTTAAATTTGGCACCAAAGTAGCTTAGACGTTTCTCACGAAAATCTAACATGCATTATTGCGATAGATGGAACAACTTCAATATACACCCACAACGATATTTAGCGATTTTTTGTTGGCGATTATGGCTAAATCATAAATGATAAATTATAAAATCATAATCATATTCTAAATCATAAAACATAAAATCACAAGTCTAAAATAAACAACATATAAACTGCCATATTATATCGCAAACAGTCCAGAACGACATCGTTATCGTTCAAAACGGCGCCAAAGAAAAATCGCCAAATTCAGCTGTGGGTGTATACTGAAGTTATACCAAAAAAAATATCCTGTTGTACTAAATTCTGTTTTCGGCAACGTTTTATATAAATGTTTAAAAAACAAAAATAGGTTGCGGATTTCATTATTATTATTATTATTATTATTGCACCATTTTATAATTTATCTCTATATATAAGGTATGGCTAGAGTTAAAATGGCTACTGTGGTTGCGTAAATGAATTGTGAATTCCTTGTCAAAAAACGCACGAGCTTCTTTATTTCTAAATTTTAAAAATCGATTAATTGGTATTGGTCACAGTAAAGATCTATCCTTGTAAATATGTTTTGAGTTAAAAAATTAAATCTTTACATAAACTAATATAAATTTTTATCTACTAAATTTCATTTTAAAAATTTCTGCGCTTAACCTCTAACTCTATACCAATAGTTGTTTAACATAATCATTTTATTCATTACTAAATCTTTTTCGCCTAACGTTAAAATATAAACTAATAATATAAACTAAACTAATTGTATAAACTTAAAAATATAAAAAAAAAAATAAAAATAAAAACTAATTTTCGTTTAATCTTTATTAAATTTTTACTTAATGTTTTTAAAATATTGGTTATTTATAAATGTTTTGCTATCCGCGATTGTAATGAAAGGCTCGCCCTCTGGTGGGCTAAGGGGAAATTACAATAAATATGCCTTAATTCGAATTCCATCAAGCCGCCATTGCTAGCCGATGTTTAGTTTCACATATATTTATTGAATAAAAATGAATAAATCCGGCAAAAAAGATAACACATACTGTTGTGTGCTCCAGTGTAACTCCAAAGGACCAAGAAATACAGAATTAAGCTTCCATTTATTTCCAAATGACAAATTTAGAATTTCAGTTGCTTCAGATAATGGAAGTAAAGAATTAATCAGATGATTTGAAACTAATATTTGTTCAACTTCAGTTAAATATCTACTTTCGATCGAACTTTGAATAAACTGAAATATTTTTTTCCAAAAGCAATCAATTTTCCATGATGTAATGGCGGAGAAATTATAGTGCGAATATTAAGTAGAATAACAAAAAGAACAAAAATAGATACACGTCTCTGTAATATTTACTAACAACAAGAGCTGAAAAAGCGCTATCTATCGATCATTACAAACGCGGATTCTAAATAATTTCTTTCTTCTCTCGAGCAACTCAAAGATGCCAATTATTCAATTTTTTTTATTTACATCATTGATCACATTTTAATTTTCCTCAGGAAAGAGACGTCAGAGACACAGTAAAAAACGTCATAAGAGAAATTTTTTCTCCGGTGGCAAACAGAGAACCTTCATAAACCCGATGTTTTTAGCTAATAACTTCGTTAATTAAAATGATAGAAATTTTTAAGCAGCTGAAATGCCTTCCTTGAAGCAGTCGGAATACACTGATATATCTCATGACGCGGAGAACCCTGCCCTCCGCGAGAAGTTGCTGTCGCAGACAAAAAAAATTGACGCCAGCGACAGTTACTTTTTTTTTAATATATAGAGATATATATGCTGTTTTGATTTTACATTGTTTAGTTAACTATATATACATGTTTATTATAGAATTTTCATTTAATAGCTAACGTTTGGTTTATGAGTTCTAAACCTAAACACATTTACATCATAAGAAAATATGAAAGATGGCCTTTTTCACAAAACTTTTTTTTATCATACTAGGGGGCTCTGCCCCCTGCTCTCTGCGCTCACCAACCCCCGAGGAAGGCTTCACCTCCCCCCGACTCGCTTCGCTCATTAATCCCTGCGGGATTCTACCCGACTATTTGCAACTTTGCCTTCCATTGAATTGGAATATTAATAATACATAACACAAGAGAGTTTAACAATATTATAGAAATCCACCATATCTGGTATCGCATTGAAATACACAATATTTAATATTATATCTTTTATAATATGTCAAAAATCTGTTATAATATTCGAGAATTTAAGAACAATTTGCCATTATTTTGAGATAGAACATAAAATAAACAACCATAGCTCTAATTATTTAGAACAGAGAGAAATTCTTGACATCTAAATCATTTAGCGTTACAACTTTAGTATATGATCGATTATTGAATATTAATAATACATAACACAAGAGAGTTTAACAATATTATAGAAATCCACCATATCTGATATCGCATTGAAATACACAATATTTAATATTATATCGTTTATAATATGTCAAAAATCTGTTATAATATTCGAGAATTTAAGAAAAATTTGCCATTATTTTGAGATAGAACATAAAATAAACAACCATAGCTCTAATTATTTAGAACAGAGAGAAATTCTTGACATCTAAATCATTTAGCGTTACAACTTTAGTATATGATCGACTTGTTAAATTTTTGTTACTGTTTGATGATGAATTTTTTGGGTGTTATTGCTTGATTAAATAAATTATGTACTAATTTTTTCTAATGCCTATATTTTTTAACTATTGAATTTTTTTAGGTAATTTAGGACAATATGTAATATTCTGCATTTATTTCCAGCGTACAGCAAAGTTTAAAATGGTGCTTCCAACACTAAAGATGCAACTTTTTAAAGTGCATTTTTTCTAGAATATGATTTAGTCAGGTTGAAGATAAATATCTTATGCGATTATTGCAATTATTTTTAAAATTTCATTAGTAGTAGTATAGTACGACAGGACAATTTCTTTCAGATAGCGATTTTGCATTGTCGCCACCACGGAGTAAAAAGACAGGAGAAGAAGGTAACGCTGTAATATTGTGATGTTGTTTTCTAATGTTTACAGATTGCGCCAGCGTGCAATCCTTCCTTCTCTCCAGCTTCCGTAATGTTATTCAATGGGGAAATGTCTCGTTTTAATTATTTTTTTAAAAATAATATCAAGCTGAAAAAATTTCGATTGAAAGCAAATTTCATTAAATAGAGTATTCTAACCAACATGTTTTTTTTTTAAGAGCCATTTTATACTAATTTTACTTTGAAAGAAAGCTTTTAAAAAATGACGATTCTTATGAACCGAAGCTAGCTAAAACAGACAATTGGGAGGAAGGAGAATGGATGAAATTTTGTAAAGAAAAAAAATAAACTTACTTTAGGTGCAGAAAACACGAACTCGGACTTTATTTTTCTCCTAGGGCTTTTTTTTTTGTTTTTCTTATCACTATCATAGCCTGTTTTACAACTAGGAACGAAGCATTTATTTGAAACATCTGAATTATGCAGTTTTAAGAACTTACAAAGAAATTAAATTGCTTAAAATAAAAAATTTTAAATGTACTTCAGCAAAATTCTATTGAAAACAACAGTATATCCGCGCAGAAGTAGGGAGGAATGACAAGTGGCGCCCTCAATATTTACCAAAAATTTAGATCACAGTTTCGTAGCTTTCTCCCATTGGACCTTCAACTCCTATTAATATTACTCCGTGGTCGCCACTTATTGTATTGCACCATGAATTTGCCTGTCAATATCTGATTTTACCATTTAATTTCTTAAACTGTATTAAATATTAAGGAACAACTTTAGTATATCCCCACAACGATATTTGGCGATTTTTTGTTGGCGATTACGTCTAAATCATAAATGATACAATCATAATCCAAATCACAAATTATAAAAAAAAAATCATAAATCCAAAATAAACAACATATAGGCTGCCATATTATATCCAGAAAGACATCGTTATCGTTCAAAACGATGCCAAAGCAAAACCACCAAATTCAGCTGTAGGGATATACTAAAGTTATATCAATACTAAGTTAAATCGGGGAAAAAAAAAAAAAAAAAAAAACACATTTTTCGAAATCTTTTGATAAGTGAAAAATTCATCCTTGATTGTATTGTAAAAACGAATTGCCGGTTTGAAGTATTCGAGATAGACCATCACCATTCATAACTTGGATGGCTTTTGAATATTTGTTGACAATATTTTCTGAATAAGTATTGATGATAGCTCCTGAATACTTGTTGGCGATATCTTCTGAATAATTATTATTGTTGGCGATATCTACTGGATATATATTGATCATGACATCTTAATAGTTGTTGGCGATATCTCCTGAACTTGTGTTGATGATGTTTCTGAATATTTGTTGGCTACATCTTCTGATTACACCTTGATTTTTTACATATATATTATGTAATGTTAAATTTAGAAAATAAAGAATGAGCGTGGAGAATGAAATATAATGATTAATGGATAATTTAATTTATAGAGACATCAATGGTACAGGAAAAACTACTTCAGCCATTTTCTTTCTAATAATGAACAGAACAAAAAACGGATAATATTTTACCTGGAGATATTTTGTACATTTAGACCAAATAAAAAATTTTCTTCTTTTTTTCCTTCGTGAATTAAGTTGAAAAATGTTTAAAATAAAATTGAAAAAAGTCGTTCTAAAACAATGGTAGAGTTTAACCTCTTGGCGAAATTTTAAATTTGGCACCGAAGTAGCTTAGATGTTTCTCGCGAAAATCTTGACATGCATAATTGCTATAGATAATTTAAGTCATTGTCAAAAATAAATGAAAAATTTAAATTCAGAAAATGAGGTCCTGTATTAGCTGCAAGTACAATATTTTAGCAATGCAGTTACTACATTCCTTTATATATATATATCAAAAAAAAAAAAAAAAAAAAAAAAAAATGCCCTGTTGTATTAAATTCTGTTTTCTGCAAAGTTTCATATCAATGCTTAAAAAACAAAAATAGGTTGCGGATTTTATTATTATTATCATTATTATTGCATCATTTTATAATTTATCTCTATAGGAAGGCATGATGGCTAGAGTTAAAATGGCTATTGTGGTTGCGTAAAGGCATTCCTTGGCGAAAAGCGTACGAGCTTCATTTCTAAATTTTAAAAATCGCTAAAATGGTCATAGTAAAGATCTATCCTATTAAATATGTTTTGAGTTAAAAAACTAAATCTTTGTATAAACTAATCAGTACAAAAAACCCTTCACGGGTTAAAAGTTTGTGACGCCGCTACTTTATGGCTATAAGAATTTGAAATATGAGTCTTAAAAATAATGATATCAAATTTTAAGTGACGCTTTGCAATTAGTTAAAATATACATAGATTTTCTTATTTGATCATTTACTTTCTACTTTTATTTATATTTACTAGTATCGCCCAGTGGTCGAAACTCGACCATTTTTTTTGCAAAGCGAGGCAAAGCAAAGTTATTGTCTTGTCCTAAACGGAATGCAATTGCAACACAGCTGCGGCAATTGTCGAAAACCGAAAATCTAAAACTTTTCTGAATCTTATATTTTCTACTTATATATGCAGAGGAAAGAATAATAAATCCACTTTTTAAAAAATTAAAATAGGTAGTCAATTTCACTTAATTAAAATGCAAGGAAATCTCAAAACGTGTAAATTCATCGAAAACCGAAAATCAAAAGTTTTTATGTATCTTCTACTTGCTTCGTCTACCCACAAAAGCTAGCAATAAAGACACTTTTTTAAAAAATAAGTAGCCAATTTCAGTTAATTGAAACGTAAAGAAAGCTCAAAACATGTAAATTCAGCAAAAAACGGAAATCGGAATTTTTTCCGTATCGTCTCGTCTACTTATACATGCAGCAGTTAGTAACAAATCCATTTTCCTTTTATTTAGTATATTAGTTGAATATTTATTGTTTAAATATCATCCTTGGAAATGAAATGTTTATGTTTACATTCGAAACTGGAAGTTTGCCTTTTTTTTTTTTTTTTTTTTTTTCTGGAGTTTTGTGATTTTAAATTAAAATTTTATCAATTTTACAGAAAAAATAACTCAATCAAACACATGTAGACAGTAACTTATATATAACTGTACCCAAATATCGGAATTAAAATCGGCAGATAATTTCCGTTATTTTTAATAATTTTTTACAAAAAATCAAATGGACGATTAACAAAGAAAATCATTTTCATGGCTCCATGGAAAGACAGTGACATCATCACTTCGCTTGCGTATAGTGATGCTACATTATAGAAATTACTGTGTCTATGGTTTTATTTGAGCTTTATGAAATTGCCAGATTTAACAACTTTCTACTTTTAGGTATTTTTTAATGTAAAGGAATACGTGTATGAAAGGGAAAAATGGGGGAAAATGCATAAAAAATAAATGTATTTTTAAATACCTTCTTGACATCGTAAGAAAATAATATTTATATTCGCACCTTCCGGCTAACCATACCTTTCGAATGATACCATTTTCAACCCTCTACTCCCATAATTAATATGTTAAAAAGGGACAACAAATTTTATGCTTGCCTATTAATATATAGATAATGCAAGCGTAATATTTTTAGCTTCAAGATGAGACAGATATATAAAATACACTCACCGATGCTTTTTCATTTACATTTCAAATTCAAAATAACAGTTTTAAAAGAAATGATATAAAAATTCCAGTGGCGCCTCGGTGTTATTTTAAAAGATTTGTTTTTAGATTCCACTAAAACTACTTTTGTTTTGTCTAATAAAGTATATTTACATATTGAAACAGTGCTTTTAATTTTCGAATATACTGTCAAATAATTATACTTTCACTGAGTTTGCATTATAAATTAAAATTATTTATTTCAATAAATTGATTTATCTTTTGCATCACGCTATCCAAAACATAGTATATCATAGTATCCAACTGAGTGAAAATTTGCGCAAAGAGGTAGTGTGACGTAAAGAAAACATTTACACAGATTTTACTTGTAGTTTTGGGTAGCGTGACGCAAAAGATAAATCAATTTATTGAAATAAATAATTTTAATTTATAATGCAAACTCAGTGAAAGTATAATTATTTGACAGTATATTTGAAAATTAAAAGCACTGTTTCAATATGTAAATATACTTTATTAGACAAAACAAAAGTAGTTTTAGTGGAATCTAAAAACAAATCTTTTAAAATAACACCGAGGCGCCACTGGAATTTTTATATCATTCCTTTTAAAACTGTTATTTTGAATTTGAAATGTAAATGAAAAAGTATCGGTGAGTGTATTTTATATATCTGTCTGATCTTGAAGCTAAAAATATTACGCTTGCATTATAAATATAAATAAAAGTAGAAAGTAAATGATCAAATAAGAAAATCTATGTATATTTTAACTAATTGCAAAGCGTCACTTAAAATTTGATATCATTATTTTTAAGACTCATATTTCAAATTCTTATAGCCATAAAGTAGCGGCGTCACAAACTTTTAACCCGTTAAGGGTTTTTTGTACTGATATCATTACTTTTTAGGGGTTATTCATCAAAAAATAAAAACGAGTCCTTCTGGCTCCTAGGAAGGGTGAACTGATTTATTTTTTATTATGAAGTTGCCACCATTTTTTTTTTCAAGATGGCAGCTACAATTTATTAATGGACTTCGTGGATTTATTAATGAAGGCTTGTATATATGGAGTTTTAAGCAAATCGGTTCATAAAACCTTTCTAATGTAAATTTGAATTTTTCAGTGGGCTGGCACAGGGAAACAAGAGGGTAGATTAAGTTGGCAAATGAACATAACAAATACATTTCTGAGATAAATCCATACTACAAATTTAGTTTGAATTAATTCAGTATTTCAAATGTTATCATGCTGACAAATTTTCAAGTAGCCTGCCACTTAGAAACAAAATGGAGAAGCTTCACACTAGAAAAAAATATTGAGTGGGATTCTCAAACTCTTTAAAATAATAATAACAATAATAAGTGGGAAATTTCAAATTTAAGTTAGAATTACGTAATTTACATTTTGCAAGTTTCTTTTTAAAGAATTACAAATGCAAATTAAACAATTAAAAAAAAAAAAAAAATCAAGTTAATGATAAAAAGGGAAATTTATTTATTTTCTTTTCCCTTTTGAGACTAAGTATAGATACTGCTCCAATATTCACAATTTAAATTTTCATCAAAAGTGCAGGTAAAAATTATTTCATAAAAATATTTAGTGGAAGAAAACAGACAAAATATAAATTAAGCTCTACATTTCTATAATTTTAAAAATAAGATAAAATCATTTGGAGAAAAAATTTATGGAAAATACAAGTTAAGCTGAAGTTCATACAAGTTAAGTAAAATACAAGTTAAGCTTAAGTTTTATGGAAAATACAAGTTATATATATATTTCTTTTTAAAAATTAAAAATCTCTTTTTAAAATACAGTTAGAGTTTATTCATATATTTACTTTTCAGACTTTAAAATTATACACATTTTAAATATTAACATAATCAAACTAATTTTTTTTTTAATTATTATTTTTTAAAGCAATAATGGCTAGGGGATGAAAAAGGGGATAAATACGCTGTATATTTAAAAAAAAAAAAAAAAAAAAAAAAAAAAAAAAATTAAAATAGAATTAAAATTCATGAAAAATGTGTCAAATATAGCAATTATTGAAAAACACATCAAAATAAATAAATAACATCTTTACTTTGAAACCAATAATAGTTTATTTAAAAAATATAATTCTCTCTCTCTTTCTTTCTTTTTTAATTAATTATTTTCTGCATGAAAAATTCCATTTCATAAATATATTTACAACAACGATAAGAAAAAAAAAAAAAAAAACTCCCTTAATTTTAAATAATATTTCTACATGTTTCTAAGCAATTAAAAGTGCCCCCCCCCCCCTTTTTTTTTTTTTTTTTTAAGAAAAATAAATAAAATATAGGAATGTATATGGTTTCAATATAAGTTACGAGATGGCGCCACTAGATGGCCAAATTATTACCTTCATGATAAAACAATATACATTCCGATATTTAAACTATTTTTCTTAAAAAAAAAAAAAAAAAAAAAAAAATCACTTTCAATTGCTTAGAAACATGTAGAAATAATTATTTAAAATTAAAGGAGGGTTTTTTGTTTATTGTAGTTGTAAATATATTTATGAAATGGAATTTTTCATGCAGAAATTAATTAATAAAAAAAAAAAAAGAAAGAAAGAAAGAGAGAATTATATTTTTTAAATAAATTATTATAGGATTCAAAGTAAAGATATTAATATTTAAAATATGTATCACTTTAAAGTCTGAAAAGTGAATATATGAACCGAAATGTCTGAAAAGTGAATATAGAAACATGTAGAAATAATTATTTAAAATTAAAGGAGGGTTTTTTGTTTATTGTAGTTGTAAATATATTTATGAAATGGAATTTTTCATGCAGAAATTAATTAATAAAAAAAAAAAAAAGAAAGAAAAGAAAGAGAGAATTATATTTTTTAAATAAATTATTATAGGATTCAAAGTAAAGATATTAATATTTAAAATATGTATCACTTTAAAGTCTGAAAAGTGAATATATGAATAAACTTTAACTGTATTTTGAAAAGAGATTTTTAATTTTTAAAAAGAAATATATACATATATATATATTTGCAAAAGTGTATGTTTTAATTTAAATTAAAATCAAAAGATGGCGCGAAATCTGCATTTGCTGTTTTTTTCCTTTTCCCTGTGCGGAAGGTTACATGAATAGAAATCGCAAATGATTGAGCTACTACAAAATCGATGTTTATGAATTATTAAAAATTTTTTGCTTTAAAAAATTGTAATTTCATCATTATTATGATAAAATGGAATGTCTAAAATTACAAAATACTTCCTTATTTAAAATGTTATCTAAATACTTTTTTGACTAAATATGAAATTTTAAATTCAAAAATATCTTTTTCATAGCAGAAGAGAAAATATATTTAAGTGAATTTGACATAGTATATATACAATAAATATAAAAAAAATGTAATAAAGTATTTTTGCGTTAAAAAAAAAGGAAAGTTTAAATAATTCATTGACTGCATTCACGTTGGTCAGCCAACCAACGTGCCTTGAAAGTGAGAACCGAATTACGACATTTTCGCTGAATAAAAGCATGCATTTTGGCGGAGTAATATAGTTCTATTTTTAAAGCAACTTTTACAAAAAACAAGAGTTTTCCTGAAAAAAACGAAAACGTTACTCGATTCAGAAAGATCCCATTAACAACATATATTAATTAAATTAAAATCGTTCGTGCGGTTTTAGAGATATTTTTTCATTACATCCTTGCAGCGTACACCACACATTTTCCCTTTTTGGCTTTAAATTGAGTTTTAGATCTCAAAACATACTGCATGTAGAAACGTGAAATTTTCAGGATAGATTAAGACCGACGATAAAAGACTATTTTGAAAATATCAGAACAAAATATGGCATATTTGCTGAGATATTAAGTGAGGGCTTTTACAAATCTCTTTGATGTCAAACTAGGCGTATATATGAGTTCGCAGCGTTCCGTCTGTTTGTCCTTCCGCTTGCGTCACTCGAAAAACTGCCGTTTTTCATGATATAAATTTTTATCTCATAAATTCCATTTTAAAAATGTCTGCGCTTAAACTCTAACTCTATACCAATAATTGTTTAACATAATCATGGTATTCATTACTAAATCTTTTTCGCCTAACGTTAAAATAAAGGAACAACTTCAGTATATCCCCACAACGATATTTGGCGATTTTTTGTTGGCGATTATGGTTAAATCATAAATCATAAATGATAAAATCATAATCTAAATCATAAAACATAAAATCATAAATCCAAAATAAACAACATATAGGCTGCCATATTATATCGCAAACAGTCCAGAACGACATCATTATCGTTCAAAACGGCGCCAAAGAAAAATCCCCAAATTCAGCTGTGGGGATATACTGAAGTTATACCATAATATAAACTAAAATAAAAATATAAACTAATTTTCGTTAATCTTCATTAAATTTTTACGTAATATTTTAAAAATATCGGTTATTTTTAAATGTTTTGCTATTCTAAATATTTTTTTCTTCTCTCGAGCGTCTCAAAGATGCCAATTATTCAATTTTTCTTATTTACACCATTGATCACATTTTAATTTTCCCGAGGAAAGTGACGTCAGAGACACAGAAAAAAACGTCATAAGAGAAACTTTTCCCTCCGGTTGCAAATAGAGTACCTTTAAAAACCCGCGTTTTTACTTAATAACTTAGTTAATTAAAATGATAGAAATTTCTAAGCAGCTGAAATGCCTTCCTTAAATCAGTCGGAATACACTGATATATCTCATGACGCGGAGAACCCTGCCCTCCGCGAGAAGTTGCTGTCGCAGACAAAAAAAAATTGACGCCAGCGACAGTTACTTTTTTTTAATACTAGGGGGCTCTGCCCCCTGCTCGCTCCGCTCACCAACCCCCAAGGAAGGCTAACTGCTTCTATAATAACAGTATTATCATCTTTCGATTTCACGCCGCACAAAATCAGATGATTAGAAACTAGTATTTGTTCAGTTTCGGTTAGGCATCTACTTCCGATCGAACTTTGAATAAATTGAAATATTTTTTTCCAAGGCAATCGATATTCCATGAAGTGACGGCAGAAAATTTATAGAACAGATAGCAAGTAGCAACACAAGCACAACAATAATAAATACACGTGGCTATTATATTTACTAACATCAACACTTGTAAAAGGCCAATCTATCGATCATTACAAACGCGGTATCCGCGATTGTAATGAAATGCTCGCCCTCTGGTGGGCTAAGGTGAAATTACAGTTAACAGGGATAGCTTTCGGCTTTCGTCGAGACGCCATTGCTTGCTGTGTATTCGATGTTTAGTTTCACATATATTTATTAGGGATGGACCGGATATGGATTTTACCGGATACGGATATCCGGCATTCCGAATATTTTTTTAATTTGCCGGATCCGGATATCCGATCGGATATCCGGCAGTCCCCTTTCCCAGTACACATGAAAATTTCAGTTTTTAAAGAGCACACAGTAGTTAAAAACTGGTTCTTATGCAACTAGATTCCAGTCACATACATAACTAGTATGTTGTGGCCACCACGAGACTTTCTTCTATATTTTCCTATACATATTCAATCAGTAACAGTATTGAAAAAAAAAAAAAAAAACTACGAATTTTTTTCTAAGTTTTTTTTTTTTTTTTTGTTGTTAAAAGTAAAAAAAATCGATAACTTTGTTTTAAATTGTCACAGATTTATAGTTCAATCATTCGTTTTAAAGGTATTGACGAGATCTTTCGAAAGATACCCATCTTCAAAATTTACCCCCCCCCCCCCCCGAGGGGGTACTTCCCCCCAGGGGAGAAGGCGATGCCCCCACATGCACAGAATTTTTTTTCCTAGTTAGCTATTACTATTATGAATAACTCATATTAATTTTACAATCCCAAGTTAAAAACTAGTATGTTGTGGCCACCACAAGACTTTCTTCTATATTTTCCTATACAAATTCACTCAATAACAACATAAAAAAAAAAAAAAAAAAAAAATTTCAAGTTTTTTTTTTTCGTTAAAAGTAAAAAAAAAAAAATAGATAACTTTGTTTTAAATTATAACATATTTATAGTTCAACCATTCGTTTTAAAGATATTGATGAGACCTTTTGTAAGATACCCATCTTGAAAATTTACCTTCTCCCCCCCCCCCCCCCGGGAGGGTACTTCCCCCCAGAGGTGTGAAGCGATGCCCCCGCATGCACAATTTTTTTTTTTACTAATTAGCTACTACTATTATCAATAATTCATATTAATATTACAATCACAGGTTAAGAATAACTCTCATTATGTACATTTATACGAAATTTTGTCCTACACTGCCATGTTAAAAATTTAGAAAAAATACGATCACAGTGCCACCTGTTGAGCGATTGATCCCCAAATCTAATCAGCACCAGTTTATGTCAGGGGCCAACTAAATACCAAGTTTGGTTATTTAAAAAAAAAAAAAAAAAAAAAAAAAAAATACGATTTTTTTTCTAAGTTTTTTTTGTTAAAAGTAAAAAAAATCGATAACTTTGTTTTAAATTATCACAGATTTATAGTGCAACCATTCGTTTTAAAGGTACTGAAGAGACCTTTCGAAAGATACCCATCTTGAAAATTTACTCCCCTCGAGGGGGGACTTCCCCCCCAGGGGGGGGGGGCGAGGCTCCTACACATACAAAAAAATTTTCCCAGTTGACTATCTCTATTATAAATAATTCTTGTAATTTTCATAATGATTACTAAAACATAATTCCATTTATGCACATTTATGCAAAATTTTGTCCTATATCACCATGTTAAAAATTTAGAAAAAGCGGGATGGCAACGCAACCTGTAAGACAATTTTTACCAAAAGTTGATAGGCACTAATTTATGTCAAGGTGCAACTACATACCAACTTGTATGAAATTCTGTGCAGTAGTTCCTGAGATACAGTTGCCACAAAATTTTGTCACACACACACAGACAGGCAGACAGACAGACAGACAGACAGACATTTTCTAAAAATGGTCAAATCGTGTTCTACAGCTCTCAAAACGTGTAAATCCATCAAAAACCCGAGGTCGAAAATTTTTACGAATCCAATACTTTATTCTATTGAATATAGAAGAAAGTAATAACTCTCATTATGTACAGTCGGGGGAAAAAAAAACGCAGCACTCGACGTAACTTTGTTGCTAATAGATGTAGAGAAATGTAATAGGTATCGTTCGACGGGGAATTGTGAGTAGTTTCAGAAAACGAACTGAAATTTTGAATTGGCGGTCGTCTACATATTAAAAAGAGCACCAACTTTGAATTTTTCAATGGTACTGCCCCATTTTTATTTTATATTTGAGTTCCTGGGATCGCGACAACGCGAAATGTATATTGGTTGTATATTTTACTTATTTTTTCACAGAGTTATAAGCGATCAAAGTTTGAAGGTGCTAATGTTAAATTCATATTTCAAACTTTTATTAATATCTTCACAAAAAATAACTTGATCGATATAATTCTTTTTTTACAAGATACAGTGAAGAAACCCAAACATAATCCATCATTACTTTTGATTCTGAAAAATAATTTTAATTTTGAAAAATATTAATAAATTCATATTCATAAAAATTAGGAATTATGACCTATACTAAATTTTACATAAAATGAATCCTAATGCTGAAAAATATGGGTGTGCAAATTTGCAGCTCATTCCAGTTTTTAGTTTTCGAGATATAAATAAATCTTTCTTTTGGAGTGGTTTAGGGGGCCGTCTCTTTTAAAGTTTTGCATGAGATAACGAATCAAACCTTAAAAAATAACAAGAAAAATTAAACAAAATATGTTTATTTTTCATTTACGGGTTAAATTATATAACAACAACGTCAAACGCAAAGAAATAAAATTAAAATGATGATTTTTAGACATTAGTCTTAGCATCAAGAATTCCTGTTTTCTAAAGAAGACAAACCCCGCCTTCATCGTTCTTGAAAAGAAAACAATACAGAAAAGAAAAGTAAATGTGACATTGAGTATTCGTGTTAAACCCCTTATTTTATGTTGACAAAAATATGAACAAGTTGTATTTACTTCATCGATTACTGGGGATAAATTTTGAATCTTTTAAACGAACACTAGAAGAAAAAAATAACTAAATAGGCGGGGTTTACTGTTTTAAATAGAAAAATTGGTAAATGTAAAAATTGGCAAAAAAAAAAAAAAAAAAAAAAAAAAAAAAAATGGAATTGGAATGCAAGACAGACTTGTAAAATAGTTTCTTAAGTTAAAGACTTAATCATTTGCTTCATATATTGCTTTATTTATTTATTTATTTTGCGGGGGGGTGGGGGGGTGGGGGGATTATTATTTTAAGGATACTTTAAAATTTTAATATATTTTAACTTTATATATTTTTTAAATATACTTTTACTTTTATAAATATATTTTAACACATTTTGAGACCGCAGGATTTTGTAATTTTGACAGTAATATACGCCTAAAGGCGTTATTCTCTCAAAATAAAGTATTTCAGAACAAATTTTCTGTATTCACAATTATATTACAAATGGATATACAGTATAATTATATTCTTTCTAATCAATATATTTCTATCCATAGTATATTTTTTGCAAAAAAATGAACACTGGGTACACACTTAAGAAATAAGTAACGCACAAATTACAAAAGAAACACCCACTAAGAAAGTTACAGATTTTCAAATGACGTGAATCTACGTCAGCAGTCGCGAAAGGGTTAATTAAGAAATTATATTTTTATAGAAATTATAAAACGAATCGTACAGTTCCAAAGAGTTCAACTGACACAAAACTGGTAATTGCGATTAAAATAGTTTACTATTTATTTCATAAACCCTTACAATAATTTATCCGAAAAGATTTGGTTTATGCGTTGTTGTATATATACACACCTACGAAAGAATATTCAAGCTTTATTGTTGATCACTACAGCCATAATAGACACTTTTACTTTTACTTGAAAAATATTGCACTTTTTTCAAAGAGTACAGTCTGGACAGATCGCAAGTGTAATGTATTTAAATAGACCTAAAATTATTCAAAAAAGTATTGAAGTATATACAAATGTAAGAAACTGAATTCAGCATAATTAAGAAATTGGTAAATGGTCAATCATTTTATTAATTTTTATAATTCTTTTTTTCCTGAAAGATTTCCGGTGTAAAACATTAAAATTTTCTTTTTCTTATAGGATCTTAATTTTATTTTTCTACATTTACAGATAACCCCCTAACACATTTTTGATTATAACTCTACAAATACTAAAGATTAAGTATACAAACAGTATACTTTTCCGCACTGCCAGACTCTCAGAAATTCGAATACGAAGTCAAAATTGTGTGTTGCTATTGAAAAAAATCAAAGTTAGCGCTCATTTCAATATGTAGATAACCCCTAATTCAAAATTCGACAGCATTTTCAAAAAGTGCATTTAATTTCCTGTTGAATGGTGTCTATTAAATTTTTCTGCGTCAATTAATAATGAAATTACAGCGAGTGCTGCGATTTTTTTTTCCCCGACTGTACATTTACATGAAATTTTGTCCTATACTGCCATGTTAAAAATTTAGAAAACATGAGATCACAGCGCCACCTGTTGAGCGATTGATCTCCAAATGTAATCAGCTGACGAGATTTTTCGAAAGATACCCATCTCGAAACTTTGCACCCCTGGGGGTGGGGGTGGGGGGGAACCGATGCCCCTTATGCACAAAATTTTTTTCCTAGTTAACTACTACTATTATGAACGAGATCTTTCGAAAGATACACATTGTGAAAATTTACTCCCCCGGGGAGGTACTTCCACCCCAGGGGGGGGGGGGGAAGCGATGCCCCCCAATGCACAAAATTTTTTCCTAGTTAACTACTACTATTATCAATAATTCATATTAATTTTACAATCACAAGTTTAAAATAACTCTCGATATACCCATTTATACGAAATTTTGTACTATACTGCCATGTTAAAAGTTTGCATAAAATGCGACCACAGCGCTACCTGTTGAGCAGTTGATCCCCAAATCTAATCAGCACCAGTTTATGTCAGGGTGCAACTAAATACCAAGTTTGGTTAAATTTCATTCATTGGTTCGTGAGATACAGCGTCCACAAAAAAATGATACAGACAGACATTTTCTAAAAACTATTAATTCGTGTTCTAGACATCCCAAAACGTGTAAATTCATCAAAAAACGGAGGTAGAAAATTTTCACGAATCCAATACTTTCTCTATATTACATATAGAAGAAAGTAAAAATGTCAATACCACTGGGATAATAAACCATAATAGTTTTATTTTATTACTATTGATTATAGAAGAAAGTATTGGATTCGTAAAAATTTTCGACCTCGGGTTTTTGATGGATTTACACGTTTTGAGAGCTGTAGAACACGATTTGACCATTTTTAGAAAATGTCTGTCTGTGTGTGTGTGTGACAAAATTTTGTGGACACTGTATCCTGTATCTCAGGAGCTACTGCACAGAATTTCATACAAATTGGTATGTAGTTGCACCTTGACATAAATTAGTGCCTATCAATTTTTGGTAAAAATCGTCTTACAGGTTGCGTTGCCATCCCGCTTTTTCTAAATTTTTAACATGGTGACATAGGACAAAATTTTGTATAAATGTGCATAAAGAGAATCATTTTTTAGTAATCATGATGGAATTTACAAGAATTATTTATAATAGATATGGTCAACTGGGAAAAAATTTTTGCATGTGTAGGAGCCTCGTCGAACCCCCTGGGGTGGAAGTCCCCCCTCGAGGGGAGTAAATTTTCAAGACGGGTATCTTTCGAAAGGTCTCCTCAATACCTATAAAACGAATGGTTGACCTATAAATCTGTGATAATTTAGAACAAAGTTATCGATTTTTGTTTTTACTTTTTACGAAAAAAAACTTAGAAAAACTAGTATGTTGTGGCCACCACAAGACTTTCTTCTATATTTACCTATACATATTCAATCAGTAACAATATTTAAAAAAAAAAAATGTGCGATTTTTTTTTTCTAAGTTTTTTTTTTTTTTTTGTTTGTTAAAAGTGAAAAAAATCGATAACTTTGTTTTAAATTATCACAGATTTATAGTTCAACCATTCGTTTTAAAGGTATTGACGAGACCTTTCGAAAGATACCCATCTTGAAAATTTATCCCCCTCCATGCAGAAAATTTTTTTCCTAGTTACATAATACTATTATCAATAATTCATATTAATTTTACAATCGCAAGTTTAAAACAACTCTAATTATGCACATTTATACGAATTTTTGTCCTATGCTGCCATGTTAAAAATTTAGATAAAATGCTATCACAGCGCCACCTGTTGAGCTATTGATCCCCAAACATAATCAGCACCAGTTTATGTCGGGGACCAACTAAATACCAAGTTTGGTTAAATTTCGTTAGAAAAAAAAAAAAAAAAAAATGCGATATTTTTCTAAGTTTTTTTTTTGTTAAAAGTAAAAAAAATCGATAACTTTTGTTTAAATTATCACAGATTTATCGTTCAACCATTCGTTTTTAAGGTATTGACGAGATCTTTCGAAAGATACCCATCTTGAAACTTTGCCCCCCCGGGTGGGAACTTCCCCCCCCCCCGTCCGGTGGGGGGGGGCAACCGATGCCCCCACATGCACAAAAATTTTTTCCAAGTTAACTATTACTATTATCAACGAAGTTTTTTTTTTGTTAAAAGTAAAAAAAATCGATAACTTTTGTTTAAATTATCACAGATTTATCGTTCAACCATTCGTTTTTAAGGTATTGACGAGATCTTTCGAAAGATACCCATCTTGAAACTTTGCCCCCCCGGGTGGGAACTTCCCCCCCCCCGTCCGGTGGGGGGGGGGGCAACCGATGCCCCCACATGCACAAAAATTTTTTCCAAGTTAACTATTACTATTATCAACGAGACCTTTCGAAAGATACCCATTTTGAAAATTTACTTCCCCGGGGGGGGGAACCGATGCCCCCCCATGAACAAAATTTTTTTCCTAGCTAACTACTACTATTATCAATAATTCATATTAATTTTATAATCACAAGTGTAAAATAACTCTCTTTATGCCCATTTATACGGAATTTTGTCCTATGCTGCCATGTTAAAAATTTGCATAAAATGCGATCACAACGCCACCTATTGAGCGATTGATCCCAAAATCTAATCAGCACCAGTTTATGTCAGGGTGCAACTAAATACCAAGTTTGGTTAAATTTCATTCATTGGTTCGTGAGATACAGCGTCCACAAAAAAATGATACAGACAGACAGACAGACAGACATTTTCTAAAAATTATTAATTCGTGTTCTCCATATCCCAAAACATGTAAATCCATCAAAAAGTGGACTTCGAAAATTTTCGCGAATCCAATACTTTCTCTATATTACATATAGAAGAAAGTAAAAAATCTTAATTTTTTTTTTAATGAAATTTAACAAACTTGGTATTTAGTTGGCCCCTGACATAAACCGGTGCTGATTAGATTTGGGGATCAATCGCACAACAGGAGGCGCTGTGATCGTATTTTTTCTAAATTTTTACTTTCTTCTATATGTAATATAGAGAAAGTATTGGTTTCGCGAAAATTTTCGAAGTCCACTTTTTGATGGATTTACATGTTTTGGGATATGGAGAACACGAATTAATAGTTTTTAGAAAATGTCTGTCTGTCTGTATCATTTTTTTGTGGACGCTGTATCTCACGAACCAATGAATGAAATTTAACCAAACTTGGTATTTAGTTGCACCCTGACATAAACTGGTGCTGATTAGATTTTGGGATCAATCGCTCAATAGGTGGCGTTGTGATCGCATTTTATGCAAATTTTTAACATGGCAGCATAGGACAAAATTCCGTATAAATGGGCATAAAGAGAGTTATTTTACACTTGTGATTGTAAAATTAAAATGAATTATTGATAATAGTAGTAGTTAGCTAGGAAAAAAATTTTGTGCATGGGGGGGCATCGGTTCCCCCTCCCCCCCCCCGGGGAAGTAAATTTTCAAGATGGGTATCTTTCGAAAGGTCTCGTTGATAATAGTAATAGTTAACTTGGAAAAAATTTTTGTGCATGTGGGGGCAAAGTTTCAAGATGGGTATCTTTCGAAAGATCTCGTCAATACCTTTAAAACGAATGGTTGAACGATAAATCTGTGATAATTTAAACCAAAGTTATCGATTTTTTTTACTTTTAACAAAAAAAAACTTTGAAAAATATCGCAATTTTTTTTTTTTTTTTTAACGAAAATGTAACCAAACTTGGTATTTAGTTGGTCCCCGACATAAACTGGTGCTGATTATGTTTGGGGATCAATAGCTCAACAGGTGGCGCTATGATAGCATTTTATCTAAATTTTTAACATGGCAGCATAGGACAAAAATTCGTATAAATGTGCATAATTAGAGTTGTTTTAAACTTGTGATTGTAAAATTAATATGAATTATTGATAATAGTAGTATGTAACTAGGAAAAAAAATTTCTGCATGGGGGACATCGCTTCCCCCCCGGGGGGGATAAATTTTCAAGATGGGTATCTTTCGAAAGGTCTCGTCAATACCTTTAAAACGAATGGTTGAACTATAAATCTGTGATAATTTAAAACAAAGTTATCGATTTTTTTCACTTTTAACAAAAAAAAAAAAAAAAAAAAAAAAAACAGGAAAAAAAAAATCGTACTTTTTTTTTTTTTTTTTAATATTGTTACTGATTGAATATGTATAGGTAAATACAGAAGAAAGTCTTGTGGTGGCCACAACATACTAGTTAACATGGTAGTATAGGACAGAATTTCGTTTAAATGTACATAATGAGAGTTATTTTTAACATGTGATTGTAAAATTAATATGAATTATTGATAATAGTAGTAAGTAATTAGGGAAAAAATTTTGTGCATGTGGGGGCATCGCTTCCCCCCCCCAGGGGAAGTACCCCCCGGGGTGGGGTAAATTTTCAAGATGGGTATTTTTCGAAAGGTCTCGTCAATACCTTTAAAACGAATCGTTTAACTATAAATATGCGATAATTTAAAACAAAGTTTTCGATTTTTTTTTTTTTTTACTTTTAACGAAAAAAAACTTGGATTTTTTAAAAATATTTTTACTGAGTGAATTTGTATAGGGAAATATAGAAGAAAGTCTTGTGGTGGCCACAACATACTAGTTTTTTAATATCAATTCTTATGCTTATGTGTCACTTTTGATAGTTAGGTTAGCAGAATATAATGTGCAATGTTGTCTGAACTATGTGCTTTGTCTGCCTTGCTATGCATATAATTGACAAAACATACTTAAATAATCTTGTATGTCACTCACACGACTTTCTCTTACGCTGAATTTTAATATTATAAATACAGATTGGAGATTAGGAGGCAAGAAAACGAGTACTGTTGTGTAAACCTATGTTAAAACAATTCAAATTAATTTTCGGAACAGATTTATTTGACAAATAATGTGTGAGGGGGCCCCTCCCTCAAACCCCCGTTTCGTTATTATACAATACATTTATATAAATTTCAAGTCTGTTATTAAGTTCAAAAGTTCATTTAAAATTATTCAGACAACTTTCACACGCAACATTTCTTAAAACTTATCAATTTTGATCAATTCTTTCTACTAACAAACATATCAACTTCAAAATACAGCATTTTTAAAAAATTACTTGCTTATTAAAAATTGTTGTTACTTGTTTATTAAAATTTGTTGTTGTTTAAAAATTAATTGTTTTTAATTTAAGTGACACAGGCAAAGATCAAGCGTTAAAACTTAACTTCAGTATTTAGGAAGCCTCAAAACATTTAAATATAAAAAAAACCAAGCAATGAATATTTAGCTTAAAAAAATACATTATTAACCATATGGCCATGTAGAATTAATTTCAATTCCTAGGCAGCTTTCATGGACATGGTAACAATAACAATAAATAACTAGTATGTTGTGGCCACCACATGCCTTTCTTCTATATTTTCCTATACAAATTCACTCAGTAATACTAATTTATTAAAATTATTATTTAAAAAAATTATCATCCATGATAATGCAGACGATTTCCATATTAGAGAAATAGTTTAACACTAAATATCCAAAAAAAAAGTCAATTTTATTGTCAATATTACTTTTTACTTTCTTCTATCTTCAATAGAAGAAAGTATTGGATTCGTAAAAATTTTCGATTACGGGTTTTTGATGGATTTACACGTTTTGAGAGCTGTAGAACACGATTTTACCATTTTTAGAAAATGTCTGTCTGTCTGTGTGTGTGTGTGTGTGACGAAATTTTGTGGCAACTGTATCTCTGGAACTACTGCACAGAATTTCATACAAATTGGTATGTAGTTGCACCTTGACATAAATTAGTGCCTATCAACTTTTGGTAAAAATCATCTTACAGGTTGCGTTGCCATCCCGTTTTTTCTAAATTTTTAACAGGGTGATATAGGGCAAAAATTTTCAAGATGGGTATCTTTCGAAAGGTCTCGTCAGGACCTTTAAAACGAATGGTTGAATTATAAATCTGTGATAATTTAAAACAAAGCTATCGATTTTTTTTACTTTTTACAAAAAAAAAAAAAAAAAAAAAAAATCTTAGAAAAAAAAGCTTTTTTTTTTTTTTTTTTTCCTCTCTCCCTTTAATTTTATCAAACTCCCACGGTTTCCGTGTTCTGACAAACTTAAACTAATTTTTGCTTTTTCCTCTAATTTTGTCAAAGTCCCACGGTTTCCGTGTTTTGACAAACTTTAACAAATTTTCACATTTTACCCAAAATTTTGTCAAAGTCCCACTTTTTTTTTTTTTTCTCTCTCCTTAATTCTATCAAACTCCCACGGTTTCCGTGTTCTGACAAACTTAAACAAATTTTTGCATTTTACCCAAAATTTTGTCAAAGTCCCACTTTTCTTTTTTTTTTTTTTTTTTTTTTAATTATTGTTACTGAGTGAATTTGTTTAGGAAAATATAGAAGAAAGTCTCGTGGTGGCCACAACATACTAGTTTTTTTTTTCTTTTGTTTAAAAAAAAAAAAAAAAAAAAAAAAAAAAATCGATAATTTTATTTTAGATTATCGCAGATCGATGGTTCAACCATTCGTTTTAAAGGTATTGGCGAGCTCTTTCGAAAGATACCCATCATGAAAATTTACTCCCCTCAAGAGGGGACTTCCACCCTAGGGTGGGAGGCCAAGCTCCTACACATACAAAAAATTTTCCCCAGTTGACTATCTTTATTATAAATAATTCTGTAAATTTCATAATGATTATTAATTCTCTTTATGCACATTTATACAAAATTTTGTTCTATACCACCATGTTAAAATTTAGAAAAAGCGGGATGGCAACGCAACCTGTAAGACAATTTTTACCAAAAGTTGATAGGCACTAATTTATGTCAAGGTGCAACTGCATAAGAATTTGTATGAAATTCTGTGCAGTAGTTCCTGAAATACAGTTGCCACAAAATTTTGTGACACACACAGAGACTGACAGACAGACATTTTCTAAAAATGGTCAAATCGTGTTTTACAGCTCTCAAAACGTGTAAATCCATAAAAAACCCAAGGTCGAAAGTTTTTACGAATCCAATACTTTCTTCTATCGAATATAGAAGAAAGTAACAATATTATGCTTTAAATATTGGCAGCGCTGTATATCTTCTGAAGATTATATAAACGGCACGTGGTGCACATAAATATAATCCGATATTAATAACAGACCGCACAACCTGAAATACACTTCCATCTAGTTTCAAGTATTGTCGTACTATAATCTAGTTCTTTTGTGTAGCTCTGTAAACAAACAGTGAATGATTTCCATACCATATTCAGTATGAAACATGTTTTTACTCATATAAAAAACTAGTATGTTGTGGCCACCACATGACTTTCTTCTATATTTTCCTATGCAAATTCACACAGTAAAAATAATTTATTAAATTTATTATTTGAAAAAATTACCTTCCATGATAATGCAGACGATTTCCATATTAGAGAAGTAGTATAACACTAAATATCCAAAATAGTCAATTTTATTCTCAATATTACATTTAAAGAATTTTTTTTTTTTGTTGTTGTTGTTAAAAATGAAAAAAATCGATAACTTAATTTTAAATTATCGCAGATCGATGGTGCAACCATTCGTTTTAAAAGTATATTGGCGAGCTCTTTTGAAAGATACCCATCATGACAATTTACTCCCCTCGAGGGGGGACTTCTCCCACCGGGGGGTGGTGGCGAGGCTCCTACATACACAAATTTTTTTTTCCCAGTTGACTATCACAATTATAAATAATTATTTTAAATTTAATAATGATTATTAAAAAATAGTTCTCTTTATGCAAATTTATACAAAATTTTCTCCTATACCATCATGTTAAAGATTTAGAAAAAACGGATGGCAACGCAACCTGTAAGACAATTTTTACCAAAAGTTGATAGGCACTAATTTATGTCAAGGTGTAACTACATTCCGATTTGTATGAAATTCTGTGCAGTAGTTCCTGAGATACAGTTGCCACAAAATTTTGTCACACACACACAGACAGACATTTTCTAAAAATGGTCAAATCGTGTTCTACAGCTCTCAAAACGTGTAAATCCATCAAAAACCCGAGGTCGAAAATTTTTACGAATCCAATACTTTCTTCTATTGAATATAGAAGAAAGTAATATAAATTCGTTTCATTTGGTTTAATGCAGTTTATAGTTGTTAAACTCTACTTACCTACAATTTTCCTCATAGATGTAATATATTTCAATTTTCTTGGGTGTCCCTGTACACGAATCATTTGCTTGATCTCCACATAAAGTTTAGTGTAGCATCCCTATATTATACACATTTAAAATACCAAATTTGAACTTTCTGCTATTATTATTATTATTATTATTATTGAGATATGCTAATAACAGACACACGCACAGACACACAGACCAACCTTTATAGATAATATTTTTGGGTTCAAGGGACCTCAAATCGAGTAAACATAACAAAAACTCGATTTCAAAAATTTGACCCAAAAACAATACTTTTCTACCATTTACATGGGTAAGAAAAAGTAAAAGTATTTTGTGGCCACCACAAGACTTTCTTCTGTCGTTTCCTATATAAATTCACTCAATTCAAATAAATTACAAAAACTATTATTTATTAAAATTATCTACACACAGAAAAATGAAAAATCGAAACTTGTCAAGAGACGTGCCATCTTTGTGACACTAAACGTTTGTCAAGTACATTGACAAGTTTGCACAAAATTACGCAAAATTTTAAACAATCAAAACACTACCTGACAATCCTATTTAGTCATGAGACACAAAAGTCGTTTTATTTTACCATGTATCTTTAATGTGTTTCGTCTGATGATCCGTTTTGGCTCTAAAACTTGTCAGATGACTAATTTCCCAGGTACAGTTTTCATTTTCCTCAAATTTGACCGGTTAGTCAGATGAGAGAATAAAAATAAATTATTCCTATTTTGTCAATTGACTAAGAAGATTTGTTTGGCTAGTCCAAAGGTGTCGTGCCCTTAGCGGAACGTGCCCTTAGCGGAATGGGGTCAAAGGGAAGAAGGAGGAATAGAAGAAGCCGTGCCCTTAGCGGAAATAAGAAGGTATGTTCATTCTCGAACTGATATATGTTCATTATGGAGTGTTCTCTATGGAAAATGGAGTAAATTTTGTTATTGGTTTATGTACAGGAATAGCCGAAAGTATTCCAAAGCATTTCGTTCTATGAGAGGTATTTCTACAAACCAAATGTTAATAACTTAGCATTTGTGAGTGGGGGGGGGGGATTTTTTTGGCAACTGTATCTCCGGAACTACTGCTTAGAATTGCTTAAAAATTTACGTGTAGATGCACCTTGAGCTATATTAGTGCCTGTCAACTTTTGATGCCAACCGCTCAACAGGTGGCTCTGAGATACAGCAATATCCACAGTTTAAGGGGAAGCTACATCTCAGGTTCTATTGTGTATAATCAATCAAAACTTGATATAAGAGAAGGTCAGTGTGAGACATTATGCTGATTCAATTTGAATGCTTATGGACTGACAGGTGGCGCTACTATACAGATATTTCTGCAATTTAAGGGAAAGCTATTTCTCAGGAACTACTGCATAGAATTGCATATAAGTTTATATATTGATGCACTCTATTCTAAATGAGTGTCTATAAACTTTTAGTGTCAACCGCTCAACAGGTGGCGCTATTATACAGTGATTTCTGCAATTTAAGGGTTGGCTATATCTCAGGTTCTATTGCTTATAATCGAACAAAACGTGATGTATGTGAAAGCTATTATGAGACATTATGCTGATTCAATTTGGATGCTTATCGGCCAATAGGTGGCTCTCCTATACTGCAAATTTCCTCGATAACGAGAAAGTTATATCTCAACTTCAATGGCATATAACTGTACGAAACTTGATACGTGAGATAACTATTATAGACATGCATGTTTTAAGATGTCATTTATAGACAATAAATCTGTCTTTCTTTGGATATTTAGTATTAGTTTTCTCTAAGATAAAAATTGGTTATTTGCACTTAGTGAATTTGCATAGGAAAATATAGAAGAAAATCTTGTGGTAGCCACAGCATACTAGTTTTTTATTTATTTATTTATTTATTTTTTAATGATGTGTGTTATTCAAATTCATTATTGATTATTCCCTACTTAAAACGGCTCTAACAGAACCTATGCAACTGGTTTGTGTACAGAGACATCCAAAAAATGCGAATGCCTTGCGCTTTAGTGGAGACATTTTAAATAACTTCATGAAAAAATCATAAAGATTTTCGCATTTATTGTTTATATGCTAAGAAAATGTTCTGTATAAACTATATATGCTTAACCTCCAGATTCACAGGACTACGCAAAAATGTTTCGATATATTAAGGGGTGCAAATAGGAAATTAAGAGCAGCATATCGGTTTGTGTTAGGCATTTTTAACAATTTCCAACAATGTTTCAGAGTGATTATGAATTCATTTAGTCTATATGTCTGTCTTTCTGTTTGTCCATTGTGTGATAATATAGACAAAGAACATAGAATGTTATACGATACAACGAATACGTACAGTTGGAATGTGTTGATAATCAACGTATACCTCCTGATTTTCCATTTTTACTTTCTTCTATATGTAATATAGAGAAAGTATTGGATTCGCAAAAATTTTCGAAGTCCACTTTTTAATGGATTTACATGTTTTGGGATGTGGAGAACACGAATTAATAGTTTTTAGAAAATGTCTGTCTGTCTGTCTGTCTGTGTGTATCATTTTTTTGTGGACGCTGTATCTCACGAACCAATGAATGAAATTTAACCAAACTTGGTATTTAGTTGCACCCTGACATAAACTGGTGCTGATTAGATTTTGGGATCAATCGCTCAATAGGTGGCGTTGTAATCGCATTTTATGCAAATTTTTAACATGGCAGAATAGGACAAAATTCCGTATAAATGGGCATAAAGAGAGTTATTTTACACTTGCGATTGTAAAATTAATATGAATTATTGATAATAGTAGTAGTTAGCTAGGAAAAAAATTTTGTGCATGGGGGGCATCGGTTCCCCCCCCCCTGGGGGGGGAAGTACCCCCCCGGGGAAGTAAATTTTCAAGATGGGTATCTTTCGAAAGGTCTCGTTGATAATAGTAATAGTTAACTGGGAAAAAATTTTTGTGCATGTGGGGGCATCGGTTCCCCCCCCACCGGGGGGGCAAAGTTTCAAGATGGGTATCTTTCGAAAGGTCTCGTCAATACCTTTAAAACGAATGGTTGAACCATAAATCTGTGATAATTTAAAACAAAGTTATCGATTTTTTTTACATTTAACAAAAAAAAACTTAGAAAAAAGTCGCATTTTTTTTTTTTTAACGAAATTTAACCAAACTTGGTATTTAGTTGGTCCCCGACATAAACTGGTGCTGATTATGTTTGGGGATCAATAGCTCAACAGGTGGCGCTGTGATAGCATTTTATCTAAATTTTTAACATGGCAGCATAGGACAAAAATTCGTATAAATGTGCATAATTAGAGTTGTTTTAAACTTGTGACTGTAAAATTAATATGAATTATTGATAATAGTATGTAACTAGGAAAAAAATTTTCTGCATGGGGGGGCATCGCTTCCCCCCCCCCCCTGGGGGATAAATTTTCAAGATGGGTATCTTTCGAAAGGTCTCGTCAATACCTTTAAAACGAATGGTTGAACTATAAATCTGTGATAATTTAAAACAAAGTTATCGATTTTTTTTACTTTTAACAAAAAAAAAAAAAAAAAAAAAAAAAAACTTAGAAAAAAAAAATCGTACTTTTTTTTTTTTTTTTTTTTTTTTTAAATATTGTTACTGATTGAATATGTGTATAGGTAAATATAGAAGAAAGTCTTGTGGTGGCCACAACATACTAGTTGTTTTAGTTTTAAAAGGTGTAATGCTTAATTATGTATTTTCTAAAAAACTTAAATAAATCATAAAATGGCAATAATGTTCGTTTTCGTATGGAGTACTGTGATTCATTAAACTTTATATGCTTACAGAACACCATTCCCTGAAATAACGGATATTCTACAGTACGCGTACCTATTTTTGCGACGGGTTACTTCTGAAGCAAAATATAGCCTGTGCTAAATGTAGATAAAGTGTAGAGGAAAATTGAAGAGCTCATTTTTTATTTATCAATTTATTTTTAAATTTATTATACATTTCCGCTAAAGGCACGTATGCTGAAAGCACGCCACCGAGAGGGAGATAAGATTTCCGCTAAGGACACGGGTTTATAGATTTCCGCTAAGGGCACGGTCGCTAAGCTCCAAAAGCTCAGCATTATTATTTTTTTTTCTTTAATTTTTCTTTTTTTATTTGTTTATTTATTTTTTGTCTCCTTCTGACAACTTGAGTTAGTCAACCGAAATCGAAAAATAAACCCATCGAATTTCGCGGGATAGTGTCAGTTTCATTAATTCTGAAAAAGAAAATTACGCTTAAAGTTATTTGGGAAACGCATATTTTTTATAAGAACTTTGTGTCATGCTAATTTCAGTTTTTGTATTTTTAAATCTAATAAATAATTTTCTAAGTATGACATGAAACTACAGCAAAGGAGCTCGGCAATTTTTAATAACAGATAGAAAAAGAGGTTTTTTTTTTTTTTTTTTTTTTTTTTTTGAAAACAGACATTTAATTTTTTACCCCAACTAAAATTAAAAGATTGAAATCTGTATTCCCTGCACGAAAACTTAAATAGAAATATCTTTCCACTGAGAAATGACACTAAGCGGCAAAATTTGTTCCAATGTATTTAAAAAAAAAAAAAATTCTTTTTAAAAACCACACAAAGTTCAAGGAAACTAACATTAAAATATTTTAAAACTAATATGTAGAAGAAAAAAAAAGATAAAAAAAAAATCTATACTCAAGTACAATCGAAACATCGAAAGAGATCGCATCATGTAGTAGACTGAAATCTGTCGCCAGGATGAATCAGAGAACTGTTTTTTTTTTTTTTTTTTTTTTTTATTATGTGCTCTTTATTATAAAATAGCAGGCTACGCGCGCTTCGCTGGTCACTATTTTTAAATGAAACACTGTAATTAATGAATTCTCAAAATTGCATTAATTTTTATCATATGATAAAAAAAGAGAAAAAAATTCTGATCGGGGAAAATGCCACCTTCGGCAGCGTAGGCCCATGCGCGATGCGCGCACACGAATGCATATATATGAGCGATGCGCGCGTGTATTTCTTCACCACCTTTATGATTTCTCAAAATTACATGTTATTACTCATTAACTTTTATTCTAAAAAAAAAAAAAAATTATTTCTGATCGGGTAAAAATTTACACCGGGTCCCCCTGCATTCGCCCGCTAGTGGGTCAGTATTTTTAAATGAACCACTCTAATGAATGAGTTCTCAAAATTGAATATTATTACTCATTGACATCACTCTTAAAAAAAGAAAAAAAAATCATTTGTGATCGGATAAAAACTCACACTGGGTACCCATTGCTTTCGGCAGCGTACATCCGTGCGCTGCGCGTGCGTATTCCTTCACCATCCCTATGATTTCTCAAAATTCCATGTTATTACTCACAAACTTTCATTCTTAAGAAAAGGAATTAAAAAAAAATCATTAATCATCGGGTGAAAACTCGCATTGGATCCCCACTGCCTTCGGCAGAGCAGACCCATGCGCACACGTGTGAAGATATACGTGCGCTGCACGCTCATATTCCTTCTGAAATCAAACTGCTATTCTTAAGAAAAAAAAAAAATTAAAAAATCATTTCTCATTTCATAAAAAGTCGGACCGGGTCCCCACTGCCTTCGGCATCGCATCCCTTGCGCGCCGCGCGCGCCTATTCCTTCCCCGCCCTTCCAGCCCCTCCTAATTAACCTACATATACCAATTTTGAAAGGTCTAACTCAATTAGCTGAGATGCAAAAGGAAACCTAATCAAGACACCTTAAAACGTGTAAATCAGGTGAAATCTCGAATTCCCCTTTCGATAATATAAAAGAACTTTAAAATATCTTTCGAATGATGTATTAAAAACAATTTAATCAGAATTCGAATTTGAAATATTGAAATTTTAAAATATTACAGCGCCATCTGACGGTAGAAATTTCTGCAATCTACTGTTCGATTCCAAATCAACAAAGCTTTCAAATGATGTATTACTTATGAAATTATTTTAATTAGTAGCTGAGATACAAAAGAAAACCTGAACAGAACACCTCAAAACGTGTAAATCGGGTGAAAACTCGAATTCCACTTTCGATAATATAAAAGTACTTTAAAATATCTTTCGAATGATTTATTAAAAATAATTTAATCATAATTAGAATTTGAAATATTGAAATTTTAAAATATTACTGCGCCATCTGGCGGTAGAAATTTCTGTAATCTACTGTTCAATTCCAAATCAACAAAGCTTTTAAATAATGCATTCCTTATAAAGTTATTTTAATTATTAGTTGAGATAGAAAAGAAAAACTAATCAGGACACCTTAAAACACGTAAATCACGTGAAATCTCGAATTCCATTACCTACGGTAGTCGGTTAATGGAAGGCGACAGAGATTTGTGGCGTCTACTCTTGAAATTCAATTCAAATAAGTTTTAAAATGACATATTACTTTTGAAATTATGCTAATTAGAAGCTGAAATACAAAAATGATATAAACACTATTATAAAACGATTTATGTCTGACTTTTTCGTGGTTTTCTCCGAAACTTGCGTAATTCCGGACTAAATACTGTTAAAAATCCATAGTATGAAATGTGAACGGAGTATCAGAATTCGAAACTCTGCAAAATATAAAAGAATAAAAGCGTTCTGGGTTTTCCGTCGTTTTCTCCGAAACAACCGTTCCTTTTATACATTTTTGCCCTCCCCCCCCCTTTCCGTCCCTTCTAATAATCTTACGCTTGAAAATATCCGCAATTGATTTATCTTGCCTTAAAACCTAATAATACCAATTTCAAACGCTGTAACTCTTTTTTTCTGCCCCCCCCCCCTCCTCAAGCCCTTCCTAATAATTCTGCACTTTTAAAAATATTCACAATCGGATTATTGGCCGTTAAAACCAAATATTACGAAATTTCAACGGCATATTTCAATTTAAAATACTACAAAATATTAAACAAAACTTAATCTTACATTGTATTTTGGTCACATGAGTCGTGATAAATATAATTCCCAATAAAAATGTAATTTTTTTGTTTATATACATAATTTCATGAAAATTGAACAGTAGCTTTATAATATGCTGTCTAGGCCGAATATTAATTCAAATGTGACGTGAATGAAAATTTGAAAAAAATTGAAAATTGCAATTCCCCCCCCCCTTTCCCCCCACTATAAAACACATGACATATTAATCGGTTACAATCATTTCCTTTTTTCCTCTCAGACAGTAGTCTGGCATTTGAAATGATGTTGCCACAAAAAATTCATACTTTAGTTAATTTAAAAAAAAATCTAACTGTTGTACCGATAAGCCGCTTGCACTCTTAGATTCAGAAAAATTGTCCCTTTCATTTGGTACCAAATTCGTAACGATTAGACTAATATTTCTAATTTATTTTCCACTTTTTCTGCTTTTAACTCCGTTAATATATCTATTTTTATGCAATCGCGGTGAATTCTCAGTCATTGAGATCTCTTTCTGATTAGACATGAGTCGACATTTTAATTAATATCTCCACAACTAATTAAAATTTTTAAATTATCTTTTGAGGAGGACCTCGGAAAGGCTCCAGAGCATCCGTATGTCAATTTTTGTACTTCTGCGTTCAATAGGGGCAGGGGCTGAACGTATAGAAGAACAGACAGACAGACAAACCTTTCTTTTTATTATTATAGAAAATAGATTTTTTGATGATATAGAATCCTTAGTGGATTTATAATATGTTTTTTGGACCTATGTGGTCATTAATGTAAATATTTGTACATAGTTATTTTTTTTATTAAACTTTAATTAATTTGATAATTAATTAGTAAAAGCTCTTTCTATGCTTCTTTTTGCATTACATATATAGACAGATTATGTAAAATTGAATATCACTTTGTTGTCAGAGTTAAATTTTCTGAATAACCTCTATTAAAAGGCCACCTCCCTAAAAGGCTAATTTCATATACCACGGTGTATGGCCCTCTTAGGAAAATTTTATTGTATAATCTTTAAAGTATTGCTAACTGTGGGGCTTTTGAAACTATTTTCGTCAGCTTCATCATGTTAGGGACATACGAACATAGATTTAGAAACATCTAATTTTTTGGAAACAATGGTACACGTTTTGTTTTTTTATTAGACCCTAAGACCCCCCCCCCCCGCACACACACACACACACCAATGGCCGAGCGGTTCTGCGCTCAAAGTTGATATAAGGGGAGTGCCGGATTCAATCCTATATCGTGCTTATCGACTTAGCCATTCGAAGTTTTCTGTGGCTTTCTCTGAAACTCGCGTAAATACGGATTAAGACCGCTTAGAATGACGCCCCCCCCCCCCCTCATGGAGGGTACTCCCATCAGGCCTAAGACCCGGGTTCAATTACCCAATCAATAGGCCTAGGATCCTCGAAAAGTCAATCGGCCTAAATACCCAACATCAACATACTCTGAGCTTTCATGAACATGTATATGGGAGATAAATGTATGTGATAATGATGAAAAGAAGAATGTTTAAACCAGTGAATTCTTTGTTTCACTGGGAAAGAAGTGTTGGTCAAGGTTTAGTTTCGGTGTAGTTCGAATTTGATTTTTGTTTCTGTTCTTAGAATTACTTTAGGGTCTTTCCAACACTCACAAATTTAAAATAAATAGATAAATAAATGCTTATTTTTGAGGTAACTGAAGTGTATATTTGTATAGTAATGCATATAATTTAAAAAATATCCCTATCGATTATATCCAATAGAAAATAATGGATTTGACTTCGTCTAACTAAGCCTTGCACGTGGTCCTGTATATTGTATATATACTGTACAAAGCACTGAAAATAATAATAATAATAATATATATATATAAATAAAAATGACGTAATACAATTAAATATGCATTTTCAAGCTTATCATTCGTAGCCTGTAATGCATCTGAATTCTTCGAGTAACCCTGCACACAAAACACTAATGCTATACCTCCAATTTTATACAGAAGACAAGCTTTTGTGCAACTCAAAAGCATAAGTTAATTTTATTATCTTTAATTCAAATAAACAAAATGAGGTTAATAATGTACTCTTAGAAATTCTGCACATAGACTACAATGTATAGGAATTATTTTTCGTTTCTGTATATGAACATCCAGTTCTACACATCATTTTAATATAACTTTTAATGAGGAATAACCGTAAAACCCTACCCCATCCACTCTAGTCAATTTAAAATGACTTCATCCTTTAAAATCATTTTTCTGGATTTGGAAGACCTTCATCTGAACTTCGCAATAGAAATTTGTTTACTTAGCTTAGAATAAAATCAATTTACGTGTTTTGTGGCATTAATATGCACGACTTTATAAAACGAGTAAAGTTATTTTAACATAGGGCCAAAAGGATTCACTCTGAATAAATTAATGTGTAAATTGCACCTAAAGAAGTTTTCACTTCGTAATTATTACATCGCATTATGCTTTTCAACAAATTATTTTAGAAGTGAAATTAATATGATTATATATATTATATGTTTTCTGATTACTTATTTATATATATATATATATATATGTAATATAATTAAAAGCTCCATTAAAATTAAAGCCTCATTTTACACACTTAAATGATTCTATCTCCCACTAATCCACCGACAGCTCCCTAATTAATTTTTAATTAATTAATTTTCTAAATGTTTCACTAATTCCAAATTCTTGTTCCGAAAACTTGTTCTCAATTCTTAAACTTATTTTATTATCGGATGACCTTCATCGGGTCGGGTAACACGATTTTACCCGTCGGGTCGGGTTGACAAAATTATTTCTCTTGCTGGTCGCGTTCAGGTTTAGTTTTCAACAAGTCTGATCGACTTGAGAACATCTTTC
Source organism: Salticus scenicus (assembly GCA_963930645.1). Classification (NCBI taxonomy): domain Eukaryota; kingdom Metazoa; phylum Arthropoda; class Arachnida; order Araneae; family Salticidae; genus Salticus; species Salticus scenicus. The sequence goes on along the minus strand of OZ005653.1, from coordinate 234,236,764 downwards.
AAAATATTTCTTATAATTTTAAACATAATGTTGTAGGCAGGGCCCGATTAAGCTTTGAAGCTAGGGGAAGCTCAGTATCATTTCGGGGCCCTCTTTCATTTCAGAAAATCTTGTTTTCCTGTTACATATTGTAATATAAAAATGCTATAGACCAAAAGTTAGTGTGTGCTTATAGTTATTTATTTTTTCATTCATATATCTGGGTGATTTCTACACACAACATTAAAATCGTATAACTTATTAATTAAGAACATTCAGATTTTTGAGGTTAAATTTAAATAATAGATTTTTCCTGAAATAGTGAGTATTTTATCTTGCTTTAGGCGAATTTTCTCAGAAAAATTCAATCTCAGTATGAAAATATAAAACAGAAAATTCAAGACCCTGTTTTTAGTCATTTTGGGGCCCCCTCCTAAATTTTAGAGGGGAAGCTTGTGCTTCCCGAGCCTTTTGGGTAATCAGGCCCTGGTTGTAGGCATATTTATAACTATAAAACAGATTTAAACATACTGTGTATCGGAGCTCCGTATATATTCGTATCCGTATCCGCGGATATCCACCAGAAAAATAGATCCGTATTTATATCTGGATCCGTTTTCTTTTCTTTAACGAAACTAATACGTATCTTTTGTACAAACTGTGCGAAAATTAGAAAATCCTAAATCTTTTTCACTGTATAACCTCGCATTTACGTTCTAGAAATTAAAAAAAATTCACAATTCACTTTTTTTTTCTTTAACTTTCTTCTATATTCAATAGAAGAAAGTATTCGATTCGTAAAAATTTTCGACTTTCGGATTTTGATAGATTTTCCCACTTTGAGAGCTCCAGAACTAGATTTGATTATTTTTAGAAAATATCAGTCTGTCTCTGTGTGTGTGTGACGAAAATTTTGTGGCAACTGTATATCTGGAACTACTGCCCATATTTGCATATAAATTTATACGTAAATGCACTTTGATTAAAATTAATGCGTATCGACTTTTGGTGTCCATCGCTCAACAGATGGCTTTGCTATACAGCGATTTCCACAATTTAAGAGAAAGCTGTATATCTCAAAAATTACTGAACAAGCTTGCACATGAATTTATATGTGGATGCATCTTGACATAAATTATTGTCTGTTCACTTTTGGTGCCAAAAACTCAACAGGTGACGTTGCTATACAGCGATTTCCACAGTTTAAGAGAAAGGGATATCTCAGGTTCTATTACGCATAATGAAAAAAATTTGGTATGTGAAAAGACAATTATGAAACATTATGCTGATTCAATTTGGATGCATATCGACCAATAGGTGGCGCTGCTTTACTGCCTTTTTCCCCCAGAACGGGAAAGCTATATCTCGACTTCTATGTTGCGTAATTGTACAAAATTTGAGAGATACTGTCTAACCACCGATTAGGTGGAAAGGTAAACTTCCGGTTTACAGGCGGAAACCGACGAGTCGATTTGTTGGAAGGGGTTCAAGCTGATGCTTGCCACTGAATCATTCAGATGCAGATATTCAAGAATAATTTGTTCATTTTCGATATAATTAGTTTTCAAAAATTTATTATTCTTTTGATTTTGTGCATTTTTTAAAAATAATTAAATATTTATTTTATTAAATAAAATTTAATATTCGTTTAATTATTTTAATGAAAGATTAAGTATATATATTTTATTCATATAAAAAACATGAATCAATCATATTCAGTTTGTAATATACATATGCAATTAAATTAAGAAACACATACATATGAATCATCAAAATATGTAAATTCTGTCTCTCTCCATTCTAATCTGAGATAATTTAAATTAAAAAGTATAAAAACATTTCCTAGTATAATTTGGAATCTTTTGATTTTACGCAATTAAAAAATAAATGCGTTTAATCATTAAAATAAATAAATACATTTTCAATTTGTAACAATTAAAAGCAACTAAATTAATGAACAAATGAAAAGTAAAGATTTCAAAATATATAAATAAAAATATGATGTGAATAAAAAAAAGAAAAAGAAATGACACGGAAATATTTATATTCCTTGTATAGAAAAACATATATTAGAATTTGGAAAATAAATAAATACAAATTTAATTTGAAAATTAATGTAACAACTTACATCTTTTATTCTTATTTATATGTTAATTATTCATTAGAGGAATATTCCGAGTCACTTTCCGTTTCTGTATCGGAATTAACAGAGAAACAAATAGGATCACATAATTCTTCGATAATTCCGTCTTTATCCCAATATTCTTTTTCTAAATTAAGTACGTGTTTGCAGTAATTTTGCCAGTTCTTTTCTGATATACTGCTGATGGCTTCTTCGGAAATTTTTAATAAATTGGACATCGCTAGATCTCCAGTAGCATTGTGATTTCGCACATAATTTTTTAACTCGGCCCATGCATATTCAATAGCATTCAAATCACAATGATATGGTGGGAGGCGCAAAACCGAATGTCCATGCTCTTCCATCAAAGAATCAAATTTATATGTTTTAACTGCTGGTGAGTTTCGTTTTACAATATCTAGTAGTTCGATTTTTCTGCTAGAAGAACAAAAAGAAATATTATTTTTTGCAAGCCAATCCATTATCTCTTCTTTCCTCTGGGATGAATTGGGAGGCTTGTTCAATTGTATAGAGTGATAAGGAGCATTATCAATGATTAGAACTGATTTAGGAGGGAGATTTGGGATTAATTTCTCTCGGGCCCATTTCTCAAAAATCGCAGAATTCATTTGCCCGTGATAATCTCCCGTTGAAGCATTCGCTTTATAAATTAAATTGGTATTGGGTAAAAAACCCATTTCTCCACCTGCACATAAAACAATAACACGGCGAGATGCATTTCCTGTTTCTACAACTCCAAAAATTTCGGAAGACTGCCAACATTTTCCAAATGTGAGATTGCTGTCCACCCATGTCTCATCTATGTAAACGATAGGCCTTTTCTCATCTCTATATTGCTTGATGCTCCTTAAGAATTTTGTTCTTAATAAAACTATGTCGGATCTTTCCATAAGAATTTTTCTTTTATTCTGAGTTTTCTTCCAACTAAATCCGATCTCGTGGAGAATTTTTCTCAAAGTTTCTCTTCCCCAAGCAAAATTTATTTTTTCTTTGATCACGGGAAGCAGTTTCGATATTGTTGGAACTTTTTTCTCTGTTATATAAAAATCCCGCACTGTTCTTCTTATCACATCAATATCAAAGGAATCGATTTTCAAATGAGATGTAGATTCTCTTTTCTGCTTTTTTTGTGGAGAGCAGAATTCAGGATTTTCCTCATCGTTTGCTTGTTTTCTAATGTTATACACACTTGATAAAGAAATTCCTGTAAGCATGCTCGCGCGTTTCGAAGACTGGGTTATAGGAATTTTTACTCTCCCTAAACGTGCTTCTTCATCACACACTTTAATAACATTATAAATAATTTCTTTCGAATTACTTCGAAATCCTTTAGACTTAGATGTTCCAGCCATTCTATCTAATTTAAAAACAATTTTTTTCAAACGCAAGTCGAATTCACAAATTCTAGAACGAAAATAATACTTTAAAAAGAAAGAGTATGAAGCGCAGTCACTATCACGTGGAAATGAAGGAGAACGAAAAACGCGTCAAGAAAAACCCCTCCGCTATTAGTTCCTCCTCCCTACTAGATCGCTCCATTTAGACTCGTCTTTTTTGGCTGCGTGCCAATATTCCACAGAAAGCGATGTTGGACAGTATAATATATAACAATTAATGAATAATTTCACTGCACGACTTCAGCATGAATGTTCGAATGTATACCACTCAAGAATAAAGTTACTTCGTTTTTCACGAATATGTTCAGAGAGAAACCATAATAATAAAAAAAGGAAAAAGAATGAGTTTTGTTTTCTCTCTCTTGTCACGTGACTGTCTGTCTCTGGTTGACTGTCGCCCTCGCCGCTCCGCCTTACTCAACAGATATCTGTTATTTTACATGATTTTTCTTGACATTTGTATGTATGTGTGTGTGTCTATGGGTGTATCTTGCACAACTTAAAAACAATTGGATGTAGGATGTTGAAAATTAGTATATAGGTTTATTATAATATCTAGTTGTGCACTTCCTTTTTTAATTTTCCTGTGACTTTCCGATTTGGAGATATTTACGAAAATTATATTCATAATAACCAAATATACAAAGGATTTGGGCATTATATATGGCCTACCATCCTAGAGATTTCAAAGAAGCTAATGATAGAGCCCATTACGATGTTGTTATGAAAGTTGTAGGCATTTGTGTGTGTAGAAAGTAATTTGTAAAGGCATAAGCAGGTTCTAGTTGAAGAATGTACTACATTTAATTAATATTCTGGAAACAGTTGAATAAAACTGTACCGCAAAAATCAGTAATAAACAAATATTCTTGAAACAATCCAATAAAACAGTCATTCATACTATTGATGTCAAGTAAACAGATTTAAATACACTACAGAGCAAAAATGTTACTAATTCTGGAACAATAATCAACTACACAGTATGCAGTCAACAGAACTTGAATTCATTGAGAGTCTTGTTCAAGATTTATAGAATTTACGAGATAGTTCTGTGCTAGAAACCAATGAATTATTCTCGTAAATTCCAGAATTCGACTTCTGTTGAAGTTAGACATTCTAAAATTTGGAAATCCTAAACTACCACATTTTGCCAAATTTTGCAATCAATTTGCCTAATTTGATGCTAAGTCAAAGCCCACCTCTGTGGAAATGAAAAAACTGCCATCTGTTTCCTTATTTACTGTAATATTGTATAGAAAATAGCACTTACAGAATAGCAAGTTCTAGTCTAAAAACATCAATATTCTTTTTTTTTTTTTTGTATAGTCTTGTTAGTCACTTATAGAACTTTCGAAGAAGTTAGTTCTGCACTAGAAACTAATGAAACTTTCCAGAAAATTCCAGAACTCTGTTCTTATAGAAGTTAGAGCTTCTAAACTTTGGCAACCCTAAACTATAAATTTTTGCCAAATTTAGTCACAAATAACCAAAACTGACAAGACCAAAATCTGTGTTGGACGAAAACCTGGTGACTTGATGAGATTAGCGATGAAATTTGCAAAACATATTTCAGTGTAGCCAGAATTAGCAAGCCCTTTCTCAATTTTAATAGAATTAATTGTTTTGGCATAATATATTCTTTCTCGCCACGAATTTTCACCAAAGAGAACAAAAGTAGGATACCTACACTAAAGTGAATTTCATTGAACTCCAAGCTGCACAGCCAAAATTAGTAAGCCCTTTCTCAATTTTGATGGATTTAATATTTTTTTTTTTTTTTTTTTTGTATTGTTTCTCAGCACTAATTTTTACCAAAGTAAATAAAAGTGGGCTATCTAAACTCGAGATGTATATTTCAAGGTGTCAAGCTGCACAGCCAAAATTAGTAAGCCCTTTCTCAATTTTGATGGATTTAATTTTTTTTTTTTTTTTTTTTTTTTTTTTTGTAATGTATCGTTTCTCAGCACTAATTTTTTCCAAAGTAGATAAAAGTGGGCTATCTAAACTCGAGTAAATTTCATTGAACTCTTAAGTTGTACATTTTCCAATGAGAGATTCTGTAATAATCTGTGGAATAGTATTCCAGTACAGGTGATATTCATTCTCTGCGGTATGTAAAATCCTATTATCATGACTTTTGCGATTGGAGTGATAGTTTTCTTGACTTGTTTTTACGAATGTTTATGCCGTGTAACCTGCCTGTTTATTTACGAAGCTTACTATAATCTCACCCAAAAATGTCAATGTTTTCGCAGCAATATGTATATTTCAAGGTGTAAAGCATCATGTTATGTGGTGCATGTGCATGTGGTGTCCACATCAGATTTTTTTAACCTAATTTATTGTAATGTGTTGTGACCATTGAATTTTGTTTTAATGAATTGTTTAATGTACATACAGTTTAGTGATTTAAATTATTTGCATTTATATTTCATTACCACCCCCTTTATTTATTTAAATTTTACATTTACTTAATTTTTCATTCGTTTTCAGATGTCTACCATTAATGGTTTTATTAAACTCAATTTTTTTTTTTTTTTTTTTTTTTTTTTTTTTAAGAACATTTTCTTTTTGCAGTTGCTTCAAAGTTTATGTTATAAAAAAATTATTCTATAATACTTACATTTTATCTTGCTAATAAATACAAAGAATGAATTAATAAAATTAGCACATACAATTTATTAATTTCAATTTATGTTTATTTTAATGTTAATTATTTCTCCTGTTAATTATAATTTCTGTTGGCATTTACCATTCAAAGAACAAATACAACAGCTCCTAACGCTTATGTGAATTGTAGAACAAATCCTCTTATGCAATTTTTATATTTAGCATTTTTTTTTTTTTCTTTTTTGATAAAAAATTCATATAAAACTATTAGAGAATATATTCTACTCAATCCCCACATATTAATGATTAAAAGAGGCAAATTTATATTTATTGAATACTCATACATGTTCACATATACATAAAAATCTGCACTCACATATAACTGAATTTTTAAATTACCACCATTTAATTTTCAGTTAAAAACTGATTTGTAAATATTTTCAATATTTTTCTATTTTATACTTAATAATGCACATTTCTGGTTTCTCTTAGAATTTCCCTGCTACTTCAATTAATGGTGCCAAAGAAAATTTTCCTATTACAACAGAACAAGAATGTAAATCTCAAGTAAGATTTTTAGATATTATTGGCATGTATTTAGGAATTTATTACTCTTTCTTTTTTATTATTAATTGCCTCACTAGTGGCTAAAAAGTTCTGTTCTTAAAGCTGATATACAGAAGTTGCCAGGTTCAAACCCAGGTTGCACTCATCAGACCATTTGGAGTTTTCCATAGTTTTATCAAAGCTCGTATAAAAAACCCTAATACCCCCCCCCCCCCCAAAAAAAAAAAAAAAAAAAAAAAACTGTTTTTTACCAACCCAGCTGCTTGTGTATGTATCATAAATTTTGTAGACACTGTATCTCATGAACCAATGAATGAAATTTAACCAAACAGTATATAGTAGGCCTTGACCTAAAGTGGTGCTGTTTATATTTGGAGATCAATCACTTTGCAGGTTGCTCTGTCTTATCAATTTTTCTAAATTTTTAATATGGCAGTATAGGACAAAATTTCAAATGTGTGTAATGAAAGTTATTTTTAACGCATGATTGTAAAATTAATGTGAATTACTGATAGTAGTAAACTGGAGAAAATAAGTGTGTGCATGTAGGAGAACCGCTCTCCACACTGAGATGAGTACCCCCCGGGGGGTTGTGAATTTTCATTACAGGTATCTTTCGAAAAAAACTCATCAATACCTTTAAAATGAATTTTTGAACAATAGATCTGTGATAATTTAAAACAAAGTTATCGATTTTTTTCCTTTTCAGTGAAAAAAAGAGAAAAAAGAGCACATTTTGTCTGATGTTGGCCCAAAATTGAACTTATTTTGGCATTCACATTTATTTTCTTTGAGATAAAAATCATCTACATTCACTATGAAAACTAATTTTAAGAAATAAATAATAATTTAATGAATAATCTGTACTGCATGAATTAGTGTAAGATTATATAGAAGAATGTCTTGTGGTGGCCACAACATACTAGTTTTCTTTCATTTGCAAAAAATCTAGATTGAAAATTTATTTATTTTCAAAAGCAAGGAAATAAACAATAATACAGGGTGAAACAAACTTAAAATCTAAAAATGTCTTTCCTCGTCATGATCAGTTCACAAAAAGTAATTTATCCAAATAGAGAGAGATTATGCATGACTGAACACAACTGACTGAGCATCACTGAACAACTGACAATATTCAATAGAAGAAAGTACTGGATTTGTAAAAAAATTTTATTTCTGGTTTTCTATGGATTTACATGTTTTGAAAGGTTCAGAAAACAATTTGACCATTTTTAGAAAATGTCTGTCTGTGTGTGTGACAAAAATATTGTTTCAACTGTATCTCAGGAACTACTGCTCAAAATTACACATAAATTTATATGTAGTTGCATCTTAATATATATTAGTGTTTATCAACAATTGGTGAATATGTGACACTGCTATACAGCAATTTCCACAATTTCGGAGACAGCGCTATCTCAGGAACTAATGCACAGAATTGCATATAAATTTATATATAGATTTACCTTGTTATAAATTAGCGTCTATAAATTTTTGATACCACTCTCTCAACAGTTGGTGCTTCTCTAGGTGATTTCCGCTATTTAAGGAATGGTTATATCAGGTTATATTGCGTATCATCGAACAAAACTTGATATGGGAAAAGACCATTATAAGATATTAAGCTGATTCACTTTGGATGCCTAAAAAATTCATGGTTAGAAAACTTATGCATAATGTCTAGCAACTAGAATTTATGGAAAACTTAATGCAAAGAATAAATGTGACTTTCATCAACACCGCACGAAAACTGAGATAAGTCCAGAACATATGATGTGTCTATGATATGTTTGTATTTAGAGTGTATTATATAATATCTCAAAAATGTTAAATTAATTCAAATAAATAAATTATGTAAAATATAAAGACTGTTTGAAATATATATATATATATATCTACAAAAAAGACATTTAAAAAGTATTAAAAAAGCCATGAAAATGGATTTAAGTTGTGTCTAAAAATGGTGTGATATCAAATTCCCAAGCTTTCATTCTGATACTTATTTAATATTTAATTTTAACAAAGTTTTCATGTGTGAATCAAGTGCTTTATAATATATTGACAGAAATCCTTCTCTCTTGTACTAAATACATCATAACCTGTTTCTGAAAATTATTGTTTTTAATTCATGCATGCTTGGTTTGGCAGCCATCTTTCAAAATATGAATAAGCAACATAGCAGCTCCCTCTGATGATTTATATTCACACAATTTGAATGAAGCTTCTTAAAATAAATATCTCATGTAAAATTAATTTGGCTATGACATTTAACAGAGACTGAAATATTCCGATAACAAAAATTGCGAGAAAAGCATTATAAAAGGGCTTTCTATGCACACAAATTCAATCAACTTGATTTCTATTATAAGTATTTAGTATTAAGTTTGGTGCACTTCCATCCTATAATTGCTAGGATTTATAAAAGTATTCAAATTAACATAAAAATGTGAAGAAAAAAAAAACTACATAGCAACTCTCCCCCTCCAGCTTGGTCAGCACCCAGAATATTAACCCAATTTGAATGTATAGTTTCTTAAAATAAATATCTCGTAAAATTTTGACTATTCCATTCAACAGAGACTGAAATATTCCGAGAAAAAAAATTGCGAGAAAAGTAGTTGAGATAGCCTTTATGAAAACGCATTTTATAATATAATATTTATAAAATATAAAATTGTCTTTTTTTATAAATTTTGTGTAAGTTTTAAGATAAAAATCGTCTGCATTCATCATTATGGTAGTTAATTTTAATGAATAATAGTTTTAATAAATTATTTGTACTGAGTGAATTTGTATTAGAAAACATAGAAGAAAGTCTTTTGGTAGCCACAACATACTATTATATATATATATCTTTATTTTTAGTGAATTTCAATTTTCGCTTTTATGTGAACGAAATTTTGAAATTTTTTTTCCCATTTATACTTGTATATACAGAAAATATAGAGGAAATACTTGTTGAAACTTCATTTCAAAACTGGTATATTGTGGCCATCACAAGACTTTCTTCTATATTTTCCTATAGAAATTCACTCAGTAAAAATATTTTATTAAAACTCGTTTTTATTAAAATTATCTACCATAGTAAATGCAGATGATTTTCATTTTAGAAAAAACTAGCACTAAATATAAGAAAAGAAAGTTTAATTCTTGATAAGTAAAGTCTTAAAAAATGCGTATTTATAATTTTTTCCTCATATATCAAGTTCCGTACAGTTATATGCCATAGAAGATGAGATATAGCCATCCCATTCTCAGGTAAATATGCAGTATAGCAGCGTCACTTATAGGCTGATATGCATCCAAATTAAATCAGCATAATGTCATATAATGGCCTTCTTACATGCCAGTTTTGTTTGATTATAAACAATAAAACCTGAGATATAGCCTTCCCTGAAATTGCGGAAATCGACTATAGCAGAGCCAACTGCTGAGATATTGGCATCAAAAGTTGTTAGTTAAACACTAATTTATGACGAGTTGCATCTAATGATAAATTTATATGCAATTCTGTGTAGTAGTTCCCGAGATATAGCCTTCCCTTAAATTGGGAAAATCGTTGTATAGTAGCCCCACCTGTTGATCAATTAACAACAAAATATGGTAAGCACTAAATTATGTTTCAGTTGCATCTGCATATAAATTTATATGCAAATTTGTGCAGTAGTTCCTGAGGTAAAGTCTTTTGAAAATCGCGGTATATCAGCGCCACCTGTTGAGAAATTGACACCAAAAGTTGACAGTCACTAATTAAAAACAAGGTGCATCCTCATATAAGTTTATATGCAACTTTGCGCGGTAGTTCTTGAGATATTACCTTCCCTGAAACTAGGGAAAAAACTGTTAGCAGTGCCACCTGTTGAACAATTGGCACCAAAAGTTGATTGGTGCTAATATAGGTCAAGGTACATCTGCATACAAATTTATATGCAATTCTTTGCAGTAGTTCCTGAGATACAGTCGCCACAAAATTTTTGTCTGTGTCACGCACACATACTAGGAATGGTCGAATCGTGTTCTGGATCTCTGAAAACGTCTAAATACATCGAAAAACGGAAGTCGAAAATTTTTACGAATCCAATACTTTCTTCAATTGAATATAGATGAAAGTAAAAAGTAATGTAAAATGAAGACATTTAGGAAGCAGATTTCATCAAGGCAGATAATATTCTTTATCGTTTACTCTAGAACAAATAAACAATGCATTAATTGCAACTGGAGGAATGTAATTTGCTGACCATTTGAATTTAAAGTGATCCGTGGGAAAGCAAATGTTATCTATGAATCATATCCGTGCTATCTAGATTATTACATTACAGTAAAGTAAACATTCACATCGAACGAAAGCAATAAATAAATATACACTTTTTACTTTATTTTATTTTTATTGATATATTAATTTTTTTAAGAATATAAGAATTAAACAATGAACTACTGTAATACTGAACTTGATGCATATTTTTGTGTTCTTGAATTCCCCAACTCGCATAAATGGTTAAACATTATTATTAATCCACTTTTCAGATTTTTTTTTTTTTTTTTAATTTTTAACTTTATACAATAAGTAATTACATTTTGAATTTTTTTATTTCCATTTCCCGACTAACCGTAGGTAATGGAAGTATTGTATTCGGTCCAAAAATTCGATATCGAGATTTCACCTGATTTACATGTTTTAAGGTCTCCTGAGTCCAAAAAGATGGTTTTTGGCAATTTGTCAGACTGTGTGTATGTGTGTGGGGAATCTTCTGACTATCATATTTCCGAAACTTATAAAGATTCAGCTATGAAACTTCAGAATTAAGACAGAACTGGTGTGTACAGATGAATTTTCCAAATTTTGGTGAAAATTGGAAAAGCGGAAGTGGGACATCCGAAATCGGAAGTGATAAAAGGCCACTGCCGAGCCACATTCTAGGCGAGTCGTATTAAACTCCCGACTATAGCTTTAATGCCCCAACCCACCCTCCCGCTCGGTCAATGTCTTTTTCTAGTCAGTTTTGCCGCATTATTTCTTCCGGTATAGGCTTTTTTTTCCATACTTGACATTCTGAGTTTTTTTCGTTTTCATCCCATGCTTTTTCTATGGATTTTTAGCCATTCTTTCCTCGTTTTTTTTAATTCTAAAGTGCGGTGGTCCACATCTCAAAACACGGCTCTAACGATTTTCTTCCAAGTTGCTGTATAAATATTCTATTAGATGTTCTCTCGAATGATATGGTTAGTTCAGGAAAATTGATAGGAATTCTGCATAAATAGCAGACTTTCAGGTACTGCGAGTGAATTCTTTTCAAAACGGCTGTATGGATTTTTTTTTTTTTTTTTTTTTCAAACTTGCCATATTAACCCTCTTTTAAATATCTTTTTGTATGTAATTGTTGTTTTGCGGTCAACAACTAAATATGCCAAATTTTGAAAAAATCGGTGTCTCAAAAACGGTTCTAGCGATTTTCTTGAAAATTGTTACATAAACCCATTTTAAATACTCTTTCTCATGTTTTACGTGGTTATTACAGGAAAATTAATAGCCATCCTGATCAGATAGATCAGTTTTAGATCTCGGAAATTAGTGTATAGAAAAAAAAAAAAAAAAAAAAAAAACTTTTTTTTCCCCGCTTGCTATGTAAACTCTATTTTATGTCTTTATGTTTTCATGCGTTTACCGAAAACGTGTATTAACTTTCTCTTACTGGAAAATTTTTTAGTTATCTATTTCATTAGCTCAATTCTGTGTCTTCTGATCACATTATCTCCAAAAGGTTAAAAGTGTATATAATACGTGTAATAGAGGGCGATGGGAGTCGTATTGTTTCACGCCAGATTTTTAAAATAATTTACCGACTGTGTGACAATGGAAATTTACTTTATTTTATATGATGTTATATGACGTTACCTTGTTTTGCATGATTTTTAGATGAATAAGTAATGTTCATTTAGTTTTCGTTTTCCGAGTCGGGTTCGGGTATGAAAAGTCAGGTTCGGGTGTAAAGAAAGCGGGTTCGGGTCGCAAAAATTCTCTATTGCGGGTTCGGGTCGGTTTCCGGGTTGATGAATTTTTTTTTATCAGGTTCGGCCGTTGCCAACGAATGAGTGAGCCTCGGATTCTAAAAAATCTGATGACGTCAGCTTAGCAGGCGATTGGTTTCTTCGTGGACATGCGTGTAAACCTGTAAACACGAGAAGAAAAGCCATTGCATTGCATGCACTTCTCTTGTCTTGCGACGTGCGACAGCGAAAAATGATAGATTCGTCGGCTGCGTCTATGAAAGTCAAAGGTTATGAAGTAATTCAAGAAAATATAAGGGTGAGTTCTGAATATTTTTATAAGGTATTAATATTAGAATAATCTGTACATAACATCAATACTGATAATGTAACGTTAATGATAGTTTATTATACTTTTATCTGTAGTCAAATAAGTGTATGAATTGGAATCAAAATATCTGTACTCGTCATATTAAGCATATTTTAGTAATTTCACTTTATTTGTATATAAAGCTTTTTATTTATTTTAAATGTTTTGATTGTAATCGCATATTCTGCTTGAATTTATTTTTAAAAATTCGCAAGTAAAAATAAGTAAACTAGCTTATAATATAAACAGACATGTCGCTAAAATTCTTAACGACTTTATAAAAATCATCATTCAAACACACGTCGCTACTTTGGCGACTCATTTCAGATATATCTTTTCATATATAGTTATTAATAAACAATTTCAGAATATTAAATTTAAATAAGGTAAATATCTTACCTTATCGGTCCAGATTCGTGGGGACTGCCGGCCTCTGTTGTTTCCTTTCTATTCATTGGAGTCGATTCAAGACATAAATCCAAAATAATAGGAGATCAATTACGGCTACACACATTTATTACATACTACAAAAAACGAACACGAAGAACACACCAAAGAGAAAAGAAGAAACAGAACATTAATATCGGCGCGCAGCGCCATCTACAGGTTTAGATTAGACCAATAAACAACACATTGGCCCCCGGATGAACATTAACTTTATGTTCATTTTCCCATTGTAATTATATCTGACATTTCTATATCTAATATATTTCAAATTGTAAGTCCACACAAATGTCATAGTTTATAAATGAAAGTTTTTAAAGTTTATTTAGTCCTTTTCAAAAATTTCAACTGGATAAATCAACTGGAAAGGACGTCTCAATGTACCTGTAGAGGTTTTTATCTCACAAGATCGAACCTTTCCATCTCTACCGGGAAACACTTGTGTTATTACTCCCAATTTCCACAAGTGCCGTGGCAATTTGGAATCGTAGATTAAAACAACATCATTTGGAGTATATTCACGAATACTGGAGTGTCGACTTGTCATGGCGTTTTTGAGCTGAAGAAGGTATTCCTTCTTCCATCTTGACCAGAACTGGTCCAATATTCTTTCCTTTTGATTAAAACGTTTGATATATGTTGCCGAAGTTCCAGGAAGCTCATGTGGTTTCATATGCACGATAGGTAGGGTAGTAAGTCGCTGACCTACCAAGAAGTGTGCTGGCGTAATTGGGGAAGGTTCTTCTGAGTCTGCATATGTGTATGTAATGGGTCGCGAATTTATTGACCCTTCAATTTCACATATAACTGTATGTAGTTGTGTGTGTGTTAAAGTGGTTTTGCCAACCACCTTTCTTAAGGCAGATTTTACAGATCGCACAAGTCGTTCATAGAAGCCTCCCCACCATGGCGACATTTCCATGATAAACTTCCATTTTATTTTATTACTACTATAGTAATCTTTAACGTCGGGATGGGTAATTGTTTTCCAGATGTGCCTTAACTCAATGTCAGCTCGATGAAAGGTTCGTGCGTTGTCGGAGTAAACCGTATGGCAAAGACCCCGCCTTGCTACTATTCTTCTGAAGGCCAATAAAAATGTTTCTGAAGATAGGTTCTCTACCAATTCTAGGTGCACTGCTCTTGTGATTGCGCATGTGCACAATAATATATATATTTTGCTATCCGTATTTCGGATGTATAAAGGGCCTGCAAAATCAAGGCCTATCACTGCAAATGGCTTTTGTTCATTGATACGATCTGCAGGTAACGGAGCTGATATCTGGGCTCCAGCTCTAGAATTAAATTTTATGCAAATTCTGCATCTTCTTAATACGCTTTTTACTGCCTGTCTGCCCTTGATTACCCAAAATTCCTCCCGTAATTGTACTAATGTATCATTAATGCCAAAATGGAAAACTTTTTCATGCGCATTTTTTATTAACAAATCAATTAATTTACCCTTTGAAGGCAACAGGATCGGGTGTTTTTCGTTAAAGGAATAATTTGATTTCTGAAGCCTTCCTCCGATGCGCATTATTCCTTCGGAATCCAAAAATGGTGAAAACTCAATTAAATTTGAATTTTTAGAAATAGGTTCCCCATTTACCAAACAGTTTAATTCATTCGGAAAACTAATTTTCTGTGTATATTTAACCCACATTGTTTGCGCACTACCAATTTCTTCTGCCGATAATGGACCGCTAACTTTCTCGTTTTTAGGATTCGCGTTGTTAAGAAATCTCTTTATCCATGCCGTAATTCTGAGAACTCTTAAAATGTTACTATATTTTTCAAGATCCAATATTGGTTCAACTGTTTCTATAGAGATTTTAAACTGAATTATTTTTTCAGGTGTTTTCCTTTTTTCTTCGGTAATATATTGCGTGTCTACCTTTTCCCCAATATCATTACCTTTACCATTTAGCTCAGATAACCATTTTGGACCTTTAAACCAAAAATCATTATTAACTAACGCATTTGCGCTAATACCACGAGTAACTAAATCTGCGGGATTATCCTTTGTATTACAATATGACCAATTTTCGGGTACTGACAATTCCTGAATTTCAACTACTCTATTTTTAACAAAGGGTTTCCATTGTTTCGCCGATCCCTTCACCCAGTGTAAAACAATAGTAGAATCTGTCCAATAAAATTTCTCGATGTTAATTTCCTTAAATATATCACAAATATATTTCGCTACTCTAGCTGCTATCACCGCTCCCATTAACTCCAATCTTGGTAATGTTAGTTTCTTTAGCGGCGCAACTCTAGCCTTTGACATAATCATACTTACATAACATTTTTTATCATTACTGATAACCCGAAAATATGCAACACAACCATATGCAAGTGGTGAAGCATCTGAAAAAATGTGTAGTTCTACACGCGAATTTTTCAAATCAACATACGTGAAATAGCATCTATCTATTCGAATTTCTAATAAATCCTTAATTTCGTTACACCACTTTATCCAAATTCCCTTAAGATCATCCGGCAATTCGTGATCCCAATCCATACCTCTTTCCCACATTCTTTGAAGAAAACACTTTATCCTAATTAAAAAGGGAGATATAATCCCAATAGGATCAAAAAATTTTGCAGCTGTATGTAATACATATCTTTTCGTACATACCGATATATCCAAATTTTCAACTATAGATTTCAAAGCTAATCCTAATTTATCACTATCTTTATCCCACACCAATCCAAGAATATTTATTACATTTTCATTATTTACCTCCGAAAAACAATCATTTTTATCCCACATGTTCTTTAATTTCTGTGAATTCGTACTAAACTTTCTTTATTTCATTCCAGCCTTTGCTAAAATATTTACCGCAGTAGAAGTTAATTCATAGGCACCGTTTACGGTATCTGAGCCATAAAGCAAATCGTCCACAAACAGAGCTGAATTTAACATTTCATAACTATCCGGATAAATTTCCTTATATTCCTTAATGTGTTTCTTAATTGTTGCCGTTAAAAAGAAAGGAGAAGTTGTACAAACAAATGTAGCTCTGGTCATTCGCATTATTTTATAATTCTCGGTATCCTCGTCAAACCATAAAAACTTTAGAAAATTTCTATCGGGTTCCGCGATTTCTATCATTAAAAACGCCTTTTCAATATCTGCGCAAAACGCAATCTTAAACATTCGAAATCTATTAATTACATCCAAAATTGGTGGTGTAAGACATGGCCCTTTTACGAGACAATCATTTAAAGATTTACACCCCGATACTCTACTGGAACAATTAAAAACAATTCGTACCTTTGATGTTTGTTTTTCCCGTCTTACAATTTCTCTATGTGGAGCGAAATACTCTTTCTTTGAACGACCGCAATCTTCAACGATACCTAGTTGTTTTTGTTCTGTGATTATCTGCCTATATTGCTCGAAAATCCATTTATCCGCTTTTAATCTCTTTCTCAAATAATCGAATTGTCGTCTTGCATTTTCAAAATTATTCTTAAATTTATCCATACCATGATCATTTCATTCCATAATAAATGAGTAACATAATGACCCTGTTTATATTCTAACTGTTTATCAAATTTATTTATTATTTCCTGATCGGAAGCAGAAATCAATTTATCATCATTTATTCCCAAAAAATCCAAAGACCATAACCTTTGCAAATCATTACCCGTAGAATCGGATGATTCATTTTTTTCATGCATGGATGGTTTTCATTTAAACAAAAAGAGTTACCACATTCGATCTTTAACACGCTGGCGCCAGTAATTAAGTTGTCTGGGTTGTTTCCTGAATTATTTTTGCCTGATAATGTCCATCCGAATAATGTATTTACAGCAAACAACGAACGATTAATTTTCTTTTTATTTTTTTGCAGTTTCCAAAATAAACCTGCGCCGATTAATATCTCTGGAGCCTTCGAATGGAATTGCGCAATTTTATTTTCTTCCCCCTCTCTCGAAACCAAAAGTTTTCGAAATGATGCGTCATCCAGAATCTGTAACTTCGTAAAAGAGATTTGATTTACGACCAATGCCTCTACATAACATTTCTGTTTGTAGTTTTTTAAATGAGACAATTCGAAATTTACGACTGAATATTCGTTAGATTGGGGCTGTTCACACGAAAACGGATAGATTAAGAGAGTTTCTTTTCTAATCACCGGCAATTTTAATTCACGGGCGAGTGATATGTTTATGAAATTTCTTTGGGATGCATTATCGAATAATACGGCACACTTTAGAGAGTTTAAATTAGAACTATTTGTTATTCTTGAGAAGCAAGTTTGTAAATATATTTCATTATTCTCAAGCGGATTTTGTACAGGACACTTATAGGACAATACAGAATTATCATTTTCGCAAACACTGTTCTCAGAATTATTTGTTTGGGTATGTTCGATGTGATTTTTATCTTTCATATGAGCCGTTGGAGTTTCCGATTTTTGCTTATAGCAAATTAATGTATTGTGTTTTCCTGAACATGTGTCACATTTGAGACCCGATAAACAGAATTTTGCGGTATGTTTACCTCTTTTGAAACATAAATAACAGATTCCCTGTTTGCGTAAAGACAATTTTTTATCCTCTAAATTTAATTTACACATTTTACTGTCATGATCGTTATTTGCATCAACACAAAATATACATTTACTAACAGTTAATTTAAAGGCTGATGCCTTTTGCATTGTGTTAGAATTTTTATATCCCGAACCAGATTTCCGGTAGTAAGCATTATTATTATTATTATTTTCCGATGATTTTGAATCAAATCTGGAATTTGAGTTTTTATATCCGCTATTGTGAGTTTCTACTTCGCGTTTTAAAAATAAAAAGGTTTTTTCCCTAGTCTGAACTTCTAATTTTAAATGTTTTAACAAATCTTGTACATCCCATTCCTCGGATTCTGTTTTCATTTTATTATAGTCTATCATAATACTGGTGGGTATTAATTTTGTAACAATTGGAAATAACAAATTTCCGTAAGATTTTAAATCCACACCTAAATTTTCGAGAGATTTAATATTAACATCAAGGGCGTCGTGCAGTAAGCGTAATTCTTTAATTTGATTTGGAGATTTAACAGGGTTCAAATTTAATAACGCGTCAATTTTATATCTTATTATAATATCTTTTTTTCCGAATCTAGATTTTAATAAATCAATTGCAGTATTGTAATTTTGATCTGAGAGTGCTAAACCCTGAATAGCTGTTAAAGCTTGGGCTTTTAAAAAGCTGCGTAAATACACAAATTTCTGCACATTAGAAATGTTGTTGTTGTTATGTATTGTGATTTCATACTGACTCCAAAATTCAATCCAGTTTTCTGGAGAACCGTCATAAACAGGAATTGATAACTTGGGTAATCTCACAGAACTAACATTAATTCTTTTTAAATGCAGATTGGGTGTTTGCTCATTTCTTGGCTGCGATAAGATCGGAGTAACGTTTAAATTTTTAATTTTCTCTATCTTATTGATAATTTGAGCTTTTACATCAATAATTGAATCTCTGTACTCTTGTCTCGTTTCTATTTCCGTTTGTAGCTCGTTGAGATCCGTGATTTTGGCCTCAATTTGATCTTCAACTTCTATAATTTCGTTATTCTTTACTTGCAGTTTTTCTAACTGTGATTCTAATTCGAAAACATTTAACCCTTCGTCGGGTTCATTTAATTTTATATTTATCGTATTAATCAATTTCGTACATAATCCTTTTAGGGTAGATCTTTTTCTCTTCAATTTTTCAAGTTCGGTAGCCATATTGTTAATTTATAAATTTGAACTATAGTATAAGTAACAACTTTAAATCATTTTTAAGGGCCTGGCAGTCCCTGTTCGGGCGCCAATAATTATGTCGCTAAAATTCTTAACGACTTTATAAAAATCATCATTCAAACACACGTCGCTACTTTGGCGACTCATTTCAGATATATCTTTTCATATATAGTTATTAATAAACAATTTCAGAATATTAAATTTAAATAAGGTAAATATCTTACCTTATCGGTCCAGATTCGTGGGGACTGCCGGCCTCTGTTGTTTCCTTTCTATTCATTGGAGTCGATTCAAGACATAAATCCAAAATAATAGGAGATCAATTACGGCTACACACATTTATTACATACTACAAAAAACGAACACGAAGAATACACCAAAGAGAAAAGAAGAAACAGAACATTAATATCGGCGCGCAGCGCCATCTACAGGTTTAGATTAGACCAATAAACAACAAGACATGTTACGTTTCAGCCTTAAAGGGACTCTCTACCTATCGTCTCCGAAAGCCGAAGCCAATGTCATCCCAGCAAAACCTGGGATGATGGCCAACATGAGGCCAAGTGTTGGTTGCCAACAGTAACAGCTGCTGGCCCGTTGGTGGCAAAAGTTAAGGTGCCGAAGGGAATATGTTACGCCGGCCATCAGGTGGCCACATTCCACCGATCCACTGCTGGCAGCCTGCCGTACGATCGGAATTCAGTAGGCCACTGATGGGTCATTGCTGGCAGCTAGCTGTCGGTTGAAAATAGGTCGTGGGCCACTGTTGGCAACCAACATTAGACTAGAAGTGTTTAGTGGGCCAGTGTTGGGCCACCTGATGGCAAGCATAACTTTTTCGTATTATTGCTGGCAATCTTCAGTGGACCAGCTGTGGCAAACATAAAATCTTCATATTACTGCCGGCAGCTTTCATTGGCCTTTTGCATTTTCTCATTAATGGGCCAGTAGTGGTTTGTTTATGGCTGTTTTTTTTTTTTTTTTTTTTTTTGTATAATTATTGTTTTTATTCATTTATTTTTATTTTTTATGATATCCTTAATTTTATCAATGCTGTTTGCTATGCATACAATATTCATTTTGATTTTCCGTTCTTTTCTTTTCCTTTTTTTTTTTTTTTGTATTATTTTTAGAAGTTTTTTTATTCTAAGACTGTAATTATAAATTCAGGATTTCTAGTGCAAGGGGAAAAAAAATCACTTGATAAGTTTTCTTAAAAAAAAAAAAAAAAAAAAAAAAAAGAAAAAAAGTCTTATAAATTTACTTAAAAATAATAATAATAATAATTCTCTATGTTACATTATTTTCAAATAAGGGATATAATTGAAATATATAAACGCATATATAATAATAATAATTCATCATTACAATGATCGAACACAAGAAAGTAGGACTTGACTTAATCAATAAAAGATTATATATGCACTGATAAAAAAATCTGTAACTGATATCTAGAATCTAAATTGTGCCTTCAGAAAAAATAGTTCCATGTCATCCTTATAAATTCTAGTCCCCTTTGAAAGGGAGTTCTAGAAACCCCTATCAGAAATCTAGAGCGTTTGACTATATTCTAGAGAGCAAAGTTATTTAAAAATCTTTACAAATAATACGAATACACGAGGCTGGTTTCAGCAACTATAATCTTAATTTTTTACCCAATTCTAGAAAATCAAGCGAGAGTTTCTCGCAATACTATTCAGACTATTGTTTCATCATCTAAAAATGTGTATAGAAATTCTCAATCATTATCATTTCGTCTATACAATTTATTGGCGTGCCTTATGCGCATAGCTCGGAAGTCTATATGTCTAGTTAAGGGATTTAGAAAATGACCACTTATTCATTCTAGATGAAGGCAGTATGAGTATATATATATATGTGTGTGTGTGTGTTTTTTTTTTTTTTTTTCTGAGTGTGAAAGTGGAGCCTTATATAAGGCAAAATACAGGGTTATTACAAAAGAATCATCGGGTTTCCGAAACGCTTATTTCTAAACATAATTCGCTTACAACAATGAGTTATACATGAAAATACACCGAAAACATCCAAGATTGATGTTCATACTATAGATGCAAGAAGCCTGTGAGGACGATGACTTTGAAAACAAGTTTGTTTTAAGTGGCGAAGCTACCTTTCATCTTAGTGGCAAGGTCAAGCGACACAAAATGAACGGATATGGGGCACTTCTTCGTTTGGGGATAGGTTAAAGACTGCGTCTACGTACCACCCTTACCTACCACTTTGGCTGAGTTGCGGAACCGCATCACGACTGCTTTCGCGACCATCGACGCAACCAAGCTGAGTAATGTGTGGAGCGAACTGACATCTGCCGTATCACTCAAGGAGCACATATCGAACATCTACTTCTAGTATGGACGTCAATCTTGAATGCTTTCGGTTTATTTTCATGTATAACTAATTGTTGTAACGCAATTAAGTTCCGAAATAAACGCTTCGGAAACCCGATGATCTTTTTCTAATAACCCTGTATATCTATTCAGATATATTTATTCCACTTTTTTATATATGCTGCTTTTATAATTATAAAAAAGTAATAAATAACTTTCAGCATATCAATCTTATAAACTTTATTAAATTTTAAATCCAACGTTTCGGCTAAATTCCTTCATTAGCCTTCCTCAGGGAAGAATGATGTTAAAAAACACATAAACATAGAAAATTTAAGTACATGATACCACAATTACAACTTCAAAACATTTAACAGATGATTACACAAATTGTAAAAATATACTATATACATTTTTAAAAATATGCTAAAACACTCAAAGGAACATGAAACATGATCACTACAAGACAAGGATAAAGAGCTACTAAAGCAAAGGTTAAAAATATCAAAATTGCGGGGTTGCCAGAACTAATGGTTTACCTGCTTTAAGGTTTATGGTTACCCTGCTTTAAGTTAGTTCTGGCAACCCCGCAATTTTGATATTTTTAACCTTTGCTTTAGTAGCTCTTTATCCTTGTCTTGTAGTGATCATGTTTCATGTTCCTTTGAGTGTTTTAGCATATTTTTAAAAATGTATATAGTATATTTTTACAATTTGTGTAATCATCTGTTAAATGTTTTGAAGTTGTAATTGTGGTATCATGTACTTAAATTTTCTATGTTTATGTGTTTTTTAACATCATTCTTCCCTGAGGAAGGCTAATGAAGGAATTTAGCCGAAACGTTGGATTTAAAATTTAATAAAGTTTATAAGATTGATATGCTGAAAGTTATTTATTACTTTTTCATAACCCTGTATATTGAAAAAATTAACGAGTTCTTTCTAAGACATTGATATATGAGATTATATAAAATAAATATGAAAGAAGTATAACAGAATATATATAACTAGAAGAAGGAGAAGAGGCTACCACGACTTAAGACGAGTGAAGTAGGTTGACCTAGTTTGGTGATTGTCCAATTTCCGGCAAATCCTCTGAAATACTATATAATATAACAGCAATTTTTACTCCCATTATCCGACTACCGTAAGTAATGGAAGTATTGTATTCGGTCCAAAATTTCGATATCGAGATTTCACTTGATTTACATGTTTTAAGGTCTCCTGAGTCCAAAAAAGTGGTTTTTGACAATTGGTCAGTGTGTGCGTATATGTATGTGGGGAATCTCCTGCCTATTCTATCTCCTAAACTAATAAAGATACAGCTCGATACTCCAGAATAAAAACGGAACTGGTGTACAGATGAATTTTTAAAATTCTGGTGAAAATTGGAAAACCGTAAGTGGGACATTTGGAACCGGAGATGAAGCCGTAAGTCCGTATCTCAAAAACGGCTCTAACGATTTTCTTCAAAGTTGCTATATAAACACTCTATTAGATGTCCTTTTGAATGTTATTGTTGGTTAGTTCAGGAAAATTGATAGGCGCCCTGTATAAATAGTTGAATTTCAGGTACTGCGAGTGGATTCCTTTCAAATCATTAGAGCCGTTTTTGAGACACCGGTTTTTTACCAAACTTTGCGTATTTAGTTGTTGACCGGAAAACAACAATTACATACAAAAGGATATTTAGAAGAGTGTTAATATTACAAGTTGGAAAAAAATCCATACAGCCGTTTTGAAAGGAATCCACTCGGAGTACCTGAAATTCAACTATTTATACAGGACGCCTATCAATTTTCCTGAACTAACCAATTATGTCATTCGAAAGGACATCTAATACAGTGTTTATATAGCAGCTTTAAAGAAAATCGTGAGAGGCTTTTTTTTTTTTTTTTTTACTTACGTCTCCACTTCCGGTTTCGAATGTCCCATTTATGTTTTTCCAATTTTCTCCAAAATTTTGAAAATTCATCTGTACACCAGTTCTGTCTTAATTCTGAAGTTTCGTAACTGCATCTTTATTAGTTTCGGAGGTATGATAGTCAAAAGAAATTAGCCAAATGGTATAACTATATGTTAATATTTGTTTCCCTGTAAAAAAAAAAAAAAAAAAAAACTACAAATAATATGCATTTTTTTTTTTTTTTTTTTTTTTTTTTTTTTTAAATACTTTAGCGAATCAAAGATTCAAAGTAACATATATCAGCCTTGCTCTCTTTAAACAATTTAACATCACTAAACATAATTTCAAATTAATAGAGTCTATATATCGTAATATATAAAAATTGCACTGCGTATCTCTAAGTAAACTTTGTCCCGCAATCATAAAAATCTATATATTTATGTCCATGGTGACCTGTAACAAGCCTATTCAATTTTACCTGAATCGAATGATTTGGTTAGATGCTAGTATACAAATATTTTGAGCCATTAGGCCATAATGAATAAGAATTATTTTTTGTGTTTTTATAACAGAATTACAAGTTCTACGAGCATGCATATTTTAAAATATACCATTACACAATCTGCAATTCATTCGACAGTAACACTATCTCAAAATTTTAGCTCAAAGGAATAAAGGAAGCGTTTAGAGGTTATGATGTACAATCATACACACACACATATATATAAATACATACGTACACATGCTCGTATATTACCGTGAAAATTTCAAGAATTAATTCAGGAAACCTCAAAACTTAGATGTACATTAAAATCTCACTGTCATGTTTTTTAATGTGTATAATCTTTTTCTTACATAAAAACATTGGTAATGTAATAAACATGGTGCTTTAAAATCCAATTTCAGTTTTAGATTAGTCATTTTTTTTTTTTTTTTTTTTTTTAATTAAATTACTTAAGTTCAGGTTTTCTTTACTTTTGATTCATTGACGTAAAATTTTTGTAATAGATAAATCAATAATCAAGATTTTCAATCTTTATTTTATTTTATTTTATTTTATTTTATTTTTTAATGTAGTTTACTATTTTATTTATCTATAAAATTTTAAATTCAATGTTTCTTTTACTAAAAAAAAAAAAGAAGAGGAAAAAGAAATTTATAACACAAATATTTTGCTTTTAATAATTAAGTAATAGTTTTAAATATATATATATAAATTTATTTTTTAACAGCTCCGTTCAGTTTAATCTGTAATTCAATAATAAGTTTTTTAAGACTTTTTGAAGCAATTTTTGAAGGGAAATGCTACATATATAAAGTAAAAAAAAAAAAACAGAAGTTACATTAAATAATTAAATAAGGAAGTTGATTATCTTTTAGTTCTAAAAACAAATGAACGCTGTTGCTAAGCGGTTTTTAGCCGACATCTGGTCATGTAGTTGATGATTCACCGAAATAATCGCAGATACATTTTGCTTACTCAGACAGAATTTTTTTTTTTTTTTTTTTTTTTTATGATGATATAAGATGTTTTCAGTATTTCAGTTGCACTTTTAAAAGATTCAACTAGAAAATTACAGCGAGCAAATATCAAACTGAAATTAGAAATTTATTTTATGTATACATTTTAGTGTGTAATATTTATTTTATTTATTAGCTGTAGTATTTTAGTGATTACACTTTTCGAAAATAGAAAAATGCATTTCTTTTTTTTTATTAAGAAAAAGAACCATTTGAAAAAATAAAAATACAGAGTAAGGATTAAATATCTCGAATACTTATTTTTAAATGAATACTGTTGTAAATTTACAGAGACTCTGGATAAGCATTTTAGAAGTAAACGAAATTATTTTACAGTGTGTTTTACTCTTTTGAAAATTATGTTACCATAATAATATTAATAATAATCCTTCGTGACACTGACACAACTTTCTCTTTTTCTGCAGTTTTTCTTTTTCTTTCTTTCTTTTTACTAGCTGGTTTTGCCCGCTTAAAATAAATAAATAAATAAATAACTGTTTTTCATATCATTTTAAGGAAAAAAAAAATTAAAGAATAAATAAATAAATAAAAACTCATGACCTCGCTGAAAGTATCTGCTGCCTACGGTGTTGTCTTTCCCATTTGTGCGTGTTGGGTTCAGGTTATCACGGACTGCAGCAACTTAATTTTTGGGCACTTCAGTTTTGGTATTTATCAGATAAATCGGGGAGCTGCTATTACCCCAAAACTACAATTTAAAAAAAAGACTGTAGCTCAGTATCAATTAAACATTTGAGTTATGACACCATGTATTTTATGACCCCGATCTCTCTACTGCATTACCATTTAATTTCAATTAGCACATTTTTTTTTTTTTTTCAAAAAAAAATTAAATAAAAGCAAATACATTTTAATTAAATTTAAAATTCAATACGTTTAAACTTTCCTATATATTACCATTTCTTTCTGATAAATACAATAAATATAGTATCATTCTCAAAGGAATTTAGGTATATATATGCATATATAAAATATATAATATAAAACAAATAATATAACAGTCGTGCTGCTAAGAAATGCGGACGATTAAAACTGAAAAATAAATTTAAGAAAATGAAAAAAAGAAAAAAAAAAGAGGGGAGGAATTAAAATTAGCAATTTGAAAATATCTTAGTGAAGTGTGCAGTCATCCAATCTATTAATTTACCAAAGTGTGCAGCTTTGCAATTAGAGCACGCACAAAAAAAAAACATTTCGCTTTAAAGTTTACATTTAAATTTAATGCATGTGTCTGTTAAATAAAAGTATCTGAAGCAGATGTATATTTAATACTTTTATATTTTTTTATGCAGCTACATTTATATTGAAGGAAGTTCTAATTGTTATGATTAAAAAAAAAAAAAAAAAAAAAAAATGCTCACAATTCGACAAGGAAAATAATAATAATAAATTCGACTCACAAAAAAGAAATTTAACAAACCCAACCTGAATTAAAAAGAAAAAAAATGCCAATTCAAATTGTTACAGAATGTAGATAGAAATGTACGTTTTATTATTAAAATTCGTTTAAAGAAATAATTTAACAGACAAATGTTTTCTGAGAGCTGTTTATTTATGATATATTCTCTGTATTGCATGCTTAAATCAAAATATTTATATTATAAATATTTCAATTACATTCACGTAAAAAATAAAATTATATCTGTTTATCTTAAATAAAGTTAAAAAAACATTATTGCAATTTTAACGCTTGTAAAGAAAAACATACCTATTCCTTTTCTTTTAAAAGTATATAATACATATGCAAAAACTTTTGTTTGAAAAAAAAAAAAAAAAAAAGAATTATTATTATTTATTTATTTATTTTTATTTTTTTTATGAAAATAGATTAACTTGATACTACATTGTTTTAATAATCCCAAATTTCTAATCACAGTCTTAGAATAAAGAACTTTTCAAAATAATATTTAAACATCAATAGAAAATCAAATTAAATATTGAATTACTTACTATATATGTGTTACTATGATATTGTTCCTATTATATGTATCCATCTATGCGAAAAAAACGTCCTTGCTGAGCAATAAACATTATGAAATGTGTGAAATGCGAGGGAATTCAAATCAACGGAAGTTTAACCGCAGCGCCCTCTTTTATATGCAGATATTTTGCCAGAGTTGGTTCGTCAGACCATCCTGTGGATTGAGGCCACAGTGAGACAAACATGCTTTTGGCCATGTGCACTTAGCTTGCATAAGGCCAGCTGTGTTGTGCCACTTCTGGGCCACCGCTATTTTCACTGACGGCAACCATTGTTGCTGGCAGCCACAAACGGCCCGCTGCTTAATCTACCCAAGGCAACCTGCAACTGATGGCAACTGCAGGATGCCAGCTATAGGCCATAACGTCCCAATCAGTAAAAGTTTTGCTGGGATTCTATGGGAAATTTTGTCCCATTATAATTCGTTAACTAATACATATTTTTAAATTCCGTTTTCACTTTCCGAAAATTCACAACTATTAAACAATTTATCGCTTTCTAAAAATTGATTTTTTTTTTTTTTTTTTTTTTTTTTTTAAGATTTCATTTCTAAGCTCAAAAACGAAAAATTTCACGTTGCGAAAATTCGTATTTTACAACCTCAAAATAAAATATAAAAATAAAAAATAATAATTTTTAGAAAGCGATAAACTGTTTAATAGTTAAAAAGTTTCTGAATGTGAAAACTGAATTTAAAAATATATATTAGCTAATAAGTTATAATGGGGCGAAATTCTCCATAGAATAACATTGGCTCTGGCTTCTGAGAACGATAAGTGGAGAGGCCTCTTAAGGCTGAATTCAACATTTTTAAGCTTGAAAATTATTATTCTTGGGATTAATATGCAAATCCGCATTCAAACTTTTTGGACGTGTGTAGGGGGGAGGGGGGGGGGTCAGCCTGAATTTGTGCAATATATTATTAGAAATTTCTATGTGATTGGTTTTCAAGAAATCTCAAATTCAAACTTGGAGAAAATAAAAAAGAAATAGCACTTCAACTGCATCTTCCTAATGAACTTGAACTACATTATTTTACTAATCAATTGCCCCAGCAAACAATGCTTCTATAGATATTCAATATAAGATTTATTGTTCTGATTTGTTTATTGTGTGTACATGTATGCAATCAGATTTATCATTATTTTTATTATTGAAAAATTTATATTGTGTCAGTTGCCTGATACCACTTTTGAGAGGGGGGGGGGGTCGTGAAAAGTTCAGCCTTTTTTTCTGTAAGCTTGCACCATGTCTGTATGAAGAAAAAGCCATAAATATATATATGAAGTATCCTTTTCCCCATGACCTGGTTTTCCCGCAACATTGGAACCTAAAGCTATTTGATTTCTCTTTGCCGTTCCTGAAAAACCAAGGCAGTTTAGTTTCTGTTTCCCGTGGCCAGCTGATCATGTGACGGAGCACCAGCACTTGAGAGGAAATGCGTGCTCATGACGTGAATGACGTCTTTCCGGAACGCGCGCCTGCTAACAGCATCGGAAGAGAGAAAGTTCAGAGTGCAGTTGACGGCCGGCTGAGAAGGCACATTTTGACGAATACTTGTTTAGACGATGTTTACGAGTGCCGGAGCTTGGTACTCTTTACGAACTTTGTGTTTCGACATAACTGAAAAGCGAACTAATAAGTGACATGTCTGTACCGCAAGTTGTTTTAATTGAACTATGCAATGAACATTCGATAATGCTTATTAGCATTCCTGTATATATGTAAATTACAATTTAATCTTTTATTAAATTTATAATTAGTAAATAAGTATTAGTTTTCTGTTTAACGCCTACAAAAGTGTGCCATCCCACAAGTCAGAAGTGGGATCAAGAATAAAATCTACTGGATAAAGAATAAAATCTACTTCATAAATGATAGAACGCGAATTTTAATTTTAATTTAGGGTTTGGATAGAACGCGAATTTTGATTTAAAGTAAATTTTGATAGAACGCGAATTTTAATTTCAAGTAAATTTGGATAGAACACTTTTTTTTTTAAGTGAACTTTTTTTTTAAGTGGAAGAACTGTATAAACATTTGTTGGACTGAACTTTTTTATTCTTAAACCATGATTCAACTAGTTGTGTGTGTTTCTACAAATGAGTGCCGACTACAACTATGTGGATAAACGAGTGATAAAGTGTGTGATAATACTTCGTGATCAACAGAAATGTTTACACCTGTGAAATCAGCTTAAACTTAAGCAACGAAGTATCTGCGAATTCTGTGATATAACCACGGATCAACGAGGGTTTTAAGGATTAAAAACAACAGCTATTTCTGCTCTTCTAAGGTACGTACATTTTATCTTCTTATAAAATGGTATCTCTGGGAGATATTCCCAAAATTGGTATTGCACTAGGAAAAGAAAAGTACAGCAAAATTAAAATTCTGCATCGGTTTCTCTTTAATGACGAAGGAGATCGTAAAAGCCGATGCAGAATAAAAAAATTTTCCGGCTTTAACTTTGTCGTAGATGATGAAAATTATATAAAGAAACAAAAATTTATCGACGAAAATTTTTCATTGAACGAATTGATTACTATTAGTAATGTATTAAATGTCCCTTTTGATGGGAGTAAAGATGAGTTAAGAGATAGATTGTTGCTGAATCTGTGCGATATAGAATTGTTAAAACGGGAAAATTCTGAAAATAATTCGGATGAGGAAGATTCGGAAAACGAATCGAACAGTGAATCCGAAAGTAGTGGCGATAATGATATTGAAAAAATTGACTCCTCTGTGCAATGCCATATCAGCAAAAATAAGTGTTATAATGATAGTGACAATGTTATTGATGATTATAATAAGGGTAAAAAAAGTATAAATTATAGTAATAATGTGAATAATGGATCACTTGGTGCAATTTCTTTCAATGATTTTGAAAATTCTATGTCAAAATTTAGCGGCGAGCCGCATGAGAACATAATTGAATTCTTTAATGAATTTGAAGAGTTATCTGAAATGTTTAATCTTAATGAACTACAAAAAATAATTTTCTGTAAAAGGTCTTTGAGCGGAAATGCTCTGTTATTTGTAAAATCCGAAAAAGGATTATTAACGTATAGGAAACTAAAAAATGCACTTATCGAAGAATTCAAGATCGAAATAAATTCTGCCTCCTTGCATGGCATTTTAAGTAAAAGGAAAATGAAAATAACTGAAACAGTTACAGAGTATTTTTTAAAAATAAGAGAATTAAGTAAAAACGGGCACATTGAAGATGCCGCGTTAATGCATTACGTGATCCAGGGAATAAACGATAAAAGTGAAAATAAACTAATTTTGTATGGGGCTAAAAATATTCGTGAATTTAAAGAGAAAATTAAGTTATATGAAATATATAAAAAAGATAATGAGAAAAATAAATTCAGATTTAATAAAGTAGATTATAATGTAAATCCGAAGCACGCAGCCTATAACGTACATGAAAAATTTGGTCCTAGAAATGAAGTAAATAATAAATTGTGTTATAATTGTGGTGAAAAAAATCACTTATCTAGAGATTGCCCTCATAAGGCCAAAGGCCTTAAGTGTTTTACGTGTAAGCAGTACGGGCATAAAAGTTCGGAGTGTCCAGGTTCAAAACCAGAAGTTGATGCACTGTGTATTAATGTAAATCAAAATATGAGTAAAATTATTCAAGTAAATGATGTAAATTTTATTGGAATTATTGATACAGGAAGTGAAGCAACATTGTTGCGTAAAAGTTCTTTTGATAGGTTGAGTGTAAATAAATTAAATTTAATAAGTACCACTTTGAGGGGGATCGGAAAAAGTTCTCTAAAGCCGTTAGACTCAATTAAAGTGAATCTCAAAATTGATGAATTACAATGTGAGACTGATGTTTATGTTGTACATGATGATTTAATTCCCTATGATGTAATCCTCGGTATGAATGTATTAATGTTAAGTGAAACAATAATTAATGAAAAAGGTATCTTTGTGAAAAATAAGTGTAATTCTCTAGAGGTAAATTTAGTAACATAGTAACAGTACTCCCTGTAGATAAATATCAAAGTGAAATTAAAACGAATGTTGTTGTTGATGCCCCTATGAACTGTAAGAACAAAAATTTTGAAAAATCCCTAGAAATAAATGAAACAGTAAATAGTGTTGAAAACAGTGAAATTTAAAAAGGAAAATAGTGATAGAAAAAATAGAAATGGATGCCATGAAGGCTCCTATTGCACGTCTACCCACACTGAATTCCTCAAATGGGGAATAACTTTAATAATGTGTCAGATATGAAAATTCTCAAAAATTTGTAAATAAGTCTGTTTTTATTTTGTGTTGCTTTTGTGTTTTTTTTTTTTTTTTTGTATCTTTTCAGTGTGATCGCCTGGAGGTCCAGTCGAGGAAGGATGGCCGAGTGAAGTATCCTTTTCCCCATGACCTGGTTTTCCCGCAACATTGGAACCTAAAGCTATTTGATTTCTCTTTGCCGTTCCTGAAATCCAAGGCAGTTTAGTTTCTGTTTCCCGTGGCCAGCTGATCATGTGACGGAGCACCAGCACTTGAGAGGAAATGCGTGCTCATGACGTGAATGACGTCTTTCCGGAACGCGCGCCTGCTAACAGCATCGGAAGAGAGAAAGTTCAGAGTGCAGTTGACGGCCGGCTGAGAAGGCACATTTTGACGAATACTTGTTTAGACGATGTTTACGAGTGCCGGAGCTTGGTACTCTTTACGAACTTTGTGTTTCGACGTAACTGAAAAGCGAACTAATAAGTGACATGTCTGTACCGCAAGTTGTTTTAATTGAACTATGCAATGAACATTCGATAATGCTTATTAGCATTCCTGTATATATGTAAATTACAATTTAATCTTTTATTAAATTTATAATTAGTAAATAAGTATTAGTTTTCTGTTTAACGCCTACAAAAGTGTGCCATCCCACATATATGTATATATATATATATATATATATATATATATAGAACATAACATGCATTTTTACGTATGTTAATTCAAAATTATATTTACAGAGCTGCCAACCAAATCCGGCAGATTGTTAGTACCGCCCCTCTGTATTTAAATATGCTAAAGTGAGAATATAATTTTAAGATTTGGCTTTTATTTCATGAACGTTTCTTCAAAAAGTTGTGCAAGATGATATATAAAAACATAGATATAGTAATATATATAGACAGGGCCTGATTATCCAAAAGGCTCAGGAAGCACGAGCTTCCTCTCTAAAATTTAAGAGGGGGCCCCATAAGGATTAAAAACATGGTCTTGAATTTTTTGTTTCATATTTTCACACTGAGATTGATTTTTTTCTGAGAAAGGTTACCTAAAACAAGACAAAACACTCACTATTTCGGGAAAAATCTATTATTTAACCTCAAAAATCTGAATGTTCTTAATTAAAAAGTTGTATGATTTTGATGTTCTGTGCAGAAACCACCCAGATGTATGAAAATAATAATAATAATAATAATAATAACAAACACACATTTTTTTTTTGGTCTATAGCCTTTTTATATTATAATATGTAACAGGAAAACCAGACTTTCCGAAATGAAAGGGGGCCCCGAAATGATGCTGAGCTTCCCCTAGCTTCAGAGCTTAATCGGGCCCTGTATATAGATGTATCATCCCCATGTTATCGAGCAAAAAATTTTTGATGCCGAAAAAAAGTTCTAAAATCAGCCATTAGAGAGTATTGAAAAAAAGAAAAATGAATTTGAAACTGTATCTGGAGTTGTTCATTTACCTTTAGTAAATAAATTATTCATAACTTTTATTTACAAAATTATCCGTGTGTATCCCTGTGTGTGATTTACTCGGGGAAAGGCAGCCATTAGAGTGACTTTTCCCGAAAAAAAAAGGTATCACTTTTCCCTCTCGCTGATTAATCTATGTCTTATTACTATATCTATGTATAAAAACTAGTATGATGTGGCCACCACATGACTTTCTTCTATAATCTATATAGTTTTACACAAAATTTAGTCAATAGTAGTTTCCTAGTTAACTACTACTATTATCAATAACTCATATTAATTTTACAACCACACGATTAAAATAATTCTCATTATGTACATTTATACCAAATTTTGACCTATACTGCCATGTTAAATAAAAACAAGGGTTAAAAATTTAGAAAAAATGTGATGACAGCACCACCTGTTGAGCGATTGATCCCCACATCGAATCAGCAACAGTTTATGTCAGGGTCTAACTAAATACCAAGTTTGGTTAAATTTCGTCCATTGGTTCGTGAGATACAGCGTCCACAAAATTTCTGATACACACACACAGACAGACATTTTCTATAAACAGTCGAATCGTGTTCATTTTATTTTTACTTTCTTTTATATTCAATAGAAGAAAGTATTGGATTCGTAAAAATTTTTGACCTCCGCTTTTTGATGGATTTAAACGTTTTGAGAGGTGTAGAACACGAATTGACCATTATTAGAAAATGTCTATCTGTGTGTGTGTGTGACATAAATAAGTGCCTATCAACTTATGGTAAAAATTGTCTCGACAGGTTGCGTTGCCATCCCGCTTTTTCTAAATTTTTAACATGGTGGTATAAGACAAAATTTTGTATATGTGCATAAAGAGAATTATTTTTTAATAATCATGAAATTTACAAGAATTATTTATAATACAGATAGTCAACTGGGAAAAAAATTGTATATGTGGGAGCATCACCTTCCCCCTGGGGGGGAAGTCACCTCTCGAGGAGAATAATTTTTCATGATGGGTATCTTTCAAAAGAGCTCGCCAATACTTTTAAAATGAATGGTTGAACAATCGATCTGCGATAATTTAAAATAAAGTTATCGATTTTTTTTTTTTTTTTTTTTTTTTTTTTCATTTTTAACAAACAAAATATTTTTTATTTTTTTTTTAATGTTATATCGAGAACAATAATGAACTTTTTTTGGATATTTAGTGTTATACTACTTCTCTAATAAGGAAATCGTATTGCATTTTCATGGAAGATCATTTTATTAAATAATGATTTTAATAAATTATTTTTAGTGAGTGAATTTGCATGGGAAAATATAGAAAAAAGTCATGTGGTGGCCACAACATTCTAGTTTTTATTATATAGTACTAATATACACTATTATATACTAATTTTTCATTTTATGTTTTTTATTTATAAGTGGTGCAATATGCCTGTAGAAGTAATTATGATGAAGATTGTAACTGTACAGATTGCCTCAAGTTGATGATATAAAGAAAGCTTGGATAAAAGCCATTCCAAAAATATCTACGTGTGAGTATTTCTTATATTGCTTTAATATAGATATATTTATTTTTTGCGTGACAGTTTTGTGAACATTTTCTAGTAAATAATTGATAAAAGTGCTTAAATATCCTTGAATAAAGTTTACAATAAACATTTCTTTCAATTAAAAATTCTTTTTCAGTTGATAGTTATTACCATCAGGGCTACCTCGAGTCCCGGCACAAGCTTATTCTGGGGGGGGGAGGGGGGGGCTTGCAGTGACAAGAGGTCTTTAGGTTGCAAAATTTCTGCTTATGCCTGTTGGGGGGCCCATTCCAGAAGGGGGTCCAAGGGAACTGCCCCAGAGCCCAGTTAAAGAGGGGGCTGAGGGGGCTGCAGCCCCGGGCCCAATGAACAAGGGGGCCCTAGATAGGGGCAAAAAACCCCAGTAAATAGAAACAAGTTTTTTTTTTTTTTTTTTTTTAAATTCTGTTTTTACAGTCAAAAATTAAATCCTTGATACTGTTATGTAAAAATATTTTAAAAAGACAAATTTTTGAAAATTTCTTTTAGTACTTAAACTTAAAAAAAAAAAAAAAAAAAAAATTAAGTATTTTTTAAAAATGCATTAACATTTGAAAATTTCAAAAGTCATTCAAGAGATGAGGGGGGGGGAGAACAATATATTTATTAATATCACACAATCAACAAATTGGGAAGAAAATCATATTTATTGAAAAATTATTTTTCCAACTGAGTGAAAATAATGCCTGGCCCGGGAGTCGAACCCCGAATCATTGACTTACAAGGTCAAAGCTCTACCAATTGAGCTATCTAGGCCGACAATTAAATGGGCATTACTCACTCAGACAACCTTTAGGCAGAGCAACTGGTCTATCATGTAGATAGCTCGACAGAATAAGCCGCAGGTAATGGAAAACAACATTAAACAATGGGAGGAATAAATACATTTATTAATATCACACAATCAACAGATTGGGGAAAAAAATCATATTTATTGAAAATTTATTTTTCCAACTGAGTGAAAATCAAAGATCCGGGGTTTGACACCCGGTCCAGGCATTATTTTCACTCAATTGGAAAAATAAATTTTCAATAAATATGATTAAAAATTCACCGATACATATTTATGATCATATG
Source organism: Salticus scenicus (assembly GCA_963930645.1). Lineage (NCBI taxonomy): Eukaryota > Metazoa > Arthropoda > Arachnida > Araneae > Salticidae > Salticus > Salticus scenicus. The sequence continues at coordinate 234,201,374 of OZ005653.1, read as the reverse complement.
ATTAAAAACGAGTTAAATGAGATTTTTCCAAATATGTTTATTGCATTAAGTATTTATTTAACTCTACCAATATCAAATTGCGAAGGCGAGAGAGCAAACTCCAAATTAGAGAGAGTTCTATCTCTTCGAAGAACAAAAATGCAGCTGAATAAGCTGCAATGTTTGGCTATGCTGTGCTCAGAGCACGATTTAACAAGCAACCTGGATTTTAAAGATGTAATTGAAATTTTCAGCGCGGCAAAGGCTAGGAAGAAGCCAATTTCATTTTTTTATTCTGCAAAGTATATTCATTAAAGTTTTTGATGCAATAACTTTTCCTTTGGTTGGTGAGTTAGATTCTTTTGTTGTTAATATTTTTTTTCTGTTTTAATTAATCTTTTTGCAAACAGTTTCAGAGTTTATTTAAATGTAATGAGAATCTTATTCTAACATGACCATATTGTAAAATTTTATCTAATGATAAACATTCATATTAAAGAAAAAGAAAAAAGTTTGTGTGTGTTGGGGGGGGGGGGGGGGGGGCTCCGCTATTATCACAGCCCCGGGCCCTTAAATGGGTAAACTGGGCTCTGAACTGCCCCGCATGCCCTGGCGTTAATCAGGGCCTGATTACCATCATGATTATTATTATGTGTCTTGTATTTTTATTATGTTTTGTATTACCATATTATTAATACATTTAAATTGTATTCTCTACAATGTATTAATTTGTATCAATGTCACATAGTTTTCTATAATAATAATTGAAATATATTATTGAATTACCTTTAAATAAAATTTTACAATTAACTGCGAAAAAATAGTTCTTGAAAGGATTTTAAATACCTTAGTAAATTGTATTACTAATAGAATTAGAAAATAATAATTAACATCATTGTTCTTCTGTTAAAATTATTAATTTCTTGTTAAAATTTCCTTCAATTTATTTTATTCACATTAATATCTGCTAATCGCATTTTTACTCCATTACCCTACTACTGTAAGTAATGGAAGCGTTATATTCGGTCGAAAAATTCGATATCGAGTTTTTCCTGATTTACACGTTTTCAGGTCTCATCAGTCAAAAAAAAGTAGTTTTTGTCAATTGGTCAGTGTGTGTGTGTATGTATGTGTGGAATCGTCTGGCTACCATATCTCCGAAACTAATAATGATAGAACTACGAAACATTGGAATTGAGACAGGACAAGTGTACAGATGCGTTTTCCAAATTTTGGTGAAAATTGGAAAACCGGAAGTGGGACCGTAGGTCCGTATCTCAAAAAGACACTATATTAGATGTCCTGTCGAATGACATAGTTGGTTAGTTCAAGAAATTGATAGGTGCCCAGTATAAATAACTCAATTTCAGGTCTCGCAAGTACATTCCTTTAAAAACGGCTGTATGGATTTTTTTCAAACTCGCCATATTAACTCCCTTTTAAGTATACTTTTATATGTAATTATTGTTTTTCTGTCAATAATTGAGTATGCCAAGTTTCGGTAAAAGTTGGTATCTCAAAAACGGTTCTAATGATTTTCTTGAAAATTGTTACATAAATCCATTTTAGATATCCTTTCTCATGTTTACGTGGTTATTACAGGAAAATTAAATGTCATCCTAATTAGGTAGGTCAGTTTTATTAGATCTCGAAAATTGGTGTGTCAAAAAATAACTCTATCACTTTTTTCTTGTTTTTTAACTCACTATGTAGGCTCTGTTTCACATGTTTATATATATATATTATCAGCTATCTCTTATGGAAAATTTGTCAGGTGTCTTCTGCATTAGGCCGATTTTATGTCTTCTGATCACATTATTTCTAAAAAATGCATATAATATCTGTAATAGTGGGTAATGGAAGTCGTGTGGTTGTTTCACATCAGATTTTTTTACATACAAACATACATTTTGATACAAGATTATTCATATTTAAACAAAAATGTAAAATCATAAACATATCATAGATTACCAGACTTTCCAATATTAAGAGCATTTTTGTGCTTCCTTGTATTAAAAATTCGAGGTTGCACATACCAGAGACAAAGAGTACACTAAAATTTCATTCGTCTAAAAAACTTTTATCATGATTAAAAAAAAAAAAAAATCTAGTGTGAAACAACCACAAGACTTCCATTACCCACTATTACACGCATTATATGAACTTTCTAGAGATATTATATTCATTTTTTAGGAATTTTCAAGTAAGAGAAACTTGATAGAAGTGTAAAGACATAAAACCGAGTTTCCTTAGCGAGTTAAAAATTAAGAAAAATTATGAATTATATTTTTAAACACCAATTTCCGAGATCTAAAACTGTGACCTAATCAGAATAACCTTAATTTTCCTGTAATAACCACATAATACATGATAAAGGGTATCAAAAAGGAATTTATGTAACAAACTTCAAGAAAGTCGTTAGAGCCGCTTTTGAGATACCAACTTTTACCAAAACTTTGGCATGCTCAATTATTGACCGGAAAACATTAATTATATAAAAAAGGGTATTTAAAAGGGAGTTAATATGGCGAATTTGAAAAAAAAAATCGCTATATAGCAGCACCACCTGGGGAGTGGTTGACACTAAAAGTTGACAGACACTCATTTAGGTTAAGGTGCATTAACATAAATTTATATGCAATTTTGCGCAGTAGTTCCTGAGATATAGCTTTCCCTGAAATTGCGGGAATCGTATAGCAGCGCCACCTGTCGATCATAAGCATTCATATTGAATCAGCATAATGTCTCCTAATGGCCTTCTCTTATATCAAGTTTTCATTGCTCATACGCAATAGAATTTGAGATATATCTTCTCCTTAAATTGTAGTAATCGCTGTATAGAAGCGCCACCTGTTGAGCGGTTGGCACCAAAAGTTGATAGGCATTAATTTAGCTCAAGGTGCATCTACATGTCAATTTATATCCAATTCTGAACAGTAGTTCCGAAGATACAGTTGCCGCAAAATTTTTGTCATACACACAGATATTTTCTAAAAATAGTCAAATCTTGTTCCAGATCTCTCAAAACGTGAAAATCTGTCAAAAACCGGAAGTCGAAAATTTTTATGAATCCAATACTTTTTTCTATTGAATATAGAAGAAAGTTAAAAAAAAAAAAGGAAGAAGAAGAAAAAGTATTTGAGCAATTAGCTGTGAGTGATTAAACATAAATTTTTTGAATGAGTTGGGTTTTTTTTGCGTCTTAAATTTTGTTTTCACATAACAATTTTAATTTTAGCAATTAATTAAAACTTCTGTTGTTCTTATATTGTTGTTTATAGAAACACAATCATTTCATATTAATTGTTTTTAAATCTAAAATTATGCTTAAACTTCTTTATATTATTTTCTTATTTTAAAATTACTTTGCATTAAAGCAACATACATGCTATTCTTTAGTTTCTTTTTTTTTTGTATTCAGTAGAAGAAAGTATTGAATGCAGAAAAATTTTCAATTTCCGGTTTTTGATGGATTTACACGTTTTGATCATTTTTAGAAAATGTCTGTCCATCTGTGTGTGACAAAAATTTTGTGGTGACTGTATCTCAGGAACCACTGGACGAAATTGCATGTAAATTTATATGCAGATGCACCTTGTCATATGTTAGTGCCTATCAACTTTTGGTACCATTACAGAGCAGGTGACGCTACTATATATTGATTTTCTCAAATTCAGGAAAGGCTATATCTCAGGAACAGCACAGAATTGCATATAAAATTATATGTAGATGCACCTTAACATAAATTAGTTTATGCCAACTTTTTACATCAATCGCTCAAAAGGTGTCGCTGCTATACAGCGATATTCGCAATTTAAGGGAAAGCTACATCTCAGGTTGTATTGCGTACAATAGATCTAAACTTAATATATGAAAAGGTTATTTTGAAGCATTATGTTTATTAAATTGGATTTATATATATATACGCAACTTTATTGTAAAGTTGCAAAAAGTCCTCGTATTTTCTAAGGTAGTAACATAATACATGCTACAGTTTTTTTTTTTTTTAACAGGTTTCTGAGAAACATTTCAAGAAATCGGATGTAGAATATGAAACTTTTGCCTATGATGAAAAGAAATTTTGTGTTCCTTTACATCGTCCGTGTTTGAAAGCAGGTGCTATCCCATGTATTTTTCTGGATTGTCTATTAATTTGTCCTCGCAAGACAATATCAAGAGTGAGTCCTACTGAAAAGCATATTTCAAGGGATGATCGTGAAAGATAATTTTCAAATTGAAGATCGTGAAAGATCATTTCATAATTATAAATATTATCTGTTAAATTTGTTTATTTTATGATGTGTTAAAATGTAATTTTATAATTTTTCATATAATCAAGATTGATGCTTAATAAACTTGCTTTATGTAAATTGTTTTTTTTTTTTTTTTTCGTGTGTGTGTGTTTGCGCGTGCGCGTATGTGTGTGAATTTATTGTAGTGTTTTTAGCTTTATAATATTGTAGTGATATTAAGCAATTAAAATTTTGGAGAGATGTGAGAATTTGAGTACTGTAGTAAAATTTATAAATAAGTACCCCTTTTTACACATGTTAAGAAACAGTCTATAAACAAAAATTATGCTTAGTCACGCCAGCTCATATTTTATATATTGCAAAGAATTTCAGCTGTATCAAAAATCTCAGTTCTCTGTTATACATAAAGGATAACTTTTCACCCCAAAATTGTGTGTTGCCTGTCAAAAGAGTAAATATACACATTATATATAATTTAAGACACTTTATTATTTATTATTTAATCCAACAAAAATAAATTAATAGATAAAAACTATTTTAATTATTGTTTATTTATTTAGTGGAAACTATATTTTACTTAACTGCAACAATATTGGTATATCATAACCTTTATGGTTAGATACCATTTAAGTATTTATGTCATAATGTAAATTTTTGAATGTCATAAAGTAATCTGTTAACAAATTTGGAGACTGTAAAATTCAAGACCCAGTAATTTTAAGAAACTTTTATGGATTATGAGCAGGAATTTCATATTATACAATTGAATAATATTTTTTTAAAAAAAGCACTAAAGCATGATTTTTTTTTTTTATCTTAATAATGGTCATAGGAACCTAAATGAAAATTTAACAGCAAATAAATTTTGGGGAAGTTTCTATTTTTAATAAATTCTGTTTTGTTCAAAATAAAAATCTTAAATTTCTCTCTATATATGTATATGTGCTTTACTTTTCTCAATTTTATTTATTTATTTTATTTTTTAAATTGGGGGGGGGAGATTGATACATATATATTTTTAAAATTATCATAGATCTATGTTCAACCATTAGTTTTAAAGGTATTGACGAGTTCTTTTGAAAGATACCCATACTAAAAATTTACTCTTACAAGAGGGCGGAAGCGATGCGCTTACATATACAATTTGTTTAGCTGGTTGACTCTTGCTACTATAAACATATTTATTTAATTTCATATTAAAAAGTCAAAAATAATTTCCATTATGTAAACTCATGCGAAACTTTTTCCTATACTACCTATTAAAAAATTCCGCAAAAACGCGATGACACCACCACATGTTTAGTTGTTGATCCCCAAATGTAATCAGCACAATATAGGTCAAGGTCAAACTAAATATCAAGTTGAATTAAATCATGTTCATCGATTCGAAAGATACAGTATCCAGATAAGTTCATCAAAAACTGGTGTTCAAAAATTTCAGGAATCCAGTACTTTGTTCTTGTGCATGTAAAATAATATTAACTTTTAAAGTTTTTTATTCCAATAATTTATTTCCCGTTATTTGGATATTTTTTTACATGATTATTTTATTTGCTTTTTATTTTATTTTTTAACTATATTAGATATGCCTCTTAATATTACATAGTTATTTATTATTTTATCATTGTCCACTGAAATTAAATATGGAAAGAATTCTGTTCGTAAATATCGGAAAACTTGAAAAATTCAGTTTTAAAAAATATAACATTTCAAACTTTTTTTTTTAAGGGGGGGGGGGCGAGTAAGAAAGCATCTTTATAATCTCTTTTAGAAAATAAGTTATTTTCATTTGTAAATGGAACGATATTGCCATTGGAGTATTCTTGTTTGTTTTTTAACTGGTTTTAAATTCAGAAATTTTTGCTAAATCCAATCATCCCTAAATTATTCAAATGATTTTAAATAAAGCAAGTTCAATATTGTAGTTGCGAAAATTTGCTTCTGTTACTACATTCAATTTTTATTTTTATGAAGAAGAAAGGGAAAAAAATCGCAGCTGACACCAAACAAAACGCTCACAGCCGGTGATGATAATGTTCGCCTGTCTGTGATGACGGCAGCCATAAGGCTCTGCGCTCTAAGTTAGTAGACGGAAAGTGGGATTCCAGGAGGCGTACGCTGACCCAGTCGTTCGGTGTTTTCCGTGGTTTTCTCTGAAACTTGCGTAAAATACGGAGTAGGACCACTTAGAAAGACCCCCCCCCCCCACGGAGGGCAACGCTCCAATAGGCCTAGGACTCTCGTGATGTCAATCGGCCTTAATATGCAACACCAACACACAATTGATCCCCGAACTTTCATTTCTTGAACATGTGTGCGAGATAAATGCATGTGTTAATGATAAATAAATGTAGGGAAGGAACTAAAATAAATGTAAGAAGTTTTAAACCAGCGAATTCTTTGTTTCACTAGGTTTGTTAAATTTCCAGTATTCATAGCTGCTAACTATTTTAATTGATTCAGGAATTTTGTTAGTACCGCCCTTTTTTCAAATCATATTTGAAGAGTAATTGCCTTCATATTTAATTGTAATTACATGCTAATGAAAATTACTGTAGAAAGAATATGGTACGAAGAAAAGGGCGAAGCATTCCGTAATAAATTGAAAAAGTTGGCAGCTATGAGTATTTTATTCCAAATGATAGACAAGTAATCTTTTTCAGAAAAGTTCTTTAAATGTCTTTCCAATGTTGAACATCTTGAACGGGGAAAAAAATTAAACGATTACAAAAGTAATGAGGTTAAGACTAACAACAATGCTTTTTCAAAAGCCCCTGCAAACAAGTATGAGGCCACTTCCTCATGAAATATGAGGGATTTTAATCTATTAAATTTTTTTGATTAATCTCTCTCAAATATTATGAGACAGGCTAGTCAAATATTTTTTTTTTTCGGGCTAAAATTTCTCCACAAATATTATGAGGCAGCTTAGTCAAATAGAGACTAGTTTTCCTTTTCAAATATTACCAGACAGATTAGTCAGGTAAATAGTCTTGACTATCCTGCCTCTTCAGATATTCATTGAAAATTGACTAGCTTGCTTCGTAAGATACCTGTTGGCTGCTGACTAACCGTCTTAATCAAGTGCAGATTCTGACTAACTTGCCTTGTCTGGCAACTGCGGTTGTTGACTAACCTTCCTGGTCAGATAATTATGATTATCGACTAGCCTTCTTTGTCTAATAATATTAACCTTCCTAGTCTGGAGTAGTGTTTTGGTGACTAGTTTAGCAAGTACACTTTTTAGTTTTGGAGACTAGTTCAGCAAGTACACTTTTCAGTTTTGGTGACTAGTTCAGCAAGTACACTTTTTAGTTTTGAAGACTAGTTCAGCAAGTACACTTTTCAGTTGCGGTGACTAGTTCAGCAAGTACACTTTTCAGTTTTGGAGACTAGTTCAGCAAGTACACTTTTTGGCTAGTCAGTTATTTTGGTTAGTCAATTCTGTATTGTCAGCTGAGCATTTTGGCAGGTCAATGTGACCAATTTATTTTTCTGTGTGTACCATGATGAATGTAGGCGATTTTCATCTTAGAGAAAACTAAAAGTAAATATCCAAAGAAACACAGTTTAACTAACATCTTAAAAAATGCGTTTTCATAATCGTTATCTTTTGCATCAAGTTTCGTACAGTTAAATGTCATAGAAGTTGAAATATAGTATTTCCGTTCTCAGGAAAAACTGCACTATAGCAGCGCAACCTATTGGTAGATATACATCCAGATTGAATCGGCATAATGTCTCATAATGTCTTTCTCACATATCAAGTATACAGGTATTGTTTGATTATACATATTAGAACCTGAAATATAATCTTCCCTTAAGCTGAGAAAATCGCTGTATAGAAACGCCACCTGTTGAGCAGTTAGTACCAAAAGTTGATTCGCAATAACTTATATCAAGGTGCATCCACATATAAATTTTTATACAATTTTGCGCAGTAGTTCCTGAGATATAACCCTTCCTTAAACTCTGAAAATCGCTGCACAGCAGCGCAACCTGTTGAGTAGTTCACCCTAAAAATTGGTAAGCACTAACATATGTCAAGATACATCTACATATCTTAATATATATAAATCTCGTGTCACAATGTTTGTCCTCAATGGACTCCTAAACCACTTAACCGATTATAATAAAATTCGCAAACCATGTGCAGTTTGATCCAGCTTGAGAGATAGGATAGTTTTTATTACAAAAACTCGACCCCAAGGGGGGGAGGGTGGCAAAACAAGATTTCACAAAAAAAAAAAAAAAAATAGAAATGCAGTTAGACCGTTCAGAATTGGTACAAATACGTTTTAGAGGCCTACAAATCGAATGAGGATATTTTCGAAGTGTAAAGTTATTAGGAGTGGCGGGAAAGGGGGCGGAGGGGCAAAAAACAAAAAAATAGAGTTAGGTCTTTCAAAATTGGTAGATAGCGGTTTTGGTACCTGCAAATTAATTGCCAATATTTTCGATTTTGTAAAATCATTAAGAGGGGTGGGAAGGGGGACAGAGGGGCAAAAAAAAATAAAAATAGAGTTAGACTGTTCAAAATTGGTACAGATAGGTTTTAGAGGCTTGGAAATCGAATGAGAATATTTTCGAAAGCGTAAAAGTATTTGGGGGAACGGGAAGGAGGGCGGAAGTAAAAAATATAAAAATAGAGTTAGATCGCTCAAAATTGGTACATAGAAGTTTTTGATACCTACAAATCGATTGCGGATATTTTCGAATTTGTCAAATTATTAGGAGGAGTGGAAAGGGGGGGGGAGAGGGGCAGAGGAGCAATAAATAAAAACGGAGTTAGATCGTTCAAAATTGGTGCATAGAGTTTTTGATACATACAAATCGATTGCGGATATTTTCGAATTTATAAATTTATTAGGAAGGGCGGAAAGGGGGGCAGAGGGGGAAAAATTAAAATAGAGTTAGATCGTTCAAATTTGTGCATAGAGGTTTTGGATACCTACAAATCAATTGCAAATATTTTCAAATTTGCAAAATTATTAGAATACACGGGAGGTGGATGGCAAAGGGGCAAAAAAATAGTAATAAGAGTTAGAGTGTTGAAAATTAGTATCATTAAGTTTTAAGGCCCGATAAATCGATTGCGGATATTTTCAAAAGTATAGAATTATTAAGAAGGGCGGGAACGGTGGGCGAAGGAACTCGCTTGCCGTGCGAACAGGTATAGGCTGCCGCAGGGAGTGTGGGTCCAGGCAGATTATTCCACCGATGAGAGAAGAATTTTTTCTATTTTATATCATTTCACTTTCGATAATATAGGGATTCATTATGAGTGTCGAACATAAATGCGCGCGCGCAGAGCACAATGGGATCTCGATGCGACATTTTTCTCGATCAGATTTTTTTCTCTTTTCACATGATAAAAATTAATGCAATTTTGAGAATTCTTTAGTGAATCATTTAAAAATAGGGACCTGCGAAGCGGGCTAAGCCTTCTAGGATCAAGGATGTTATCAAGGACGGTCTTTATTCGTAAATAATAATTTGAATATATTGAATATTTTACTACAATATAAACCAACGTATAACATAGCCACAGCAACGCGTGGTCGGGTCTGCTAGTACATTTATATGCAGTAGTTCCTAAGATATAGCCTTTTCTTAAACTGGGGAAATCGCTGCATAGCAGAGCCACCTGTTGTGTGGTTGCCACCAGAAGTTTGTATTGTAGGCACTAATTTATATCAAGTTGCATCAATATATGACTTTATATGCAATTTTGTGCAGTAGTTCCTGAGGTATAGCCTTCCCTCAAATTGAGAATATCGCTGCATAGCAGCACCACCTGTTGATCGGTTGACAACAACTGTTGATAGACACTAATTTAGATCAAGGTGCATTTACAAATAAAATTATATGTAATTCTGTGCAATAGTTCCTGAAGTACAATCGCCACAAAATGTTTGTCTCGCACACACAAACAGATATTTTCTAACAATGCTTAAATCGTGTTCTGAACCTCTCAAAACATATAATTTCACCAAAAACCGGAAGTCAAAAGTATTTACGTATCCAATACTTTCTTCTATTGAATACAGAAGAAAGTAAATAAGAAAAGTTATGCAAAAGAAAACTGCTGAAAAGTCATTATATATATATTTACTTTCTTCTATATTCAATAGAAGAAAGTATTGGATTTGTAAAAATTTTCGACTTCCGGTTTTAGACGGATTTACACGTTTTGTGAGTTCTAGGACACGATTTTACCATTTTTAGAAAATGACTGTCTGTCCGTCTGTTGGTGTGTGTGTGTGTGATAAAAATTTTATGGCAACTGTATCTTCTAAGCTACTGCTCAGAATTGTATATAAATTTATATAAATTATGCTGATTCAATTTGAATGCTTATCGGCCGACAGGTGACGCTGCTAGACAGCGATCTCCGCAATTTAAATGAAGGTTATACCTCAGGAACTAATGCACAGAATTGCATATAAATTTGTATGTGCATGCACCTTGACGTGAATTAGTACCTGTCAACTTTTAGTTTCAACTGCTCAACAGGTGGCGCTACTACACAGCGATTTCTGCAATTTAAGGAAAGACTATATTTCAGGTTCTATTGTGTATAATCAATCAAAACTCGACATGTGAGAAGGCCATTATGAGGCATTATGCTAATTCAAATTGTATGCTTATAGACCAATAGATGGCGCTGCTATACTGGAAATTTTCTCGATAATGGGAATGCTATATCTCAACTTGTAGGTAGAGATGTGAGCAGGGAAAAAACCCGAGTTTAAACCAGGGAATAAACCCGGTTTTTTGGGAAGGGAATTTTCAAAGTTTCCAAAACAAGGGAATTTTGAATGTTTTCAAAAGTTACGAATTTAGCAGTTTTTTTTTTTTTTTTCCTGAGATTAGAGATGTTCTAAGCCATCCATTCCACATTTAACTTATTTTTATATTCTTTCAAATTTTAAAAAGTGCTTTAAATGTTTACAAAATTAAAATGTACTAGTTCCAAATTTCATTAAATAACAGATTTATTTTCTGTTATTGCCGTGTATTTACATCTTCGTTCTGACTGTATACACACTGAGTTCAGTATAACACTTCTTATTTATGACAACCGGAGCTCATCGTGTTTTAGTTGTACATCTATGAATGTAAATCTTTAATATTTTATTTCAAAAACGTTTCAAAATAATCTGCGTTCACTAAAATGATCAATAATATTACACTGCAAAATAATATTTCAATTAAAATTGCAAGAATATTTATATGGTATAAATGAATAAATAAAAAACAGCCAAATTGCTAATTCTTAGCTATTGAATATTTTATGTATTGATTTATGCATTCAAAAATTATTGCTTGAAATTTTAATAACCGAAGAACTGATGTTCGATTTTGTTTCTCGTGCTCTTTAACTGATTATAACAAAATTTCATCAATTTATGCGAAATTTAGTTCAAAAAATTTTGACAAAATTTCGTAAATTTTAATGTATTTTTATCATGATTTAATTTCGTTCTATTTTTTATAGGATATTTTACAAGGATATTCACAAAAAAAAAAAAAAAAAAAAAAAAGAGGAAGGTCTAAATGTTATTTAAACTGTAGGCAAAACTTTATTATTCATAACTGTTAACAACGTAAATGTTTAATTTTTTACAATTTTTTGTGAAATAGTTATATAATTTTCGACATCACTTTCATTTAATTGAGCAGAATAAAAGTGATATTGAAAGAAGTTCTTTGTGTGCTTAAAAGAAGTGAAATTAAATCTAATTTGTTAAATTAGTTTCTTCCCATCAAAGTTTCCAAAGTTTCCAAAGTTCCCAAAATTCCTGGTTTAAACCCGAAAATCCCATGTTTATTCCCCTGAATCAAAATTCCTGGGTTTTTTACATCTCTACTTGTAGGGCATATAACTGTGCGAAACTTGATATGTGAAATAACCGTTATAAAAACGCATTTTTTAAGATGTTATTTTTAGACAATAAAACTATCTTTCTTTGGATATTTAGTGTTAGTTTTTGCTAAGATGAAAATCATTTTCATTCATCATGTTAGATAATTTTAATCAATAATATTTTAATAAATTATTTGCCCTCAGTGAATTTGTATAGGAGAGTATTGGAGAATGTCTTGTGGTGGCTACAATATATTAGTTTTTTAATTAAAAGAAATAAATTGCTGGAATCTATATCTATAAAGGAAGATCTCCTGACTGACTTGCTTGCTCGCTCAGAAATGTCCAGTCAAACTAATGGAGATACAGATGTGGAATTTTATGAGATTATTTCTTTAGTGACGTGATTAAGAAGCTATTTTTTAAAGTTTCCCCTTAAACGGTGTGGCAAAAATTGTTTCTTGCATTTCCCATCATATCTCAATCAAAGAAAACTCGAAAAAAAAAAAAAAAAAAAAAAAAATATATATATATATATATATATATATATATATATTCTAAAACCGGATATCCGATGATATTTCGGGTATAGAGCAGGCGCACGCGACGTCACATCAATAAACATTGACAGCTGATCCCGCACGTGCTTTAGAATGTAGGCAAAAGGTGGGATAAAGCACCATTGCTTAACGTTACAAGCTTAGCTATGTACTTCCATTTCTCCAATATTTTGAACATGCTTTACATTTCTGCTAAGATTTAACTATTTTTATAGCTTGTTATATAAACGGATGAATGTATATGGATGCTTTTAATAGAAAAATTTATATTCAAATACTTTTAATATATCAATATTTTTTCTATGGGAGATTAAAAAAAAAAAAAAAAAAAAAACTATTATTAATTAAGAATTAATATTTATAATAAGAATAAATATATAATAAGAATTAGATACTATATAATAAGAATTATTTAATATAAAAATATAATTAAAAATTATTGCATTTATTAAAAATCAAAATGTTTAATAATAAAATTTATTTTTTAATAAAATTATTTGAGCTTTTAATCGAAAAATCTATTTCTAAGTACTTTTAATATAAAAATATTTTATTCTATGGAAGATTATAGAAAAAAAAAAAAATAAAGAATTATTTAACATGAAAATATAATAAAAAATGATTGCATTTATCAAAAATCAAAATGTTTAATAATAAAATTAATTTGTTTAACAGAATTATTTCAACTTTTAATTGAAAAATCTATTTCTAAATACTTTTATTATAAAAATATTGTTTTCCTAAAAAAAATTAAAGATTTAATAAATCAAATAATAATAGTAATAATAATAATTTAAAAATCTAATTTAACTAATATATATATATATTAATAATTAAAATAGCTGAGAATGTTTAGTATTATTTTTCGGCTTTTGGTAGAAAAATGTATATTAAAATATTTTTAATGTTAAAAGATATTATTTTTTTATGAACGATAATAATAATAATAATAATAACCAAGCCTAGTTTAAAAAAATCATTCCTTAAAATATTCTAATTAAAAAATAATAATTTATTTATTAAAAATATAATTTTTTATAATTATATTTGTTGAAATTATTTAAACTATTTTTTTGACTTTTAATTAAAAGACCTATTTCAGTAGCCGAGCAAGTTCTGCTCTCCAAGCTGTTAGCTTGGTGCTGGTATTTGGGAATAAGGCCGATTGACTACTCTAGGGTCGTAGGCCTGAGGGGGAGTGTCTTCTGTGAAGGTCTTCCTAAGTAGTCCTAGCCCGTATTCACGCACGTTTCTGAGAAAACTACGGAAATCTCCGGAAGGCTAGGCCGACGAACGCTACCTGGGATCGAACCTGACATCACACGTCTAGCAGTTTTGAGCGCAGAACCAATCGGCCACTGGTGGGCTAAGCGGTTCTGCGCTCAAAGCTGGAATATTTCATTGTTTAATAAAATATTCCAAATAAAAAAATAATTCATTCATTAAAAATATAATTTATTATAATTAAGTTCATTGAAATCGCTGAATAAAATTATTTGGATTTTCAATTGATAAGCCGAGCAGTTCTGCTGTCCAAGCTGTATACAAGAAGTGTTGGGTTCGATCCCAGGTTATGATCGTCGACCCCTATGTTCTCAATCGGCTTTAATACCTAAACTACCACCACCAAATTATTTTTAATGTAAAAAGTTATTTTAATCAATAATTATATAAAAAATAATTAATAATATATTACAACTAAAAACTACTATAATTATCAAAAATAGTTTTTTAATAATGAATTTAGATCAAATTACTTAATATTACTGATAAGGCTTTTAATAGAAAAAGTATTTCAAAATATTTTGTAATAAAAAAAGATATCTTTTGTCATGATTATAGAACATAGAACCAATTAAAATTATTATTATTTAAATAATGTAAAAGATAAAAATTTACTATAAAATCTATACAACTTAATTAATTAAATTAGCCGAGCTTTCTCAATACTACCCTTTAGGCTATTATTCGAAAAATGTATTTCAAAAGACATTTACTTAAAAAGGTTTTTTTCTATTAATTATTACTGAAACATATTAAAAAGTATTTAATTAAAAATTATAATTGAAAACTAATTTAATTATAAAAAATAGAGTTTTAAATAATTAAGTTAGTTGAGTTTTCTTTTCACTATTCTTTGATTTTTTTTTAGCTGTTTTTTTTTTTTTTTTAAATAATTTTAAGGTATATATATATATTTAGTTATTATAACAACAACAAAAAAAAAAAAAAAAAAAAAAAAACTATGTTTTTTTTTTTTTTTTTTTTTTTTTTTTAAGCTATTGTATAGCTTTTATCGCGGGCTTTGAGCGCGGCGACCGAATCAAAAAATTCCGTAACGAAAAAAAAGCCTAACACAGTTCGGCAGACTTCGGCTGTACGAAGCTCGCACGGATCGAGACGAGCTGCTCCGAAATCGGACGAATACGTAAGCAGCTGTTTGTGAGAAAGTATATAGGTGTATTGGTATCTATCATCTATGTACAACAGTGAATAGCTGTACGCGTAAAATTTGTGTATAAAGTAGATCAGATAAAACTTGAATATCCCCATTCGACTTACAGGCCTTTAAAATCTATTAAATACCTTTTCTCTATTAAAATTTGTTTTCTTATCGGTCACCACGCTCAAAAAGTGTAACTTGAATTAATATCAAAGAAAAAACTTGAATATCCCCATTCGATTTGCAGGCCTTTAAAACCTATTAAAATACCTTTTCTCTATTAAAATGTGTTTTCTTATCATTATTGTTATCTTATTCATTAATATCAAAGAAAAACCTTGAATATCCCCATTCGACTTACAGGCCTTTAAAACCTATTAAATACCTTTTCTCTATTAAAATTTGTTTTATATCGGTCACCACGCTCAAAAAGTGTAACTTGAATTAATATCAAAGAAAAAACTTGAATATCCCCATTCGACTTGCAGGCCTTTAAAACCTATTAAATACCTTTTCTCTATTAAAATTTGTTTTCTTATCCGTCACCACGCTCAAAAAGTGTAACTTGAATTAATATCAAAGAAAAAACTTGAATATCCCCATTCGACTTGCAGGCCTTTAAAACCTATTAAAATACCTTTTCTCTATTAAAATGTGTTTTCTTATCATTATTGTTATCTTATCATTATTGTTATCTTATTCATTAATATCAAAGAAAAACCTTGAATATCCCCATTCGACTTACAGGCCTTTAAAACCTATTAAATACCTTTTCTCTATTAAAATTTGTTTTATATCGGTCACCACGCTCAAAAAGTGTAACTTGAATTAATATCGAAGAAAAAACTTGAATATCCCCATTCGACTTGCAGGCCTTTAAAACCTATTAAAATACCTTTTCTCTATTAAAATTTGTTTTCTTATCATTATTGTTATCTTATTCATTAATATCAAAGAAAATCCTTGAATATCCCCATTCGACTTGCAGGCCTTTAAAACCTATTAAATACCTTTTCTCTATTAAAATTTGTTTTCTTATCGGTCACCACGCTCAAAAAGTGTAACTTGAAATTATATCAAAGAAAAAACTTGAATATCCCCATTCGACTTGCAGGCCTTTAAAAACCTATTAAAATACCTTTTCTCAAAAAATAGAGTTAGATCATTTAAATTTGGTACATCGAGGTTTTCGATACCTACAAATCGATTGCGGATATTTTTGATACATTCTCATTGCGGATATATTCTCATTTATTCAATAAAAGAAAAAAAATTTGTTTTCTTATCGGTCACCACGCTCAAAAAGTGTAACTTGAATTAATATCAAAGAAAAAACTTGAATTAATATCAAAGAAAAAAAAAAAAAAATACTGCATAAATAAAATAAATAAATAATTATAATTGCATAAGTTGATAAAAAATGCTATGCAATAGCTTTACCGCGGCAGTCCTCGAGTGCCACACGTATTTTTTTTTTTTTTAAAGTCTAGTAATTTTTTTTTTAAATATATATATCCTTTTAATAATTAAATAGTAAAAATTCCTTAATACTGCTATTTAGACTTTTAATAATAATAATAATACTATAATTTGTACTATTTTAAGCTATTGTATAGCTTTTATCGCGGGCTTTGAGCGCGGCGACCGAATCAAAAAATTCCGTAACGAAAAAAAAACCTAACACAGTTCGGCAGACTTCGGTAGACTTCGGCTGTACGAAGCTCGCACGGATCGAGACGAGCTGCTCTGAAATCGGACGAATACGTAAGCAGCTGTTTGTGAGAAAGTATATAGGTGTATTGGTATCTATCATCTATGTACAACAGTGAATAGCTGTACGCGTAAAATTTGTGTATAAAGTAGATCAGATAAAACTTGAATATCCCCATTCGACTTGCAGGCCTTTAAAACCTATTAAAATACCTTTTCTCTATTAAAATGTGTTTTCTTATCATTATTGTTATCTTATCATTATTGTTATCTTATTCATTAATATCAAAGAAAAACCTTGAATATCCCCATTCGACTTACAGGCCTTTAAAACCTATTAAATACCTTTTCTCTATTAAAATTTGTTTTATATCGGTCACCACGCTCAAAAAGTGTAACTTGAATTAATATCAAAGAAAAAACTTGAATATCCCCATTCGACTTGCAGGCCTTTAAAACCTATTAAAATACCTTTTCTCTATTAAAATGTGTTTTCTTATCATTATTGTTATCTTATTCATTAATATCAAAGAAAAACCTTGAATATCCCCATTCGACTTACAGGCCTTTAAAACCCATTAAATACCTTTTCTCTATTAAAATTTGTTTTATATCGGTCACCACGCTCAAAAAGTGTAACTTGAATTAATATCAAAGAAAAAACTTGAATATCCCCATTCGACTTGCAGGCCTTTAAAACCTATTAAATACCTTTTCTCTATTAAAATGTGTTTTCTTATCATTATTGTTATCTTATCATTATTGTTATCTTATTCATTAATATCAAAGAAAAACCTTGAATATCCCCATTCGACTTACAGGCCTTTAAAACCTATTAAATACCTTTTCTCTATTAAAATTTGTTTTATATCGGTCACCACGCTCAAAAAGTGTAACTTGAATTAATATCAAAGAAAAAACTTGAATATCCCCATTCGACTTGCAGGCCTTTAAAACCTATTAAAATACCTTTTCTCTATTAAAATTTGTTATCTTATCATTATTGTTATCTTATTCATTAATATCAAAGAAAATCCTTGAATATCCCCATTCGACTTGCAGGCCTTTAAAACCTATTAAATACCTTTTCTCTATTAAAATTTGTTTTCTTATCGGTCACCACGCTCAAAAAGTGTAACTTGAAATTATATCAAAGAAAAAACTTGAATATCCCCATTCGACTTGCAGGCCTTTAAAAACCTATTAAAATACCTTTTCTCAAAAAATAGAGTTAGATCATTTAAATTTGGTACATCGAGGTTTTCGATACCTACAAATCGATTGCGGATATTTTTGATACATTCTCATTGTGGATATATTCTCATTTATTCAATAAAAGAAAAAAATTCGTTTTCTTATCGGTCACCACGCTCAAAAAGTGTAACTTGAATTAATATCAAAGAAAAAACTTGAATTAATATCAAAGAAAAAAAAAATACTGCATAAATAAAATAAATAAATAATTATAATTGCATAAGTTGATAAAAAATGCTATGCAATAGCTTTACCGCGGCAGTCCTCGAGTGCCACACGTATTTTTTTTTAAAGTCTAGTAATTTTTTTTTTTAATATATATATCCTTTTAATAATTAAATAGTAAAAATTCATTAATACTGTTATTTAGACTTTTAATAATAATAATAATACTATAATTTGTACTATTTTTTATTTTTTAAAAAGCAAAAATTCATATTACAAGCGAAAAATATTTTATATTATTTACACAAACGATAATTCAAACTTAAATAAAGTCATATTTAAGCCAGTGTTACTTCTATGCCTCAAATTTGTTTTTAAATTAATTTTTGTATAAAATATACGAACATTTCTCGGAGAAATGTAATGGAGAAAGGCAGATATTTTGCCTACATGCGCAAAAGTGTCTCAGAAGATCAGAATAGCGTCACTTGTTTATAAACATGCGCCTGCTCTATTGAAAAATCAGCCGGATACCGGATATTTTGTCCATCCCTAATATTTATAGAACAAAAATGAATAAATCCGGTAAAAAAAATACTTTTGTGTAACTCCAAAGAATCAAGAAATCCAGAATTAAGCTTCCATTTATTTCCAAATGACAAATTTAAAAATTCAGTTGCTTCGGCCAAGGCTAAACTGGATCCGACGCTCCCTCGCGCGCGCGAGGGAGCGTCGGATCCAGTTTAGCCTTGCTTCGGCTAATAGGGCAGTTCCTTGTTTGTAAACAAACATCTCAACTTTTATGAGTGGTTGGCAAAAAGGCTTGGGATTAAATCACTACCAACGGAAAATCAATGGTGGGCGGGGCGCGGGAAAGTCGAGCGCGCTTTTTTGCCAACCACCAGACGTCACGAGGAAAGATCTTAAGTTAAGGATTCTTAACAGCGGACATCTGAATCTGGGGGCTTATGTTTAAAAATCTTTCATTTTTTCTATAATTTTGAAAGCTTAGATGATTATTGTGGGAGGTAAACTATTTTTTTTACGCAATATTTATGTAGTATTTAAAAAAAAACAGCTATTACAACGTCTACTGTAATAAATATTGCATTAGAATAAATGGGAGCTTAATTCGAAGCTTTATTTAACTAAAATTGGAGCATAAGCAGCTACATCGCGTTATAAGAGAATAAGAGATAAATAATAAAGAGAATATGGAATATCAACAATGTAGAAGAGTTGACACACACATAAATATACCACATCTACAATACCATGTTATCCAATGGGCATTTAACAAATTCCATAACACAGTTTATGCGCCATTAAAAGTGAGTAATACACTTTTAAGGGCGGACGGCGGACATACCGGGATCAAGTTGAGTGCGTTTTAAATCACAATAGTGCTACGCGCTACGCTACGGACAATCTTTACATGTTACATGTATCCGCGATTGTAATGAAATGCTCGCCCTCTGGTGGGCTAAGGTGAAATTATCACACCACTGCATATCATCATATTATGCAAACGATTTTCCATGATGTAATGGCGGAGAAAGAACAATAATGAATACACGTGGCTATTATATTTACTAACAACTGCAGTTCAGAGAGCGCCATCTATCGATCATTACAAACGCGGATAGAAGTCAGAAGTGGGACCAGCTCTAGGGGTGTGTCCCAGACCGTCGCCAATTGCCCATCTGCGCAGCACTAGTGGGACGTAAAACCCAACCAACAACCTTTATAGAAGTGTTAAAAATTGCTTTTCCATTCGTTATAACTAAGGAACAAAAGCAAAATATCAGTGATGAATAATTAATTTTCTAAAATTTTTTAAAAACTTACAAATATGTCTTTAAAATGAAGGCTGTCCCCAGAAATTAGGAACATTGGTCAAATAGGTATAAGCGATGATGTCAAATTGAATTATCACGTGACTTTTCCTTTTGATTTTGTTAAAATATTTTTATATAGTGGTAAACACGTGGTAAACAATGGTAGCAACATTTTTTGCTTACAGTTGGCAATAACTAATTAACAACAATTAAAATTAATACATGAGTTGTCGCCGTCGTCCTTCTTTTAAACTGATTTTATGGAATTCAAATTGCAATTTTTTTGCTTGTTCATCAAATATTGAAAAATGGTAATTTGCATTGCATTTGTTTAAAATATTATCGTTTATTTTGCATACAGTGTAGAAACATTTTTTAATTTGAATAGTAGTTTACAATTCAATCATCTCTCTATATATATTATTTTAGTTACGCAAACTTTTTATTTTTCTTTTTTTCCCCTGAATATTTTTTTTTTTGAATGAATTAATTTCTTTTAATGTTTCTTCTATTTATCAATAAGTATAATAGCAGGGTTTTTGAAGAAAAAAAAAAAAAAAAATGTCTTTCATTTCATAATGATTATTACATGTTCTGATTCAGAATTTTAAAATAAGGTCTCTATTTTGTGGGACATTTGACATTTTCCTTTATTTGGTAGTATTATGATCTTAATTTGCAATCCTTTCATTAGTTGAAATTGCTCATCTTATTCTTAGAACATTGTGACTATGAATCTCTTGTTTTGTGGTAACACATTAACTATATTAAATTAGATATCGATATTTAATATTGCTATAAATCTTGAATTTTTTTTTTTTTTTAATTGGCGTAATGCACATTTTGATTCGATACTTTTAAATATTGTTCTTTTAACAAAAATGTGGAAATCTTTTTTTTTTAAATGATGAAACTAAAACAAGGCTGTAACAGTAAATCATTAGAGGAGTTCAGTTTTCTTTCAGAATTACTCAAAATTATTTTCTAGAAAATTAAAAAATAAATGTTAATTTATAACAGGGTTCCTACGGGTCAGGGAAAACTTGGAAAAGTCACGCAGAGGTGAAACTTTTCAGGGGCTACCCCTGAATTCAGGGTTTTTGAAATTTTTTCTGTTTCTGATTTTCATGTAAATTATTTTGTTTTACAGAAATTTCTTATTTTGAATGTTTAATTTGCCTTATAATGTATTAAGAACTCTCTAAATATCATTTAATACAGGTAGCCATATGATATTACATTATTAAATCTTCCCTATCTGCATGCAAATATCAGTTTTCAGGGTTTTTGCATGCTAGGTAGTTTCACCCCTAGGGAATTTGAAATTACTGAAAAAAGTCAGGGAAATTTGTAAATATTGCTCAAAAACCTGGAAAAGGCTTTTTGAGCATTCAATTTATATCGCAAGTCACATTACCGTGTTGTCTTTTATGTTGCAAACTATGTTCTGTTTTATACCGTGAGCTACTTTTTATATCTCAAACCAAATTTTGTGACTGGAATTTTCTAAAAGTAGACCTGGAAAAGTCAGGGAATTTTATATTGAGTGGAAACCCTGTTATAATTATGTAATATTGATTACAAAAGTGGCATGGCTTTATGGTACTACTCCTTTGGCGACTTTAAATGATTTTTGCCATTTTGGATTTTGGTGAGGAATTGAAATAGGTATCACACTTGTGTAATTGAAGACCTTATCAAGAACATCCAAGTTAACAGAATTTTTTATAATTATTTTAATAACTCCTTTATAAGTCCCCCCCCCCCCAAAAAAAAAAAAAAAAAAAAAAAAAAAAAAGGGGGTGGGGTTAGGGATTGTTTAATGTGTCAAGCCCAGTAGCAGAATTTTCTGATTCTATGTGTAGCAAAATTTAATTTATCTGGAAACCATGAATGCTGAACCAAGTCTGGTATCACTAGAAGTAATAGCAATTCACAAAATATGTAAAGTTTACATCTACAAACAAAACAATTTAAGACTGCACAACAAATGTAGTAATCTAGAAATATAATGCAAATTATATGTGTATTTGCCTAAACATTTCTTTCTTTAACTGTTGAATTCGCCTGCAGATCTTTAATCAATCTGCATCGTTCGCTGCCATGCTGCACTATTTCTGCTACTGGGGTGTCAAGTTACCACTCCACTGTACTTAATTAGTTTTCATGTCATGTAAAAAAAGGATGTTTTGAGATCTATGTCCCGGCACTCTGCTAGAAAAATAATCAAAAGAACACAATTTCATTGAAATTAGGGATGCACCGAATATTCGGTTTAACCAAATCTGAAATTATTCGGCTAGTTGAACATATAAAAATTCAAATTTTTAATCACTTGAAAAAAATTGCTATTTTTAATCCGCAATTGTAATGAAATGCTCGCCCTCTGGTGGACTAAAGTGAAATTACAATTAACATGAATAGCTGTCGGCTTTCATCAAGACACCATTGCTTGCCAATGTTTAGTTTCACATATATTGAATAAAAATGATTAAATCCGGTAAAAAAGATAACACTTACTGTTGTGTGCCACAGTGTAACTCCAAAAATCAAGAAATCCAGAATTAAGCTTCCATTTATTTCCAAATGACAAATTTAAAATTTCAGTTGCTTCGGCTAATGGAAGTAAAGAATTAATCAGATGACTTGAAACTAATATTTGTTCAGCTTCAGTTAAATATCTACTTTCGATCGAACTTTGAATAAACAGATATTTTTTCCAAAAGCAATCAATTTTCCATGATGTAATGGTGGAGAAATTATAGCACGAATATTAAGTAGTAATACAAATAGAACAATAATAAATACACGTGGCTATTATATTTACTAACAACAAAAGTTGAAAAAGCACCATCTATCGATCATTACAAACGCGGATTATCATTAAATTAAGATTTTTCTGAGTAATTAAGAAATAGATTATATTTAAATTAAAACAATTGTTTTATCTAGTTTCAAGTAACATTAAAGAAAGTTAATTATTAGATACAGTTGGTAACAAAAGTGTCCGAACACTAGCAAAAATTCCTATGTAAATAAAGTACACTTCATACAGTTTTGTTAAATAAATCCTTGTCGAATCCTGGTCTTAGTCAGTCTAAGAACATGATTCAATAAGGATTTATTTAACAAAACCATATGAAGTGTACTTTTTTTCCCATAGGAATTTTTGCTTGTGTAGGACACTTTTCCATAGGACACTTTTGTTACCGACTGTACATTGATCTTAAGAATTAATAATATCTGAGAAAAGTTGTCTTTATCAATAACATTATAATGATGTGTGCTTCTAAAGTAAAGTAAAATAAGAAAGAGCGTACATAATTCACATGATGTTGCCCATCTAGGAAACTTCCAGAAATCAAACAAAGATCACATCCAAATCTGGCAGGAAAAAATGACACAAGTCATAAAATAGCAATTTTGAATTGATTGAAAAAAGCATACGAAGTGCCTCAACATGTATGAAAAGCATCACATCTCTATTCCACAATTTATTTACACGAGAGTGAGAGGCATTTGCGTCAGTTTTAATGTAATAAGTTGACCTTAAACTTATTTGTTGTTACTTTTAAATTGATTTTTCTCAAATAGGGTCAGGTGGGGTAAAATAGGTCAGTTAAAAAAAAAAAAAAACTTTAAAAAAACATCCAAACATTTTTTTAATTCCACTTTTGCTGGTTTTATATATTATTTATATTCATTTTGTATGCAAAATTAACTGTAACTGATACTTTTTAGTTCAGCCAGTAATTATTTGTGTGTTTCGTATTATTAACTTGAATGTGTTGCTAAAAACTTTGGTTTTGAACTAATTCAAAAGCAAATTTTACAGTATTTTCTTATCATATTCCAAAAAGCACATTCTTAAGATGAATTTCCTAAACTTGTGTGAGAAAAAAATAGAATATTAATATTTTGAAGTAAAAAAAACACTTGTGGGGTAAAATAAGTCAGGTGTTGAATCATGTTAGGCTTAGCAAACATAAAGTAACTAATTACATTTTTTGTGTTTTAAATATATATTAGTTAATACCCGTCAAAATTTGACGGAGGATGTGCAACTAAAACCTCTTCACGCCATAAAGTTTAAAACACCCTTTAATATTTCACAATGCTCTTAACCGGTTTAAAACCCCCTGTCCAATTTCCCATATTTGTAAAACTACTTGGATATAATCCAAAATATTAACTTATTGTATTCTAAAAATAAACTGCAAATCGGAATAAAAGTTTTTTTTTTTTTTTTTTTTTTTTACTGGAATAGTATTATAACACTTTATTCTACCAAAATAGTATATTTCAACAAAAGTTAAAAATAACTAACAACTGTTAAAAATAAATAAATAAATTTTTACTCGTATAAAATATCAATATTTTAATGTTATTCTTTTCAAATTATTTTTACTCTAATATGGTATTGAAATGAAATATCGGAAATTATAATAATTAGATAAATAATAATAAAATAAAATAAAATAAAACCCCTTTTGCTTTTAAATATTTATCTCCATCTTTCCTAAACAAAGTTTTCAACTGATGAAAGTTAACTTTTAAAAAACAATAAACTTTGATAAATTCTTAAGTTTTTTTTTTTTTTTTTTTTTTTTTTTTTAAGAAATGGAAAAAAATAATTTTAAGAATATGTTATAATATATTGGCATGGCAACAGATGGCGCCACATTCATTGTACAGGCAAAAATGCATATGAAGATAACCGATGCCGATACGTATTCGCGAATTGCTTTGTTTTTAATAGGTATACTTCCTTGGAAAATATGAATTAATCGTGTGAATTATTTTTATGATTGAACCACGGAGTAATATTAACTTTAATTAGGCGTTAATGAGCTTTAATTAGGCGTTTGCCATAGACATATCAATATTATTGTCGTCTGCTTGATCTATCATCAGTATTCTCCATAAAAAGAGGAATATTCCCTTTCCCAATTGGTTCAAAATTTTCCCGCGCATGCCCAAATCGTGCGATTTTGGTCTTACAGAATATGCTTTGTGTTTTAATATTATAGATTAGTTTACAATTAAGTTATATATTGTTCTGGAGCTATTTCATACACATAGATATAAAATAATTTAATGTTAAGAGGAAAAAAAAAAAAAGACAATCTATATATTAATTTGAAACGTGTTTTTGTCTGTCTCCACTAAATTGAGAGAACGGCTAGGTGTAAAAATTTGGTTGAGGTGTCTAACAAAAGGTCTTAATCTGTAGATATGTTATGAAAAAAAAAAAAAAAAACGATTCCCCCCCTGGGGGGTAGGGGTTAAACACGTTGGCGAGCAAAACTCAGCTCCAAATTACTTCATGGTGAAGAAATTGTACATGGGGGGACTAGACTCGAATACTAAAAAATCAATATCTACGATTTTGGAATTTTCAATTTTAAAGAAGGGAAGTATATTTGAAGGGGAGGGGGTAATTAGTTTGAGAGAGAAATCCGTTCTAGACCCACACATGTAGCACCTCATTTTAAAGGTCTTGAAATTTCATGTTGATTGGGGATGTTTGTATACAATATAGGGCACCCCCTGGTGGTGAAAAATGGAACTAGGGGATTTTGTAGAAGGCCCTATCATGTTACACCTTATTTTAAAGGTCTTGGTATTTCCTGACCGTTGGTGATGTTCGTACAGAACACACTGTGCCCCCTGTTGGTGGAAAGTGCAACTAAAGGATTTTCCAGTTGACATCACCATGTGACACCTTATTTGAAAGGTCTTGGAAATTCAAGGCGATTGGTGATAAAGGTCTTGAAATTTCATGTTGATTGGGGTTGTTTGTATACAATATAGTGTGCCCCCTGGTGGTTAAAAATGGAACTAGGTGATTTTGCAGTAGACCCTATCATGTTACAACTTATTTTAAAGGTCTTGATATTTCCTGACCGTTGGTGTTGTTCGTATAGAACACACTGTGCCCCCAGGTGGTGGAAAGTGGAACTAAAGGATTTTGCAGTTGACACCACATTGGGGATGTTTGTATACAATATAGTACACCCCCTGGTGGTTAAAAATGGAACTAGGGGATTTTGCAGTAGACCCTGTCATGTTACTACTTATTTTAAAGGTCTTGATATTTCCTGACCGTTGGTGGTGTTCATATAGAACACGCTGTGCCCCCTGGCAGTGGAAAGTGTAACTAAACTGATTTTACAGTTGACACCACCATGTGACACCTTATTTGAAAGGTCTTGGAAATTCAAGGCGATTGTTGATAAAGGTCTTGAAATTTCATTTTGATTGGGGATGTTTGTATACAATATAGTACACCCCCTGGTGGTTAAAAATGGAACTAGGTGATTTTGCAGTAGACCCTATCATGTTGCACCTTATTTTAAAGGTCATGGTATTTCCTGAGTGTTGGGGATGTTCATACAGAACACATTGTGCCCCCTGGTGGTGGAAACTGAAACTAAAGGATTCTGCAGTTGACACCATCATGTGACACCTTATTTGAAAGGTCTTGGAAATTCAAGGCGATTGTTGATAAAGGTCTTGAAATTTCGCGTTGATTGGGGATGTTTGTATACAATATAGTGCTCCTCCTGGTGGTAAAAAATGGAACTAGGGGATTTTGCAGGAGACCCTGTCAAATTACTACTTATTTTAAAGGTCTTGATATTTCCTGACCGTTGGTGTTCGTATAGAACACGCTGTACCCCTGGCAGTGGAAAGTGTAACTAAATGATTTTATAGTTGACACCACCATGTGACACCTTATTTGAAAGGTCTTGGAAATTCAAGGCAATTGGTGATGTTCGTATACAACATACTGCGCTCCCTGGTGGAGGAAAGTGGATTTTGCAGCGCGTGCGTAGCATGCCTGCTATATGGTGCCACAGCCACGGGCAGCTGTAACACGAGTCAGAAATTCGTTCAGTTCAAGGTTAATTTTTGAGAATTTTTTCATGTTATTAGCGGCCTGCATATACGTGCCGCAGGTACTGAGTCACGTACCCGAGTTCCGTTCTATTTTATGTAATTTTTTGTCAAAGATATAAAACCATGCAAATTTAAGGTTATTATCATGGGCCCGGGCAATGCTGGGCAGGTTTGTTCCGTTCCAGGTTAATTTTTTGAAATTTTTTCATGGTATTAGCGGCTTGTGTGTATGCACTGCCGCAGGCACCGGGGTCACAAGGCAGAGTTTCGTTCGGTTCGAGGTTTTTTTTCTTTTGTTACAGCTGATTATTTTTTTTTCGCTATGCTTTTATTTAAAAATAGAAATTCAAACAAAATCGAGTTAAAGATATAAAATCATACAAATTTATGGTTCATTTAAGATTATTAACACGGGCCCGGGCATTGCTGGGTGGGTTCGTTCAGTTCCAGGTTAATTTTTGGGAATTTTTTATGTTGTTAGCGGCCCGTGTATGTTCTGCCTCAAGAACCGGGGTCACAAGGCAGAGTTTTGTTTGGTTCGAGGTAATTGTTTTGTTACAGATGATTATTTTTTTCGTGATGCTTTCATTTAAAATGAGAAATTTAAACAAAATCGTGTTAAAGATATAAAATAATACAAATTTAAGGTTCATTTAAGGTATCATGGGCCTGCACAATGCCGGACGGGTTAGCTAACATTTAGTCTTAGTATTAATAAACGAAATAGAAAATAAAAGATAGCATCTGTTTATTTGGAGTCAGTTTGACGTCACATTGACAGTACTTTGTAGAAAGTGATGTTATATATAGGGAAGAGGGGGGACATTGGGACACTTTTTATAAAAGCTTATTATTTTCCAATTTATAAAAGTTTTAATGCTTTTGTGCATTATTATTTAAATATTTGTGTTATCGGTCACCTTTTAAATGTGTAATGAGCATTGTTTAATGTGTTTTACAAACAGAAATAATTAAAACATAACTTATGCAAAAGTGTCCCAATGTTCCTCGTGCAGGGGCAGATTGGGATAACACTGATTTAATGATGGGGCACTTTGGGACAACCATCTTTTTATTTATCTAATTACAATATTGCGAAATATTTTGCGAAAGTAAATGAAAGACTTTCAAAACAATGAATTTGATACCATAACAAATAATAATAAAGTAAGTAATTATGAAAAAATGAAATTGTTATGAAACATTACTGCATATTCATATCTTAACGCACATCAAAACCCTGCAAGTCTATACAAAACTTTAATGTTATGTAGGATCGTGTTGATGGCATAGTTAAGTTGTGAACATGATATTAAATAATCTTTCAACAAGAGTTCTTGTTCAGCTGTGAATATTTGTTGAGATGTATATTTGGATTGAAACTTATAATATATATTTGTAGTACACACTTAGTCTTATTTTCTCTCATTTTTTTTCAATCTATTGAATAATGTAGATTTTGGTATATAATATTTAATTGCAACTTCCCTCACAGAAAGTTTATCTTTGATTATTTCATTTATTGCCTTTTCTATATTATCTATTATTTATTTAGATATTGATATATTATTTATTTATATTTTACTATATATTTATTATTCTATATTATCTATAGTATTATTATTCCTATTTATATGAAATTTTAGTTCTTTCAGTTTTTGGCTTATAACTTCTAATCATTTTCTATTTATTTAAAGAATACCTAGAAAAAAAAATTAATACAATTAGCTTATATGTGCAAAAAATAAGTAAATAAATAAAAATGTATTGGTGTTAGAAATGAATGGGCCATTGGAGCAGTCCCAATGTGCCCCATTTATTGGTGTCCCAATGTACCCCATCAGGTCAATTTCAAAACAAATGTTTAGGCCTAATTTTCTAGAACACATGGGCTATTGATCTATAGTGGAAATGAAAGCTTAATGTTTATAAAAACACATAGTACTTTTAAAAATTAAAATAATTATTTCCTATTACCTAAAAAATCAACATTAATTTACTTGAAAAAAAATTACTTTTCATATGATAAAATAAATTAACCTTGTTCACAGGCAGCAGACTTGAATGAATGAGTTGAAATCACAAATATGAAGATGTACTACTATGTGCCATCTAGTGTGATTTTTTGCAAATTTTATTTTGTAATTATAAAGGGATAAAAGCCTTTGTCCCAATGTGCCCCGTGTCCCAATGTACCCCCTTCTCCCCTAGTATTTCTATTTATAAGCATTTTTCCGACTTTCTTTTTTTAAGTGAAATGTCATAAATTATATTAGATGTTTTAACATGAAATACATTTAAATAATGATGCGACGATTTTTGAAACATTGCGATCAGTAAAGTGATCGTCGAATTTGACGGGTTCCAGCTAGTACATATTAAAGCTGAATCAAATCATTCAGTTTGTAGGTGTAATTCAAAAAGCTGTTTCATTCCGGTTATTTAAGAAGGGTGCCAAATTTTCATACAAAGGGTAGGCAGGACACAACATTCTCCTGAAACTGTCTGAGTGAAACTCTGCTGTTAAGCATCAACTTCAAATATAAGAGTGGATGAATCTAGATCATCAATCACCAATTTGACAAATTAATGCTAGTGCGACTTTAATAGTCATGGAACAGGATACTATTTATATATTCTCCTTAAGTACATAAAATCTGCTATTATAAACACTTTACCACCCAATCAAACATTGTCTTCTAAAGAAGCTTTGAAAAATGCACACAGAAAAAAAAAAATCCATACGCAACAGAAAACAGGAGTAATTTTAACAACCAACTTATTTTTCAATTGATTGTATGATGAAAAAATCAACAGAGATGCTAAAATCACAGAAATATCAACTGTAAGAGAAACAAAAAACCGAGTCTTTTTCAAGAAGAAAATTTGGACAGCTTTAATCAATTTGTAAAAGTTGGAAAATGTGTTAAAGTAGAATTTCCTGGGAAAAGATTAAAGAAAGTATTTCATGGCATCATTCTTTCACACAATCATGAATATTCTGAAAAATTTGCAGGGATAAAAAAAAAAAAAAAAGTGGAAATGGAAGTTCCTATTGGATTTTTCAGAGAAAGATATTTCTGATGTAGATGCATCATGAATTCTAAATGTTCTTTCCGAACTAATTATGGACCATAGAGATATTTTTTTTCCTTGAAAGAACACAATATCAAGTTTTTATCAAAAAAAGGAATGTGTATTTGCAATTGTATTTGCATGAAGTAAATTGTATTAAAATTTAAAACAGTTTTAAAGGATGACTTATTTTACTCCAACCCATGGGGTAAATTAAGTCACAAACAGCATATTTTAAAATTGATTTTTTCGTACAAATTTTTTGTTTTTTTCAGAGATATTTCTCTTAAAATGTCATAAGGAATATTCATTTGCATATTTTGTGCAATTTTTTAACAAATGGAACCAATACATTTTCCGCTATTTAAGTGAATATGTAAAATATGCTGTTTTTTGACCTATTTTACTCTACTGCATTTCTGGATTGCATTATTATTGTTTTTACTTTCTTCTATATGTAATATAGAGAAAGTATTGGATTCGCGAAAATTTTCGACCTCCTTTTTTTGATGGATCTACATGTTTTGGGATGTCTTGAACACAAATTGATAGTTTTTAGCAAATGTCTGTCTGTGTGTCTGTGGTTTAGTGTTTTCACCATATCTCACGAACCAATGAATGAAATACAACCAAACTTGGTATATAGTTGGACCCTGGTGGGGCATTGTGCTGATTAGATTTGGTTATCAATAGCCCAGCAGGTGGCGCTGTGATCGCATTTTATGTAAATTTTTAACATGGCAGTATAGGACAAATTTTCGTATTTTTCACTGTATCTCATGAACCAATGAAATTCAACCAAACTTGGTATATAGTTGGAACCTGACGGGGCATGGTGCTGATTAGATTTGGGGATCAATCGTCCAGCAGGTGGCGCTGTGATCGCAAAATTTCGTATTTTTCACCGTATCTCACGAACCGATGAATGAAATTGAACCAAACTTGGTGTATAGTTGGACCCTGACATGGAAAGGGTCTGATTAGATTTTGGGATCAATCGCCCAGCAGATGGCGCTGTGATCGCATTTTATGTAAACTTTTAACATGGCAGTATAGGACAAAATTTCGTATAAATGTACATAATGAACGTTATTTTAAACTTGTGATTGTAAAATTAATATGAATTATTGATAACTAGCCGCCTTCGGCGACCAGCTGGTTCGCGATCCCTGAAAAATCCGACTTTACGAAATTCCCGCTCGGTGGCGCCTGCGGCGCCTTTTTCCCGTATCAGGTCTAATAACAGCTTATTGATATATCGTGAAAATAGCTTATCTAAATCGCAGTAAACTCCCGTGCGGTAGCGCCTTCGGCGCTGATATTTCAAATTTCTAACTTTAGCTAAGTCCCGCTCGGTGGCGCCTGCGGCGCCTTATCCCCGTTTTAGAACTTACAACACCTTCCTCGCTCATTGGAATTTGAAATATTGAAATTTTAAAATATAGCAGCGCCATCTGGCGGTAGAAATTTCTGTAATATATTGTTAAATTCCAAATCAACAAAGCTTTCAAATGATGTATTACTTATGAAAATATTTTAATTAGTAGCTGAGATACAAAAGAAAACCTAAAAAGGAAACCTTAAAACGTGTAAATCGGGTAAAATCTCGAATAATACTTTCGATAATATAAAAGAGCTTTAAAATATCTTTCGAATGATGTATTAAAAATTATATAATCATATTTAGAATTTGAAATATTGAAATTTTAAAATATTTCAGTGCCATCTGGCGGTAGAAATTTCTGTAATCTACTGTTCAATTCCAAATCAACAAAGCTTTCAAATGATGTATTACTTATGAAATTATTTTAATTAGAAGCTGGGATAAAAAAGAAAACCAAATACCTTGCCTTAAAATCTTAATATGCCAACCAATTTCAAACGCTGCAACTCTTTTTTTTTTTTTTTGCCTTTTTTCCCTGTTTCTCAAGCCCTCTCTAATAATCGTACTCTTTCAAAAATATTCATAATCGAATTATCGGGCATTAAAACTACATACTACGAAATTTCGACTACTGCAAATACTGCAAAAAAATAAAAGAAGACAATCCTTTTTCCAATAAATATGTCATTTTTTTAATTATTCATATATTTTCATGAAAATTGAACAGTAGCTTTATAATATGCTGTCTAGGCCGAACAGTGGCGCACCCAGAATATCCGTCTGGAGGGGGCTGAAGAATAATTGCAAAGCTGCCAACCTAATCCGGGAAACTGTTAGTACCGCCCCTTTTTCTACACCACTTAATTTTTAAAGTAATTTTCTTCAAATGTATTTGCGATGAATTAAGAAGAAAAAAAACTCTAAGAAATGACTGGTGTAGAAAAAGGGGCGGTACTAACAGTTTGCCGGATTAGGTTGGCAGATCTGTAATTGGGCCCTTTAGTATAGAAATAGGTTTATGGGCATGGGCTTATACGCGCACATACAGTCAGCAGCAAAAGTATCTGAGCATTAACAATAATCCCTGTCTAAAAAAAGTACACTTAATACTGCTTTGTTAAATAAATCCTTGTCGAGTCATGTTCTTAGTCAGTCTAAGAACATGATTCGACAAGGATTTATTTAACAAACAGTATTAAGTGTACTTTTTTGATATCGGAATTATTGGCTAGTGCTCAGTTACTTTTGCTGCCGACTGTACATATACTAGTAAAGAATCTGCTTTAAACATTTCTTTTGAAATAAATAAACGAACGAATGAATGAAACTGAATTTATAACAGTATATAAATATGCTAAGTTACAGTAATTTGGTTAGTTGGGGTTGGCATTAAGCTTGCAAACATAAAGTTGTATAGGTTCATCTATGATTAAAAAAAAAAAAAAAGGAATGCGTACAATATGACTAGCTGGTGAACATAAAATTCTCCCGAAATGAAATGCCCTCCCCCCCCCCCCCATATTTTCATTGAAAATAAAATTTGATAAAATTTAATACTCCTTTGCATTGCAGTAACACATAAGTAACTAAGAAATTTTAATAATTATAGCCAAATAAAAGATACAGTTCTTATATGTAGGATTTATAACAAAACTTCAGTGAAAATTTTTACAAGGCTATTTTTATTTAATTATCTGGAGTATGGGGGCGATGCTTCTTCTCGGTTCCGTTAACAGAAACAAGTCGGACGTAGTCTTTGTGGGTGTAGTTAACACAACAAGCAGGGCGCAGAACCTCCTAATATTCTAAAACATTAATTCTAATATGTAATATATTACTTAGAATTTTATTTTGTTCAGTTAGCAAATATTTCAAGCGTTACCTTTCTGAGTAATATCATTACAAGATATTGTATTCCAGTATAATATATATATATATGGAATTTGAGTTTTTATAACAGGCAAAAATTGCATTATCTAAAAACGGAGCTCAGATTTCATTAACATCAGAGGCAAAAATGAAATATTCTGCGTACCGTAATAAAAAAATTAAGTGATCACACCCTCCCAAGCATCTGTAAAATAACTTATTGTTAACGGGGTATTTTTCTATTTTGAACAGTAAACTACGCATTTTGGCATTCCTCTAAATTGTTATGTTTTTAGAGAAATAATTTTACGTATTTGTGATTAAATCAATTAAATTTTATCTTCAGCAATTGATTCGAAATTTCGCTAGCATGTTTATGTGCTAGTGGCATTTACAGAGTTTAACACGAATATGCAAATTCCATTTACAATTTAAAATATTGTTTTAGAGGAACGACTAAGAGCAGGGCTAATTTTTATTTTATATTAGCGAGAATTTTCCTTTGCCAATGCGAATGTGTTAATTTTGCCCAGGGACAAAACAAACTTCCATAAATGTGCAATAAATACTCAAAAATTAAAATACAAATTTGTATGAGCCTGGTATCCCATTTTTCTGACAAATACATCCCTGCTTACTTCCACATCCGATTGCTTCTTTTGCCTGACTTTTTACTTTTTAGATACTCTCTCGATTTCATGAAAACAGTATATATGCTTTAGGACTTTAGTAGCTCTTGCCTAAAAACTGCAATGGAATGTTTTCAACTAAAAAACAGTGAACTAGTTCATTGTTTTTGTGTTTGCCAGTAAGAATTTCAAAAATTCCTAATACTTTTTAATGTATAATTTATGAACTTTATTTTTGCTTACAATATCTGTGTTTGAATAATATTTTTTTCATGCATGTTTAAAACTTTTTAGCATGTCAGCTGGTTTTGGAGGGGGCTTCAGCCCCCTAAGCCCCCTCCGTGGGTGCGCCACTGAGGCCGAATATTAATTCAAATGTAACGTGAATGAAAATTTGAAAAAAAATGAAAATTGCAATTTTTCCCCCCAGTATAAAACACATGATATCTTAATTGATTACAACCATTTCCGTTTTCATCCCAGACATCACAGACAGTTGTCTCGTATGTGTTTTGTTTCCGATCGAGACCGCTTAGAAAATCGTCTGCCTGTTGCCAACTAAATTTCATAGTTTAGTTAATTTTAAAAAATCTAATTGACGTATCGATAAGCCGCTTGCACTCTTAGATTCGGAAAAAATTCCCCTTTCATTTGGTACCAAATTCGTAATGATCGGACTAATATTTCTAATTTATTTTCCATTTTGTCTGCTTTTAACTCCGTTAAAATATCTACTTTTATGCAATCGAGGTGAATTCTGAGGCATTGAGATCGCTTTTTGATTAAGACATAGGTCTACATTTTAATTAATATCTCCGCAACTAATTAAAATTTTTAAATTCTGTTTTGACTATCCCCTCGGGCAGGCTTCTGAGCACCCGTATGTCAAATTTTGTAGTTCTGCGTTCAGTAGGGGCTGAACGTATAGATGCTCAGACAGACAGAGAGACAGAGAGACAGACAGACATCTTCTTTTATTATTATAGATAGTAGTAGTTAACTACGAAAAAAAATTTGTGCATGTGGTGGCACCGGGGGGTAAATTTTCAAGATGGGTATCTTTCGAAAGATCTCGTCAATACCTTTAAAACGAATGGTTGAACTATAAATCTGTGACAATTTGAAACAAAGTTATCGATTTTTTTACTTTTAACGAAAAAAAAACTTAGAAAAAAAAATTCGTATTTTTTTTTTTTTTTTAAACGAAATTTAACCAAACTTGGTTTATGTTGGTCCCCGACATAAACTGGTGCTGATTACATTTGGGGATCAATAGTTCAACAGGTGGCGCTGTGATTGCATTTTTTCTAAATTTTTAACATGGCAGTGTAGAACAAAATTTCGTATAAATGTACATAATGAGAGTTATTTTTAACTTGTGATTGTAAAATTAATATGAATTATTGATAATAGTAATAGTTAACTAGGAAAAATTTCTGTGCATGTGGGGGCATCGCTTTCCCCCTGGGGGAGGGGTAAATTTTCAAGATGGGTATCTTTCGAAAGAACTCGCCAATACCTTTAAAACGAATGGTTGAATTATAAATCTGTGATAATTTAAAACAGAGTTATCGATTTTTTTTACTTTTAACAAAAAAAAAAAAAAAAAAAAAAAAAAAGAAAAAAAAATTCGTATTTTTTTTTTTTTTTTTTTTTTTTTTTTTTAAATATTGTTACTGGTTGAATATGTATTACTTTTAACAACAACAACAAAAAAAAAAAAAAATCGTAATTTTTTTTTTTTTTTTTTTTTTTTTTAAATACAGTAGGATCCGTTATCCAGAAAGCTTGGGACCTGGGATATTCTGGATAAGGGATTTTTTCATAATTCAGAACACTTTATTATATGTATAAAAATGGTACAAAATAATTTCATAAATAAGTGATAAACATGAATAATATATATAAACACTTTACCCCCATATATTTGTTCATTTAATAAATTATTTCCACAAAATAAAAAAAACATTCTTAATTAGAATTTCAAACTATAAATAATAATAGTAATAATACATGAAAAATAAATAAACATATATAAAATTTAATTTTAGACCTGAGAGTAAAATCCTTTCATTTGAATTTTGCAAAAATTTATATATATTTTTTTTGTCTCTGCTCTGATACTAATAGTTCATAAATGTTTCAAATATATTTAGCACATAATGTTAAATATTTTATGAAATGAATTCTAAAAATAATGGAAATTAATAAAAACTATTTAAAAATTTTATAACAATTGGGACTTCATGTATGCAACCTGAGATCAAGGATAAAATTCATCTGCTAAGAAGAATCTGCTGGCACTTTAAGAAGTATGTGTTATTAATGTTTATCTATTATAATTAATGTTTATCTAAAATACAATAAAAATTCATTTTCTAACCTAAATTTGCAAAATTTTCAGTAATTATTTGGACAATTTTGTGCTCACCATATTTCCCCAGAATAACACTGTAGCATTAAAGAAAGTAGGTTGTAAAACTATAATTCTGACCAATGCTATTGTATAACTTTAATTCTTAAATTTTATGATAATTAAAAAATTTTGGTAGTTGGCATTTTGCATTCTGGTTTTCGGAACATTCTGGATAACGGATCCTATACTGTATTGTTACTGATTGAATATGTATATAGGAAAATATAGAAGAAAGTCTTGTGGTGGCCACAACATACTAGTTTTCTTTGGAGTGGGCATGGCAAGATATTGTTAAAGAAATTTTATATGTTTATTAAGAAGCCTAACAGTTAATAATTTTCTTTGACTGTGAATTCAGCATTACACCACTACTTATGTGTAGTAATATTTCCTAATATTTTTCTATATTTAACCACTGTTTCTGAATAGTAGTTTTTTATAATATTTCTTCATAACTAAAAATTAAAATATTACTAAATGTAAATGGTATTACTGAAAAAGTTTGAAAGAAATTAAGTGATTGACACCTGAACTTTAGGAGTAAGTCAGCCAGCCGAATATTCGGTATTCAGTTAGCTGAATATTTGGTATTCGGCCAAAACTGCTGTTTGGTGCATCCCTAATTGAAATATGAAAAAGAAAAATTATTTCTCACTTGGAGCTAGGAAAGAAAGGCAAAAGCTTAAAAACTGCCCACCTCCCCCCCCCCCCTTTCTGCCCTAAAAAAAAAAAAAAAAAGAGTGGATATAATGGAATTTTTTGTAAATGTAAAATTTTATGAACATTTTATAAATTATTAATACAATCTACAAGCATGTTCATTTATTTATAAATTTTTGTGTCATTGATTCAGTAGGGGGGACCCCCTTTGCAAAATTTGATATTTGGCACCAAACCAATATTATTTTCATGCCAAATTTCAAATTTTGCTGCATCTGTTGAACATTATTACCTAATTTAATTTAGAAATTTATTCATCAACCATGAAAGTTCATTTCAGAAAATTTTCGAGTGGAAGGCTGATTTTTTATACCAGCTATGTGAAAAATATCACAGCCGAGAATCGAATTCTCACATAACATTGTTATGTGAGAAATACCTAGCTGGTAATCAGCCAGGGTAGCTCAGTGGTTTGAGCATCTGCATGTAAAGTGGAAGGCCCGGGGTTTGATTCCCAGCTCTGGCATTATTACCTAATTTATAAAATTTTCGTAAAATCTGATATTAAAAAGAAACTTTGATATTCAGTTTGGGGGGGGGGGGGGTCAGTTTTTTCCCTTTTCTATTTCCTGGTCAGGTCAGATATCATTCTCCTTTTCCATATTTCAATGAAAAATTTCAGTGATAATTTCTTTCGATAATTTTCCTAGCAGGGTGCCTCAACATGACCTGAAAATATTCTTTTGCCGCATAAATGACAATTAAATAAAGCGGTAACTCGGCAAATTAAACAACTCCCCTCTTTTTTTTTTTTTTTTTTACTTTCGAAAGAGTTATTATAAAAAAAATAAATTTAATCAATTAAAGTATTTAAATATATTAAAGGTATTATTAATTTACATTATATAGTTCAAATAAGATGGCAACTAGTAAATTCATGGCATGCAGTTAATGTAAAAGTACGAAAAAAGCAAGAATAATAAAATTTTAAATAAAAAAATGAATGAGTTCACATTTATAAATTTTACTTAAAAGAACTTTAATTACATTTAATTATAAAGACATTTTATTTTGAAAAGTTCTTGAAGGTACTTTTTCGGCTGGGTGCCTGGCTCTTCTCAGAAGTACTAATGATTTGGCTTAAACCAACAGACCAGCATCAATCCAAACCAAACCAAGTCGCCAGTACTTCTGAGGATGGCTGGGTGTCACAATGTTAAATTTTATTTTCCATTTTTTGAATTTTTATTATGTATGTATATGTATTCTTTTTTTTTTTTTTTTTTTAGAGTAATAAAGAGAAAAATCAAGTTGCAGCCTTTCCTGAATGCTTTTGTAAGAAAAATATTCTTAATTTATTTTCTCCTAATTCTAATAACCTAATCCTAATGAAGTTAACTCAGATTTATTTGTGAACTGTTAAACTGGATTGTTTTGTCGTGTATGGTATAATTGCTATTTGAAATAGTCTGTATTTAAAGTAATCTCCCAACTATAAAATGAAGCAGGTTTGTAATCAAATATTGTAATCTTCTGTTTTCATTAGGATTTTCATATATTTTTCTAGTTCAGCTCTTTGTTGAATGGTGTCATTAAAATATGCACACTATCTCAAACAATAGGATTCAAAATTTATATGGAAATT
Source organism: Salticus scenicus (assembly GCA_963930645.1). Lineage (NCBI taxonomy): Eukaryota > Metazoa > Arthropoda > Arachnida > Araneae > Salticidae > Salticus > Salticus scenicus. Next base: position 234,162,721 of record OZ005653.1, on the reverse strand, counting down.
TTATAAAATTACCATAGAAACTATTAGTTTGCCAAATTATTTGTCTCTAAAAATCAAATGAGTACAACAGTTTTAAATATTAGAGCTGTACCGAGTACTCGGTATATACTCGGTACTCGGCCAAATTTAGGCTATGTATTCGGCCAATACTGAGTAGTTGTGGGAATTTCACTATTTTTATGCATTATTGAAAGAAATGTGTTAATGAGAGATATTTATTTTATAACTAAACTAAAAAAAATATGAAAATATAAATACAGAGTCATTATAATTAAAATTTTTGCTGTAACAGCTTTCTGCAGTTAAAGTGGGCTGTTACCAAGCTTAGTATAGAAATGATTCATGATATGAGCTTTTAATTATAACTATCTTGTATGAATGTAATATGCTATATGCATTACTTTATAAAAATTTAGTACATAAAATTATATCTATAAATCGGACAAAAATAAAATATTTTAGAAAAAAAAAAAAAAACTTCTATGTAATATTAACACAAAATTTTCGTTATACATTTGTGCAAATAAAAGTAAGACACTTTCAAATCTGTAAGAAAAGATTGACTTTGAATTTTATACTATAAAATAACGTAAAAAACTATCATCTATTTGGATGCAGTCTACCGTTGAGCAAAAGGTGCGTTTATTTAGTATTTTAAGAAAAATAAATAAATTAATTAATTAAATAAATAATGATAATGTGAAAAGAGGAGGAGGCATTTAACTGAGTAAAGGCTTTTTTGGCATTTTACGTTATATATAAAAAAGGTAAATACACTAAAACATTATTTAAAATGTATTTTCATAATCAAATCTGTTGTTTTGCCAATTATGGCCCAAAACTACCTGTCATTTTACATTTCTATGATCTGAAGATTAATGAAGCCTATCATATTTGAAATTATAAAATATTTTAATGTTCCCCTTTCATATGTGAATTTCATGTATCTTAAATTAAGCCTTAGTGCCTAGTAACTTTTATATTCTCTAAGAATTATCTGAGGATGATAATTTCGCCTCTAAAAAAGATGTTAAGAATAAAGTTATCAGTTATGGTTTTAGTAATCCACTATGATGAAAGTATCAAAATATAGCAATGAACCTAATTATGTATATACACTACAAAAGTTCTGCATGAAAACATGATGTTTACCATTTAACTAAATTTTATGTTAAAAAGCATTCCCCCCCCCCCAAGATGTGCAAATTTCTTCATATATGCATCAACTATTCTTTCTTACAACTACTCGGTACTCGGCTACTCGGCCAAAGTGCTACTCGGTGCAGCACTATTAAATATTAAAATGAATTGACAATAACTAAGAATGCCGTAGAATATTATTTATTGTTAAGTTTAACCACTTCTATCCATCATAATCATAGGATGCTCCTATTCTATAATCATATGGCTTCTCTAAATATACAAAGATCACATCACAATATGCCAAAGAAAGGACACAATCTATAAAACAGCAAATTTAAGTTTGTCATTTTAAAAATGTGTATGGAGTACCCTGACATGCATGGAAACATCACATCTCTATATTGTAGTTTATCCATATGAGAGGCATTAGTGTCAGTTTTAATGTAAGCTAGTCAATGCTTTGTTGTTATCTTTAAGTTTATTTTTTCTCGAAAGTTGCATTTTTGAATTGTCATTTTTTTTGCCAAGGTGCAGCAAATGTTGTCATATAAGAAATTTTATGTGTTTATTAAGGAGCCTAACAGCTAATAATTTTCTTTGCTGTGAACTCAGCATTACATCACTATTTCTGTAGTAATATTTTCTAATTTTCTGCATTTTTAAATAAACCAATGTTTCTGAATAGTAATTTTCTATAATTTTTTACAGTTAAAAATGATATTATTAAATGCATATGTTACTATTGAAAAAGTTAAAAATTTGGAGATTGAAACCTTTGAAACCTGAATGTAAGAGTAAATCAGCTAGTCGAATAGTTACTATTTGTCTTGAAGAATATTCGGTATTCGGTCGAAGTGTTAGTATTCAGTTGGCTGAATATTCAGCATTTGGCAAAAACTGCTATTCAGTACATCTCTAAAGAGAAATGTATAACATCACTTGCAAAATACACATTGAGGAACTTCCAGATATATCACCTAATGGATTCGAATTACTTTGTGTAATCCTATAAACAAATGGTGAATGTTTTTCATACCATATTTATGTAACATGCTTTTGTGCTTATAAGAAATATATATATATATATATATTTTTTTTTTAAGTACAGTGACAGTCTAAAGATGTTAAAAGGCATCAAAAAGAAATTTTTGATTGCCCCTGTACATGAATTACTTGTTCAATTTCAATAAAAATTTAAGGTAACACACACACCCCTATATGATACAGATTTTCCAATTAATTAATTTGTTTTTGATTTACACAAACCAACCATTAAAAACATGATTTTCAAATTCAGAGGACTTCAAAACTTGTAAATACATCAAAAAAACAGTTCAGAAAATTTGCCCCCCAAAACAGTACATTTTTTACCTTATAATTGGTAAGAAAGAATAAAAAATAAAATTTACCTTTCTTTGTACTTTGGAAGAAAAAAAAAAGCGGGGGGGGGGGGGCAGAATAAAGTGTGTTACAATGAAACAAGTGACAAAGCAAAGAACAGGATTGTAAAAGGGCAAAGATATGAAATTTAACAGGTGCAAAAGTTAAAAAATGAGAGATGAAATTGTTTAGGGTAACTTGTTTTATTTTTAAGAAAATGTACTTTTTTTTTTTTATCCTCTGTAGGTTAAACTTACTATATCCCTTTCGTACCGGGAACATTTTTACCTTAAAGCATTACATTCTTCTGTTTTTGCAAACTGAAAGAATAATATGGACTATAACTAACATTTGTTGATTGAAAATTGTACTTTACACTTTCTGCTAATTAGCTCGATCATTTTTTCCCCTGATTTTATTACATACGACTGTTCCAGATGCAAAAATATGAGTGGATGTCTAACCCGTACTATCGTACGCTTTCGGTCAGAAAGTATTATACTTAACTTTTTAATATGGTCATGGTGACACCAGGGGTTGAAATCACAATCAACAAGTTAGGTGCCAAATGGCAACTAACATTGTTTTCTTAGTTGCAGTTATGTTGTACTAAGGTGTCATTTAAAAATTGTTATTTACACACAGAAACATATGCGTAAACGTTGTACATAAACTGCAGTTATTTAAAATGCTCATTCTTTATTTAGTTAGTTTTTTGCATTTTAAAAATGTGCTAGTGTAAATATTTTTACAAGAAAGCTAGGAATTTGATTCTACTATGTTACTAATGCCTTTATTTCATCGCATATTATAACTGCACACTGAAGGGAAAAAAGAATGTTAGGCGTCAAAGTGACGACTAGGTATAAAATTGGGGTTGTCAAATAGTTGCAAAATACAACTAACGACTGCTAATTTCGAGCCTTGGGTGACATTCTTTTATAATCAGTAATAAGGAGTTTTGATTTTGCTGTAAATGAATAGTTTATTTTTTTTTTTCTTTCATTACTAGGAGATTCTGTCCCCTGCTCCCTCTTGCTCACCAACCCCTGAGGGATGCTTTGTCTCCCTTCCATTCTTTTCATTTATTAACCCATGCAGTACTCTGACCACCTATTCGCTGCTTTGCCTTTCACTGAATAGGAATATTTATAGTGCATAACACAAGACAAAAGCAGAAAAAATTTATAGAAATTCTCATATTCAATGTCAAATTTAAATACATAATATATAATACAATTTTTTTTTTTTTTTTTTAATGCTAAAAATCAGTATTTTCAGAATAGATAGAAATTTATAATGTCTAGACCATTTTGCATACCAGTATGTGATCCCCTTGGCGACTTTTAAATTTTTGTCACTGTGTGGCGATAAATTTTTTGGTATAATTGCTTGTTAAAAAAAAAAAAAAAAAAAAAACAGTACTTATTTTTTCTAATGCCTATACTTTTTACTAGAGGTGCACAACCTGCGGCCCAGTAGCCATCAATTTGCGGCCTGCCGAAGGACTGGCATTTTAGATCGCATTAATCATCAGCTGGAGGAGAAAAAAAATAAAAAAGAGACGAAGAAAAAGTATTTATTTGTTGCATTAAAAAACTTGCATTTACAAAACTTCTTTTATTTATTTATTTATTTTTTTGGGGGGGGAGAGGGGAGGGGGGGGGAAGGGATGAAAATGTTGATTTTTATACCAATTTCTGTTTGAGAGCTAAGTTTTCTATTCAGTTTCTCAATAATGTACCACAGTATGTTCCTTAATTTTTTATTGTGAAAATCATAGAATAATCTATTGGTAAGTGGTTATATCTTTATCTATCTGAGAAGATTAAAAACTGAAAAATGTAACAATTAGTAAGGAAAAGCTCCTCCCCCCCTTTAAAAAAAAAATTTGTCTAAAAAGAAAAAAACAATAATAAAATTTATGTCTGGCGAAATAAAAAAGGCAAAAAGACCGAATGATGCTTATTATTTTATAGAACTGATAAAAACACAGTTTATGATTTTTGAGGTTCCAAACAGAAATGGAGCAGCGACTAAAAGAATGTACAGGGAGCGATTTAAACACAGGCATAGCTGAAAAAACATTCAAATACTTTTACTGGATGAGAATAGACAGTTTTCTACTTCAAAACAACCACCAAGATTTTCAGTTGCTGCACATGTAATGGGGTTACATTTGCAAAAATATAAAACATATCTCAGATTTTCAGTAGTAGATGCAGTTGCTGACTGATTACTATCATGATAGTTTACCTGGTTTCTAATAGGGGCGTAACCACAAACAGAGGCACTAACATCCCCCCCCCCACACACACACACATACACTCATTTCCTTGGCTGTGCCCTTGGTTGCTATTATAATAATTTAGCAACCAAATCCTTGTCAATCTCGCTGAAACTTTTGCAGACTATGTTGTTTATGTTACGTCAGAACAGGAAGGTGACACAATGCATTTTGTAGGAAATTCATGTGGAAATGCCGTCTAATACCTCAAAGTGATATTTTCATACCCACATACCTACATTAAAACTGCTTATTTTGGTATCCAATATCAGCATTTACGTATGATACAAACTCAAGTTCTGCACACAGGCACATGATAATGATAGTGCACCTCTTTATATATGCATGTGTTGTGTATATGTGTGTGTGCGCACACACACACACACACACACACACACACATATATATATATATATATATATATATAACACGGCAAATACATCTGCGTTGTTTATTTTATTTTATTTTATATTATCCCGTCTGTGGCCCTTCATATCCCAATGAACAGCGAGAGTGGCCCTCCAGCCAAAAAGGTTGTGCACCCCTACTTTTTACTGTTGAATTTTTTAGTTAATTTAGTGCTCTATGCAATATTTTGTATATATTTTTAATGTACAGCATTAGAAAATAACTGAAAAGAAACAAAGTTTATTATTATTATTATTGTTGATTTGAAAAAAAAATCTATAGCTTTAATTTTTAATTCTCTCCTACCTACTTCTTAAAATAACAAAAGATAAAATATATTTGATTCTTTATAAGAGTTTTAGCTGATGATTTTTTCTTTCTCTATAATTAGAAATATGGAATGTATTATAGAAATGTTTAATTTTGTAATGTTAAAAAATTATCAAATGCTAAATTAAAAGATGCTGTCATTTTTAAAGGAATTTGAATTTACTAAAACTTTTTTTATACCGAAATATAAACAAAGTTTTTAAAAATATATTTTTAAATGTGAAAGTGACATTATTTCATTATTCACACATAGAGATGAAAATGGTCCGAAAAGAACCCAGGAAATTTTGGGGAAAAAACCAGTTTTTTTTCGGGGGTTTTCCGAAGGGGTTTATTTCCGCCCGGAAAAATTGAAAATTTTGAAATTTCTAGAATAAAATAACGTGTTTAAAAATTTATAATATTTACATTCCGATGTTTTTTTTGTGTGAAATATATTTTCATGTTCAGTATCTTACATGAAAACACTGACTCTGATAATGTTCATATTTCAAAAATAAAGTTTTAACCATGTAATCAAATGGTAATCCTGAAATATTTAAACATTACAATGACCTCCCTCCCTCCCATCACATTCATTTGAATTGAAATTTCTTATTCTTTTCAAGTTCCTTTATATTTTCATCTTTTTTCTTCTTTTTTTTTTTAAATATATATCCTTAGACTTGTCTATTATTTTAATGTGTGTGGATATATATTACACACACACACACACATACATATAAATGCATGTAACAGTAAAAAAAATAACCTAAGCAACTACTTTCTATCAAAAAATTTATTTCATAATTTATAAAAATTACATGTGCAAAAACCTACTTGATTTATGTCCTTTACATCTTATTTAATAAGTTTTATATTATATAAAATAATAATAAAATGTTGTTTTAAATTTCTGAAGTTCAATTAACTTTAAATTAAACTTTAAATTTTATCTTGTAATTAATTTCATTTTAAGTGAAAATCTGTATTAACAGTCCAGCATCAGGTCCATTGTCCAGAAAATCGGTAAGAAAATCAGGTTTAGGTCTAGTTGACTAAATTTTTTCTCTTGCATATTAAGTTCGGTTCAGGTTAACTGATTTATTTTTCTTATGGGTCAGATTGACTGAATTTTATTCCTGGGGGCTGGGTTGTCCGATTTATTTTTCTTGTGAGTAAGGTTCGGATTAGGCTGACTGAATTTTTTCCCTGCAAGTTAGATTTAAGTTTCTTTTTTTTTTTTTAAATAAACGTTCCGGAGGAGGGGGCCTAGCCATAGCTAGAATCGCTCGACACCACTCCTGGAGTGGTGAGCGGCTCCTCCTTCCTGTTAATGAGTCGGGTCAACTTAAGGACATATTTCAAAAAATTTTATCATAATAAACAGAAATTTGTTTTATATAATTATAAACATGTTACATATTCCTATGATTAAATATACATGCACACAAATTACTGCATACATAATACATATTGCAGAAAGGCAATAAACAAAGAAAAATCATATATATATATATATATATATAATAAACTTAACGCATATTTTTGTACTCTTGAAGTACATAACACACATAAATGGTTAAAAATTATTAATCTATTTTTTAGATTTTTAAATTTATAACTTAGTGTATCAATTGCATTAAAAAGAATAAATAAATGATTTACTAACTCTATAACAATGAAAATTAATTTTATTTTATAACCTTAAAAAGTTTTGCATGATTTTCAGACGAATCATTAAATTTAATTTAGTTTTTGGGTTTCGAATATGAAAAAATCAGGTTTGGGTCAGATAAAATTTTGTTGTTGTGGTTGTTAGTTTGATTCCAATCTAAATTCATTTTATCAATGCTGCTGGGAGATGAACATTCCATAGGAATGCACACCCTATGCAAAATTAATGGTTGAAAGATGATTTGACTAGTTTTTGGTGTTTTGTACAAGGAAAGGTATTGGCAGTTATGAAACAGAAAGGCTCATTTTTTAATAGTAAAAGCTTTCTGTATGTTTCTGTTAAGAAAAAGTAATACGGATTGCATGCATTTTTAAATATTTAACACTTCATATTTTCTAAAATATTATAACTATTAAGAAAACCTATTTTAATCTTTAAAAATTCCAATTTTTCAAGAAAAAAACTGGTTTTTTTTCCCTTGCCTCAAAATTTCCGGAAATTTTACATCTCTATTCACACATAAAAAAAGAAAAAGACGTATAAAAAAAAAATATGAACAACATGAGAAATTTCCAGTAAGAAAATTAATTTTCTAAAAGTAGGGAAAAAAAAGATATCTGCAGATGATGAATTACAATCCTAAATTCATTTTTTCATTGAAAATATCTAAGATAATGCTTTTTATTATTTATTTGCAGGCGAAAAATTTCTTTGTTACCAATAGCAACATGGATATTTATTTTATTTTTTTTACACCTCTGATCACATTTTAATTTTTCTGTGGGAAAATAAATGACGTCATAAGATTAAAAGAACAACAATGATTTAGTGACTTTTTGTAAGATTGCAAATAGAGTACCTTTATTAACCAAACATTTTTAATTAATAACTTCATTAATTAACAGGATAGAAATTTCTAACTGAAATGTTTTCCTTGGAGAATATGTAATATTCTATACCAGTGGTGGCTCAGGCAAATTTTAACATGTGGGGCCCGAACAATCGCATATGTTATTTAACATTAATATTATTCAAACATGAAAACAAGCATTATTAAAGTGGGATGTAAAACGAAATTTTGCAAAAAAAAAATTTTGATGACGAATCTTAAAAAGCTTTTATAACTACAATTGAAAAATTCTGCAATGTTCTGATCAGTTGAACATTAAAATATTTGGAAGCTGGTAGACGGGAATTGCTAAGTTCGATACCAGATCGCTTTCGTCGACATATACATTTGGAGTTTTCCATGTTTTTCTCCGAAACTCACATAAATAAGGGCTATGTAACACTTAGACTCTTTACAGAAAGTACACCACTCAGGTCTAAGACTTTCTTTTAGTCAACTGGCTTTAACCCTAACACTACACATTATTAAAATATAAACTCAAATGTCTTGGAGTGTAATATTATTTAGCTTGAGCGAATTACATCCCCAAATCTTTAAAGTATAGAATTTCAAATGTTATATTCAAGTTTTTTTATCTTAAAAACAGGGTTGGGTTTCTTCCGGAAGAAACTGGAAAAATGGAAGAAATGGAAGAAACCAACCAAAAGACAAAACAAATGTTCAAAATTAAAATTTATGAACTATATAAACTCAAAGTATAAATATAATGCCAAATCTAAACTATAATTCAATTGATATTAAAAATATCTTTAGAAAAATAAGTTATTTGATAACAAACACTAAGTATATGCAGGTGATGGGTTTTTACTTTTCAATGCTAATATTTTTAGAACTTTTTGCATAGATACTATCTCATAATATTATTATACGTTCACACAATACAAGTGATAATAATTATTGAATTTTTAGCCATAATATTTGCACTTTTTTTTTTTTTTTTTAAGGATACAATTTTTTGTATAAACTCGAAGCTGGTACCCAATGAACTGTATCAATAAGTAAGATACCTACTTTTAAACTGTCCTGCAAGCTCTCTAGGATTTAAAAAAAAAAAAAAAAAATCCATAGTTTGTATCTATCTATTTTAAGTTGAAAAATAAAGTGCAGTATTGAACTACGAAAATTTTTTTCATTTGTTTTACAGTCAACTCCCTCTAACTCTCAAAAGTTTTGTCCAGAGGTTGTGCAGATAATAGGAATTTGCAAATTAGGAGATCATTGCCTTTGTTTACAGTTTTCTTTTACAGATACAAAGTCAGTCATTATTAATAGACATCAAAACAAAAAGAGGATTTTTAATAAATTTTAGAATAAATATTTCTTCAATATTAATAAAACTAATCTATCACATTCATATATGATGGTAAATAATTTAAGCATATTCAAATAATAGGTACCTACAAAAAGTAAACAAACATATTTAAAAAATACGAAACAAAATATTTTTGAAAGTCTGGAAATAATATTCATTGCTGATTAATTTTGTTAAACATTCATGTAATAGTGGTTTATTTTCAGCGCTAGTCAGTATGAATTGCAGGATAATAAATATAAGAATGTTACTCCCCCCCCCTTCCCCATTTGTGTTTCAAAGTAAGGATTATGCTAAAAGTCTGATAAAAAAAAATAATTATAAGATTTAAAAAAAAAAAAAAAAAAACTTTTTATATACCATGTTTTTAAATTTTCTGATGAGTCATTAATAAAATATGCGAGGCTAAAAAATAATATTTTAGCAATATTTAAGCACGCAGAATCAGTTCAGTGAAATAATGATAATAGTGAAAGAAAAAAGTTGGTTTTAAAAATGAAATATTACTCCTTTTAGAACAACGTATATTAGCATCGTACATTAGCACTTATCAATGTGTATAAAATTTTAAAATTGATAATGACGTCAATTTTTGTGAAATGCATAATTTAACTTTTTATAATTTTTTCACATTCACATTTAATTAAATGTATTTATTTTTATGTTGAAAGAAAATGAACTCGTAAATTTTTTTTTTTGGCAACAATTAAATTATAGCTAATTTTTTAATGGCTATTTTATTGCTATTAAGAGCATATTATTTTCATATTTTAATTAATTAAAAGAAAACTGTTCAAAAATCTGACTTCAAAATATTGTGTTGTCACCGGGTTCTGAGTTACTGTGAAAGTTTCAAATGTCTAGCTAGTAAGGAAATTAGTTAAAAATAGATTGCAAGATTTGTACCGAACAAACAAACAAACAAGAATCAAAGTTAATAAAAACATGGTAATATAAAGTAAAAATGTGAGATGTGAATTTTTTTTTTTTGTAATATGAGATGTAAATTTCTTTTAGATTAAAAAATCAATTACGGATTAGAAGGATTTGCAGATTATAAATATGCAGATTAGAGGGAGTTGACTGTACTGTATGTGACTATAAGGAAAATAAAGTTTTTTATGACATTTTGTAATACAGTAAAAATAATTATTGCATACTGGTTCTTTTAATTAACTGGATTACGTTAAGAGCTGTTTTATCAGAAAGTATAAGCAAGTGATCTAAATTAATATTTATTACCAGTTAAAGAAATATAATTGTCTAAATTATAAAACTTTATACTGCTTAAATTGAAATTGATTTTTTTTACTGAGTTTTGAGTATTTTGGAACGTGATCATCAGATACTGAGGCTCATTAGCTCATTTTCATAAAAAAACCCCTCATAATTATTAACTAAATATGTTATTAAATTTGTATAGGTATATTTAAAGTTACTTAAAGATGTTTATAAGATCAATGCATCCATTGTATCTTACAAATCTGTAATTTATAAGATAAATTTTTAAGAAAAACAGTTTCTTCCATTTCTTCCACTTGGAAGAAACCTATTTCTTCCGGCCGGTTTTTTCCACATTGGAAGAAACTTGCCAACCCTGCTTAAAAAATAAATAAAATAAACCTTAACCAATTTGTAGGAAGGCATATTGAAATTTAGAAAGTCATGATTAATGTAATGTAGATATATATTAGAAAAATACTGTGTTTCTCACTTTAAGAGCTTAATTTTAGATAATTTATATTAAATTTCAATAAATAAGACAGCCTATCATCTTAAAAAAAAAAAAAAAGAAAGAAAGAGAAAAGAAACATTTGCAAATGTTTCTATTAAATCGTATTTAAAAGAAAAATAGTAATAATAATAAATTACAATTTTATGTAGATATTTAATCCATATCCATGTAAATCCATTAATTATTTATCTAAACATTTTACAATTCATTTGCATAAAAGTTTTAGTACATCATTTTGAAGGGGGGGAGGGGAATCCCATTTTCTTTCTTTTTTTCCCTTTTTTTTTTTTTTTTTTTTTTTTTTTTCATTTAAATTTAAAAAACTTTAGTTAAAGAGGTCTCAAATTATTGTACGAGCTTTTATCTTAAAAGCTAATCTAGAAAAATATTTTTGACTATTACCAGATGTCTTTTTTAAACATTAAAATTTTAGATCATATATGACTAAAAAATGTTCTGAAAAATCGGTGAGGAAAAAAAAAAAAAAAGTAACGCAGAAGCCTCCAATTTTTATTTGCGAATTGTATGGTTAACATATTTAAAAGGAGACAGTTTTTTCCATATAGTTCTGTATCAATGGGCCAGCCTTCGTGGGCCCATCAATGAAAAAATTACAGTGTGCTAATACTGATGAAGCAGTTCGTCACCAAATCTGCTAACCCGCTGTTCTAGTAGAATAAATATGTACAAATAAAACACGCCAATCTCAGGCCGCTTGAAAACGGCCCACTGTTGCAGCCCATTCTCTCAGATAAGGAAAAGGGTAGTAGCGGTTGGTTGGTGAGTTATTAAATGATTTATGACAACCAAAAAGAATATATAGACAAATAAATGATTAAGAAAAGAAAGAAGAAAAACATTAGATGGACGTTGTTATTTTGTGTGTATATTTTTGAACAGTTATGAAAAACAAAATTATTTTATTATTATTTCAATCGAGAAAAATTTAAGTGGGGCCGTGCCCACTGGCCCCTAATGACAGACTGCCACTGTTCTGTACACATTGATACCTCTCATGACGGGGAGAACACTGCCCTCTGAGAGGAGATGTGGTCGCAGACAAATAATTTAATACCAGCGAAGTAACTTTTTTTTAATATAGAGAATACAAAGGGAGTGATAATTACTTAAGTGCAAATTTCCTTATAAAGTGATTTTTCTGTAAACATGTCTGTGACTAATATATATTTTCAGAATATAAAATAAAGGAATATACATAAATTTTTAATAATTTAATCATAAATGTGTGAATACAGTAGAACTAGAGACCCTATATTAGGAAGAGACTAGACATTGAAAGAAACTTGGCCATTTTAGTGCCAATTCGGAGCGATCCCCGTAGAACGTAAGGCTTTTTTCTTCGCGATTGACACTTTACTATAAGGCCCTGGAAAAAAGTATAAGGTCACAAAGTTAAAGTATATTAACAAAAAAAAACTCGAAAAATTTAATATCGCTTTTTCTTGGAAATGAAATTAAAAAACATAAACATAGTTTATGAACGTATGTAATATATAATCAAAGCATTAAATGACAATTTAGAAATCTGATAACATTTCATCTTGGAAATAATTATAAGGTTGAGGAATTGTGAATGAAAATATAAAATCAACATCCTACAAATTGACCTTTTTTTTCAATGACATTTATCAGTCGATCAGTCAATGTTGATTCAGGTCGAGATGAAGTTTCTTTTTGATATTTTCCCTTGTATATCTGATCTGATCGCATTGATGAGTTTGCCTTTCCCTCAATGGGGTCATATGTCCTTATAAACAGACTGCGCAAGTATGCTCCAAATATTTTCCAATGGGTTTAAATGCGGAATACAGGATGGCCAATCAAGCAGACAGACCTCATTTGCTTTAAATCAAGCTTTTGTTGAAGAAGCAGCATGTATACTGGCATTATCCTGGCTGAAATATCCAATATCCTGAAATAACTAAAGTGGCATTGGGAAGCAAATTATCACCCAGCATATCTTGATACTTTTTGCATTCATTTATGTATAAATTACCACAACTGGTAACCAGGGTTAGAAATAAGCGGTCGTTAGTCGCATTTTGCGACCAGTTTTTTCATTTTGACACCTAGAATTCCAATCATAGGTGCCATATTTGACGCCTGGATTTTTTCCTCATCATACCTAATAATTTTCCCAATCCCATCAGACCGTAAACAAGTCTATTTCGGTCATTTGAACCTTATAAAACCTGATTGAAGAAATCATATCTCTATGAAAGTAGTTGATGATTTGTTAATGATTAAATTAAACAGCCCTAAATTGGAAGATTTCTGCCCAGAAAATGCTATTAAATTGTGGTGGAATAAAGTAGAATGAATTTGCGATTTTAAATATGTACGTTTAATATTGTCAATGTAATTACATTTATTACATAAATATTTTTTATATAATCTTGCATATATTACTTACAAGTTGATGCTTTATTATTATTATTATTATTATTTTTTTTAATATACATATTTAATTATAGATGGCACCTAGATTTTTCATTTTGACGCCCAAAAAATTTAATCCAGGCGTCATTTTGACGCCTAGTTTCAAAATTCCTATTTCTAACACTGCTGGTAACGTACCATTACTAACAAACGCTCCCCATACAATTACTAATCCCCCCTCCATATCACTGCTTGGAAAAGTAGGGTTTTATTTTTTTAAATACAGGGGTAGTACTTGTCCTGATTTTCTTGAAATTCCTGAAAATTTAAAAAACGTCCTGAAATGTCCTTCTAAAATTCCAGAATTTTTCAGCTATTATGCTATATGTTGAGATTCAAACCACCCAAATTAAGTGATAAAAACTCAAACTCAGTCTGTATTGTCATGCTTTACTGTGATCGCCAGATAAACAATTGATTAAAAATTTTGTTTTAATCGGCGTATCATCATTTATCAAATGAATATTTTGAAAAATAGATATACATGCTCAGCAATATAGTAGTGCATTAATTTATCAATATATTCTTTTTTTTTGTAATGTCGCCAAATGCTTTATAATTATGTTCTTACAAACTTATTGAATGGACATTTAAAATTCTGATTAGCAACCACAGATCTCTTGTATTATAATAAATAACCTCTTTCTCAAGCAAGTTGCTTAAAACATATATCGGGTAACCCCAGGAGCAGAAAGTGCTTAAAACTGCGACGCACGTCGCAGAACAACTGAGGCTTTTGCAGCACATTTCATCTATCCCCTAATTGGATGATGTTGATACAGTTAACATTCTAAAATTAATAAAACCTAGATATGTTCAACTGACCTGGAAATCTGCTATCATTTTGTAAGTAGTATATCCACATTAATGTGACAATATTAATGCCAAAAGCCATTGAAAAAATTGCAAATTCTGGGTGTATTCCTCAGTTTTAGATTATAAATATTTTACTAATAAGTATTATTTTTATGATTATTTTGCATTTTACTGTGCTTTGACAAATTTGGACAAAGTACCTGCAGAACATCTGCAAATTTTAATGTCTCGTTGCAGAACATCGGATATAATTCTGCTCCTGGGCGGGTAACTTTCTAAATGACGACTTTAATCAGAAACTTTAAACACTGTACTGTGATTAATAAAAGAAAATTTAAATATATCATGCAAAAGATTTACTAAAATAATTGATTTTTTGGTTGGAAAATTTTCCGGAAAAACATAGAGGAAAATTTTCCAAAAAAAGAAAATTTTCCACCCCACATCACTAATTAGTGCAGACAAAAACTGTCTGCAAGCTGTTTTTCTGTGTTTGTGACTATGTCACCGTGTCGTAGTGTTTCTGCTACTGGGCTTGGAATCATGGTTTTAACAATGTTGTGTCTAGTTTGAAAATTGGCTCATTGTAATATATCTCTTTTAACCTACACTAGCATCAAGTGATGAATCAGATGATGACTGTGTGATTACTGATGAAATTCCTCCAACTATAATTAAAGGTAAAACTGATTATTTTTTTCCTTAATCCTCTGACCATTTTAGAAAATAAGAAAAATGTAATGTTCTTTTAATTGTATACACCTTTTACAATGTATTAAAATAGAGATAATTTCAATCTGAGATTGAAATTTATAATTATATAATTTAACAACCATTTAATGTTCGTCACATATTTTCCAAGATCCTCATCAGAAGTAAAAATTGGATGAGAATCTCTCATCCCTTTCTCAGAAACAAAGTGAGATTTTTGAAAAGAAAGTGAAGACATAAATGTACTTCAGAAAAAATTCATTTTCTGAATTTCTATAAAATACTAATAATGCTATGTAGAGCTCATTGATAAAATATGAGTTTAATTGCTTAAGTATATAATCTCTTCTTTCACAGCCAGTGATGTAAATAAACAATTATTGTACCGTTAATCGACAAAATTTGCACTTTTTTGAATGCTAAGTTCCTATTACGGGATTATTTCAATATTTAATCTTGAAAACTTCTTCACACGCACTATAAAATTAATGTAAGCTCTACCGGTTTCGAAAGATGAGGCCTTTCTTTTTCAGATGCAAAACAAAAATACATCAATAGGAAGCAGCCTGCAAAACCAATCAGAGAGAGGAACATGACCAAAAAAATCTGGAGTGACTCCATTCGATTTTCCGAACATTGAATAATTAACAGTTTTGTAGATAAGTAAAGTAAGAGGAGTTGTGTTAAATAAACATAAAAGAGAAAATTATAATAGGGTGTTTGAGTATTTTTCTCCATATAGTACACGATGCTTAATTTAATGCTACTGAACTTTGAGCCCATAGATCATAATGACAAAGAATTTTTCATTGTGTCCCTGTAAAAACCTATAAATGCTAGATTCACCAAAATGCTTATAGTTAGTGCAACAGTGACTTATAATATTCATATAAATTTTCAGTTCAATTGAATAAGGTGTTTAGGTGCTATCACACTTTAAAAAACTTGGTCCCATAGGCCAATAATGATAAAGAATTTTTCTTTGTGTCCCTGTAAAAAAACTGTAAGTGCTAAATTGACATGTGTATAAATTGTTTGCTCAGTGTAATAAGGTGTTTAGACGCTATCACATTTTTAAAAATTTTGCCCCATAGGCCATAATGATAAAGAATTTTTCTTGGTGTCTTGTAAAAAAAACTATAAGTGCTAAATTCATCAAAATCAATAGGGTTTGTGCTGTGGGGATCTATAACATACGTACCAACTTTCAGCTCATTCGGACAAAGCATTAAGGCGCTATCGTCAGGGTTGTTATTTTGTCCACTTTTTTGTGAAAAGTCCGGAACACTGGAGAAAACTGGAAAAAACCACACAAACTTGGACAAAATAAAATCCATAGAACTGTGCATGTTCGATGCATAAAATTATTCTGTTTAAGGACTAAATTGTATTTTTAACTTTGAATTCACAATTTTAGCAATATAGAAATACTTTATTAAAAATTAATTTGATTAATCAATGAAAAGTGTAATTTCATTTTAATCACAATCAACAAGAAAATAAAATTAAAGAAAAAAATATCTGGTGTGAAACAACCACACAACTTCCATTACCCACTATTACACGTATTATATGCATTTTTTGGAGATAATGTGATCAGAAGATATAGAATTGAGCTAATGAAACAGACAACTAAAAATTTTCCGGTAAGAGAAAGTTAATTTACACATTTGCAGTAAACACATGAAAACGTAAAGTCATAAAATAGAGATTATATATAGAAAAAAAAAAGGTTTTTTGTTTTTTTGATACACCAATTTCCGAGATCTAAAACTGATCTGTCTGATCAGGATGACTATTAATTTTCCTGTGATATCCATGTAAAGCATGAGAAAGGATATCTAAAATGGATTTATGTAACAGTTGTTAAGAAAATCATTAGAGCCGTCTTTGAGACACCGATTTTTACCAAAACTTGGCAGATTCAGCTGTTGACCGGAAAACAACAATTACATACAAAAGGATATTTAAAAGAGGGTTAATAATGCTAGTTTGAAAAAAAAAATCCATACAGCCGTTTTGAAAGGAATCTACTCTCAGTTCCTGAAATTCAGCTATTTATATAGGACGCGTATCAGTTTTCCTGAACTAACCAACTATATCATTCGAAAGGACATCGAATAGAGTATTTATATAGCAACTTTGAAGAAAATTGTTTGAGCTGCTTTTGAGATACAGACTTATTCAGTTTTTAGATGTCCCACTTCCAGTTTTCCAATTTTCACCAAAATTTGGAAAACTCATCTGTACACCAGTTCTGTCTTAATTCTGAAGTTTCGTAGCTATATCTTTATTAGTTTCGGAGATATGATAGTCAGAAGATCCCCCTCCCCACGCACACACTGACCAATTGCCCAAAACCACATTTTTGGACTCAGGAGACCTTAAAACATGTAAATCAGGTGAAATCTCGATATCAAATTTTTGGACCGAATACAATACTATACTTATGGTAGTCGGGTAATGGAAGTAAAAATTATAAAGAAAATGCTAATTACATTAGTTATGTATAGTTTTCAAATGTAACGAAGTAAATCTGTTGTGGACTATTATTACATTATCATATTAGATATTGAGAGTAGAAAAAAAAAAAAAATTATAAATTATTTAATGCTGTACCTAAATCTTTAAAAACAAAAGAAATGCTGGACAAAGCCACAGTGTGTAGCCAGAAAAAGATTTCATACATAATGTTGATTTATCTTCAGTGCATAATGTTGATAGTTAAAAATGAAGAATAACTTGACCTGCCAACATCCGCAGCGCCACCTGTTGATCGGTTGACACCAAAAGTTTATAGGTGCTAATTTAGGTCAAGGTGCATCTACATGTAAATTTATATGCAATTCTGTGCAGTAGCTCTTTAGCTATAACCAGGGGTCTATCCAGACTTTTCACTCAGGGTCCTGTTTTTGTGAAATTGTGAAAAATTCTACATGTAATTTTGTGAATCTAAATTTAGTGTGAAAATAAAGTTTTTCCGAACTTTTTGGCTGGGGTCCTCTTTTTATGAAATTGTGAAAAATGTATTTTGCAAAATAAAATTACAATTAGAGTTTCATTTTAGGGAATGACAGTTCAGTGTTACAGAACTAAACTCACACATATGATATGCATAGAAGCCCTTTATAAATCAGAAATTGAACATCAGCTTACAACAAAACACACCCTATTATTCATGCAGTCTGTTCATTCCATTGAAGATTAGTTTTGAAAATGAAAGAGATTTATCAAAGGTCTGTTTTTAAGCAGAAACATTTTGTGAAGGGTCTTCTTTTAGGATTAAAAAAAAAAAAAAAAAATTGTGAAATGTCCTGTTTTAGGATAAAAATTTTGTGAAGGGTCCTGTTTTAGGATAAAAAATTTTGTGAAGGGTTCTTTTTTAAGATATAGAATTTTGTGAAGGGTCCTTTAATGGACCCAGGTTTGCCTCTGGACAGACCCCTGATTATCTACTTTAAAAAGTACATTTAAAAGTTTAAATAATTAGCAAATAATTGCATTACAACTGTTAATAAATTCCTAGTACAATAATTTTAGAATTAATTTAAAGTACAAGCTCATGAATAAGATAAAGAGGTAAAGAGATTTTTAAGGCAACCTACAACCTTTGACTTGGAACCTCTGAAGTAGGTTTCATATAAAAGACCTCATATTTCCATTTAATATATTATAAATTGAACCAAATTAGGTTTGTTCAATAAAAAATATATATTCAGACAACAAATCTTATAATTTTACATATATTTTTTACAGATTTAAAATCTAAATTGTGCTTTCACAGTTTGCATTTTTTTTTTTTTTTTTTTTTTTTGTTATGAGTTCATGCTAAAACTTTAACAGATACAATATTTATGAAAAGACTTTATATATACTATATACATATGTGTGTGTGTTTAATAGAACATACTTAAAATAATTAGAGATGGATTTTAAAATTTATTAATTAATTTTTGAGAAAAAAATTAAAAAGTGAATGTCTATGTAAAAATAATAAATAAATGATATTTTCATTTTTAGTATTTTTTCTTTTGAAGATACATATTCTAATTCTTTCAAGTAGATCCTATTAAACATTAAAAAAAAAAAAAAAAATCTTTTCTTAAATATCTGTAGAAGTTTTAGCATTTTGAAGATCATGAATTCATGAAAAAAAAAAAAAAAAAAAGCAAATTGAAAATGTCATTTAAAGATTTCAAATCTGTAAAAAAATATACCAAAAACCATAAGAATAGTTGCCTATTGTATTGGACAAACCTAATATAGTTCAGTTTATAAAATTAAATGGAAATATAAGTTAAACAAGTATTTTTTTTTTCTTTTTAAGTATGAAAGCTATATATAACAGTTATAAAGTTTATCTTTAAATGCCTAACTTATATATTTATCCTGAAGTTAAAAGTAAATTTCATCATAATACATATTATATAGTAAAAAACCATACAGTGAAAACAACACTACAGTTTTGCCCTTTTTAAAAGTAGTCAATGGATTCAGATCTATCTTCATAAAATAGAAATTTCAAAAATTTGATATGCTTAAATAATAAAATAGATTTTGGAAAGAAGAAAATAACAATTATTTCTGTAAAAGAAATATACTTAGCTGGCTTTACATCCACTTATTGATTTTTATAGCAGCACTGCTTGGTAGAAGGGTACTGTCAGACTTTAAAACCATTTCTTCTATTACATATGTATGATGTATAAAGCAATGACAGTTTGAATTAAAAATATTTCATATAGCAATCATGCAGATGATATGCCACTAAATTATTCTGTTTCTGTAAATGAAGGTGCTAAAATTGATATTTCAAGTTTTCACAAGAGCTTAGAAAAAACTAATACAACTATCAACTTTTTGAAGGTATAATAAAATATTTTACAAATACAAATGTATAATTAAAAACTTATAGTTAAAATTAAAAACTACTGAAAGTTTAAAATTTGTAATGACTTCACATGTCAGGGGTCTGTCCAGACTTTTCGGACAGGGTCCTGTTTTTGTGAAATTGTGAAAAATTCTACACATATTTTTGTGAATTTAAATTTTGTGCGAAAATAACGTTCTTCCAAACTTTTCGGCTAAAATAAAAATTGTGTGAAACTGTGAAAATATAATTTTTCAAAATAAAATTATAATTAAAGTTTCATTTTAGACAATGACAGTTCATTTTTATAGAACTAATCTTAAATATATGCATAAGAAGCCCTTAATAAATTAGAAATCGAATATCAGTTTTTCGGGAAAATACAGCAAAACGTCTGATTTTTCATAGGCAAGCCTGTTCGTTCAATGGCAGATTAGTTTTAAAAATGAAATAGATTTATCAAAGGGTTTTTTTTTTTTTTTTTTTTTTTTTTTAACTTTTAAATCATATGCTAATTTTTGTGAAAGATTGTTTTTTCAGAAAAGCACCAACTTTTATAAAGGGTACATTTTCTGAACAAACATTTTTCTAAATTAACTCAAAGTTCAAAGTGTATTAATTTCTCACAATGTTAAAATTTTTAAGTGAGAAAATAAAAAAAAATAATAGATCATAAATTTGTAAGAAAAAAAAAAAAAAAAAAAGTTTTAAATCAGCTGTCTGTTAACATGATTATATTTAATTAATAAATAGAGTGAATAAACGTAAATTAAAAAAATCCACAATAGCTGTTCCTGATCAAAATAATAGCACTACACTTCATCATGTGAATAAAACTGAGCACGAGTGCATCATCAGAGAATCAAGGTGCACTCATTTCCACTAAGAAATGTAAAGTGATTTCTGCATATGGCTTTCTATGAAAAATCATTTGCTAAATTTCATTAATGCAGTTACTATTGAACAGAGAAGGGGCAAAAGTTTAAATTTAAACATTAATAAAACAAGGAAAAAATATTGAAAAAATGTTGCATAAAAAAATGTTAATTGTTTAGTTTCAGCCCGAAAACAGTTAAATGATTAAAGATTAAATTTGTGACTTTATGATTTTGGATATCTATGCTTATAATTTTCCATAAGAAAAATTATTTATTATTATTATTTACATATATATGTAACAAATTTCTGTTTGGCAATCGGAGACGACACAAGGAAATAGGCTTGCTTTCCAGAACATCTTTTTATTTAATCCATATCAAGGCTTGGTTTCCGAGAAGGCAATGGAGACCAACGGGGTATCATATGCGGCTCTGACCATGGAAAGCACATTTGCAGACGACCTTGCACGTTAAATTGGCATAGCTTTTTTAGATTATTACTGTCTGAGGATAACTATGGAAAATTGCTTAATTTTGGCGAGTTTCATCTTATATAGTCATAATTTTGGCATATTTTTGGCGTAAATCTTAAACTCCTCATTAATTCTTTATTAATTACATTATTTAATGACACAAAGCATCTTTGTGTCCTATTGGCTAATGATTTCGCACATCCTAGGCGAAGTGACGTCTACATTCAACAAGTCATAAACAACAATATTTATAGCTATTTCATCTGACATAAGTAGTCAAACCCTAATTTTCATCAATTATTCCCATTTATCATCATAAATCTTAAACCTCATCTGTAAACATCCTTTAACTTATCTATGGAATATTTCAGGCATCAAAATGCTCATTCAATTTAAATTTTTAACTTGTTTATTCATTTTCAAACGATCGCGATTACAAATTTTCATTTTTTATTTTTTATACTATTAAAGTAAATTACTGCCTAATATGAGATTTCCTTTAAGTCATTTTGCAATATTAATTTAAAATATAAAAATAATACCCTAAAATATGAAAATAATAATTTAAATATTAATTTAAAATATAAAAGTACTAATTTAATTCTTACCTCCTTTTTTTATCCTATTATATATATATATATTTATTTAATTAAAAACGTTTTAAATTACCTTATTAAAAATCCTTTAAAATTGGCCAATATATTTCAGCTTCATCCAAAGCCATCATCAGAGCCCAATGACAGTTTTTTTTTTTTTTTTTTTTTTTTTTTGTCATCGGGCTCTGATGATGGCTTCGGATGAAGCTGAAATATATTGGCCAATTTTAAAGGTTTTTTAATAAGGTAATTTAAAACGTTTTTAATTGAATTTGTAATCCTTTGTAAACTTAAATATGTATTATATTTATTTTAGTGTATTTAAAACCTGCTGATATTTATCCCAAAGCATGCAAAATCAAAGAAATGGTAATATATTTCTGTATTTTTATTAACTTGAAGACATAATTCTTGTTTTCTTTTATGTAGTTTATCCTTTCTTATTTATCCTTTTGCAGAGAGATTATTTCTTCTTTACATACACTGCTCGTGCTCAACATTGAAAATGTAACACCAAAAAGGAGTGGTCAGAAATTTATGCAAATTTTAGAGTAGACGCACGTCACTGAGTTATGCGAATGATGTGAAATGCGCAGCTCTCTGACGCACGTGAAGTAAGATATAAGGGAAGGAACTTGCAGAATGGGCAATATTTGTGTCGTTATTTCTGCCAGACGAATTATCGAAGAAATTTTGTTTTTGTCTCGGAGGATATGTGTAATAAGAGAGAATGCCAGGCCACCATCAACGAAGGCACTTCCAGCAGATAGACGATTTTACGAGGGGTATGGTGATCGGACTAAGAAGGGGGGGGGGGTTGGTCCTTACGTCAAATCGCAGCTGATACCCACATGGATGCGAGCACGGGGCATCGGTTGTGGTGAACATGGTTGGAACAAGGAAATGTGGCAAGATTGAGGGGTGCAGGTGCAGCGAGAGTGACGTCAGCACGCGTGGATCAACGCATCCGCCGACAAGCTGTGGCGGACCCGCAAGTCACTTGTACCTCGATTCTGCAGCATGTGCAAGATACCCTGGATGTTCCCGTGTTGACCAAAACCATTTCCCATCAATTGGTTACACATGGCGTGCACTCACGACGTCCGCTAAGAAGACTGCCATTGACCCCACAGCATAGACGTCAGCGTTTGGAATGGTACTGGAATAGAGCGACGTGGATGACAGAATGGCGAAACGTCATGTTCTCAGATGAGTCACGTTTCTGTTTATCCAGTGACAGTCGCCGCATACGTGTGTGGTGTCGATGTGGAGACAGATCTAATCCGGCAGTAACTGTGGATCACCCCACTGCGCGACAACATGGCATAATGGTTTGGGGCACTATTGCGTATAATTCCATGTCACCTCTAGTTCGTATTCAGGGCACTATGACGGCCCAACGATACTTGGATAATGTACTGCAGTCAGTGGCAATCCCCTACCTTCAGGGGCTGCCTAATGCAATTTTTCAGCAGGATAACGCCCGACCACACAGTGCTCGCATCTGCCAACATGCTCTGCAAGGTATACAGATGCTTCCCTGGCCACCGTACTCTCCTGACCTGTCACGAATCGAACATGTGTGGGATGTGATTGGACGCCGTTTGCAGACTCTGCCCCTGCCTCGTTCAGAAGACAAACTGTGGCAAATGGTTGAAAGGGAATGGAGAGCCATCCATCAGGACACCATCCGCACTCTTATTGACTCTATGCCTAGAGGTGTTTTTTCATGCATCGCTGTACGTGGTGGTCCTACATCCTACTGAGCCGACACTGTTCTCGCTCTGTATTGTGATTATCATTTTGAAATAAAGATCACTTATTGTTCCTTGCTGTCTCTGTTTTTTTTCCAATTTCATCACTTTCTGACCACTCCATCTTGGTGTTGCATTTTCAATGTCGAGCAGTGTATATCACTTTATTTTGGATTGCTTAATATGATAGTGTACAGTATACATATTTACTTTAGTAAATCATAGGTCGATTCAGGTTTTAACTTTTTAGACCTATTTTTGTGAAAAGACAAAATATTTTTGTAAAATTTTTATTTATTTTTGTGCAGAGGTATATATATATATATATTGTAAAACCTTTCATTTCAGTGGTCAAATCTATGCATGATGTTTAATATCAAGTTAATAATGTTTCATTGAACTATGTATATAGACAATTATTTGAAATATTATTGGGGAAAAAAAAAAAAATTATGAAATGAAATTTTGCAAAAGGGACATTTTTATGAATTTAAATCTTTTTGAATAGGCTCATTTTACAAATTCAAATTTTATGAAGGGGCCTATTATTATTGAATTTTGTGAAAGGGCAGCAAAAGGGCTACAATTTTTACTTGGATTAGCCCCTATAAATATAATTTAGATAAAATAATTTCATATTTGGAAAAAATAAATAAAATAACAAAGGTTCATAAATCTTACTGTAAGAATATATAAGTAATAATTGTTTGAGAAAATTAACTTTAAAAAATATATATATATATGTTGTTGTTCTGTATTTTATTTTTCTTACAACTAATTCACATTTTTTTAAAGCCCTAATTGATTGGAATATTGCTTCATTTTATTTATTTATACAGGGTGACAAGAAATAACTTGGACACACATGATACATTATAACTTTAATGCTGATGAAAATATTACGACCAAACTTCAAAATAAATATGAATACATTATTTTGTCTAATATATTTACAAATTTTCAAAGTGGCTACCTTTAGCCTTAGTACAGAGCTTTAAATGTGTCACAAAATTTTCGGCTATGGGCCGCAACTCACTTACTGATATTTTATCCCATTCCTTCCATAATGATTTCTTTAGGGATGCCAAAGTTTTATGAGGTTTAGCACACACCCTTGTCTCCAAGATGAACCAAACAGAACAATTCATTGGGTTCAAATCTGGGGAATAGTGTGGCCATTCTTGAACTCCAATGAAGTCAGGAAAATTTCTCTTGCACCAATCTTGAGTGCGTTTATCTCTGTATGCAGGTGCGGATTCCTGTTGGAAGGTCCATCTTATGTTTCCAAAGAACTTTGCGACCAAGGTAAAACATCTTCCAAAATGAGTTTGCGATATGTTTGTTGAATAATCTTTATCCCTTGATCATCAAAAACAAGTGGTGTTTTCCCACTAGCACATATCCCACCCCAAACCATTACAAATTGGGGTCGTTGACGCCGTTCAACAATGCAAGAAGGTCCAGGTGCTTCTGCTGACCAAACTCTATCATTATGGTTATTGTGAGCTTGTTCAATCGAGAACAATTTCTCATCTGTGAAGACAAATGCTTGCCATCGATCACCTGCGGTCCGCTTTAACAGTTCTTTAGCCCTTTGAAGTCTTGTGCGTTTGTTCTCTGCTGTTAGCTTTTGAGCCTCTTTCATTTTGTAAGGGCGAAGACCAAGCTCTACTCTTGCCATCAAAGTGTGGTTTCTCTGTTGATCTTTCTCTCTAGCAACCTTTCTCATTGAAAACTTAGGATTTCGTTGAACTCGGTTTTTGATAACTTTCCGGTTTCTTGATGTGTTAACTGTGCGCTTTCTTCCTCTTCCTGGCCCGTCACCATCATGTCTGAGTTCTTTAAACCATTTGACTGTGTATGAAACAGTCTGCTTAGGCACTTTCAATAGTTGAACAATTTCACATTGTTTCTTTCCTTGCTTATGTAATTCAAGTATGGCAGATCGTTTGTTAACCATAATGGTTATCACAACTAACTTACTTACACCTGTTTAGTCGCTTTCTAGGATCAATACTTAATGAAATAAATTTATAACTTTAGTGGTAGTTACAGATATTTCGTTTGAAACTTCGTCCAAGTTATTTCTTGTCACCCTGTATATTTGGCATATCATTTTCTTATCTGAATCAGACTTATAACTAATTTAAAAGTTAAAATGACAGTTTTGTGAAATTATAAGATTTAATATTTTTAGTAAATTATGTCATATAAATAACTGAATTATTTTATTAATAAAGTCCAGCATGCTATAATTGTTATGATTAAATAAAGCAAATAGAGTAACAGAATTAAAAAAAATCCGATGTAGATACCACTTGACTTCCTTATACACCCAATTAATTCAAAATGTTTTAAAGAACTATGATTCCACGACTGCATCAAATTAGTCAAGTCTTTTCTGGTACTTGTTGTCTGTTTTAATGCGACTCATATATGTATACACATACATATAAATAACAAATAAGTACAGTTAAAAAATGTTTTATAATGATGTAAATTGATTTTTTCCCCCTTGTATTAAATACTTCCTATTTTCATACCTAAGTATGTATATTTGTCTTATTTCATCTTACAAATAATTTTTATGTAGAGCGTTTTTCTTATAAAGGTTGTATATAATTTTTTTCCCCCTTCAGCTGTTACAGAAAAGATATCAACCTTTTGCGATGCAAATAAAAGAAATAAAACCAAAAAGAAAAGCACCAGTAGTAGACAAAGATGCAGCTAGAAGATTTTTTCGTAGTGCTTTATGGAATCCTAAAGATCCTAAAGCAGAAAGTAAGTTTCTTTTATTTCTCATCTTTTAACCTGTACATTCAATAAAAAATGTGTGTGTATGTCTGTTGCATTCTAGGCAATCAACTGATTGCATAGCCACAGAATTTTGCATGGAGGTGCAACTACACTATATCTGATGCATCTGAAGCCAGTTTTCCAAATATTTTATTATTATTATTTATATTCTAAATCAGGGAACTGTACATCAATACTTATACACCTGTACAAGTACTGATGTACAGCTTGAACCACAAATTGTTTAACCGAAAATTTGAATAATAAAAATTACAATGGAATGAAAGCCCGTCATTTCTACTACCTCTTCACCACCACATTGCTATCTTATGCTATCACAGTGCAGCATCATATCACAAAGTGGAGAGTGAATCTGTCAAGTTGCTATATTTTTACCATCCAAAAAAAAGTTCCAGTGTAAATAATAATTACACTATTATACTATGGTTTTTTAAAATTAATTCTTATTTTTATTATAATTTTAATCTTTCCATAATAAATGATGAATTTTAATTGTATATTAAATGAGATGGCGAAAAAGAATTCGTTTCAATCTTTAAACAAGAAAGAATAATCATGCGGTTCACATAGAATATTAATACTTTACAACTGTACAGGGACGTATCCAGAGGGGGGGCTCTGGGGGCTCGAGCCCCCCCCGAAATTTTCTGAGATAACTTTTTTATGTTCTACTGACCAGAAAAAAAAATGTAAAAAAATGAATTTTTTCTCCACAATATCTTTTCCTTGTTGTTAATTTGTTTGCTTGTGAAACCTTATTTATCAGCAATTTTCTGTCTTGTAAAATCCAAATTACCGAAATGCATATTAGCTTTTTGTAAAAAACACTAAAAAGAGAACTTTATGGTACTTATTGCTGAACACTGTAATGTGTCTCCTTTCTTTTAAACACTTCTCTTGCCAGAAATAGCGTTTTAATTTCTTGTGAGACAAAAGATTCGTCATTAACAAAGATCACAGTTGCATACGGAACTTATGGTTTTGTCAGTTATGCACGTAGTATATCTTCCTTCCTTTCAAACATAAAACAGCCAACATAAAGTCTTTACAGAAAGACATGTGATGAAAGATAGTACTATCTAATCCTACTAAAAGCAAAAATGTCAGTAATCACATCATAGAGTTCAGTATTCATATTTGTAGAGAGGCAGAATTTCAGACGAATGTCCAAATTCCGAAACCAGACTGAGCTTTGACTGGACCAGACTCTAGTGGGTACATGCGGTCCGCAGGTTCTGTCAAAGAAATTCGGTATCAATTTTCATTGTTTTCCCAAAAGGAAACCGAAGTGTTAAACCCACTTGCAGAAAAAGCTACGATCTGTTGCCATGCGTCATCAGCATCGTTCAAACTATCACACCACTACCGTCATCCGTCGCCATGCACCTATAACTAAATAACATTCGCATAAGGACTCAGAATCCACAACGAATCTCTCAGGAAGAAAAATCAATCGCATGAGATTGTATAGCCCCAAGCAATACAACAATTATTGGTCAACAAAAAGTCAGAAAAGTAATTGTAGCTCCCTACGTCCGAAAGAAGAAGTAAGGTATTGTACCTACATTGGTATAAGCCACAGCTCACACCCTAGGTCAAGTGAAAGGGAAGAGGGAAAACTTATATATATATATATATACATATTGTTGGAGCTAAGGCTCCCTGAGTTCGACAAACATCTGAAGAGATCTAAGACGGTCGTAAAACAAAAGCGGGTATGAGCTGCATTGCAAGTAGAATAAGTGGCTGTGCTATATACTGCCCTGACAGGTCTTAAAAAACCAACACGTTATGTAAACATCTTTGTTACGATCGTCACAAAGCAGACATATCTGAGTCTGATGTAGAACGCGATGATGGGCCATCGTTTCACTGTTCACTTTCCAAATGATAACCAATAATGACGTGCAGCCACAGTTGAAGATACGCTGTGTCACAAGAGACACCTGGTTGATACACACCCTGGGTACATATAGAAACGCTAGATAGTTCGATATGTACGCCATGCCAGAATATTGTCAGCAACTACAATGCGCATAACCATGGCCCCAGGGTCTGTAAAAGACACGATAAACGGTAAACCATATAAGAAGACCTTAATGTGTTCGCTAAACATAGACATGTAATATGTCTAGGTTTAGTGGACGCTAGCACACAGGTCCTCATGTTTCCAATAATATGACCTAAAGCAAGCAATGTTATCTAATTAGAAAACCACATATATATATATTATTTTCTTCTACACAAAGCAAGAGAAAAAGTATTGGAATTGGAAACTTTTAGATTTCCAGTTTTCAATATATTTACATGTTTTTAGATGCATTGAACACCATAAGACTATTTTTTGGAAACTTAGATAAAAAAAAATTTAATTAGATTTTTGGGTATATCGCCCAGCAGATAGCGTAGCTGCACTAAATTTCCCTTTTTATGGAAAAGATATATCTCGGCTGTATTAAAAAGAAGCTATATCTAAAAAAAATGAAAATTATTTGAAACATGGTTGTGCATGACACATAAATCTTGCACCGTACCACTGAATTACGACGTCAGCCAGTTTTTGGTATGTTAAATTTAATGGACTTAACATTGGACTAAAGCTAGACAGACAGCATAGCAACGGTCTAGAATTCATTTCTAGGGCAATCCGGAATTGCACCATCACAATTTATAACCTCCACGGAGAAGATGTTTCCCCAATTTCAGTATACCCGAGCTATTACATTTACAAAACATGGAGGACACAACGGATTTTACGTGCAACTGATACCATTAATCTACATGACAGTATTTGGATGACTCCAGTATCGATCACTCAATCCTTCAATTACGAGCTCGACTCCTTATTAACCGGGCTGCCGTGAGTCCAGATTTTGGTGATGTTCTCCGTTTGTCAGTGGTTTACAACATCACGGATTAAAGAACTCTCTGGCAGAGACTTATGCATTTTAAAGGACTAGTTCCATCAGTTTTAGACCCAAGGCACTTTTTAGAATTATTATTATCATTGAATCTTTTATTGCCATTACAATGGAACATTAATTCCATTGTTTACCGACATGCGGCGTTGTAACTGATCTTATTTACAGCGCATAACCATTTTACTATGCTTAGATAAGAAGCGCTTAAGGTAATAACTTATATTTTTCTTAAAGTTATATTGATTGGGGGGGGGGACTTTAGCGCACACACTCTTGGTGTGCACATGTGCGGGTGCACGACCAACATCTTAGTGAAAGTTGGGCCCCCTCCGAAATTTTTTTCTGGATACGCCCTTGCAACTGTATGTACTTGGTGCATCATTTAATCTTCAATGTATTTTACGTACGTGATAAAGTATCTGAATATTTTAGTATTACCACCCTGAAAATCCTAACGTTAAACATACCATATTCTATATAAAACATTTTTTTCCTCTTATGAATGATAAGTGTAAGTTTTGAAATAATTTTTCGTAGTACAAAGTTTTTTAAATGATTTATTAAAATGAATCTTATAGAAAGCAATGCATTGTCATTCTTTTGGGTGCCCCTATACACATGCCAGTTGTGCTATTTCTACCTCTTTTAATAGAGAACATTGGCTATGGCCTTACAGACAAATCACAGTCATAAACATTTTAAAACTTTGTTGGAAAGTGTTAAAAATGCTCCCACCTACAATTTTGCTTGAATCTTTACCTTATAGTAAATGTAAAATAAATTTTTCGTAAATTCATTTCTTCGTAGATAGATTTATCAGATGAAGTTTGTGTGGACTATTATTAATTCCAAACTAATCATTTTCAAACACAATTGCAAAGCTTCTTCATTCATAAAAGCGTAACATAATTAGGTATCCTTAACTTAGATTTGATGATAAAAATCGAAGTATTGTTTACTTTATTCATATGAAGGTAAATCTTTTTGCAGAAAAGACTGTCTAGTCAACACTTGAAACAGATTTTTTACATATGATAGTCGAAATAGGTCATCCTTATGTACTCATATTCTATATTTACTTTTATTATTTTTAATCTTAATTTCGATATTTTGCATATTTTAAATCTATTCATTCTACACAAATCTACACTTTCTGAAATCTGAACTATTTTCTGACTTATTTATGTAGCCTATTTTTTTGCAAATGCATAAAACTCTTTCAGGTATTTTTATTTAGACACTTATAAATTAAATAGCATTTTCTGTCATCTTTTTATTAATTCTGATATTTATTTAACTATAGATGAATTTGATATAAGGGGTTGAAATTTGCAGTTCGATGAGTTTAAGGCCGTCATATGCGACATTGTCAAAGGCATTTGTAATGTTAAGAAAAGGGGCACCAAAATTTTCAAATTAATGAAACTATTGTAAATGAATTCGCTTATTCAAAAAAATCCGATAGGGGGTAGAATGCTTAGGCCTAGAACCAAATTGTTCGGGTTGCAAATGTAAGTAACTTCACCTCTTTTCCTCCTCTTTACCATCTAATTTGAAAAGATCTAGTCTTTATTCATTATTACAATACAAATCAAAGCATACACTTATTAAAAATCAATATTTTAGTACCATAATGCTTTTAGCCCAACTGAAAAACTTATCCTGGAATTTTTTTACAAAGTTTTACTTTAATCACATAAAGGAAAATCTTCATTTAATTGATCCGCTTTGGACCTGTTCGTAAATTCTGATGGTTTTTTATTTTAAATGAGTGAAATTCTCTTGACCCTGAAACAGTTATGGTGTTTTTACACAAAGTTAAAATCCTTAAAGAAGGTTACTTTTAAATTACAATTAAATATATACTTATGCCTTAAATGACAGAAATCCGAAATGGGTTTATGATTTTCACATTATTTCTTCCAAGTTTTTGGCGGCCCTGCTTTTTTAATGGCCCTAGGCAACCGCTTAGGTTTGCCTAATGGTGTAAAGCGGGCCCTGCAAGCACTGAATTTGAAAATATTAATCGCTAGGGCTAGGGAAATGAAAGCTGACTAGTCAAATAAATAATGTTTTAAGTGTCCATGTTACTGTAAATAATGAGTTGGTCTCTTTATTTAGGTTAAAGGTAAAATAATTCAATTATTTACCTCTTTCTTTTGCTATCTGAATTTTGATATTTTGTTTTAATGTCTGTTTTTCACAACAAAGGTTCAACTTTTGCACATTTTTGTCAAGCTCATCCCTGTATATAAAATCAATCACTGTGCAATCAGTTTTTTGTTTGATGTTATCTACATACAAACACAGCAGTTTGATCTTTATTACAGAACAGAACTGAGACAAACAATTAAAGACAATTTTTTTTTTTTTTTTTTTTTTTTAAATATAATTAATCATGCATGAGAATTTTCCGCGGATCCGCGATTTTCCACTTTTTTGTGATTTTCGTTAATTTTGCGATTTTTTTTATTTTGTTAAAATCAAACTCTAATAACGATCAGTGTTCAAACGCTCCACGAAAAACGATTCTCAATCTTTTTTCCATCCAAAATATAAATGTCAATATTCATTTTAAACATGCTTTATCATATTCTATAACAAGGCCCACCAGCGGCCGAGCGGTTCTGCGCTCAAAGCTGGTAGATGGGAGGTGCCGGGTTCGATCCCAGGTCGCGCTCATCGACCTAGCCGTTCGGAGTTTTCCGTGGTTTCCTCCGAAACTCGCGTAAATACGGGCTAGGACCCCTTAGAAAGACCCCCACGGAGGGCATTCCCCCTATAGGCCTAGGACACTTAAGGAGTCAATCGGCCTTAATCCTACAACCAACCAACCATATTCTATAACATATAAAAGAACAGAATTATTCAATATTTCTCACTCATGTAATTTTTTTTGTCCTCCCCCACCCCTTTTTCATCTCTAACCATCGCCAATCAAACATTCTGCGGGAAGCCTTTTATTTTTGAATATTTATTTATCCATCCACAACAAAAATGTCAATATTAATTTTAAACTTACTTTATGATATTCTAGAACCCATAAAGAAGAAGAATTGTATTTAATATTTCTCACATCATGAACTACTTTTTAACCCCCCCCCCCCCTTTCCCACCACCAGTCAATGTTATTAAATGTTGATTGCTAGCTAATGTTTTTTTTTTTTTTAACACAGGTTCTATTGTGCTGATGTGTTAATCTTTTAGTTTAATTTGTCACTTTTAAAATAGTTTGTATAGTTTTCCCCGCACGCGTTATTTTTCATTTGAAATTAATTTTATGAACACGCGTTTTTCCTCTTTTGTTAATTTTCTGCACTCTCATGCCTGATTAATGAAAAACGTAAGCATTTTGTTTTACTTTTATCTGAAATGCATTTTTTCATTCTTTATATTAATTTGAAAAATTTATTGTGATATATCTGTTGAACTTTATATAAATTATTTTGTATTTTCAGACATTTGTCAGCAGTTGCTAACTCCTCCAACTAAATCAGTAATGGCTAAAGATAAATTTGTATTGAAAAGAAATGATGATTCTAGCGAAAGTGATGATTGTTCTGATTCTAGTGACAGTGATGATTCAGAAATAAAAAAGAAAAATATACAGAAAAGAAAGAATTATCATTCAAGTAGTGATTCTGAATCAGAAATAAGAAAGAAAAAAGTGAAAAAGTTTAAAAAGAGACTGAGCAATGGCATGCGAATCCCACAAGAGGCAAGATTATTTGTGATTGATGAAAGAGGACAACCATCATTTTCAGATGAATTCTGCAGTACTGAGGTAATATTATGAATTTTATTTATTTATCTATTATTATTAATTTTCTGTTTCATTGGAGTACTATAAAATAACAATTACCCTAGCATCAATGATCAGTACCCGGATACCTTTTTGTGACTATTATTGTAATTTTTATCATTTCTAATTAAACCTTGAAAAATAAGTTTTTTAACCATCATTTTTAAATGAATCTGGATTAGACAAATAAATAACCTTTTTTATTTTTTGCAACATTTTTATACCATCATTAAATATCAAATTACACATTGTCTTTCATCATTTACTTCACAACAAATGGGATCAAATTTAATATATAATAACTATTATTAGCTTTAAGATTGTTGTTGTAAAGTACATTGGTTAAGTTTCCTTTTTCATTCATGAATTGTTTTGTTTAACTTTGATTTGATATATCTCTGTGAATAATTATGAATCCATTATATGTGGAATTCAAACCAGATCATGCTTGTCTGCCTAGCAATTCAGAATTTACCATAATTTTCTCTGAAATTTGTGGGAGTGCTATCTAGGACCCCTTTGAAAGACTCCCACAGAGAGAGCACCCTGGACTAGGATGTTTGCGGAATCAACTGCCCTTAAACTCAGCACCATCCATCATATGTGACGTGTGTGTGTGTGGGGGGGGGGGGGAGGATTAAAAAGTCAATCTTCAGAGTTGTTAACCTTATATTATTATTATTTTATACTATTTTTGAATTTTTTTTAAAATCTTATTTCACAAAATTTTCAATAATAGCTAAAGTAATTGCAGAAATAATTGTGTGAAAAAATCCAGAGGGTTGGCTGCTCTGGAGAATTTTTATGTAAACTGTTGGTGTGAATATGAGTAATTGAAAAAATTCTGGTACAGTAAAGCATCGTTTATACGTCTTTCAAGGGACTGACGTAAAAGGACGTATAAACGAAAAGACGTATAATCAAAATTTGAAAAATTGAAACAAAATTTGTGTCTAAATACTAATAAAGTTTTTTTTAAAGATAGTAATTAATAGAGGTCAAGACTTAAAATTTATAGAAGTGGCCAGTGGCCACTGGACATGATGAACTCAGTGGCCACTCATGAGTCGTCGTCGTTATACATCGGATTCATACACATAATATATATATATATATGATATGTATGTGTGTGTGCATAAAAGCATAAAAACACAAATGATATGGTCGGAAAATTAAATTAAGAAGTAGTATTCTTTAATAATAGTCAATATTATTAAATTACTATTGTATTATTAGTCATTTAATAATACAATTAACATGTACACATAATATATGTGTGTATTTCTGCCAAAAAAAAAAATAATAAAAATTACGTACTTCTCTAGTTTAAATTTTTCAATATCTGAAATGAAAAGAGATAGGAGGAAGACAAAATAGACTGAGTAATTGAATCATTGAAAAGTGATTTGTTTTTTGAGGGAAGTTATGACCTCGTTTGAACTTCCGCTGAATGCTTATGATTTTATTCTTGTTCGAGTTTTAAGAGTGAGTTCTATAAGCATGTAGTTATAATAGCATGTAATCCAGCTTTTTTTTAAATGCTATTAATAACTATAGTACTTAGAAAGAAGACTTTAAAATTCAAAGTTTTAGTAATGAGGGAAAATATATGGACTTTCATAGATAAATATTAATACATGCATTTTGCTACGGGAAAACAGCAGGCTATAATGATATGATCTGACAATGTGATTTCTCATACACAATTTGTGTTTTACAAGAATATTTATTTTATGCCCCATTGCAAAAGAAATACAAAAATTTGATTAATTTAATAAATTTCGTCTAGTCTGGCATTTCCATCTGCAAATGGAAAATAATTATGATCAGAATTAGAGAAAAATGAAATTATTTTGAGTCTGAGGAGTGGGTGGGGAGGCAAAGAATCTGTACTAGCCTATTATCAGAGGTACATTTTTATTGACTGGCATGTGATTGCTAAAATTAGAAATTTGCTGAAAATTTTCTGTAAACATGATTGATTGGTTGGACATTATTAGCATCACTTTCAATAAATTGACTACCTAAACAGTTATATATAGCTTTTAACTACTTTAAATATTTTCAGGATTATTTCATTAACACAAAAAAATTCTTTAATATAACTGCAGTTACTTTTATATCCACATAAAACCTTATAAAAAATTTCATACCACCAGAAAAACAAAATTTTCAAACATATATGGGTCATTGCCAACATAAGGGGTAGAAACCATGTCCCTTAGCCCTCAAAAATAGAAAATATTTTCAATCAGAAAAAAATTTACAACTAGGCTATTTCTTACGATTTTCTCTAGTTGAATATTATTATAAAAGTTTTTAATGTTATTTATTTTTCTTAGAACTCGATCGATAAAACCTGGAATGTCCACTCCGTGGACTGTCCCCAAGGGAAGTCTTCAGAATATAGCATTATTTTCAAGCTTAATATTAATGTTTTTTAATCACATTTTGATTTAAGCAGGACATAATTATCCTTAAAAATATATTTATTAAATTTTAGAGTTATAAAATGAATCTTGTTTTTTTAATTAATTTATAACAAATGTCCCTAATAAAATGCGTCCACTCCGTGGACAACTATTTAATTTCCCATAAAGTTCAGTAGATGACACTGTCTGTCACCAGTGTGTAACTGAGAAGAAAGAGGGGGAAGCCATCTTTGTTTTTACCTACATGTGCTGAACTCAATGCTTTATTTCGTTCTGTTAAAATAGATTTCATCTGTGATACCTCTGTTTGGCTATCTCATCAGTCCACTCCGTGGTCAGAAGTATACAAGTAATTATAAGGATTATTTATTATCTAATTATTATTACAATTAATGATTATAAGACTTAATTCAACACTAAAGTTAAATTGTTCCTGACGTTGTTGCTTTGTTCCTTAAAATTCAAAATCAGACATTCTGTCCACTCCGTGGACTTCCACTCCGTGGACATCATTTGATCACGAAGTGGACACTTCTTTCCACGGAGTGGATACTTTCAAAATTAATCTTAAAAATAGATACATTTGAAAAATAATCTAAATAAATTTGATAAATAAATTTTATCCCTTTATTTTTTTTGTTAGCCTACTGATTGCTTAAGGTGCAATGGAAATATATTTTCCCCCTAACTTTTATATTTTTATTCGTGATTTTCTAAAAATGTCATTTCAACGTCTTTAAAACAGTATTTGCTATTTTTTACTGAACTCTTAAGCATTTCTCTTCATGGTTTAAATGTAACAACAGAATTCGTATTAATATAATTTTAAGAACAGTTTTATGAGTGTTGTTTACAGAGTAATGCAAAAGGATGATGTATACTATATGTCCTTTTTTTTTTTTTTCTTCTTCTTTTTAATTTTAAAGGTAAAATGTAGAAAAGGTGACATAACACTTTAGAAAAATAATTGCGAAAAATATAATTAAATTTAGTTTCAGAAGAAAAAATAAATAAAAATATTTTTGTTTTACAGCAAAACTAAAATTGTTTTGCATTTTTATTAATTGAATAAACTACTTACACCTCCTGAGACACCTCGTTCAGCAGCCATAAACATCACACTACCACAAATTAATCCATCTCTGAAAACAAAACCATCTGTATCATCATCTATCAGACTAGAAAGTGGAAGAAAAAGGTCGAAAAAGAACAGTGAAAGGCTTTGTGAAGAAAACAAAAAATTGGTTAGGAAGCTTGAAAAACACAAAAAGCATGTGCAAAGATCTAAGGATGTGAAGTCAAAAAATAATACTACTGATTCTGAAAAACCCAAGAGAAAAGTGAAAAAAATTATCACAGAAGCAAATTCAAAAGAAATTGAGAAATGTATTATTTTTGGCGAGGTTATAAAAAAGCCAATAAAAGAAAGTTTTAAAGGCGCAAAATCAAAGAAGAAACTTAAAGAAATCTTCGAAGTTTTAACAGGAAAAATAGCAAGGAAATACAAGTGTCTTCAACATATTAGATCAATCACATAAAAAAAAAAAAGAAAGAAAGAAAGAAAGAAAGAATATGCGGAACCAACAATTATTTTCCTGTTATTTTCATTTTTCAAAAGAATTAAAGTAAAAATATTTGTTGATTATTTTCTAAAACACAAGTAAAACAATAAGGATGAAAAGATACAGCTGCAAAATAAATTTCAGGTTTGGATATTTATAAGTGTCCACTCCGTGGTCAGTGATGTCCGCTCCGTTGACACATTAATTTTGAAATTAATTAATTACCAACCAAAAAATAGCTAACGAGATAGCTCATCAAGTAATTTAGATTCATAGTTGTCAAAAAGGAATTAAGGAATTTTTTCAAATTATTTTGGTAAAATTTTTATATTTTCAAATTAGTCTTCGTTTTCTACCCTTTAGATTGGCAATCACCCATATAGAATAAAAGTTTTACGTATGTACATTACTCATACATAAATATATATATAGTATTTAATTATCAGTTTTAAACATGAATGAAATCAACTGAACATTAATTTTCTTAAACTAATTTAGAAAAAAATTTCATACCTAAAAATCTATTTTTTATCCCCCCCCCCCTCCCGTTTACACATTTGGTATAGATATGAAAATGATTTAGTTGAGAAAAAATAAATATATTCATCAAGTTAAGTCTAAAAATAATTACGTATGTGAAAAATATTAAGCACTTCTATCGCTTTGTTTCTAGAATTGATCATTTATCACTATCTAGAAATGGGGAAGGAGGGGGGGGGGTTAAAAAAATAATTACATGAATAAGAAATATTAAATTCTCAATTTTACTTCTAGAATCTAATAAAGCATGTTTAAAATTAATATTGCCATTTATATTATGGATGAAGAAAGACTGAGAAACAACTGCAGAACATTTGATCGGCGATTGCTAGTTGGAAATAAGAAAAGGGGGAGAGAGGCAAAAAATAATTACACAAACAAGAAATATTTAACAATTCTATTTCTTTCTAGGTTCTAGAATCTCATAAAGCAAGTTTTAAATGAATATTGACATTTATGTTGTGGATGGAGAAAGATTGGAAATCGGAAGGCACGATTGTCATCGAAATCCCATTAACAATCGGCGATCATTAATGCAATTTCTTTTTTTTTTTTTTTTTTTTTTTTTTTAACGAACGGTATCTGCGATATTTTTAAAAAACGGAAGAAATATTTTCGCGAATTCGCGGAAAAAAATGGCGATCATACCAAATTTTTTTGATCGCCACTCTTTCAAATTAAGTTGCCACATGGCGAGTGGCGACCGTGAGTCTTGACCTCTAGTAAATAATAAATTACTTTATAGTAGAATTTATATTTGAAGATAATAGTCAAATAAATAAATAAAAAAATATTTACATTAAAAATGATTTATTATAAAAAGTGATAATTATCATGCCATTAATTCATGACTTGATTATGAATTATATTTTTTATATCTTGAATATTATATGAATACATCTTGAGTGTTAATTATAGATATATATATATATATTGTACAAATGTAGGAATGTGGAAACTTTAATTATAAATACAAAAAAGTAACATTAGATGAGCGCAATGCTGCTCCTTGCTAATGTACAATATAAATCTAAATAGATTGAAAAAGAAAAACATCAACATATGTAACTGAAGAGGAGCGAAAGAAAAAATGGAGACAAAAGTATCTAAATGGCAGGGGGGAGTTGTGACCACCCCACTCCGGTTAAACATGTTTTACGACCGGTCAACACTCCCGGATACCAGATACTTTGTCAAAACTTAGAATAAACTTACATGAAAATGGCAAAATAAGGAATAAATCCCAAATAAAAACCTTTAAAACAATTTATAAGAAAAACCAAATCACAATTTAAAACGACATACAAGAAAAATCATGAAGCAATATGCCACCCATTCAACACAATTCAAACATAGAAACAAACAGTTAATGAAAGTTACAGTTAATGAAAGGAAGAAACCTTAAAATCGAATTGATAAACGATTCAAAAAACGTGATTTACAAGTAATATAATCTAATTGGTAATATTGTTTAAGAATATTTAACAGAAAATAAAGAGGATAATTATTATCTATGGTAATTTGTATAAAATTAACTACAAAAGAGTCACTGTCATAACTATAAGTAAAAATTCGACTGCATCGAATAAGTTGGTTAATTATAATATTTCTGAATATATTTTTATGTAAACAAGAAGACCAAGGAGAAATTCGGTTAATTTTAAATTTAAAAGCATCATGTTTATCATAGATTTTAATTACAATTGTTTCATTATTAATACAAATATTAAGGTCTAAAAAATCAACACTATAATCATTGTTAGGTTCAGTTTCAATTAAATTTAAATTATTGGGGTAAAAATTAAAATTTAGTTTAAATTCTTCTTGTTCATATAAAATTAGAATATCATCTACATATCTTATATACAAAATTTCATTTAAAACATGAGTACCAAATTCATAATGATGTAAATAGATATCTGCAAGGGCAGAGGAACATCCTCCCCCCATAGGGATACCGTAAATTTGTTGGTAATATCCAATCCTATTATATAAAATGTTTTCATTTAAGACGATAGTCAAAAGGGCTTTAAATTTTGGAAATGTAATGAATTCTTGTAAATCATATTCTTCAAAGTAATTTAATAAAACCTGAAATAAAATGTGAATGTCTATAGTATTAAATAAATCAGCAAAATCAAAACTTACAACTTTTTTAACTGTGCTATTTGAGATTAATTTAACTACATTATAACTATTTTTAACAAAAAAACAGCCATCGATCCTAAATTTGTCAATTAGTTTATTTAAAATTTTTAACAGTTTGTCGTTAGCTAGAGTAAGATATGTATTACATGCTATTGTGACAGGACAAAACTTGATAGGGTTTTTATGTAATTCGGGAATGAGAGCTAAGTAGGGAAATTTAAAATTCTTGATTGTGAGACTAGTTTTTTTATATAAAGCAGTAATTCGATTTTTAATTTCACGTTCACTGACATTTAAAGGTTTATATAAATTGATGTCATTATAAGACTGAATTAATAAATCATAATAGTATTTTTTACAAGTAAAAGCATAATTAGATGCAACTTTATCTAAATAGGAAATTACATAATTATTTTGTAGATCATTAATAGCACATTTTAATAAACGCATATTTAAATGTTGGCCTGTATATTGATGTGGATAATAACTAAGAAAATGCAATATAAATTTATCTTTCCATTCATCAAATGAACATAATGGTAAACTATATTTTACAGCCATTTTATATATGAAACAGTCCAGATTAGTTTTAATAGAAGTTTTAATATTTCGGTTTTTTTCAATTTTAAAATTTGTGCCCAATTTCATAAATTTTTTTAAAGTAGAATTCTTTACAATATCTAAATTACCAGTTACAATATGATTATGATTATTGTCAAAACCTATAGAATCCGGTTTACAACAACATTGCAGTGGAGAATTACAATTTAAATTGCGTGAGATTTCATTATAGTTAAAAATTGATCTACCAAGAGGGGTTTCATATTTAAAAGCTGCACTTATATTTATATTATTTAACGGAAAAGATTTTTTAATATTTCTAAAAATGTTTGCAAATGGAATATAATTAAAAGATTTATTGTAAAAATTAAAGATACAGAATTCTTTAGAATAAGTAATTTGATTGTCATTATATTTTAAATCGATATTGTATTGAATAGCTCTAACCTTAAGGTGTTCTAATACTATAGCATAAACTGTAGTACTCAAATCTGTATTGGTTTGAATAACATCTTGGCAGTAATGCC
The DNA here is from genome assembly GCA_963930645.1 of Salticus scenicus. Taxonomy (NCBI): domain Eukaryota; kingdom Metazoa; phylum Arthropoda; class Arachnida; order Araneae; family Salticidae; genus Salticus; species Salticus scenicus. Next base: position 234,121,691 of record OZ005653.1, on the reverse strand, counting down.
ACATATGTTTAATAAGTTTAATTCTTATACTATAAACGAAGTTTTTAATCCAATTTGTTTTTATCAATTGAAATTGTTTTAACTTGTTAACTAAGTTTGTTAAAGTGGTTTTTGTAAAATCTAAAGAACATTTATTTCTACGACCACCCCTGCGATGTCGTTTAACTTTGGTTTGATTATTCAGAGATGTAGAATCATTAATTAATGGATTATTATTGTTTATAATAGATGAAATGGAAACAGTTTTGTCAAAAACTTGAGTATTTAACCCAAATGGAAATAAAGTTTTAAATTGATGCATATGAAAACTCTCCCACCATTTACGAGTATTTTCATTACTGACAATGTCTATAATTCTAACAACCATGTTTTCAATACCGTGATCTGCAAAGTGTTTAATTTCTAGAGAAGGGGGGGAATTTTTAGTATTGACATGATTAATTTGACTTCGGTGTAAATTGATTCTAATGTTAAGAGTGTTTTTAGTTTGTCCTATATAACCAAAATTACATTTTTTACAAGTAAGTTTATATATACAATTGAAAGTTTTACAAAAAATCTTATTTTTATGTGAATTATCGATTTGTGTTGGATCTGAAACGGGACATAATTTACAACGTAAATTATTACAAAGTTTATATTTAAAGCTACACATTTTAGGGTAGAAACTTTCGTAAAATAGAGTGTTATTACTAGATGTATTTAAGTTATTAGGAGTTGAATGAACAGAAGATTGACTAGGCAACACACCACTTCCATGACATTCATTACTAAAGACAGTTTTTTTGTGTATGGGGTTCCTTGATGCAACAGGTTTAAAAAAGCTAGTAATTTTGGTAGGGTTACATTTTAACGATCCAGCAGTACCCCCAATACCACTTGACCGGGCTGTTGTTACCTTGGTACCAACGTTGCCAGGCGCTTTACTTAGATTTTTTGACATTTCATAAATTTTTTTCAAAAAAAGCTAAAATTAAAAAAAGAATCAACAGAGACTCTCATTAAGTAAGCTTGAATTAAAAAAAAAGCTAATCCTCAAAAGGAACTAACAATAGTGTTCCTAACTCAAAGAAAATCAAAAACTAATGTAAAAAAGCTATCAAATAAACGCTTACATCTAGAGAAATACCCATACTTTTATACAATTTTTAATAATTTTTTTGAAAATTTTTTTTAAATTTTTTTACATACACAACATTGATAGAAAAATGAGTTAAATAAAAGATAAAAATATAGAAACCATTATAATATTATATGAATACATCTTGAGTTTTAATTATATATATATATATATATATATATTCTGTTTTTGTTAAACCTACAGTCTTCTCGATTTCTTTTAAAATTCCGATTTTTATCTTTCAAGAAAAGTGTTCTATGTTTTCACGACATTTTAAGTTTTTAAATAACAAACAGAACAACGCTCAGTTCTAGTTATAATAAGGATTTTCGACTCTTCCTGTGTTCCTCCATGTAAGATGTTTTCTAGGAAAAGTTTCCCTTGTTAGAACGAAAAAATAATGACTGTTCCAGAAATTTTGCAAATTTTAGAAAAGTAGAAAAGACGTATAACTGATAATGAGCCACGTATAAACAAAAAAATATTAATATGAATAGGAATGAATTAGGACTTAACTAAAAAGGCGTATAAATGAAAAAGACGTATAAACGGTGCTTTACTGTAGTAAAATTGACATGAAACAATCAGTGTAATTTCTAATAGTGAATGAAAAAAGAATGCCAATGGAAATATACGAGATTTTTTTAGGGATAGTAGGACATTTTTATTCATTCATAGATATAACTGAACATTTTAGTAGGAAAAAAAGCTTGATATTTTTAATCATTAGATAATCATTACTGCCCTTAAAACTGTCACAATATATTTCCTTTTCCCTCCCAGAGAAAAAAAAAAAAAAAAAAAAATCTTCTTTCCTTTATGTGTATATATGTAACAGTTAGGTTAGGGGTGTACTTGCATTTTACTAGTTGACTTTTATGTTTCATTTGTGAAACTCACAAGTCCCATAGGCTTCTGTAATATTAAAGGGGTTGGTATTTCATGGATGACATCTTAGAAAGGATGAGGAGTCTTTCAGATGAACTAATAATCCTTTATTTAGTAGAAAAATGCAGGCTTGGCTGGAAGTTAGGCACCCACATGGTTACGAGTTTAGTTAGCAAGCCTTACATGACGGAAAAGCTCTCTTGATTGCTTTGTTTTCAGTTTTTGTTCTCTAGATCTCGATTCCAATTGGTTAATAAATTACTGATTGCCTCATTAGCTGAGGTTCCAGATATTCAGGATTAATTAATATGCAAGATCCAACCATAGTTAGTTACAAAAAGCACTGACTAAGCTAATTTTCTCTTAAAGTTGTACAATATTTCGACTTTTGTATTATGAAGTTATCTTTTCAAATGTTCTTGCAGCTTTAGGTTTGTTTGCACGTCCTCCTAATCTTACAAAAGAGCTAATAGCCAACACAGTCTTTTTCTGAGCTCGGGTTCATACATCCTGTCCGGCTCTCTTTATCTGTCATGATTGTAGAGAATGACATTCGCTGACACACAAGAAATACTATGGGTTATATCCGGAAACATCTTTATTTCACCAAATTTGCAGGTTGGGACTTTATAGAAGGCAATGGAGGTTTTACCGAGAATTTGTCGATATTTGGTCAGCACTGGTGGTCCATGCTGTGGAAGTCTGTTAAGGTATCAGATGATTTAGCTTTTGCTTAATTTTGGAAAGGAGGTCAGCGTGAATTGTTTAGCAGTTGAGAACCGTGGCGAAAGTCCTCCTTTTGTTTGTAATTCAGCTCTATATATGCAATTTCTGAGCTCTTCATTGGACAATTGGTTGCCTTGGGCTTCTAAAAAGAATTTCTGGGTTTAATTGTTACGCAGGGTAATGCTGACTTGACTGACTTGCAAATTGAACTTATTTTAGCAAGATTTGACTTATGATTTCGTTCATATTCTGATTTCTGAGTAATATAGTCTTTTGCTGTGAAACAAACTTTAAAGGGGGCAATTACGAATTATTCGCAATTTCAGCTGGCAATTTTCACAATTTTCAATTGTTTTTTTAATCATTTAAATCTGCCTATTTTTATCCTTTTCATTTACATATTAGGTTTGTGTGTATATTTATATTTAGTTAGCTATATGTAAGTTTATCTACATAAACAGTTGATATATTAATGTGTTTTTCTATTTCAGGAATCAAATGAAACTTTCTACAATAATCTTGGTAATTTTCTATGTTTATTATTACTATCTTCTTTTTCCAAGCATTCCATATGCATTAAAAACTATTTCCCTAAATATTAAATTAAAATCACTCTTATAATTTTATAATTAGTAAAACCTCTTTAAAAGTCCACCTCCATTCAAGAACCACCTCCCATTAATGCCATTTTTGATTCCCGGCTCTGGCATTTTTCACATAGTTGGTATTAAAAAAAAAAAAAAAAAAAAAAAAATCAATCTTCACTTTATCTAAATTGAATTTTCATGGTTGATGAAATAATAAATTAAATTCCTGCAGTTAATATTTTATGTTTATAAAAACAAAAGAAAAATTAAGAATTTCTTTATGAAAGGACATATTTATGTATATTTTTTTATGTATGTGTATTGTAACGTTGTCAGTTCGAATTAATAAAAGTGCTGTTGGTGTTATAGAAAGAAATTTTAATTATAAGAGTTCCATTAATGCACACTCTTAAAATCACTGTAATTAATCACAAACTTTAATTTTTATTTTGAAAGTCTCCATTATATATGTATAAAAATGAATAAAAGAATAATTTTATTTTAAAACAAAAATAAGTAAAAATTTACAATACCTTACATTTTTGTAAAATAAACTGAGAATAAACTAATATATTTATCATGAAAAACAGCAGTTTTTCTAGTGACACAAGCGAAAAAACAAACGAATGCGGCGACACTCAGCTGAAAATACGAACGAAAACTGAGACACATATATACAGCTAATTTGAGATCAAAGAAACCGCTGAAAGCGGACACTTAATATCTCAGGAAATATGGGATGTTTTTTTCTGATATTTTCAAAATAGTCTTTTTCCTTCTGTCTGATCCTACCCTGAAATCGCTACATTTCTGCGTGCAATATATTTTGAGATATGAATTAGCTTATTTAAGATATAAATGGATGGCCTATATGTAGTACAATTTTTTCTCGAATATGGCTCGAGCGAATGTCATTTAATTGATATATGATATTATTCGCTTTTACCTGATGTGCCTGACATCTCCCTTTTCCCCCGGAAAACTCTTGTTCTTTTTTTATTACTCAGTTTGAAAATCGAACTATTTTTTAGTCCGAAAATACCGTGAGGCGGCAGTTTTGCGGACTTATACAGTCTTCTCTTTCATCTGAAATACTCAATATCAAATAATCGTTTTGGCTCCCTCTATCGGAAATTGGCATCAAAAATAAACACAAAAATATAAAAAAAAATATTTTTCTTTCTTTATATATATATTTTTAATGAGTTATTTATTCAGGTACTTGTATTTTATGACATTTGTTTATCCAAAAAATAATTGTATTTACATTGTTTTCATGCTGATACGTTGTTAACTTTCAAAATTGGTTTTATTTTAAAAAGTGATTGCAACAACAAAAAATTTTTTCTTTATTTTCATAAAAAATGACAAATAATATGATAATCATATGCAAATATTTGTATTTTTTTCAAAATTAGGTGATAAATCACTTAAACTACGGATTGAAAAAATTCTTAAAGCAGAATTTGAAAATAAATAATTTGCTAATTAAGTTTCTAGTATATTATATATATAAATATATATATATATAAATTACAAAATGTTAAGCTGTAATAAAATTTTGAATAGATTAAGATTTTTTTAAAATTAAATTCATAACATACTACTTAAATATTTACCAGTATAAAAATTTCACTTTTTAAAGATTTTTCTATAATTATTTATTTTCCTTTTTTAAATCAAATCTATACTTAAAAAATTATTCGCGTTTCTTTCTTTTCTTAAATTTAGCAGTAGGGAGGTGGCATGAATATAACAATAAAAACTACTCCAGAAAAAAAAAAAAAAAAAAAAAAAAAAAAAAAAAATATATATATCCTCCTTAACTCGTATATACTTATTTCTTAGATATAATAGTGATATAAAATAAAATTGAAATTACCATGCATCTGCAACTTTTAAATTAGAAATTAATAATAACATTGTAAATATTGTACACACTATTCTAAAAAAATATAGCATAAAATTTTGAGGATTTTTTTTTTTTTGTTGGTGAATGATATCATTCAAATGATTAAATGACATAGATGTTCAAATAGGATTCAAGGATGATTATTTCCATTACAAAGGATTTTTTTTTTTTTTTTTTTTTTTTTTCACTATCACATATTTTTTAAAAACCTCTGTTATTCATTATTTAGTACAACATATTGTTCTGAAATTTGTGTAAGTACTTGTATATTTTTTAATATAGCTTTCCTATACAATATCCATAAAATCTTAAAAGTGTTACGAGGTAAATTGAGGCAGTTTTAAGCTCTAAATTAAACACAAAAAATTAAGTAAAATTATAATATGTAACTGTTTTCCCTTTGTAAAACTAATCTATTAATCAGTTTAAAAACTTAAAAGTCGTGGCCAAACCAACAATAATAACGATTAATACTTATACTAAATTAAATGATTTTTCCGTAGCTTAATAATTACTGTTAACACAAACAATGTTACAGTAACTTGAGTTTGCATTATATTATAAAAATCGTAAAGGCAAATTCTTTACGAAAACAACTTTAAATTAAACTGATTTAAACTCATTTTGTATTATATAAAAAACTAACTGTACTGTAGGACTGTTCTGTAGAATTTTTATATTAATTTAATTTCATCGATTTTAGAAAAGTGTGTTTCCAAAGTTCGTACAAAATCTCGCCAAACAGTGTCGAATACGAATTATTCAATTTGTTTTAATTTAGTAATTTTCGGAATTTCTAAAAACTGTAAAACATGTCTACGAGAATTTTTACGGAACTTTGTTTAGTTAAGAATAAAACAAATGTGTATAGTAGGGGAAGGGAGGGGGGGGGCATAAGGACTCAGTGATGGTCAAAATGTCTTCTACAAAAAAAAAATAATATATTTTGTTTGCCTCTTTTTTTTTTATTTATTAAATACACTGAAAATAGTCTACATTATGTTCCTATTTCAGGATCACGTCGTTTGATCTCGTTTGGTTTATTAAAAAAAAAAAAAAAAAAAAGAAATGAAAGAGAAAAGAAAAAAAGAAATTGAAGCTGAATTGAGATAGAAGAAACCTTAGGAGGGAAACATTAAAATTTCGAATAGGAGGGGGATTAGGAGCTCATTTAAAGTTCTACTTAGACTCATATTTAATATGCACTCTTTTTACGTTTTCAAAACTTTCTAGGCGTTTCCTATAGATTTGGGAAGAAAAACAGGACTTTTAGAATATATAAGCTTTTTTAAAAAATGCCCCACGAGCGGTTCTGCACTGAAAAGCTGGTGGATGGGAAGTGCCGGATTCGATCCCATCCTGCACTCTTCGACCTAGCCATTCCTTCAGTGTTTTTTCTCCGAAACTTGCATAAATACGGGCTACGACCCCTTAGAAAGACCTCACAGGGGGCAATGTACTTATAGGCCTAGGACCCTAGCGCAGTCAATTGGCCTTAAAACCTACAAACAACCCCTGTGGCATAATTTTTTCTTGCTTTCTGCGACAAATCTCACTTGAGCTAATTTCTTTCTGCAAGACAATATTATTCAATAATAAATGTTTGCATACTAACTACCAATAAGACTAACTGTTTTGTTTCTAAAAATGTTTATATTAATATCAAATCTATGAGGTTTTTTTTTTTCTTTAATTTTAATATAACTTTATAACCTCATGTTAATTTTTGGTAAGAATAATTCTGTACTGCGGAGGTAAAGGACACCGTGTCCATTTTGTGAAAATAGTTACCACCATGTCTTTGATGTGCTGCAATGACGGATATTTGTCATAAATAAATAAAATTAACATTTTGTTTTTCCCCACTGTCTTTTTTTTTTTTTTTTTTTTTATAGTAACTGTATATTAGTGCTTAATACCTCTATATAAATCTAAAAGTGCACATAAAGGACATGATGCTCTTTTCACAGAATTAACATGGTGTCCTTTACAACTAGGGTACATTTTTTTTTTTTTTTTTTTTTTTAATTAAGAACAATTAAAAAAAAAAAGGGGGGGGGGGGGATTATAACCTTTACGAAACAACTGTAAGAAAATTAAAATTAGCCGAATAAATTAAAGGATTCATAGGAAGAGAAAAATTAAAACATTAACACATGAAAATGTTACTTACCTGCTGCTAGAATTTCTGAAAAAAAAAAAAAAAACAGTGAAGAGCTATTTGCTCTATTTAATTTTGTTACAGTTTGTAATGTTTTAACTAGATAAAACAATAATTTGAAAAAATAAATCATATTTTAATGTACTGGCTTACAAAGTTAATGAATGACCTTATTTTAATTATTGTTGTAGGGAAAAAAAAAAAAAAAAGAAAAAAAAAAAAAGGAAAAATATAAGAGAAAAGAAAAACAGGAAGATTTTTTTTTTCTTTTAAATATGTGAAAAAATAAATAAATAAGCCCAAACAAAGTATAGATCCTGAGAGCTACAATTTCATTACTAATTGACAAAATTTATATTCAATGCAATTAACTGCAGTAAAAGTCTATTATTAAGCTGCCAATCTTCACAGTCATGTACTTTTTTTTTAAGTTGTTGTTGTTGGTTAATGAAATATGCGTTAAGTTTACAGCCAATTGCTGAAATATGGATATAGATTTTACTCTTAATTACCACTAACTACGTAAATATGTTATTTTTGCCGCTGGCTAATCAATAAACTGATTATGGAAATTCGCAAAATTTTTACGGATAGTTACTGAAATACGTAATTATTTTGCTACAAATTTACGAAGTCTACATTTAATCGCGAATTATTGATAATATACACCATGATTTCGCACGTAATTTATATTAATTCACTTTCGTTTTTCTCTCTTCAAAAGTTTATTTCTGAAATTCGCGATATTTTTGCAGTCAATTACCAAGATATGCAATTATTTGGCTACTAATCAATGAAATCTGTGCCCTTTTCAAAGCTGAATTCCTAAATACTGCAAATCGATGAATTTCGCACTTTTTTTCAAAGCTGAATAGTCCCAAATTATGCAATACTTTTTCAACTGAAATCAAAAATACTGGACCATTTCACCGCTAATCGTAAAAAATTTATGTAAAATCGCAACTAATCTATTTTCCAGCTAATCAATAATAATCATGCTTTTTTTCAAAGCTGATTCTCGAAATTTGCGTTTTTACTATGCAGCGATTGCAGAAACACGCTAATATATAGCTACTAATCAATGAAATTCGCATTCTTTTGAAAGCTGAGTCCCGCATACTCAATTATTTTGCCGCTAAGCAACAAAATTTGCACTTTTGTTTTCAAAACTGAATCTTGAAATGCAGAAAAATTTTACAATATCTTTCGGAAATACGGGATCGTTTCACCACTAATAGTAAAACATTTAAGTTTAATGTGCTATTATTTAGTTGCTTGTCGATAAATATTGCAATTTTTTAACAGCTGATTTTCGCAAATTGCGATATTGTTATAGCCGATAGTGGAAATGGAAATATGCAATCAATTCTCCGATAATTAACAAAATTTATATTTAATATGAATTAATTGTTGAAATGGGTTTTATTTCGATGTTAATCGGTGAAATTCTTCTTCTTATTATTATTTTTAAAGATGGTGTGCAGTATACGGAACAGTTTTGTGGCCATTTATTGAAATAATGAATTATTTTACTGCTAATTATAAAAAATTACGTAATTGAAATTAATTGCTAAAATAGGTATTATTTTGTTAAAAACATGAAATTATTTAGACCTCAAAATTCAGCAATATCCTCTTTTTTTTTTTGTATTTGATTTCTGAAGTATATCATATTTTTGCGACTGGCTTCAAAATACGAAATTTTAGCGTGCAATTCTCGTGAAAGATTATTTTAAGGCCGCCGATTTTTGTGAAAAACTAGTTTTCAGATCTGAAATTTTCTTAGAATTACCCCTGCATTATAAAATCTGAGTTATCACGTTTTCAGTTATCTGAACAAATGTTACAGAAAATATTCTTTTTCTTTCTCCAATGGTAAATACTTCGTCCTTAAAGTTTGGATAATTCTGTGATTTTCTCCGAAACTCATATGAATGCGGACTGAAACATCTTAGTAAATTTCCCACGGAGCCCATTTCATTCGTTTAAGTCAGATTTTCTGTAATTTTCTCCGAAACTCGTGTAAATACGGACTAAGACACCTTAGAAAGTCTCCCACACAGGACACTGCTCTCAGTCATAGAAACCCTAACACAATCATTGGCCTTAACATGTACACCTTACTATCACCGTTAAAATTCATTTGCTTTGAATATATTAATTATTTCTAATTATTTAAAGACAGTTATTTTAAGTTTTATTTTTTAAAGATTCTTCAGCTATATAACTGAACCTTTAAAAAATTTTTAAATGAAAATCAAAATATTGCGAGTGGTTTTTAGTTAGATTATAAAAGTAATTAATTGATTTGTTATTTTTCCTATTTTCAAGAGACGTTGAGGCAATTTTATAGATAAGGAACAAAAAAAATCCAGGAATATGTTTTTTGCAGCATCTGTAAGAAAGATAAAATCGAAAGATCATAATGATCGGACTGCGATAGCCTTTTAATTGTGTGAAATAAGGAAAAAAAAGGGGGGGGGGGTGAATTACAGGAATGAATATTAGAAATTTATTTAAAAAGGAAAGGCTTGGTCCTTCAATGACCCCGCGGATAATTTAAAACAGAAACAGAAGAGAAATCGCATCAGACAACAAAAGAGAAAGCGAGCAAAACAGAGCTCGGTCACAGATTATGTGCGTAGAGGGAATATTGCTGCTGTCCCGTACGCACATAGCACATAGTGTTCGATGATTGTCTACAGTTGTTGCATCGCTGTAGTAATGTTACCCTTTGATACATTTCTGCAGAAGAGAGCAGCTTCTGAAAAAATGAAACTTATACTGCAAAATAGTTTTAGCCAAGTTAATGTATTGAAATTTTTATCTTTCAAAAAAAAAAAAAAAAAAAAATTCCTGGAAGAAAAACCTTTCTGCAAGGACTCAGTGCCGTTCTGCGACAATGTCGCTGTGTCGCCGTGTTTCTGCCACGGGGCAAACAACCAACCTTAAAAAAGTATCGCTGGAAATATTTTAAGTGATTATATTTAGAAGATTTCTCAAAGTGCTAAAAAATCCTTGTCATTTAAAATTTTAAAGTTAGATCTCTCATATACACTTTATACCCCCATAAACCAATTTTCGAAAATGAGGCTAAGTCCAAAATCCCGACACTACGTTTCAGAAAATTTTTAGGAATTCTAAAGTGATTCCGAAATACTAGGAAGAAGGTGGGGACTATGTACAGTATGTTTAATCAGATAGAATAAAGCTAGATGCATAACATTTTAATGCATGTTTTTTAGAATTTTTTTTCTAAAAGCGATTTCCCTATTAAAATTTCTAAGTGATCTAACTGGTAACCCCCCCTCCTATTTTACCCAGCTGAATTAATTTTAAACCAAACAAAATCTCTCTCAAATTGATTAAGCATCTTTTTTTAGAATTATCAGAGTTTCCAAGGGAGGATCTGAACCTCACCCCAATGGTGCTAGGTATTTTGGAAAATTACTGTCATATCCTTAAACAGTTTTACTTTATGCATCTACAATTTAAAAGTAACAAAATATTTATCTTTTGTTCACTCGATTGACCATTTAAAAATTTTTGTTACATTTTTATCTAACTAAAATCGATGTGGTGAAAACTCTTTAGAAACTTATTCGTAACACTTTTTTACAAAAACTTTTGTACACAAAATATTTTTTTAAGCATTTATTTTGAATTTTCTGTTGAACTATCTAAGAAATAGTTGAACCAATGAGCTATATAAGAAATTGAATATTGAATAAAATAACAATTTTTTTTTATTTATTTTTTTATTTGTAAAAATTTTTGTCATTTTTAAAATGTACTATATTATGCCTTTGTAATGTTGCATGTTTCCATCCCTCAAAAAATATTCTTTCTTAAAGTTTTTTTTTTTTTTAAATCACTTTTTATAAAATTTTGAAATTTCATTTAATTTGTTATTTTGTTCGAGTATGACCTATAAAACAACACTTTTTATACAGTGTTATAACTCATTACGATGCTCATGCTCCTTTAATTTTACGTTTTGATCATTAACCCCTAAAAAGTAATGATATCAATACAAAAAACCCTTAACGGGTTAAAAATTTGTGACGCAGCAGTGTACTTTATGGCTATAATAATTAGAAATACGGGTCTTAAAAATAATGATATCAAATTTTCAGTGACGCTTTGATATTAATTAAATTATACATAGATTTTCTTATTTGAATTTGCTTTTTCCTTTTATTTATAATTCCAGTGTAAACGTTACTTTCAACATAAAATAATATATAGCATTTACTCATTGATACCTTTCCATTCACATCTCTTATACTATGAAAGCATGTGTTTTAAAAGAAATTATATGAAATTCCAGTAACGCAGTCTTGTTACATTAAATGATTTGTTTTTAAAATTCACTGCAATTATTTTGTTTTGCATATTAAAGTGTATGTGCACAATGAAATATTGCTTTTAATTTTCAAATACGCTGTCAAATATATCACTTTCATTAAGCTTATATTATGTACTGAAATATATTTATTTCAATGAATTATTCTATCTTTTGCGTCACGCCATCCAAAACTGTAAGTAAAATATATGAAAATGTTTACTTTGTGTCATTTCATCCAAATAAATTGAAAATGCATGCAAATAGATATTGTGCTGCGAGGAAAAAAAAAAAAAAGTGAAATTTTTTTCAGTTTTGGATGGCGTGACGCAAAAGATAGAATAATTCATTGAAATAAATATATTTCAGTACATAATATAAGCTTAATGAAAGTGATATATTTGACAGCGTATTTGAAAATTAAAAGCAATATTTCATTGTGCACATACACTTTAATATGCAAAACAAAATAATTGCAGTGAAATTTAAAAACAAATCATTTAATGTAACACCACTGCGTTACTGGAATTTCATATAATTTCTTTTAAAACACATGCTTTCATAGTATAAGAGATGTGAATGGAAAGGTATCAATGAGTAAATGCTATATATTATTTTATGTTGAAAATAACGTTTACACTGTAATTATAAATAAAAGGAAAAAGCAAATTCAAATAAGAAAATCTATGTATAATTTAATTAATATCAAAGCGTCACTGAAAATTTGATATCAGTATTTCTAATTATTATAGCCATAAAGTACAGTGCTGCATCACAAATTTTTAACCCGTTAAGGGTTTTTTGTATTGATATATTATATTCATTGAATTAACTATTAAAAACTTTTCAACGTTTCAATGTATTGCACGTTATGATTTCAGCTGCACTTGCACCTTCTCAATAGTGTATTATTATTTAACCCGCTTCACCTGTCTTAAGCCATAGTGGCCTCTGCTCCTTCTCATTATTTCAGTTTCATTTATTTAAATATTGCCTTTGTTTTACATAGTCTTCACTTCTTATATTAGATATATGTATTCGTGTATTCATTTCTTTTATCATTGTATTGGGTGAGTGCAAAAGTTCTACTCGTTTTTATTACCCATAAAGAAGAGCAAATAAACGCAAAATGAACAGTACCTATTATTGTGCATAATTCTCATTGCTATCTATGACCTCTTGCCGTCTTTCTGGTAGGAGATGAATCCCACAGCCGTAAAATTATGGTGGTTTCATTTCAAGTAAAAAAGGTCTCGGATGGCAGTTTTCACAGCATCAATATCATCAAAGATTTTCTGACTGAAGGAATTGTTCAACGCACAAAATAGGTGATAGTCAGTTGGTGCCAAGTCAGGAGAATAGGGAGGGTGGGGTAAAACCTCTCAACCAAAGCCCAGTAACTTTTGGCGAGTGATGACAGCAGCTTTTTCATTTTCAAAATATATTTCATGAAGTACTTAAATTAACTAATTACTTTAAAATACAACCTTTAATAAACTTCATGTTTCCTTGGCCGGAACATTTTCACTGGGGCACCCTAGTTTTCTCGACGGCAATCCAGTGCTTGAAATTTCAAAACTGCAATGTTTTCCTTGGCCGCCACTGCTCTTAAGCATGTGGCTCCACTGTTGATCTAGCTCTGCCCCATCATTGCCATTACAAGAATTTGGAAAACTTTAGATTTCGATGGTTTTGATATTTATGATTTTGATAATTTGGGATTTTTCTGACGTCTTCAAATTTAATATTTCTTCATTTTTATTTACATGGGTTAAAGCTGTAGTAATTTTACCAGTGGCAGTGTCGTGACTATGCTCTTTAACTCTGTCTTGTTTTTCTTTTTCCAACATGACATTTTTCATTACCTTCACTATCAGTGTAAGGGACTTTAATTCCTGCAGTTTCCAATGGATGGATTGGGTCTTTATCATTTCTTATTATATGAAAAATGCTTGGCTTAGGTTTAATGGAGATGTTAATGTTATGTTTAGCAGCAACTTTTTTAATTCTATAGGAAGCTCCACTATCATAAAGGATGGAGGTGGTAAACTTAAGTTTTGGTAATAATTTTCAAAAACCGAAACTTAAATTTACCACATCTATCCTTTACGATATCAGAGCTTCGTGTAGAACAATATTGTATAAACAATTATACAAAAATAAGTTGAACTCATTCAATTAAATATTTTATAGCAATGTTTGACAAATCATAATATAAATAATTAAAAATAATTAACGTATTAATTTTGATACAGAAATATTTATAAGTGAATTTCGAAGTGGAGGAGAAGTTTTGGAGCAGTTTTAAAATAAATTAGCACTTTTGTAGCAGGTGTATGACCTTTGGGTGATGCACTTTGGAATAACTTAAATGAAAATAACACTTTTGTAACAGATTGGAACAGAAATATTATTTTGAAGCAGGTGTGTGGCCTCGCCGCTGACGCTCTTTCCCGTTTGGGGGTGCAGTAGCATTTCCGGGAGCGTCACACGGTGTAGGATCGCGGCAGTTGTCCACGAGGGTTGCTGCAGTGTGCATGTTTTGTTGGAATGGGGGTCCAGGTGGAGGAAGATAATTTTAAAAGATGATTTCACACCATCTCGAGCCCGTTTTTGAATTATAATTTGTCTCCTCATACACCCTTTTTGAACAAAAAGAGGATTAGGATCGTCAGCATGCCTTATATGAGATAATAAAATAGAGTTAAATTAGAGAAGCGTCTTCAATGTGTGCAGCTAATCACCTCCTTTGTTTTTAGTGAATCCAAGACTTTCAGCCACAGGTTGTATTTGTTTCTTTTACTTTCGTTTACTTTCAGTATTCTTCACACTTAAGTAAAATTCATCGGCAAAAAAAATGTTGATGGCAAGTCGTTTCTCATGGTGTGTACGAACCGCCAATAGTTTATTCTTAAGGTATTTTAACAAACTCTTGTAATTTCACCCTTTCTGATTCAATTTAATCCCACTATTGAAAACTGACAATTATTAGCATTTTAGGAAGACTCTTTACCAAAACATGGTAAGTACGAAGAATTCACTTATAACTTTTGAAGTTACAAATCGCTTCATCATCTCCCTTCTTGTCGGATTTCTGAAATGGGAAGGATACTATACATTGATAATAAAGCTGTCTTTAAAAATTTTTCTGTACTTTTATTCTTTATAGCCAAATGGGGGCCTATTCAATTGAATGAAAATCCTCTTATCATTTGTACTCTTCATCTGTCCCATCTTTCAATCTCAGCCTATGTTTTCCAACAACATCAATTACAGATCCTCGTGTCTTGCATACATTAAAAATCTATGCTTTTAAGAACAACTTTTCTAAGGCAATTCATTGGGAAAAAACTCCCCAAATTTCACAAATTATAAGTGATATTTATATGAAAAATCATTGAATTTGAAAACAAATACCAACAAGAAGTAAATATAAATTATGTGGCACTTACTTTATATTGCCTGTAGAACATCAACAATAGAATTTTCCGGTTTTCATCGTCATATCTTGGTAGTTTCACAGCTCTATCATCGAAGGAATCTTTTGAGGTGTTGATGTGTAAGTCCGATTGTCGGCACGAGGGACCTGGGACTACAGGGGGTGCCCTCCATGGAGGTCTTTCTAAAAGAATCTTCTGAGGAGCTAGCTATCTGAGGAATTTTGGTTACTGCTTTCAGTAATATTCAGACTATCATTGTTTTTGTTACTTTTCAAGAGATTTTTAAGGGGCTAATCAGCTTCAGAACCAGAACCAATTTGTTTTATCTTAGAATTGGAATGTTCCAGTTTTTTAAAAAAGTTAGCCATATTTTTAGTCCAAGGCAATTTCTAGTTAATAGTTTAATCAGTGCGGCATCTTTAAAAATGTGTACTCAAGTTTTTTTTTTACCATTTCTAAATCATACACACTACAAACAACCTTATCCCGAGGTGACATTTTAAGGTGTTTCTGCCACTGGGCCTGTAAAAATTTAGCGTTATCATTAATATTTACTAAAAAAAGTTGAGCGATATTAGCAAAAAATATGCAATTTTTAAATATTTTTTGGGTAGGCTTAGCCTCAAAAGCCTCTTAATAGATTCACCACTATTTCCTACAAATCCCACCACACACTCAATAACACCTTCTTGGGATGAAATTCAGCTTTCGAAGTCGATGCAGGCAGATCAGAAGGGTGACACACAGGCCTACGACCCTTTACATTACAGTACGTAACCTACTTCTCATATTCGATCACATTTCGTGTCAAGAATGGGCCATTTTGGTACCAGGAAAGCAAGGAAACACATGTGGCGATTCGGCCACCCTGTTGATTAGCTATCATGTTATGTAGAACCCAACGATCTAACGTTCTTGTAAAACCCAACTTAACGAGCAGTCTCTCGAATGTTGTCTGGTGTACGGTGAAGGTCTCCGCTAATTCTTGCACGGTTGGGTTTGGGTTCCTTATGACTTGGTCAATATCGTCATCTCCAATGTGTAATGCATACTTGCCAACTTTTCCGTTTTTTTAACGTATTTTCTGGTCTTCCGGACAGATGATGAAATCTTCCGTTTTTGAAAAAGTCACGGATATCGTTCGTTTTAAAAAGAAACCCCAATTGTTCTATGAAAACTCACGATTCCCAATCTTTCTCCATCCATAATATAAATTTTTAATATTCATTACAAACTTGCTTTATGAGATTCTAGAGCATGTAAAGAATTATAATTGTTAAATATTTCTTGCTGATGTAATTATTTTTTGCCCTCCCCCCCTTTCATTTATCTCCAACTAGTGATCAGCAATCAAATGTTCTGCAGAAATCTTTTGTTTCCTAATCTTTATCCATCTGTAACAAAAATGATAATATTAATTTTAAACTTCTTTCCTTAGATTCTAGAAGTAGAGTTGAAAGAGTTTAATATTTCTTACTCTGTAATTATTTTTGTATTCCCACCCTACCCGGGATTGGGATTAATGATGAATTCTAGAAACAATAAAGCAATTAAGTGCTCAATATTTCTGACGTATGTAATTATTTTTAGACCTTTATTGCTGAATTTAATGAATCTGTTTATTTTTCCTCAATTAAATATTTGTATGTCATATTTATACCAAATGTGTAAACATGGGGAAAAAATGAAGAATATTTTTCTTAGGTAGGAAAATTTTTTCCAAATCAATTTAAGAAAATTAATACTCAGTTGGTTCTATGCACGTTTGAAACTGATAATTAGCTACTGCTACTTTTTTTTTACATGTATGATTAATGTACATACACAAAAATCATATTCTATATATGTTTAAAAAATTTGTTTTTCTGTTGGCAGAATTTTATTAAGGTTTTATGTGCATATAAAAGTTATTGCAGATATTTTTTTTTTTTTTTTTTATGTTAAGGAAAGAATTCTAAAATTGCTTAATGTAGTTAAAAATTATACATATAAATATTTATGTAGGAAATTTATTGAAAGTGACATTATCAATATTTAACTAATGAACCAACCAACAATGTTAGCCAAAAATTTTCAGCTAATTTCTAATTTTAAAAATCACATGTATGATTTGGGGAGGAGGGGAAAAGCTTGAACAGGGTTCATACTCATCAGGGTTAACCTGGAATACTCAGGGAAGTAGGATTTTGTTAAAAAAGAAATGTCAGGGAAAATGAAAATTTTCATCAGAAGTCGGGGAAAATCAATTTTAAAACCTGCAAAAACAAATATTTCCTTTTTCTCAAATGACTTTTTTTGCTTAGCTTTATATCAAAATTCAAGTGATTAAGGATCATGAAAATATGCATGTAAACAATGATTTCTACCTGAATTTCTATCATGATCGGCAGTAACATGACAGTGGAAGTAGATTTTCTTCTCTCTAGAGGAACATTTCTTGTAATAGTCAATAATATTTTTTTGAAAATTGTCCAGGGAATTTTTTTCACATATCTGAATGTGAACCCTGTTGAAACAGCTAATGGAAACTAAAAATGTTTATTAGAAAATATTTGACAGCTGCTTAGTGAGTGAATTTCTTTCTACACTATTAGGTATCAATTCTCTTTCTTATTTTATTTACTTTTTTATTATATACATTAACTTTAACTAAGTTTTTTTGTCTATTGTTAAATAAATTTTTTACAAATTCTGTTTTGTAGATATTTATATGTGGAAGCGGTATAACTTCATTTAAAACTTTTATATATTTAGTATAATCAATCTATAGTAAAACATTTTTATAGATTGCTTCAAAATATTAAAATTGTAAAGCTGTGTTGTTTAATACGTCAAGGAAAAAAAATCTTCCCCTTTTTTTTATTAAAATTGGTTGGCAAGTCTGTTGATGGCCGTCCACTTCTAGCCTGATCTTGGCAGCTTCTGTCTCCTTCCCTAAATTTACGAAACCATCGATGACATGTGCTTTAGCTTTCATCTATTGCATCCTCCCCATAAACTTGACAAGCACTGCAACATGCTGCAGCTGCCGTACTCTTTTTTATTGAACTCGTATAACAAACAATGTTTTATATGCTCCTTCTCGCTTTCCGTGTTACATCCTCTGATATATATATATATATATTTTTTTTTGAGATGATTAACTTTGTGAGACAAGATGCATTTATATGTGAGGCATCCACATGTTTGATTGGCCAATGATTTGCGTCATTACAGTGTCATGTGTGACATCAATTCCATTGCAAATTTGCATATCCAAAAACGGGTGAAACTTTCTCACTCACCCAATAGCAAATATATGTATATATGTTTTATGAATACCTTTTCATACATTATAAAAAATGAAATGACATCACCTGGAGAGCATAAACAATTTGAAAAAGGAAATTAATATATATATATAATAAGGTAAGCTTGGTGTTAAATAAAAAAAAAAGATAACAATAAATAAAATTAATCTTTTAGTAATTAACAAACTGTCTTCACAGGTAAATTTAATTTGATGAAATTTTATTCTTATTGGTCTATGTGGTTTCAGGGGTTTAAAGCCTTCTGTTTCTTGGCTTTTACTATGTTTAGAAAAATTAATAATATATATACATATATCTATAAAATATTTTACCTGATAATGCATAGAAACCAGGAAACCTGATAAAATTGTAAAGAATCAAAAATGCAATCAATTCAGCTGAAGATTAGACACTGAAAAAAGCATAATTTAACTACATTTTTTTTACTTTCTCTTAGTTTACCATTTTAATATGGTAGAGAAAGTATTGTTTTTGGGTCAAATTTTCAAAATTGAATTTTTGCTGTATTTACACGTTATGTTGTCCCTTGAATCTGTTTAACATATTTTTTGTGGTTGGTCTATATGTATGTCAGTTATCAGAATATCTCAAGAACAAATTATAGCAAAAAGTTTAAATCATATAGAGATGCTATACTAAACTTTTCGTTGAGATCAAGCAAATAGTTCGTGTACAGGGACATCCAAGAAAATTCAAATACATTATGTCTATGGGGAAAATTATGTTCTTAAGTATAGTGTAACATCTATAAGCAATTTAAATGGAACAGAATGAACAAAATTTATTATTTGCACAAAAGCATGTTTTGTGTAGAATGTGGTATGGAAATCATTCAGTATTTGTTTACAGGGCTACCAAAAGTATTTGGATATATTAAGGGGGGGGCTATATTGGAAATTGCTAGAATTGTAATCCCTTTTGTGTTAGATGTTTTTCAAGTAAGACTAAATTTAGATACACATTGTTAAAAGGGCATATTGCTTATAGACAATATACAAACCTACCTAAAATTAAGCTAAACTTTCTTTTCTATCTATATATATAAATGGCTAAGAGATTTCCTTGGACTCTGTTTGTGTGTGGACGCAAGTTGTTACCAAATTTTCATCCTTTAGTTAATTTTAAAAAATCTAATTGCCCAATTGATAAGCTGTTGAATCTGTCGGATTCAGAAAATTCGCCCCTTTTATTTGGTACCTTATTTATAATGAAATTTTTTCAGATTTTTTAAAATTATTAAAATATGAAATAATAACCTGGTAATAGCTTAAAAATTGGACATTTAAATTTTTAATTGTTGCCAAAAAAAAAAAAAAAAAAAATTCAAGTTTTTTTTTTTTTTCTTTCCAGCATAAAATGAAATATGCTTTCACGGGAAAAATAAAAAATGTTAAATATTAAATTTGTTCATGCATATGAAAAAATAAATATATGAAAATGGAGTTAAAAAAAAAAAAAATATATATATATCTCAATTTTAGATTTTTTTTTTTCCTTTTGTTTAAATAGTATATTTTTGGCATGGATGAATCTCGCTCTGCATGAAAGCTAATTCAGCATTATATTAAAGATGTTTACTTATTGATAATCGTGGGTAATTTTTAAAATTTTGATGCTAACGTAGTTTGGACATTTTTCGTCAAGAATTCTTCTTTGGCCACAGCCACTTTAAGCCAAGTAGCGCATCAAAACTATAAATAAATTATAAAATATTGAAAAAAAAAAGAAACAGAAACAATAATGGCATAAATTATGCATTTTTGTCTAAAATGGCAGCAAAAATTCAAAAGTCGGCAAGGGGATCTATATTATTAAGGTTGTAGGGTTGTACCATGATCAGATTTACATATTTTTTTATGTACCTTTCTATATACCAACTACTATTAACTAACCATGAAGTATATTTAATCACAAAATATTAATTGTCTCATGCGATAGATGTAGCCGATTATAACATACTGTAATATTATATTTGGCGTTAAATTGTTGTCATTTTATGGTTGATCGAATAAATCAAATAAATATAGAAAATAACATGAAAGAAAATATTATGCACACCGTATAGTGTTGTTCATCTGTAACTGGAATTCAGATATAAAATTGCTGCTTCAATTTTTTTCGATATTGTCCATTTCGAAATTGTCATTTGGAGTTTTCTGTGGTTTTCTCCAAAATTCACATTATTTGATTATGTGAATTTTCTTTAACTAACATTCTAAGAAACATCCATCAAATAATGATAAAGCAAAAAAATAAATAAATAAAAATAAAACCTCAAAAGAAGTTGTTGTACTTTTGTTGATAGAGAAAAGGGGGAGGACAGTTATTAAACAAAATGCCGCTTCATGTGCATTCTGGAACAATACCACCTGCCTTTAGCATTCTACAGAAAGTGTTGGCTTGGTAATAGTATTCTCAGGAACAAGAAGCTTTCAAAAAATGGAAATGCTAAAGATAAAAGAAAACTAAACAAAAGAAGGGATTGAGATTTCCACTATCCCTCTGATGGGGGAAAATGTCAACAGAGTTATCTTCAAGCGTTTACTGTCTGTTCAGAATTGCTGATAGTAACTATTGAAATAGAAACAGAAAATAACATTCTGTGTCCTAGTCCGAAGTGACAAAGAACTAAAATATAAGAATTTGAGATTTTTATGATAATGATATGGAATTTTGAGAATTCATTTAAAAATTGTGACAAGTGAGATGAACAAGGCCTGTAAATATAAAACTAAAATATGCATAAATTCATTTAATGTTTCATTCAAAATGAATTAAAAAAAATAATTTACTTAAAAAATAAACAAGTAAAAATATTTATATAAAATTAACACTTAAAGTCACCAATTATTACTCTGAAAATTGATTTAAATTTCAGCTATGAAACAGATATAATTGATTAGACAAAAATTTTTGAAAAAAAAAAAAAATCAAACTTATGAATAATATGTATATATATATACACAATATGAGAGTTTTATTCATCATTGAAACAAAATTATATAAAGAAAAATGAAAACCGATTAAAAATTCGATTAATCGACCAATTAATCGATTAATGAACTACGATTAACCCAGTTAAAACTCTTAATCGATTCCCACTCCTAGTTTTTAGTTTTGAAAATAACTGTTTTTTTAGTTCTGAAAAGAACTGGTTTTTGGCTCTGAAAAGAGCTGTTTTTTTAAGCTCTGAAAAGAACTGCTTTTTGGCTCTGAAAAGAGCTGTTTTTTGGCTCCGGAAAGAGTTTTATTTTTTAGCTATGAAAAAAAACTTTGTTTTAGTTCTGAAAAGAACTGTTTCTTAACAGTAAGTTATTTTCAAAGTGTACAATTTTCAAAGAACATGCTACAATACTGTTTTTAGAGACTGGAAGTGTGAATTTGAAAAATTTAATCTTCATATTCACTTTTACTGCAGGAACCAATATCATCTTGTTTTCATTACAGTTTAGCACAAACTGTTCAGTGATTTCGTCCCTAATGCCTTCTTTAATGAAGTCATCTTCTTGTAATAAATGGCAACGATTAACATGTCTGCTTCAGTTCTCAATGCTCACTCTTTCTAGAGTTTCCAGTAGAAGCTTTCTCATGTCCTTTATTTAATAATTATTAAGTTTGGCTACTTCATTTTTTA
The DNA here is from genome assembly GCA_963930645.1 of Salticus scenicus. Classification (NCBI taxonomy): domain Eukaryota; kingdom Metazoa; phylum Arthropoda; class Arachnida; order Araneae; family Salticidae; genus Salticus; species Salticus scenicus. Next base: position 234,099,567 of record OZ005653.1, on the reverse strand, counting down.
CTTGCACCCATATCAATTCAATAGGATTATACTGGCAATGACAGGGCGGAAGCCTGACTACTTCATGTCCAATTTCGTAGGCAATCCTATCTCTTTTCCATATTTTCCCTTACAATATTTAATAGCTCAGGAACTGCATTGCTTGTGTTATGATAAATGTTTTTTTGCTGTAGCTATGCTACAATTTCATCTTTTTTTTGTCTTCGTCGATGGAATATTTTCCAAAAATGTTGAGTGATTAACCTGCGTTGTCCATTATGATTACGATGGATTCTTCTAATCCTCTTGATAAATAAAAAAAAAGTCAATGTTATTGGTAACAAAGAAATTTTTCTCCTGCAAATAATAAAAAACGTTATCTTAGATATTTTCAGTGAAAAAACGAATTTAGGATTGTAATTTGGCGTCTGGAGATATCTTTATTTATTTATTTATTTTTTTTCTTACTGGCAATTTTTTATGTTTATGATTTTTTTAATGTGTTCTTTTTTTTTTGTGAATGATGAAATGTCATGTCTGTATAATTAACTGCATTCCTTTTTGATAGTGTATTTATATTTTTTATTTAAAAACATATTTTAAAATACTTTGGATATATTTTGGCATAAAAAATATTTTAGGTTCAAATTCATTTATAAATTACAGCATCATCTAATTTAGCATTGATAATTTTTTAACATTACGGAATTAGTTATTTCTATGATATATTTCATATTTCTAATTATAACCAAGAAAAAAATTAACCATTTAAAATTCTTAAAAAAAAAAAAAAAAATAGAATAGATTTTATTCTTTATTATTTTAAGAAACAGGTAAGAGAGAATTAAAAATTAAAGCTGTAGGATATTTTTCGCCTTTAAAATAGTATTACCACAATTTTTGGCATATAGTCTGCAATGACAGATAATCTACCGCTATTATGTTTTAAGAAATTTTAAAAATATATATAGATATCCACATTGGCAGATAATCTGTTACTGGGGGAAAAAATGAAAGCAGTGATTGATTGATCAGACTAATTAGTTGATTAATCTATGTAACCCTGAAATAAATGTAAACTACAGTGCTGGAAAAAAAAAAAAAAAATCTGTATATTATTATCTGGTTTTCTCGAAGACTCACATAAATACAGGCTAGGATTCCCTAGAAAGACCCCCATGGAGGGCATCCACCTTAGACTTAAGTCCCTAGAGCAGACAATTGGCCTTAATCCAAACACTAGGAAACAGCCAATATAGTCATTTAAAATTCTTGTGTAACAACCACACGATCTTTATTCCCCACCGTTGCACAAATGATACACTTTTTGGAGATAATGTGGCCAGGTAACATAAAATTGACCTAAAAAGTTAGATACCTAACAATTTTTCTATCAGAGAAAACCGATACATATGTAAAGACATTTAAAATCAAGTTTACATAGCAAGTTTAAAAATTGGTAAATCCATTTTTGGTATATTCATTTCCGAGATCTATAATTGACCCATCTAATCAAGATGACTATCAGTTTTTCTATAACAACCACCTAATATATGCAAAAGAATATGAAAAAATTGGTTTATTAAGCAATTTTCAAGAAAATCGTTAGAGCTGTTTTTGAAATATTGACTTGCATCAGATTTTCACTAATTCAGTTGTTGACTTAGAATCAACAATTACATACAAAAGAATACCTAAAAGAGAATTAATATAGTAAGACTGAGAAAAATCCATACATCCATTTTTAAAGGAACACATTTGCAAGACTTCAAATTGACTTATACAGGATACCTATGTTATCAACTTTCCTGAACTAAACAACTAATACATATGAAATGACATCTAATAGGGTTTTTAAATAGCATTTTTGAAAATAATTGTTAGAACTGTTTTTGAACTATGAGCTGGTTACAAATTTTCCACTTCCGATTTTCCAATTTTCACCAAAATTTGGAAAAATTCATCTGTACACTAGATCTGTCTCTATTCTTACGCTTCGTCATTCTATCTTTATTAGTTTAAGAGATATGATAGTCAGAAGATTCCCCGCAGACATACAAACATATGCAATGCAATTGTTTAAAAACCAGTTTTTAGACTCAGGAGACATTTACCATGTAAATCAGGTCAAAACTTGATATCGAATTTTTGTACTGAATAAATACTCTTATTACCTACGGTATTTGAGTAATGGAAGTAAAAATAGGATGAACAGATAATGATTTTGCCAGATATCGGATATCTGGATTTCTTTTTCCTAATGGATATGATTATCCAGCAAATTACTGTTCCAGTTCTATTTTTAAATAATAAAATTAAGTTTTTGAGAGAAAAAAAAGTGTTATTTACATTAAACATTAAAAACATTAGAGTGTAGCATTTTTTTTTTTTTTTTTTTTTTTTTTTATACCGTATTCTATGTTTCTTTTCACACAGCTCAATAAAAAGTATTCAAATATAGTATTATATTGTATTACTTGAGTCCATCCAGTTTTGTAGCTTTTTATTGCAATAAATATTTAGATATTGATAGAGATATTAAGCAGCTGTAGTTATGTTTTTTTTTTTTTTTTTTTTTTTTTTTTTTTAAATTTTAATGTTTTAAATTGACTACTGAATTGGCATAAAAAAAATTTCTGAAAATATTTATGTTCTAACTATTACTGAATATTTTTCTTTATTTAGTTCCATTTAGAAGAAAAAGACGTGATATCAGAGATGCTTCTTTTATACAGTCTCGTGTTGAAAGGGAAATCGGAGTATGTCCTGGTTAGTACCATTCATTCCAATGTATATATTTGTAAATCTAATGAGATTATTTCATAAGGTGGAAAACTCAGTTTGGGACGAGTTTGCACAGAATTGCAGTATACTATCAAGGTAACAACATATTAAAGCAGTAAAGCACACTACTAAAACAATCTTGAGAAAAAAGCCTTTAAAGCTTCAGTAATAGCTTAAGTATAAGCTATTTCCACAAACAGTTAGCACCAAGTGGCATATTTGGTAAGTGTATACACAATTGCTGACTTGAGGTTCCAGGTTTGATGCTGCCTAAAGTAACTTTATATATATATATGTATTTGTTTATCTAAACTAATTAATAAGTATATATACACATAATTTTTTTAAATATGAATCTAATTATTCAGAATCAGAAGATTAAATTTTATAATATTTCATCTTTACAATTATTCATTCACAGCTTTAATATAAAATAAATAAAATACTGAATAACAAATATAAAAATAAAAGAAAAACCACCACCAACAAAAAATAAATAAATAAAATTTGTAAAATGGATTAATTAGCATATGTGGTAGTTAAATCTTCGTTAAATCTGTTTTGGTTTTGATATGTTTATTTTGTATAACTGCTTTTGACTGATAAATATTTGAGACCAGCTGCAATTTCATTTCATACTCAGAGAGATAAAAAAAAAAAAAGATATTGAAGGAAAAGGTCTGTTGATTAACTTTTAAAGAAAGAAATATTTTCTTTGCTGTTTTATAAATCTTTACACACACACACACACAATTTCCAAACTGTGTCTTTAGAAAAGTCTTTTAAAGTGCCAGTTTATTTTTTAAATTTGTTGTAAAAAGACATTATTTGTTGTATGTATTTCATTATTACACTATGCAATGTTTTGTGAAAGTGTTAACTGATAAATGTTAGTTAACGGACAGCATTATTAGTGTGTCAGAAGTTGAGAAAGGAATTGTTGATGAATCATTGTACAAAGATGCATCAAAATCTAGATTAGTCATCATGTATTTCAAACATTTGCTTCCCTGAAATAATTTAATTTGAATCATATACTACACTGACTTGCTGAAAAAGCTATATTTATTGAAGAAAGTTTTTTTTTAAAAATAGATTTTACTGTTACAATATATATATATATATATATATATATATATATATATATTTGAATCATGAATATTTTAATAGGGTTGTTAAGGTTTATACTAACATTAATCCCCTTCATGATTACTCCCCTGTTTACTCTGTACTAAATCATAGTGTCAACCAGAAAACTTCTCGTTCAAAAAGAGGTAACAAATCCAATAAATCTACTAATGGTTTAATATCAAAAAATCTCATTATCAAAAATATTCTTGCCTTACAGTCAAATTATCTTAACCATTATGATTGGATTTACATTAGAAAGTTTATATTTGCTATCAAAAAAAAGTATTTGTCCACTTACTTAAGTGTATTTAAAAACCAATCCTATAATCAACATTTTTCTGATATTTTCTATGATTTAATATTATACAGACTTAAACTCTTCAATTTAAATATCTCTAAAAAACCTCACAAAATCCAATCAAATTCACAGCTTATTCTAAATTATTCTAATCAAATATTTAATAGCATTAATATTTCATCTATTCTTAATGATAAATCATGCATGTTTCCTATTAAAGACATTCATATTTCTCGTACCTTTAAATATCCTATTACACTTGGTCGCCTGCTTTTTAACTATAATTCAGTCTCTAAGTCTAATTTATCTTCTCATGTGACTTGTAGTTGTGCTCATCCCTCAAATGTAAAATATGTTGACAGAGATCATGCACATATTATCACTGGTGATCTTAATATTATTAATGACTCAAATTTAAAGAAATTTATGGAATATGGTACTAAATATCGACTCCCTTCAAAAACTAATATTTCAAAGATTATACAACAGTTTTCTTATGATATTGATTTGTTTATTTATAAACTCTCCATCTCTTATAATAAACCTATTGAATATTTCAATCAATGGAAATTTTTAGTAATTTCAAAACTTAAAGCTGAATTAATTCAACATAGATCAAATCTCACACATTACAATAAATCAAATCTCTTTAAATCTATCAAAGAATTGCAACAAAACTTTGTTATTACTTATGTCGATAAATCTCCTAATAATTATGCAATAATCTGTAAACATTATTATCTTTCTTTACTCAGTTCATCTATATCTAATAGTACTAACTTTCATACTACCAATAATGATCTTAAAATCAATAACCGCAAAATTCACTGCTTTTATAAATTGCTAAAGCTTCCATTTAATAATTTTAAATATCCTTATATTGTACTTATCCCTAAATTTCACAAAAATCCTATTAAATTCAGAACTGTCACTGTAGGGTGTAATACTTACAACAACAATGCTAACAAAATTCTCCTTGATATTCTCAAACAAATCTATGACTTAATTAGTAAATCAAAAAATTTCTTTTGCCTTAAAAATAGTTATCAACTTAAAGCCAATGTCTTATCTATGAATAATGTGACTGATATCATGACTTATGATTTTGCTGACCTATTTAATAATATTAATTTAACAGATCTTCATCGTATCATCTTTAACCTTTTTGAAAAATTTAAAAGTCAAATATCTTTACCAAAATGCTTTTCGGCAACTTCATTTAAGACACTTTTAAACTTTATTATTCATAACAATTACATTCTACACTGTAATAAGATTTATATTCAAAAGGTCGGTATTCCACAAGGAGGTTGTAGCTCGAGTATGTTAGCTGACTTATACCTTTACCATTATGAACAGGGATTGTGTATTGAAAATGTCTATTTTTACCGATACATTCATGACATTATAATTTTTTATGTCAATAATTTTTCGCCTAATTTATTTAAATTTGAATATCCTTCTCACCTTACCTTAACTTATAATCATCTCAACAATAACTGTATTAGTTTCTTAGATTTAAAACTTAAACTTGATGGTAGTAAAATTTATACTGATATGTATGACAAAAGACAAGATTTTAGTTTCAAAGTAAATTTATTTACACAATTTACCTCTTGTCTTCATATCTCTGTCTACAGAAATATTATTCTCAATCACCTCTTTCGTATACATAATCTTTGTTCAGATAGGATTAAAAACAAAAATATCTCTCACATAATTAATGTTGCTACAAAAATGGGGTATCCTAAAAAATTTATTTATTCACTTGTTTATCAAAAAGGGTCTCTGTCTAACACACACACAAAAAAAAAAAAAAAAAAAAAAAAAAAAAAAAACTAAGGTTTAATTAAAAATTAAAAAAAAAAAAAAAAAATCAGGTGGATGGGTGGGCAGAAGTTTGATTAAGGAGGAAGGGTGGTGTTGTTTGGCTGGTTGGCTGGGAGGGTTTGATGCTGAATAAAATTTATTTAAAAAAAAAAAAAAAAAAAAAAAAACGTGGGGGGATTGCTGTAAGTTACATTCTTATTTTTTCTGGTTGATTCTATGCATTTTGAAGTCTTTTATTTTTTCTGGTTGATACTATGTATTTTGAACTCTTTTATCATTAAATTTTACAATGTGCTTCTGGCTACTTGAGGCTTCCCTTGTTAAGTTTGAACAATCCATCTATTTGCATAACAAAAATAAAATCGTATAAATATTAATAAAAAAAAAAAAAAAAATCTTTTAAATTTTAATTTTTAATTTTAATTTATGATGACCGCATTATAATGCTTATCCTTATAGTTGTGCTCTTTGGCATTATTGCTTGTAATTATGTCTTCTTAAAACTTAACACTTAATAATTTGACTATAAAAATCTTAAAAATTATCTTAATCTTTCAGTCAATACATCTTAAATAAAAATCTTAAAAATTATCTTAATCTTGCTGTTAATACTTCTAAATTATCTTAATCTTTCAGTCAATACATCTTATATAACTGACTTAATGTTATTATCGCTAACCGAAAGATGGCGCTTGTACTTAACCTTCATTCTTCAGTCCTTATCTTAAACGATTTAATTATTAATATTTTTGGTATGATTTAATTTAACTCTACTAGTATTAATTTTATCATTTAATATTTACTCTGTGTATTTTATCTTTAATGTAATTGTTCTGAAGTATTTTCGATTAATCGATATCTGTCGAGCTATTATTTTAACTTCAATTTAGGTTTTGGCATCAACCATTTTTCCAGTTTGTTTTCCATGTGGTTACTCTGCTTATTTCATGTTATTAATTTGGTTTCCTTTAAGATTTTAATCAATATTTATTTATCCTTTGTTTTAATTTAATTTTTCACTTTTTTCTCATTCTTTATGGTCTTTTTGCTGCATTGATCGGGGCGTGAGATGATATAAATTGCTATGATTAGCAATATCGTTTTACGAAATCATTGCAGCTTTCTCTGCTTTATGAAGTATGCGCCCCTTGATAAGTATATTTCTAATTTTAAGCATTTATATCCAATTGATTATGTGGTTTATTATCTTTTTTCTCTTTCACAAGTTTAATGGTCCTTTTTTATTATCCTTCAGGTCGGCGTAAGTATTTTAAGTTAATATGGTAACTCATTGGTTCCTCATCTATATCGCAACTTTTTGTGTCATTCTTTCCTCTATGTTAAATTCAGTTCTATATTTTAGTGTGCTGTTATTATTTTAGTTCTATTAATTGCTAAATTTTAAGATTAAATTTTATTACGTTATCTATTATATATATATATATATATATATATATATATATATATATATATATGTGTGTGTGTGTGTGTATATGATGTATATTTAATTTACATTTTAAAAAATTAAAAGGATTGATTTCATAAATTATTATATTAAATATACCTTATTAAAACCCTTAAAAAGTTTGAGCTATATAATTAACATTCTACTGCATTTTCAAGAACTAACAATATTAAATCTATTAACACTAATTCCATTAATTTTATCAAAAAATAGCCCCTTATAACTCTCATCATTATGCCCTAAAAAGAGAAACCCTTGAAATGTTCTAACTGAATTTTCCTAAGAGATCAGTTGTTTTTAATATTTTATTGTGATATATGCTATACATATCCCCAGGAATATTTATATAGTTCTTTGTCATTAACTAGTTAATAGTCGCAAGTTGGTCGATTCGCCGCCTATCCCTTCAGTTTTTATTCAACAGCCACCAAAAAATTTTAGAAGTGGTATTTGATATACATAAAAGATGAATCAACTTGAATAATCGTCGATTATGTGTATCAAATGCCACTTCTAAAAATTTTTGGTGGCTGTTGAATAAACACTTGATAAATAAGCGGCAAATCGACCAACTAGCGACTACTAATGGATTAATGAGTACTGGAAAATATTTAAAAAAGAAATGGATTACTGTTTAGAAAATCTTTTTTCGTATTTAACGTAGAAAACCTCTAATTTTTTTCTTTTTTCCTTCTCTGGTGTTTATTTAAAATCAAATGCATAAAATCTGACTTTAAAGTTTTTACTTACCATACCTACTACTTAAATATAAGTTTTATATTGAAGGATTTTTTTTTTAACTGTTAAATCTAATTAAATATTGAATTGCCAGAATCACCATTAAAATTATTTTTAATGAAAATATTTTCAAACAGCTGATTAAATTTAACAATAAACATTAGTATGATGTGTTTGTGTTATATTTTGAGCAAATTTTGTAAGCAGTTTGAAATTAATGAAATTTTATTGTTTACATTTTCATGAAATTTTATCAGTTAATGTATGAGTCAAAGTTATTTAAGTTATTTCATTAATCCAGGGTTGGCTTTTTGCCAAGACAGTGGGAAAAAAAAAGGAAAAAATGAGGAAAAGTGGAAAAATAAAATTAGAATGACTCTGTCCATTTCAATTTTGATCCTTTACAAAAGATGACATTTCTTATATATTGAATAAAAAATGGTATAATTTTCGCTTTTATCTCACATCAGTGCTGCTTGTGAGTGTATTTTTAGTTTGATAAAAAAGAATCACGAGTTTAGAGCCCAGCTAGGGCAAAGCATTTTAGAATCTTTAATGATTCAAAAATGTAAATTTTCAATGCATGATCTATGTTATAAACAAAAATTTTGTGATAGAGCTTGTAAAAGCCCGACAGTGCTACCTATTTATCATAAAAAAGTAATTAATATGAATATTTCTAATTTTTGTGTTTATTGTCCCAAATATATTTTGTCTGAAAGTTGAATAAGTATTTTATTTTATGGTTTTAACTAAGCTTGCTTGTTTTTTTCAAAAATTTTGTTTTGAATTTTTTTTCAATACTGTTATTGTAAATTTCTGCCTGTATAAAATTTATCTTAGACTTGTCTCAAATTGTCATGTAGCAATAATTTAAAGACTAATATATTTTATGTTTCCTGTATTATGGGAAAAAGTCTTCAAGTGGGCATAGATAGTGAGTAATTTACTTTTAAAAGTACTTTGATGAAGAATAAAAATAAATGCAATATTATTTACAAAACTGTCCAGTAGATATTATGTGTTAAAGATGAAATCAGTTCATCTAAATCTTTGGCAGATAATAGATTAAATATAATTACGTTAGATTAAATATGTTATATATGAGCGTTTGTCTTACACTCATCGTCTAAAAAAGAATAATACTTCATTGTTGCAACGTGTCTTACTGCCTTTTGTTAACATAAGATTCATGACCAGCTCTGAGGTCCGTCTACAGTGCACATCCAACTTCGTCTGAAGCATTTGTCTGTCTCGCAAACTATCGGAGTGAATAAGACAGTGTGCACATCGTACTGGGAGGAGATAATGATATACTTCTTACATCATTGCTACGTTGTTGGTTGCTCTTAGATCAATTTCCCATTTTGAAGAGAATAACACGATGAAAAAAGGAAAGCAATCCAAGGCCACTATAACATTTTGTAGCACTTTTTTTAATATATATGTATATGTATAATATCTCTGTCAGTACAAACAGAAAAAAAAAAAAAAAAGCTGTGTGCACTTTTGTGTATATTAACAAAAAAATTATAAAATAATAAAAGACAATAAAAAAGGTGGCGGTTGGGTGGGCAGATGTTTGATTACAGAGGTGGGGTGGTGTTGTAAGGCTGGATGGTTGGGTGGGTTTGTGAAATTAAAAAAAAAAAAAAAAAAAAAAGGTAGAAGGCTTGTTGCATTTACTTTGTATTACTATGCAAACTTTCTTTTTCCAATAAAATTTCAGTTTCTTCCTTTTTGAGTTGTCAACTATTTTTAAAATTCTAATTATACTATTAAACACAATGTAATCAATCAGTGAATTTCATTGTTGCTTCATGGTTTCATTGTTATTAATCTGCTTTAAAATTTTGCTTTTTACATCCATATGACTCCTGTTCTGGTCGTGGCAGGCTGGGTGAGTGTTGCCAGCATGAGACTGGTTTGGCCCCACGGGCGGGTCACGGGTCTTGCCGCCTGCCTCCTTCCTTCCTTTCTTGAGTTTCTTCATGAATTTTTATGTCATTGGTTTTTCAGTGATCTTGTATCTGTTGCTTGGCTTAATATTGAAGTAAAATAATTCAATTGTCTTAAAAAGTAAGTTTTAAATAACTGTGAGGAATCATGTTAAATGTATTGTTGTGACTATATTATTGTGTGTGTATACTCCTAACAGAGCTTTTTGAATGTTGGCATATGTGATTTAATAAAAAATTGTTATGATTTGAAATATAGCTTGTAAAAATTCCCACCCTCAATATTTGGAGTAAGATTTCCCCCTCATCATCCACCACTGCCCATCATATTAATAAATTATTATTACCATTATATTTTTTTTTTTTTTTTTTTTTAGTTCCCCATCATACTATAGGTATGGGGAACTTAAGTAATCATGAAAATTTTCGACCTCGGTTTTTTTACTTTTTTACGCGTTTTCAAGTATGAGGAATCCGAAAATGATAAAATTTGTATGGTGTCTGTCTGTAGGGTGTCTGTTAGTCCGTTAGTGAGTTTGTTAGGCTGTGTACACAAGATCTCAAGAACAAATAGTCGCAGAGAAGTCAGATCAGTTTTAAAATATTACTTTCGACACTGGCAAGAACCCTATTTATTTGCAACATTTGAATTAAAAATCTTCGTAAGTTATTATAAATTTACGATTTTCTTAACATGGGAGAATAGGACAAAATTTCACTTAAATGTCCATTAAGTAGAAAAATTTTTTACTGTAAAGATGTCAGGACAGTTTTAAAATATCAGTTTTGAATTTGGAATGAACATAATTAACTATAAAAAAAAAAAAAAATGCTGCTTCGAAAGTTTCGCTAGTTATTTGGAATTTACGAATTTCTTAACATGGCAGAATAGGGCAAAATTTCACATAAATGTCAATTTTGAGGGATATTTTCATTGTAAAGATGTCAAACCACTTTCGAAATATTATTTAGGATACTGGCATGAATATCATAGACTATGATTTTTCCAATTTAAAAAATTCATAAGTTATTTGGAATTTACGATTTACTTAACATGTCAGAATAAGGCAAAATTGAGCATAAACTTCCATTTTGAAGATCATAAATACATTAGACAACTTCAAAATAACATTTATGATACTTGTTTGAACATGTTCGACTACAAATATTCTAATAGGAAAATTTCGTAAGTTATTCGTAATTTAAGATTTTATCAACATAGCGAAATTGAAAATTTTTCATATAAATAGGAATTTTGAGGATTATTGCATTGGAAATAGTAGCATGAAAACTAAACAACGGAATTGACCCTGATATAATAAATTAGTAGATTCGAGTAAGATAAATATATCGAAGTGAACGGTGGATAGCCTATTAGGTGGGGATTTCATTCTGTCACTGTATCAAACTTTGGTCAAATTCATTTCTCTTAACATGATTATATGTCTCGCACTAGAAATTTATGAGAACTTAAATATGATGGGGAACTCAGCAGAGTCCACCTATGCAAACTAATTTTTTTTTTTTTTTTGGAGGGGCGGGGGTGAAAGTCAAGCCTAATTTAACACTTTGTATCCCACCGGGACTTTAAAGTCCCATAAAAAAAATTCCTCAATATAGCCTAAATATACTACAGGATTTGATTGGGATTATAGTTTAAGGCAGGGCACGAAATTTCCGCTCGCCAGCGGAATTTTTACTGTGGCGAGTAAAAATTTGGTGTAGTTATAGATAGAATTCTTACACAATATGGTGATAGAAAACATTCTTTTTATAGATTTAAATATGGTAAAATCTTGCCATCTTATAACCTCATATTTAACCTCTCTTCTTTAGATTCTCGGACAGCCGAGTCTGTGTTTGCGCTGTCCAAGAAGCCCCACCCTGGGAAAGGAAAAATGCTTAGTGCATACATAAAAGTTTTGATCTTTTCGGCAGTTTCGTTTCTCGCACTGTGATTTCACCAAGCAGAGTGAGAATAGACGAGTAGAGAGCCTCTTTGCACGTTGCCCACTATCCGAGAGAAGAGATATGCGAAAGTTTGCCTATGCAGTATTGTCACATTAAAATGAGCCTGAGCCCTTTTAAAGATACTGCCTATGTTTGTTTTGTTGAATAATGATAAAAAACAATTTTAAAAAGTTCATATTTTCCAGTTTTTTACTGAAATGCCAATGATTTTCGCTTGTAATGACTTGTAAGCAACGATTATATCGAAAAAGTTATTCCGAAATGGCTATTTTCAAATGACAACAATGAACAAGTTATACACATCGGCATTTCGTCTGATTACAAAAATAAAATGGACGAAAAAGACGTGTCTAATTAAAAAAGTTAATTAAATAAATAGATAAATAAGGAAGTTTAATCTTTCATAATAAAAAGATTTTCACAGGATATTGTTTAACAAAGAATTTTTCTTCTTATTATTTTCTTTAATGACTTTTTCCATTTATCTTATTAGATATTTTAATCTTTTTCAAATCTCGAATACCATACATTTTAATGATTTTTAATTATAGATGATTAGGAAACATGATACACTTTTAATACACATATTTGTAAAAACCTTTCAAATAGTTAGGAAAAATAAAAAATCCAAAAAGTATAAAAAAAAAAAAATGACAACCCTATTTTGTGGCGAGTAAATTTTGGCGAGTGTAACCTGAATTGAAATTTCGGGCCCTGGTTTAAGCTAAATTTAACACTTTCATGACCGCTGACGTAGATTAACGTCATTTGAAAATCTGTAACTCCATCAGTGGGCATTTCTTTCGCAATTTGTATGCTATTTATTTCTTAAATATATAACCAGTATTCACATTTTTACAATGAAATATACTCTGGATACAAATACTTTGATTAGAAATAATATAATTATTATGTATATCCATTTCTAATATAAATGTGAATACAGAAAATTTTGTTCTGAAATATTGTAACATGGGAGAATAACACCCACAGGCAGACCTTACTGTCAAAAATTCAAAATCATGTGGTCGCGAAAGAGTTAATGAGATGATTCTCATGCATAAAGAAATATAATAAAAAAGTTTAAAATAATTTGGGGTACAAAGGGTTAAACTCTGATAATTAGGCTCTTGTATTATTTTTGGGTAAATTTAAAATGCGCTCATGGAAATTTTCCTAGGTCTGAACATTTTGTGTACCCCGGTATATACACACATTCATTTGATTAGAATTTGTGTGTTGCATCTTAAAAATGAACCAATGAACCATCCAATCTTCATTTTAAAAATTGGTGTGCTACTAATTTTCCTTTTCAAAGGTTGTCAAGTCTGATGTTCATAAAATAAATACAGTACAATCCCTTTTAACCGGCAACATTGGGACCGAGCCGTCGGATAATTGAATATTTACCATTTCATATTCTGTATATGAATTTTGTTGTCCAAATTTTTCGATCTCCCGATCTTCGATCTTCATATCAATTAAATAAATACAATATCGGAAACATCGCCGATTTTTTAAAGCAAACACACATACCACCGTAAGTATATTTTAGTTTTTTTTTTTTTTTAAAGATATTTTACGGCTGAAATACATAAGCACAATATCAAAAATATCACAGATTAATTAAAATAATAATAAAAAAAAAAAAAAATACGTACGCTAAATTTACATTTCCAGGAAAAAAAAAGAAAAAAATTTATTATGATTACTTAGACTGAAAACTTCGAATATCACTTTGTTTACATGATTCTTTTCTGATTTTTAAAAATTCATTGTGAATGCAATGCAATTTCATCACGTCATGTGCTGACATAGCTGAACATTGTTCAGCAAACCATATAAAAGTTGATAATCCCTCATCGGCTTCCTTCCACGTAACTTTTTTTGTATTTGTGTCTTCATCTTCATCCTCCTCTTCCTGTTCTTCATCCTGACCCTTTCCCAGCACTTGTACAATGATTTCATCATCATCAAGAGAGAGAGTAACAGGGAAAGAACTGTCTATTTCCACCCAAGCCTGCAACTCTTCTTCATTAATTTTAATTTTTTTCGAAGACATGACAATATCCAAGATGTCGGATATGGGCTCCTGATCCTGACGTAATCCTTTTGGACGAGCCAAGCGCCCACCTTTGGTGAAACCAAAGAATTTTTAGTCACTCGACTCGCCATCTTGAAATATAATCATAGGCCACAATTTCTTCCAACACCCGCATAGGCATTTTTTTTTTACATGTCTCCAGGCAAGAAATAATGCAAATATTGCATCTTTCAGTGTAAAGTGATTTGAAATTCTTCAACAGTTCCTTCAAAATTCACACATCGGCGCATGAACACGGAGCGATAGTTTGTTTTTATATTTATATTTTGAATCACTCCTTGATCCATTGGTTGGATAAGACTGGTGACATTTGCCGGGGGAGGACTAGAGAAAGTGCCATTATTTTGAGATTGCCGGTTAATTGAGTGCCGGTTACGGGAGATTTTACTGTAGATTGAATCAAACATTAAAAATTCTATAAATTTATGATATGTACAAAATTTAAGACAAAAATATAATTTACTGTATAACATTTGTATATTCTATTTTAGAATTATCGAATTCTATTTTAGAAAATAGTTCATGTTGGAATTTTTAACATCTCTTTAGTTTCTTTTCCCCTTTATTCTTAACAGAAATTTATGTACTTTATTTTTATATTTTTGCATTTATCACTTTTTTTTTTTTAAGGTTTAGAATATGTAACAGAAGTAAGAGGCCTTAAGAATACTTATTATATTTGTGATTTGTGCCAAAAACAGTTTTCGGAAGTAGGTGAGATGATCTCTCATTTAAAGAGTTCCAGGCATAAAGTGCAAAGCTTAGTAAGAATTTTGAAAATTTTTATTAATTAAGCATTAACAGTTTTGATTGTAATTTTATGTATATTTTTGCCAAATTTTCACAGATTATTATTATTTTTTAAACAGTCTGTTTTATTATTAAATGTTAACCCATTAAACGCCGCTATTTGAATCCCACTGAAAATATTTGAATTTTCACATATTTTGGGTTTGAATGTGCATCTCTAATCATATGTAGAGCTATTAAATTATTATATAAACCTTTAAACACTTGCCTCATATTTTGGCTGTAAATTTTTCAGCTGGGCACCCAGCTCTCCTCTGCGGCTTCATCTGTTGTGTATTTCTTGGAATGATATTCTTTGGTGGTCTTTCCCATAAGGTGGTGCCACACTCTATCCGATGTCTTTGCACCACTGTCGTTGCACACATCTAAATTGGTTGCGATTTCGATTTATTCCCAGTACATTGCATATTGATAATTGTTATAATCAGCTAGTTTTTTAATTCCATTAAAATTTATCTCTATATTTTTGTTATTAAATGTCTTAGCAAGGGCCATGTTAATCTTACCAGTTTTTATATCATATTTATGTTCATTAATTCACATTTTAATTTTTCTTTTTGTTCCACTGATATATGAACCTGAGTTTTTATTTTGATTTTTAAATGGTGTTTTATAGATTCCAGCAGTTTCAAGTGGTGAAATAGGGTCTTTATCGCTGCTTATTAATTGGAAAATGTTTTTATTTGAATGATAATACACAAAAAACGAAGCATCAACTATAATTAATTAAAAATATATTAAAAAAACCTTGACATTACCTCGTGCATTGTCGTTAAATTTTTTGGCCGGGCACCCGGCTTTCATCAGACTACTTCTTCTGTGGAGGACTTGAGCTTGACTGGTGATCTTGATCTTCTTTAGCCATAAGGTGGCGCCACTGTTGTTACATGCTTTCTTATTGGTGGCTATTTCAATTGATTCACGAAACATTGCGTAATAGTAATCTTTGTAATTAGCGATTTTACTGGTTTTATCAAAATTAATTGTAATATTATGTTTGTTAAAAGTCTTGGCTAAAGCTGTATTAAATTTTCCCGTTTTTATATATTTTTTGTGTTTGTTAATTCTTGTTTTAATTTTTTTTTTCTAACTCCAATATACGATCCTGGTTTATTATCTTGATTTGTAAAAGGTATCTTATATATTTATAAAATTTTAATATAAGGACTATATTTAACATCAATATTAAAAATACCTTAAAAAACATCCTTAAAAAGGAACAGCAAATTAATTTCGGTTGCAATCGCAACCATCATCAGTGCTGATCACAAACTAGACGTCGTTCCTTAGTTGCAAAATGTTATGTTGGCGCTGTAGTTTGTTCACTTCTCTTCGATTTCTTCCAGTAACTCTTGCCATTCCGACGGAATTGAATAGTGCTCTCTGTCATTAACGGTTTTTGAGTTAGTTATAATTTCGATGGCCTCCCTTTCTAAAGCGTAGTTATAGGTGTTATAAGGTGCTATTTTTTTAATGTTAATTGAGTTAGTATTAATTGGGTTATTATTGTGGGTAGTAGAAAAGGCTGTGGAGGATTTACCATATTTTAGATCTGCACGGTGTTCTTTTTCGCGTTCGTTTATCTGTCGTTTCGTCATGCCAATGTAGCTTGCCTTTTCACCGTTAATATGTTCAAAGTCGATTTTGTATATGTCTGCTGTGGAATTTTGGGGGATGATATCTTTTTCGTTGCGTATGTATTGGAAAATATTTTTGTTAGGTTTAATTAGAATATTAACATTAAGGTTTTTAGCTTCGTTCCGTATTTTTATGCTGGCGCCATTACAGAAAGGTATGGATGTGGTGAAATTGGATTTTGTTTTTTGTGCATTACTAATTTTATATCATAAAAACAGGACAGTGGCCAGATAATAATCAACCAAAATTCAATAACCATGCCTCCTTTATTCCCCGAATTTTTGCGAAATACAAAGACCATAAAAACCCTCCCTCTCTCCGTCCTATTGTTAATAAATCCGAAGGTCCCACATATTGTCTCGAAAAATACATGAAGTCCATCTATCAGTCCATCCTCCCCCCCTCCGATCTTTTAATAAGCTCTAACGAAAATTTTCTCGAAAAACTCCGTAATACTAATGTAAACTTTAATGATAAACTTGTAAGCTTCGATGTCAAAGATCTTTATCCCTCAATCAATATCCCGGAAATCACACAAATCATTAACAACAACTTAATTGAAATCTACGGGAATAATAAAATCAGCGAAACATTATTACAAACCAACAATTTCCTTTTAAACAATTCTTTTTTCGCGTTTAATCAAGATATATACCGCCAAACGCAAGGGGTGCCAATGGGGTCCCCTATCTCAGGGATCATCGCAGAACTAAAACTACGCCTTCTAGAAAACTCCGCTTCCAATATAATAAATAAATGTAAACTCTGGACTCGCTATGTAGATGACGTCTTTGCTATAATACCTAACACCATAAATCCCGATAATATTTTAACCGAACTAAATAGCCTAGATAATAACATTAACTTCACCATGGAAATAGAAAAAAATAACACCCTAAATTTTCTAGATGTAAAAATCATAAAAATCCCAAATAACTCCCTTGATACCACCGTTTACCGGAAACCAACAGCTAATTCCGAAATCATAAACAAAAATTGTAATACCCCACTCTCATATAAGTACTCTGCCCTACAATCATACATTAATCGTGCAATCCTCGTCTGCTCTAATAAAAACCTACTCAATAACGAACTTAAGCATATCAAAAACATTGCCAGTAAAGCTAATTACTCCAAAAACCTTATCAACAATCTCTACAAAAAACGCATAAAAACATTAAATAAAATTAGTAATGCACAAAAAACAAAATCCAATTTCACCACATCCATACCTTTCTGTAATGGCGCCAGCATAAAAATACGGAACGAAGCTAAAAACCTTAATGTTAATATTCCAATTAAACCTAACAAAAATATTTTCCAATACATACGCAACGAAATTTCGGTTGCGATTGCAACCGAAATTAATTTGCTGTTCCTTTTTAAGGATGTTTTTTAAGGTATTTTTAATATTGATGGTATCTTATATATATTCCTGCAGTTTCTAAAGGGGAGATGGGGTCTTTATCACTTCGTATTAGTTGGAAAATATTTTTATTGGGTTTAATAGGGATGTTGATGCCGTATTCAGGGTTGCCAACTGCTCCGATTTCTGCGGAGTTTCTCCAGAAAAATTTAAAAACTCCGCAATTCCGCGAAGTAATGTTTATGCTCCGCAAATTCAGTTTTGACCACCAAACTAAATATTTTTTATCAAATACATAAAACTGAATAGTGGCAGACACCGGAAAAAAAAGAAAAAAAAAAACTATTTTTCTTTTTTCTTTCTTTCTTCTTCTTTTTTTTTTTTTTTTTTGAAGAACCACGCGCTTTATCCTTCATCGTGCAATACTCATAAATAAATAGTAAAGAAAGAAAGAAAACATTCTAGTGCTAGGCATTGCGTAATCAAAATATTGCTGACTCAGAACGGGAACAAGTATTTGTTTACATTAGCTAAGAGTGTGTGTAATTAAAACCACAAACTGAAAGGGGGGGAGAAAGAAACCAGATGCTATGATTATGCGGTGTTTTGATTTTCATTTAAACTATATCAATGTTTCAGTTATAGATCATTAAAAAATTGTTTATTTTAATTATTTATCGATAAAAATAATGGATTCAAAGCTACTGAACTTTAAGGCCGATTGACAATGCTTTATTTAAGATTTATTTGAAATAATTATGCATTTATTTTATCATTCACTCAAAGCATTAGTGATTTATTATTATATCTTCATTTGTATCTGGGGAGAAAAATAAATAAATAACTAAACAAATTATGACCAATAATCTGCAAAATTCTAAAGTTTACAAAACATACAGTCGGTAACAGAAGTGTCCGAACACTAGCAAAAATTCCTATGTAAAAAAAGTACACTTCATACGGTTTTGTCAAATAAATCCTTGCCAAATCATGTTCTTAGACTGACTAAGAAGATGATTCGACAAGGATTTATTTAACAAAACCGTATGAAGTGTACTTTTTTTACATAGGAATTTTTGCTAGTGTTCGGACAATTTTGTTACCGACTGTATGGTCCCAAGCTATGCAGATTAGAGGGAGTTGATTCAGAGATGAGATCATTTACACATTTATATGAATATCGGAGATTTCATTTTTAGATTTTTATGTGATAGTATAATTATTTTGACATTCATGAAAATTGTTGAAAATTTAATTTTTTTTTTTTTTTTTTTCCCTTTGTGTTTTTTTTTTTTTTTATGTAACTGAATAATCTACTTTCATATATTGTCTTTAATTATGTATGGAAAATATGCCATTATGCAAAAAACAAATTACTTTTGGGTTTTAAGTTTATATTCAGACTTAATATTTCCCATTCTTATCTCTCTTCACTGTTTTGCTAAATATATTTGATTATCAATAAATATTTCTTAATTTCATATGATTATTGTTAATTTATTTTTGTTAGTAGTTTATTTCTTTTCTGTCTTTCTTTTTTCTCTCTCTCTCTCTCTTTTTTTTTTTTTTAATGTATTTTTAAAATTGCTCCTCAAAGTAGCCAAAATGCTCCTCAAAATTTCTCTGAATACTCCTCAAACTGTTTTTGAAAAGTTGGCAACCCTGCGTATTTATTTGCTATATTTTTAATTCTATTAGAGGCTCCGCGATCATAGGGAATAGAAGAAGTAAACTTTAAGAGGGGGTTTTGAAAGTTGGGTATATTATCAAGAGTTTTTATTTTACTTTTAATTTAATAAAAAATAGTTTTATATATAAAAGAGTTTTTATTTTACTTTTAATTACATAAAAAATGTTTTTTTTATTCTCATAAATAGAAAACTATAACGCCAAAGTTGTATAAAATATTAAAAGATAAGCCTAAATACCAAAGAAAAAATCTCCTTCATATGATGTTGAGAGACATTCAAGAAAAAGAAGGTATTGGAAGAATTGCTGTTAAAAAAGAAGATTTAGGTATTCATAATTCTTATTTTCTCACCTTCCTTAAAAATAATTAAATAGATGTTTTCGAAGCTGAATATTATTTGAATGAGAAAATAAATATACAATATTTTTCTTGTTTCAGATGATACTACAGCAAAGTAAGTACACTTTTTATATTTGAATTCATATCTTACATATTGATGGTTTTAAATAATCAGCTATCTAGAAAATTTCTTGTTGGGGGAGGGGGAAAAAAAAAACTTTAAAACCTGGCACAAAATGAAGATGAAAATTTATTTATAGCTAAACAAAATACATTTTTTCAGTGGGATTTTTAATGAAAAAGCATGGGGAAAAAATTGTATACATGTGATCATCTGTTTCTTGGCTTTTACTGCGTTTAATGATTCATTATTATATATATATATATATATAGTCTTTGCTTATGATCCGAATAATTGTTTTAATACTGAAATTAAATCATCTTTAAATTTCAAATTTTTGCACTGATAATATTGTATTACTATATATATATATATATAATAAAGATGATCTATTAAGCATAGTAGAAGCCAAGCAACAGATACAAGATCACTGAAACACCAATGACCAATAAGATAAAAAAAAAAAAAAAAAAATCATCAGTGGATGAAATACACTAATGTAAAGAAACCAGATCTATTAATTAACAGCCTGCAAAACAAACGAATCAATAAAGTAAAACAACAAATCTTAACTTAAAACCATAAACTTATCAAAATTAATGGAAAAAACAACCCAAGAAACACAAGATAGGAAGAAGGAGGCAGGCGGCAAGACTTGTGACTTGCCTGTGGGGTTACACTAGTTTTACGCCGGCAACACTCCCCCAGCCTGCCACAAGCAGAACAGGAACCATATGGATTTAAAAATGCAAAATTTCAAAGCAGATGAACAACAATGAAACCACGAAGCCACAATGAAATTCACCGATTGATCACATTGTGTTTAAATATAGTTGACAACTCAAAAAGGAAAAATCTGAAATTTTATTGGAAAATGAAAGTTTGCATAGTAATACAAAGCAAATGCAACAAGCCTTCTACTTTTTTTTTTTTTTCAATTTAATTTCACAAACCCACTCAACCATATCCAGCCTTACAACACCACCCCACCTCCGTAATCAAACATCTGCCCACCCAACCGCCACCTTTTTTATTGTCTTTTATTATTTTATAATTTTTTTGTTGATATACACAAGAGTGTGCACAGCTTTTTTTTTTTTTTTTTTTGTACTGACAGAGACATGGTTAAGGATATAAAATAGAAAATACAAAGTTTTTAGGAAAACCCATTTTAGCAGTGGCTGTGATCAGTTTATTAATATTCTTGTTTTTAAACTTTGCAGAGCATAAATTATTAATTTGAAATAAATGGTTAATGATGATGTTTCTAAATACCGAAAGATGCAGACATGAATTAAAATGTGTAAATAAGTTGACATATATCTGTACTGATAAGTATAAAGGATTTAAGTCCATATTCTTGATTTTTCAGGAGACGAAAAATAAAGTTTAACTAGCTAAAATCAAATCAGAAGAATCGATTAGGAAAAAGGTATTTCGTTGATTTATACCCTTTATACCATTCAGTGGTTGTCAACCTTCATTTAATAACGGGAAAAATTGAATTAAATACTTTATACCATACATGAATGGTACATTTCTGAATTGGTCCTTTTTTTACCATTGGATTTTCTCAAAGACTAAATGACATAGAATTAAATCCTTTATACCAATCGATAGAGAATTTTTTTCTGAGTCTGACTATGTACTTAACTCAAAATCGACATTTTTGGACTTAAATCCTTTATACTTATCAATACAGATATATACATTAAAGGTACTTAAAAGTAATTTTATTTAGAATAGCAATCACCTTATATAGTTTTTCATGACTAAAAAACTTCCAGAAAATTATCTGTAATTCTTATCTCTTTGAATTTTCTATTTACATTTATGCTTGATTTTAAATCAAGTCTTACTAAAAGGCAGAAGTAAAAAGAAATGTAAATAAATAAAATGTTAATTGCTGTATGCATTTTTTGGTACTTGTATGTTTCTAAATCAGAAATACTTTACTACTTTTGTAGCTTTTTAATTTTGCTTAATTTAAGCAAGTAAATATCTAAAGATTCTAGTTTTTGATAAAATTCACTTTAGAGAGGTGAAGAGGAAGAAGGTTCACCGAAGAGGTTCTACTTACGAAGCTGGTAGATGAAAAGGGTCAGATTTGGTCTCAGATCATGGGATAGCCATATCAAGTTTTCCATGTTTTTCTCTGAAACTCATAAATACAGGTTGGGACCCCTTCGAAAGACCGTCATGCAGTGCACTTCAGCCAAACTTAGAATTATTGGGCTGTCAGTCAGCCTTAACTCCTACAATCGCACCTTTTAGATAAAATTAATTTATGTGATTTTCGAGTTCTTAAGAAAATGCATCATATCAAGTCAGCCAACTTCCATGTGAACTTATGGGAAAATAAGTCTTGTTATTATTGATTACATAACCCATATTTTTAAATTCTGTTTTCATATTCAGAAAACTTATGAACATTAAGAAAGTACTTCTTTTCTGAAAATTGATTTTTAAAATTTTTAATATTTTATTTTAAAGTCATAAAATGTAAATATTTCACTAAGTAAAATTTTGCAGTTTTCAACTCCAAAATAAATTGAAAAAATTAGAAAGAAGAAAAAAAAAAAGCCATTTTGGGGTAAGAAGACTAATTTTTAACAGCCTTGAATTTTCTTGATGTGAAAATTGAACTTAGAAATATGATTTATGTAATGAATAATAATGGGTATTATTTCTCCATACATTAACATGGTGTTCGACAGTCTTTGACATGGTTTGATGAATCTCCTTAAAGCCGCACACTTGTCATATTCTTTTTCGTCCTTCCCATCTTATCCTATGAGGGTTTTTTTTTGCTTTGTATTTTAAAGATAATTCAATGAAAAGGGATCTTTGAACTTGTCACTTTTTTATTTTAGTGACCATTTCTAATACCTTTTACTATATTGTTGAAAAAACTGTCATAAATGTATAGTAAAAGGTATTAGAAATGGTCACTAAAATAAAAAAGTGACAAGTTCAAAGATCCCTTTTCATTGAATTATCTTTAAAATACAAAGCTAAAAAAACCTCATAGGATAAGATGGGAAGTAAGAAAAAGAATATGTCAAGTGTGCAATTTTAAGGAGATGCATCCAAACCATGTAAATATTTAACAGGTTTTTTTTAAAAAAAATCTTGTTTTAGAATGATAAATTCTAAATAATATTTAAATGAATTTTCTTTTGTGATTTTCTAATATCTATTTGAACTATTAAATAAATTCATTGTTGTTTTAAGTTTCATTGTACTTTTGCCAATATGTGTGTAAACAAACTATATGTGTGAACAAAAAATATATGTGTATACAAATAAATATGTGTATTTGTATGTCAGAGGAATATATGTATATGTATTTTTATATTTCAGAGGAAGTGCTTGTTCTCAGATGCTGAGCGTTCTGGTAAATTTTAATAAACATCTATTTTATTTATTTGAGATTATACAAATTTTTTTGTTGAAGAAAAACATAGGTGCCAACTTTTCAAATTTTGGCAGAAGACTTCAGATTTTAAAGTTAATCTTCCTGCTTCTGATTTTAATTATTTTTTTCCACTTTAAAAAAAATCGCAGATGTAGTTCATTAAAAAAAAAAAAAAAATTCCAATAATGATCAGTGTTTAAACGTTCCATGAAAGTCTTTAGAGTCTCAATCTTTCTCCATCCACAATATAAATGTTAGTATTCATTTTAAATTTGCTTTATGATATTCCATAACCTATTTAAAAAAAAAAAAAAAGTTATTCAATATTTCTCACTCATGTAATTAATCTCCCCTCCTTTTTTTTTTTCTTTTTCTTCTCTGACCATCAGCAATCAAACGCTGTGGAAGCCTTTTGTTTCCGAATCTTTCTTTCTCAACATAAATGTCAATATTCATTTTAAACTTGCTTTACGATATTCTAAAACCTATAAAAAAAATAGAATTGTTTAATATTTCTCACTCATGAACTGTTTTTACCCCACCTATAACAATTTGAACTCATTATAAGAACAACTGGTTATCGCCCGCTATTACAGCTCACCTGTATACAATTAAAAATCTAAAAAATTGCATATAAACAAAGGATTTTAGAGAAATTATATTTATTTTCATTCACGTTCCAAGCAGGGATTTAGTACAGTGAGATTTTTCAAGGACTGCGAACCAGCTAGTCGCTGAAGGCAGCTACTAAAATAATAAATAATTTCATGATATAAATATTAAATTCAAACCAGATAAATTTACAAATATTTTTACAGAGTGGCCTAGAAGCAAAATTTTTTCTCTCAGTCTGCAACAGCTATTTAGGCATTAGAAAATAAACTGCAGAATAATTTTACAATAAGTTGCCAAAAAAACGTTACCGGATTATTAAACATACACTTTTATCACAAGTTTCTATTTATCTAATGCTATTAATTAATCTGTTAGATGCGATCAAGGCATTGTAGTTATAAAATTTGAATTACATATACCTAGATAAAGAGTTGGCGTTAATCATTATCCATCATGTCAAGAAATATTTTTGTCCATGATTTTGTTCGCATTGACTCTCGTAAAATGTTTATAGTAAGAGATTCTAAACACTGAAATTAATCTAAAATAACATGATAGATATTAAATAATTCTATTTCTTTATAGGTTCTAGAATCTAATAAAGCGTGTTTAAAATTAGTATTGACATTTATACTGTGGATGGAGAAAGATTGAAAATCGCTATATTTCCTGCCAAAATTGGGAGTCTTGGAGTGTCTGCACAATACTGTTTTGGAAATAATCTGCAGACTTAAAGAAAAATCTGTGACGTATGTCTCACGTCTCGCATTTTCTGCCATCGGGCAGAGTGACTACACAAATCAGGAGGAAAAAATTCCCTGAATTTTCCGTCTCATTTAAAAGTTCATCTATATTATAAATACCTTGTTTAAAAACTGTGCAAGAAAAGATATCACAAATTGTTTGGATCTCCAGATGGTGCTTTAGAGTGGGTCTTTTTTCTAAACACAGCAAGAGCAAGACCCTCTGATATAGTGATCCTCAAATGGAAAAATACTGTGAAAACTTATGCATTATAATTTGATTATTAAAAAACTTAGTATTTCTTAAAAATATCTATACCATGTATTAAAAGTAGTTTGACCAAATCTAAATTTTAAGAAAATTTAATAAAATTAAACATAATTTATACGTCTCATTAATATATTAAAACCAATGTGACATTTAAAATGAGATGAAAGATACAAAAATTTAAAACTTTAAAAATACATTTTAATTAAAAAACATTAAAACATAAGACAGACGTTTTGGCTAGAACACTAGCCCTCCTCAGTGTCAAACATACAAGCACAACATTTACAAAAATTCTAAAAACATCATAGCAAGATTAAATATTCAGGAGGAATAGCTTTAGCCTCGTTCAAGGCAGAATGTTGCATTTTAGTAAAAGCGCCCTCTAGAAAAATACGGGATTCATAAATATTTATATTGGAAGCTAAAATTTTAAAGTTTTCAAAATCTGGAATATGATCACTATTGAGAGAATGGATTACGAGTTTAGATCTTAAATCTCCTATTTTATATGAGCGTTTATGTTCCTTTAATCTAATTTCACCTGTTCTGCCAGTTTCACCGATATATGTAGAATCACAATTTTTACAAGGAATACTATAGATTACACCAAGACGTTTAAGAGGGGGGACAGCGGGTTTAAAGTTTGAGAAAAAGTTACTAATACGGAGTTGAGGTTTAAAGCTAGTAGAAATATTAACTGTTCTAAGTAATTTAGAGATATTTTCAGAGTTACCTTTATAATAAGGGATAGTAGTACGATAAGTGGATTAAAATTTTGACTGATTTAAATTTTCATTTAAATTTTATTGATTTAAATTTTCATTTAAATCAGTTTATCCTAAAGTTAAAAATTCCAATTGAAGGATTTTCAGTTTATTGAAGGATTTTAAGATATTTTCAATGTCTTAAATAGACATTTAACATAATTCTGTAATAATTAACCAATTATCTCAAAATCAAGCTATTTCTTCTATAGTTAGATATAGAGAAACTTTTATTTAACTGCCACTCTCATTTAAAAAAAAAAAAAAAAAAAAAAGTATATTCTTTGTGTATTCTTATTTATTGTATTAGATTGCATAAATTGAGAACAATTTCATTTCCCAGAACATATAATACTTATCTTCATCTACAGTCAAAGCCCATGTTATTAGAAATGATGGCAGAACTTGTTTAGAGATCTACTCGGTACCTAATATATATTTTAAATTCCATTTTCACATTTGAAAAATTCACAATCAGTAAATTTCCTCTTGTTAAAAAAATGTATTTATTTATTTATTTATTTAAATATATATATATTTACTTCCATTACCCTACTACCGTAGGTAATGGAAGTATTGTATTCAGTCCAAAAATTCAATATTGAATTTACACCAGATTTATACTCTTTAAGGTCTTCTGAGTCCAAAAAAGTAGTTTTTGGCAATTGATTAGTGTGTGTGTATGTATGTATGTGGTGAATCTTCTGGCTATCATATCTCCGAAACTGATAAAGGTAGAACTACTAAACTTCAGAATTGAGATAGGTCTGGTGTTCAGATGGATTTTCCAAAATTTGGTGAAAATTGAAAAACCGGAAGTGGACCTTAAAGTCTGTTTCTCAAAAATGGCTCTAACGATTTTCTTCGAAGTTACTATATAAACACTCTACTAGATGTTCTTTTCAATGATATAGTTGGTTAGTTCAGGAAAATTGATCGGCGTTCTGTATAAATAGCTCAATTTCAGGTGTTGCAAGCGTGTTCCTTTGAAAACAGCTGTATGGATTTTTTTTAAATTCACCATATTAACTCCCTTTTAAGTATCCTTCTGTATGTAATTATTGTTTTCTGGTCAATAATTGAGTATTCCAAGTTTTGATAAATTTAGTATCTCAAAAACGGCTCAAATGATTTTCTTGAAAATTATTACATAAATCAATTTTAGATATCCTTTCTCATGTATTACGTAATTGTTACAGGAAATTAAGTCATCCTGCTTAGGTAGATCAGTTTTAGATCTTGGAAATTGGCATTTCAAAAAATAACTCTACCAACTTCTTTACTTTCTTCTCTATGTATATATAGAGAAAAAGTATTGGATTTGTGAAGGTTTTCAATGGATTTACACGTTTTGGGATGTCCTGAACACGATTTGATAGTTTTTAGAAAATGTCTGTCTCTGTGTGTGTCTGTCTGTGTGTATCAAGAATTTTGTGGACGCCGTATCTCACGAACCTGTGAACGAAATTTAACCAAACTTGGTATTTAGTGGACCCTGACATATAGTCCAGGCAACGAAGGCCAAAATTTGACGAATAGAGGAAAAAAATCGTGTAGTTTTGAAATTTTACATACTCATAGCCGAGAGGGTCCTGAACAACATACTAAAAGTCCCCGCCCGTGAGGGGGTGAGCGGGGGGCAGGGGGGGCATTTAAGGGGGGGAATTTTCAGTTTTTATTAAATATCTTTAAAACTATCGCATTTAGAGAAAAAATGTCAATTACAAAATTAATCTACGTAAAATTTCCTACAAAAATGTATATTACATTTTGTTTGTACGATCATTAGTTTAGAAGATATAGGGAGATGAAATAACACATTTTCTTGAAAAATTCTTTTTTGCAATAGTAAAATCAACTAAAGTGTGCAATTAAAAGGGTTCTTGTCAAATATTTTCTAATGTAAAAAACAAATATATACATAGGGAATATGCAAGGATAATACAGCATGTTTTGTAAGTTTTAAATAATTTTAAGGCTAGTAGGCGCAAGTGGCGGTTTGAGTAAAAATCTGGATAAGTCCAGTCAAAGGAAAAATTGAAAAAAAAAAAAATCGTGTAGTTTTGAAGTTTTGCACACACATAGCCGAGAGGGTCCTGAACAACATACTAAAAGTCCCCGCCCGTGGGGGTGAGCGGGGGGCAATTTTCAGTTTTTATTACATATCTTAAAAACTATCGCATTTAGAGAAAAAATGTCAATTATAAAATTAATCTACGTAAAATTTCCTACAAAAATGTATATTACATTTTGTTTGTATGATCATTAGTTTAGAAGATATAGGGAGATGAAATAACACATTTTCTTGAAAAATTCTTTTTTGCAATAGTAAAATCAACTAAAGTGTGCAATTAAAAGGGTTCTTGTCAAATATTTTCTAATGTAAAAAACAAATATATACATAGGGAATATGCAAGGATAATACAGCATGTTTTGTAAGTTTTAAATAATTTTAAGGCTAGCAGGCGCAAGTGGCGGTTTGAGTAAAAATCTAGACAATGAAGACCCAAAACCGATCAACATTAAAAAAAAAAAAAAAAAAAATCGTGTAGCTTAGAAATTGAGCACAGTTATAAAGTTAAATGCCCTGAATAACATAGTAAAAGTCCCTAACCATGGGGAGGGGGGGGGCATTTAAAGGGGACACATTTCAGTTTTTATTAAGTATCTTGAAAACTATCGCATTAAGAGAAAAAAAATCTCAAAGCTATAAGATTTTTTTTAATGTTGATCGGTTTTGGGTCTTCGTTATCTGGATTTTTACCTAAACACCACTTGCGCCTACTAACCTTAAAATTATTTAAAACGTACAAAACATGCTGTATTATCCTTACATATTCCCTATGCATATATTTGTTTTGTACATTAGAAAATATTTTATCAGAACCCTTTTAATTCCACAATTTAGTTGATTTTACAATTGCAAAAAAAAAAAAAAAAAAAAATTTCAAGAAAATGTGTTATTTTGTTCCCCTATATCTTCTAAACTATTGATCATACAAACAAAATAGAATATACAATTTTTTTAGGAAATTTTATGTAGGTTAATTTTGCAATTGAGATTTTTTTTCTCTAAATGCGATAGTTTTCAAGATACTTAATAAAAACTGAAATGTGCCCCCTTTAAATGCCCCCCCCATGGTTAGGGACTTTTAGTATGTTATTCAGGGCACTTAACTTTATAACTGTGCTCAATTTCTAAGCTACACGATTTTTTTTTTTATGTTGATTGGTTTTGGGTCTTCGTTATCTAGATTTTTACTCAAACCGCCACCTGCGCCTGCTAGCCTTAAAATTATTTAAAACTTACAAAACATGCTGTATTATCCTTGCATATTCCCTATGTATATATTTGTTTTTTACATTAGAAAATATTTGACAAGAACCCTTTTAATTGCACACTTTAGTTGATTTTACTATTGCAAAAAAGAATTTTTCAAGAAAATGTGTTATTTCATCTCCCTATATCTTCTAAACTAATGATCGTACAAACAAAATGTAATATACATTTTTGTAGGAAATTTTACGTAGATTAATTTTGTAATTGACATTTTTTCTCTAAATGCGATAGTTTTTAAGATATTTAATAAAAACTGAAAATTGCCCCCCTTAAAGGCCCCCCTCCTGCCCCCCGATCACCCCCCACGGGCAGGGACTTTTAGTATGTTGTTCAGGACCCCCTCGGCTATGAGTATGCAAAATTTCAGAACTACACTATTTTTTTCTTCTATTTTTCCTATTTTGACTGGACTAATCAACTGGTGCTGATTAGATTTGGGGATCATTCGCTTAACAGGTAGCGCTAATTTTTAGCATGGCAGTATAGGACAAAATTTTGTATAAATGTACATGAATGAATGAATGAATGAATTATAAGTGGGTGGTTTACAAGAAACCAAGCACTGCGACCAGAGGTCTATTGTACTAACCCACAAAACCTAATCTTTAAAAAGACCTGTGGCAGAAAGAAAACCCAGCAGACATCTAACCGGAATATCCTGAAGCTCCCAAGGCTCAATTATATGCCGCCCCAAGTGCTCAAACCTATAGGCAGAGAAGACTTCACATTCACATAAAATATGTGTTGCAGTTTCCTCCTTGTACTTGCAACCCCTACAAAATGGATCACTAGCAATACCCATGACATAAAGATGTCTTTTTAAGCGACAGTGTCCCGTAAGGAGACCAATCACCTTGCTGATGCTATTTCTATTGAGCTTCATGAGCTCCTTAGCCCTTGCACTAGGATTACCACAATTAAGCTCTTTAGCTTGCCTGCTCCCCTCAGTCTTGAGCCAAGTAGAGTACTGCAAATTTCTCATGATGGAGAAAATAGTACCCCTCAACAGACAACCAGAAATACTCAGGACAGGTTCAGGACCAATAAAAGGTGTATCAGAACCCTTCCTAGCCAGCTCATCAGCTAACTCATTTCCCAGGATACCAGTATGACCTGGTACCCAATACAGGAAGATTTTATTGTTAGCAGCAAGAGCACAAAGAGTGAGATAACACTCCCAAACAAGAGAAGAAGTCATTACTGACTTCTGTAAAGCCAACAGAGCAGCCTGACTATCAGAATAAATGTCAATATATCGATTCTTATAGCCCCTATTCATGCAAGTCCTACAACACATAAGGATCGCAAAGACTTCAGCCTGAAAGACAGTAGCATACCTCCCCAAAGGATAGGAAAGTGAAGTACCATCCTCAGGACAGCAAACACCAGCACCAGTGCCATTATCCATCTTGGAGCCATCAGTGTACCACTTAATGTGATTCGTATTACCCCAAGCTTGAGTATTCATCCAAATGTCCCTAGAGGGCAAGTGGATAATATACGGCTTAGAAAAAGCATACCTAGGGAGAACCTTATCACACTGCATAATAAAATGCGGGTGATCCGAAATCTCCTTATTAAGATACTTCCAGTTCAGATAATTGGAATAATTATTCCAATGCCCAAAACTTCTTAACCTCTTTACACACAAGATAGCCTCAGCCTCGATGCGCATATGCAGAGGGATAAAGCCCAAGAGTAACTCTAAAGCTCCAGTTGGTGTTGTCCTTAAACAACCAGTCATTGCGACACACACCATCCTTTGAATCTTATTAAGATTCTTCTTAGCAGTGTCAAGCCTAGTCCTAGACCACCAGGCAATAGAACCATAAGTGATCATTGGACAAATGATCATGGAGTAAATCCAGCGGATAACCATAGGACTAAGACCCCAAGACCTACCAATAGCATTCCTACAGGCCCAAAACGCCCTTTTAGCCCTAGAAATACAATAATCAAGATGACTCCTCCAGTTGAGTTTCTCATCCAGATAGACACCAAGATACTTCACCTCACTTGAACAAGTGAGGTTATGACCAAAAAACTTGATATTTTTTAAGATAATGGTCCTTTTAATGGCACACTTTAGTTGATTTTACTATTGCAAAAAAGAATTTTTCAAGAAAATGTGTTATTTCATCTCCCTATATCTTCTAAACTAATGATCGTACAAACAAAATGTAATATACATTTTTGTAGGAAATTTTACGTAGATTAATTTTGTAATTGACATTTTTTCTCTAAATGCGATAGTTTTTAAGATATTTAATAAAAACTGAAAATTGCCCCCCTTAAAGGCCCCCCTCCTGCCCCCCGATCACCCCCCACGGGCAGGGACTTTTAGTATGTTGTTCAGGACCCCCTCGGCTATGAGTATGCAAAATTTCAGAACTACACTATTTTTTTCTTCTATTTTTCCTATTTTGACTGGACTAATCAACTGGTGCTGATTAGATTTGGGGATCATTCGCTTAACAGGTAGCGCTAATTTTTAGCATGGCAGTATAGGACAAAATTTTGTATAAATGTACATGAATGAATGAATGAATGAATTATAAGTGGGTGGTTTACAAGAAACCAAGCACTGCGACCAGAGGTCTATTGTACTAACCCACAAAACCTAATCTTTAAAAAGACCTGTGGCAGAAAGAAAACCCAGCAGACATCTAACCGGAATATCCTGAAGCTCCCAAGGCTCAATTATATGCCGCCCCAAGTGCTCAAACCTATAGGCAGAGAAGACTTCACATTCACATAAAATATGTGTTGCAGTTTCCTCCTTGTACTTGCAACCCCTACAAAATGGATCACTAGCAATACCCATGACATAAAGATGTCTTTTTAAGCGACAGTGTCCCGTAAGGAGACCAATCACCTTGCTGATGCTATTTCTATTGAGCTTCATGAGCTCCTTAGCCCTTGCACTAGGATTACCACAATTAAGCTCTTTAGCTTGCCTGCTCCCCTCAGTCTTGAGCCAAGTAGAGTACTGCAAATTTCTCATGATGGAGAAAATAGTACCCCTCAACAGACAACCAGAAATACTCAGGACAGGTTCAGGACCAATAAAAGGTGTATCAGAACCCTTCCTAGCCAGCTCATCAGCTAACTCATTTCCCAGGATACCAGTATGACCTGGTACCCAATACAGGAAGATTTTATTGTTAGCAGCAAGAGCACAAAGAGTGAGATAACACTCCCAAACAAGAGAAGAAGTCATTACTGACTTCTGTAAAGCCAACAGAGCAGCCTGACTATCAGAATAAATGTCAATATATCGATTCTTATAGCCCCTATTCATGCAAGTCCTACAACACATAAGGATCGCAAAGACTTCAGCCTGAAAGACAGTAGCATACCTCCCCAAAGGATAGGAAAGTGAAGTACCATCCTCAGGACAGCAAACACCAGCACCAGTGCCATTATCCATCTTGGAGCCATCAGTGTACCACTTAATGTGATTCGTATTACCCCAAGCTTGAGTATTCATCCAAATGTCCCTAGAGGGCAAGTGGATAATATACGGCTTAGAAAAAGCATACCTAGGGAGAACCTTATCACACTGCATAATAAAATGCGGGTGATCCGAAATCTCCTTATTAAGATACTTCCAGTTCAGATAATTGGAATAATTATTCCAATGCCCAAAACTTCTTAACCTCTTTACACACAAGATAGCCTCAGCCTCGATGCGCATATGCAGAGGGATAAAGCCCAAGAGTAACTCTAAAGCTCCAGTTGGTGTTGTCCTTAAACAACCAGTCATTGCGACACACACCATCCTTTGAATCTTATTAAGATTCTTCTTAGCAGTGTCAAGCCTAGTCCTAGACCACCAGGCAATAGAACCATAAGTGATCATTGGACAAATGATCATGGAGTAAATCCAGCGGATAACCATAGGACTAAGACCCCAAGACCTACCAATAGCATTCCTACAGGCCCAAAACGCCCTTTTAGCCCTAGAAATACAATAATCAAGATGACTCCTCCAGTTGAGTTTCTCATCCAGATAGACACCAAGATACTTCACCTCACTTGAACAAGTGAGGTTATGACCAAAAAACTTGATATTTTTTAAGATAATGGTCCTTTTAATGGCACACTTTAGTTGATTTTACTATTGCAAAAAAGAATTTTTCAAGAAAATGTGTTATTTCATCTCCCTATATCTTCTAAACTAATGATCGTACAAACAAAATGTAATATACATTTTTGTAGGAAATTTTACGTAGATTAATTTTGTAATTGACATTTTTTCTCTAAATGCGATAGTTTTTAAGATATTTAATAAAAACTGAAAATTGCCCCCCTTAAAGGCCCCCCTCCTGCCCCCCGATCACCCCCCACGGGCAGGGACTTTTAGTATGTTGTTCAGGACCCCCTCGGCTATGAGTATGCAAAATTTCAGAACTACACTATTTTTTTCTTCTATTTTTCCTATTTTGACTGGACTAATCAACTGGTGCTGATTAGATTTGGGGATCATTCGCTTAACAGGTAGCGCTAATTTTTAGCATGGCAGTATAGGACAAAATTTTGTATAAATGTACATAATGAGAGTTATTTTAATCGTGTGATTGTAAAATTAATATGAATTATTAATGATAGTAGTAGTTAACTAGGAAAAAAAATTGTGCATGTGGGGGTATCACTTGAGGAAAGTACCCCCCGGGGGAGGGTAAGTTTTCAATATGGGTATCTTTCGAAAGATCTCATCAATACCTTTAAAATGAATGGTTGATAATTTAAAACAAAGTTATCGATTTTTTTTAACTTTTAATGAAAAAAAAAAAAAGATAAAAAAATTGCATTTCTTCTGATTTTATGTCTTTGTTATTTTATGTGTGAATTTTATGTCTTCCGATCACATTATCTCAAAAAAGTGCATGTTATACATATAGTAGTGGGTAATGGAAATCATGTGGTTGTTTCACACCAAATTTTTACTTTCTTCTATATGTATATATAGAGTATTGGATTCGTGTATATTAAGTATTGGATTCGTGAAAATTTTCAAACTCCAGTTTTCGATGGATTTACACGTTTTGGGATGTCCTGAACATGATTTGACTGTTTTTAGAAAATGTCTGTCTGTGTGTCACGAATTTTATGGACGCTGTATCTCACGAACCAATAAACAAAATTTAACCAAATTTGGTACTTAGTTGGACCGTGACGTAAACTGGGGCTGATTAGATTTGTGGAACAATTGCTCAGCAGGTGGCACTGTGATTGCATTTTTTCTAAATTTTTAACATGGCATATAGGACAAAATTTCATATAAATGTACATAATGAGAGTTATTTTAATTGTGTGATAATAAAATTAATATGAATTATTGATAATAATAGTAGTTAACTAGGAAAAAAATTTCGTGCATTTGGGAGCATCGCTTTCCCCCCTTAGGGGCTGAGTACAATTATTATTATTATTTTTTTTTTTTAAGCTTCTAATTCTAATGAAATTTTCAGAATAATAATAATTAAAAAAAAAAAAAAAAAAAAAAAAAGGTAAAGAAGAACGAATTGGGAATTTTCTGAATGTGAAAACAGAATAATAATAATAATAATAAAAAAAATTAGGTAATGAGTAATTCTGTAAGCAGATTTCACTGTAGGCTTTGTCTATCTGGGAGGATAGGTATCATATGTTCTTAATTGTAAAGTATCAAAGATTAATTGTACTTATATATTTTCTAGGGTGACAGTTCTTATATTTCAAGTAAGTTATGATAATGTTTATAGTAATTCACACAATTCTTTCTTAATACTCCATAACATTTCTTTCCTTCTGTGTATTTATTTATTTATTTGTTTATTTACATTTAAGTTTTTAAATGAATAAATAAATGTATCATAATATATATCTTAAAAAAATATGCTTTACTTTAAATGAACATACAGTACTCGTCTATAATAATAAAAGAAAAGGTTTGTCTGTCTGTCCTTCTATACGTTCAGCCCCTATTGAACGCAGAAGTACAAAAATTGACATATGGATGCTCAGGAGCCTTCCCGAGGGGCTCCTGAAAGCAGAATTTAAAAATTTTAATTAGTTTTGGAGACATTAATTAAAACGTCGACCCATGGCCATGCCGATCGAAAAATGACCCAAAATCCACGGCTAATTGCTGAAAAAGAGGCATTCTATCAGCAGACGATTTTAACCGCTGTCTGGAACGGAAACAAAACATCTGGACATGGGCGTCGGCAGCCCTTTGCCCCCCCCCCCTGGAAAATTCTACTATGCATTTTTTCTTTAAATTTAAGACTATGCTATCAGAATTTTATTTAAAAAAAATATTTTTTCAGGTTGTGCCCCTCCCCCCCCCCTCCCCCTGAAATTTTTTCTGGCGACGCCACTGCATCTGGAAATCATTAATGTCACATGATCTTGAACTGGGGTTAAAAACAGCAAATTTCAAAATGCTTCGAATTTTCTTTTCTGCACACAACACTTGATATACAACCTATGCTGCACAAAACCAACCTGCAGTTCAAATTTCATCAATTTTGGTTAATAAACAAAGAAGTTACATTTTAATTCCAAATTAAATTTTATTCTAACACGTAATCTGTCTTTCAAAGTTCTTCTTAGATAGGAGTTTCCATAGCAACGAAATACATTTGAAGGTACTAAAAAAACACTTTTTCTTTTTACTTCCATTACCCGACTACCGTGGTATATATAGGTTTTGGGGACCTAAAAAATATTTTTTTTTCTTTTTACTTCCATTAACCGACTACTGTAGGTAATAGAATTAGAGATTTCACGTTATTTACATGTTTTAGAATGTCCTGATTAGGTTTTCTTTTGTATCTCAGCTACTAATTAAAATAATTTCATAAGTAATACATCATTTGAAAGCTTTGTTGATTTGGAATTGAACAGTAGATTTTAGAAATTTCTACCTCCAGATGGCACTGTAATATTTTAAAATTTCAATATTTCAAATTCTAATTAAATTATTTTTTATACATCATTCGAAAGATATTTTAAAATACTTTTATATTATCGAAAGTGGGATTCGAGATTTCACCTGATTTACACGTTTTGAGGTCTCCTGAATCTGTTTTCTTTTGTATCTCAGCTACTAATTAAAATAATTTCATAAGTAATGCATCATTTGAAAGCTTTGTTGATTTGGAATTGAACAGTAGATTACAGAAATTTCTACCGCCAGATGGCACTGTAATATTTTAAAATTTCAATATTTCAAATTCTAATTAAATTATTTTTAATACATCATTTGAAAGATATTTTAAAGTTCTTTTATATTATTGAAAGTGGAATTCGAGATTTCACCTGATTTACACGTTTCAAGGTGTTCTGATTAGGTTTTCTTTCGTATCTTAGCTAATT
The DNA here is from genome assembly GCA_963930645.1 of Salticus scenicus. NCBI lineage: Eukaryota > Metazoa > Arthropoda > Arachnida > Araneae > Salticidae > Salticus > Salticus scenicus. The sequence continues at coordinate 234,062,829 of OZ005653.1, read as the reverse complement.
GAGTTAGACTGTTCAAAATTGGTATATGTAAGTTAATTAGGAGGGGCTGGAAGGGTGGGGAAGGAATAGGCACGTACAGCACCCACGGGACTGCGCTGCCGACGGCAGTGTGGACCCGATCAGACTTCTTACACGACGAGAAATGATATTTTAAATTTTCTTTTCTAAGAATAAAAGTTTGATTTCAGAAGGAATATGAGTGTGCATGGGTTTGGGACCAGGTGCAAGTTTTTACCTGATGATAAATGATTTTTTTTTAATTTTATTTTCTTAATAATAAGAGTTTGAGTTGAGAAGGAAGGAATATGCGTGCACAGCACATATATATCCTGAAAAGTGCGCGTGCAGCGTGCATGGGTCTGCGCTGCTGAAGGCAGTGGGGACCTGGTGTGAGTTTTTACCCGATGCTAAATGATATTTTTTGTAATTCCTTTTCTTTAGAATGAAAGTTTATGAGTAATAACATGGAATTTTGAGAAATCATATGGATGGTGAAGGAATACGCACATGAAGCGCACGGGTCTATGCTGCCGAAGGCAGTGGGGACCTGGTGTAAGTTTTTACCCGATCACAATTTTTTTTTTTTTATTTATTTATTTTCTTAAGAAGTAATGTTAATCAGTGATAATATGCAATTTTGAGAATTCAATCATTATAGTGATTCATTTAAAAATACTGACCCACTAGCGGGTGAAGACAGAGGGGACCCAGTGTAAGTTTTTATCCGATCAGAAAAGATTTTTTTTTTTAAATTCCTTTTCTTAAGAATAAAAGTTTATGAGTAATAACATGGAATTTTGAGAAATCATAAGGGTGGTGAAGGAATGCACGCATGCAGCGCTCATATATATATACATTCATTCGCACCTTCGGGTCTACGCTGCCGAAGGCAGTGGGGACCCTGTGTGACATTTTTCCCGATCAGAATTTTTTTCTTCATTTTTTTTTTTATCACATGATAAAAATTACTGCAATTTTTAGAATTCATTAATTATTGTGATTCATTTAAAAATAGTGACCAGCGAAACAGGTGTAGCCTGCTAGTCATATTCATTTTTTTTTTTATATTTTAGAAATGTACAAAAACTAGCCACTCATGATAACTAGCTTCATTGCCTTGAGATGCTTTTTCCAGTTCAGCATTTTACTAGGCACTTTAAACTTTTTTATATATATATATAAAAAAAATAGTAATTGGTTATAATCTCACTTCAGGTTTAACTGTAATATCTGTAGAAAGTTATACATAAACAAATAAACAGGTTCTAACTCTTATTGAAGTTAGAGCTTCTAAACTTACACTTCTAAATTATCATTTTTTGGTAAATTTGGTCACCAAGTTTCAAAATTTAACACGAAGTTGCTAGTACAGTATGGAACCAATTATCCAGAATCGTTTTTACGAGACTATTCTGGATAACTGGTTTTCCCGGATAACTGGTTGCTCATCAAGCAAACATTATTAATCAGAATTATTGCATATAGTTCTCATTTAAAATAACTATTTTAAACCGAAAATTAATATTTTTTATCAATTAATCAAATTTAAATAATTAACCTGATTTTATTTTTTTTTAATAAAAGTATTAAAATAATTTTTAATCAAGATAAGTTATTAATCAAAATTTAAAATGTGAAAAAAAAAAAAAAAATCTTTGAAACTTAATGTTGTTGTTGTCGTGTGCCACTCGGAAATTCCGAGCCCCGGTAGTGGAACTACCGGACTTATTTTAAGGCATGAGGGTTGCGTCTTCCGTTATTAGGAACGCCTCATAGGGAGGAAGTACGACTTCTAGTTCCATAAGCTGGTGAAAGATGGCAGCACCAGCCAAACTCGAATTTTGATCCGGATCAGAGCGAGTTAGACCCATGTTCCGGTACCCCCAGAGGTATAATTTTTGATGGGAACTTGGAGGACTTTGCGACCACGACGGAATTTAACGTGCACCAGTCGCCATTAGCGTACACGACGGTCTTCGGCCGGCTCGAGGACCGAACCCGCAATCTTTCGATCACGAACTCGCTGCTCTTACCAACCAGGCTACCGCGGCCCTTTGAAACTTAATTTTTTATAAAAATGAAAATCTGACCAAATCCAAGTGTTTTTAAACATGATTAACCAGTGATTTTAAAGCATTGAATATTACTAAAGATTAAAAAATTATGACCTGATTTTACAGGCTTTTCTTTTTATTATTTCTTATGAAAATCCATTTTTAATGTCCATGAGAGTACAAAATATTCATAATATTTTAAAAGTAATTTGGTTTTAATTAACACCTAATGAATTAATGAATGAATAAATAAAATAATAATAAAATAAATAAAATTCAGTATAGGACCAATTACTCCATTTCACCCAATCCAATCTAGATAAATAAAATTACCACCTATGATATTGTGTAGTGGCGCCATCTAACCTCATTTTTCAGAACTAAAAGCTATCTTTTCAGTCTACATTGTACATTATGACCTTTAACTTATATTCCCTGTCAAATACATAAATACTATTTTTAAATAAATGTAACAAAATTAAATGGAATTGTTATGTATTAAATATTTATTTTACTTTTAATTGTTTCAGATTACAATGTTAAACCATTATTATTAAAAAAAGTGTAATTTTTTTTTTTTTTTTTTTTTTTTTTTTTATGCATTGGAAATTAGTTGTTTGGAAATATAATTCCGGATAACTGGTTTTCCAGATAACTGGATTCTGGATAAACGGTTCCATACTGTAATAAGCTATAGAATGCTATTTCTGAACAAATAACTTTTATTCTTGGTTTGTTATATATTATAATCTTTTATTGTGACTTTTTTTGGTTCAAGTAATTGTTTTCTTGATTTGTTTTGGGGGATGTTGATGGACGAACCCTGTCTGTTTATTTACGAACCACTTACCACATTCGAAAATGTCAATGTTTTCGTAGCAATATGTATCTTCTAATGGCTGAAAAAAGAAGTCGTGGTATCCATATCCGATTTTACTTTTAATGTAAAAATAAACATTAGAATACTTCATGAGTTATGTATATTTATTTTAGTCATTGATGAGTAACAAAACAAAAAGTGTAAAAGAAAAATCTGTTTATGTTTTTAATTTTATTCATTATTTTTTCTTTAGGTGTGTCTGGCTGTGCAGATACATCATGCTTGCCAGTTTTATCTGACTGCTCAAAAGTTGATTACTTTTGCTCGGTAAACTTACAAACCTTTATTTATGTTATTAATTTTATTCATAACTTGATTATTATTGTTTATTCTTCAAAATTCTCTTAGGGCCCGCTTACTTACCTCCGCCAGAACTCCAATCTAATGTTATTCTATGGGAAATTTTCTTTACTTAAAACTCATTAACTAATACACATTTTTAAATTCTGTTTTCACATTCAGAAAATTCACAAATTTTAAACTGACAGACCTTTTTTAAAAACAGATTTTTTAATATTTGATATTTTATTTTGAAACAGCAAAATGAAAATTTTCACATATTGAAAATTTGTATTTTACAACTTCAAAATAAAATATTAAAAATTTTTAAATATCTGTTTTTAAAAAAGGTCTGTCACTTTGACAGTTGTAAATTTTTTGAATGTGAAAACAGAATTTTAAAATATGTATTAGTAAATAAGTTATAAAAAATAAAATAAAATGAAGATGAGGTAACTTATGTTTACTGGTAAAGGTTTAGAACCTGAAAATTAAAGTCTAGGCCACATACTAACAATTTTCGCTAAGCACATTATAAAAAGGGAATAAAAATATTGTCCTAACCCCGCTTCACTGGGTTCTATTTAAATGAGCTGTCAAAATCCCATATCATTATTAATAAACTTAAGTTAAAGTTCTCGCTGTGTTCGGTAGAGGTTTTACCCACTCCCAACATGAGTCCAGGTGCCCACTGCTTTTGGCATTGATTCCTTAAATACCCTCATAGAAAGTGGAGAATATTTCAGAAACTTCCCAACCAATCAAGTTAGTGCTTAGATATTTGGTATATTGATAATAATGATTTTCTTGACAGGGTCGCCAAAAAAGTGGCAAGGAGCAAAAAACTCGCCAAATTTGGTACGAAAGCCATTTCTTGCTTTAATGAGCATTTTAAACTGGTATTTAAGAAAAAGTAAGCTATTTTAACATGAAAACAAGCTAAAAATGCTGAAAATTAACATTTTATAGCCTGTGTAAGCCTCTTTGAATGAATTTACATAAAAAAATTACTAGTATTTACCGTAAAATCCCAATTATAAGCCCCCCTCCCCCCCGTTTTTCAAATGCAAAACCAGTAAAAAGTAAGGAGGGGCTTATAATCAGGATTATTAGAAATCTTTTAAACAAAGTTGTGGTGGCGCCATCTACCACCAGAGAATAAAACTAACATTTATTATCTAATCCAGAATTGAGTGTAACTTACAGAAATAAATCTTAAATTATTAATTTAAAATTATTTTATTAATTTAAATTGATAATTTAAATTAATTTTTTCATATGGTTAATATGAAAGACTAATAAAAAAAATAGACTGATTTTGGTAAAGTAAAGGCAAGGTAAATCTTGAAAGGTTATCAAACATTAATTAATTTAGTGTTTATAAATTAATAAGAGTATATATTTAGGTGAATATTAAATGCATAAAACTCATTTTATATATTATTGTTAAACATAACATTTTACAAAAATATGACATCAATCTTTTTAATTGAAATAAATAAATTTAAAGAAAAGATAATATATTTTTTTTTCTAAATGTAACCTTTATTAAATAAGTAAATAAAAGAACTCTATTTATTCTTTAGTATATGAAAAGTAAATAAAGAAAAGTTTACTTATAGATTCAATATTTTTTTTTTTAATGGATATTGAGGAAGCCTGTACGAACGTTTTTTGGAATTAAGACTGGTGCTGCCATCTAACGGAAAATAGGTTTACAATTTCAATGTCGATCTATACTTATTTCATAGTTCTCATTCCCACCTCATTGTTATTTTGTTAAAACAGAAGGAGAAGAAGGGAGTTAATAAATTTTGCTGTAAAAAATATTTTAAAAGAATACATTTATTTAAAATCATTAAATATACATAAGATTTCAGAAAATAATTTTTTATTCAAAATGAAAAAAAATGGAGAAGGGGGCTTATTTTTAGGATTATGCAAAAAATCCAAAATTGCCTAAAAGTGGGGAGGGGGCTTATAATCGGAATTTTACGGTATTTACAAATTCGTAACATTTCATTTTATTATCATCAATACCACACAAACACTATATATATGTAATTTAACATGTGATCAAAACTAAAAATGAATTTTAATGAGAATACATATGTTTATGATTACTGAGAAAATGGTCTATGAATAAAGGAAAATGACAAGATATACATCATAACACTTAAATAAGATCATTTAAAACTTCATTATAATATGAAAAATCACTAAAATAAATAAATAAAATGAAAAGAAAGGATGAATATAAAAGTCAGCAAACTTGTTGCCAGAGCTTAAGGTGATGTTATGATACTATATTGTTACTGCAGAAATAAAAATTTTTCTCCCCAAAAAATTACATAAGCCTAAATATTTTTACCACGTAAGGTCTTTTTCTCATGATCCATAATGTAAACCAATTGAAACTAACCAAAAAAAAAAAAAAAAAATTTTTTTTAATTCATTGGTGAAATATTTTAGCTTTTCAGTTTTTTTTTTTTCCTTTTCTTTTCATTCTTCTGGTGTGTATTTGTTATATTATATTCGGTAACACTTTTTGGGTATGTCAAATAAACTTTTTAGCTACCCCATGTCAATGATTGAATACTAAAGCATAGGTTAAAGAATAAGAAATATATTTATCACTCTAATATAATCAGTTTGTTGTCAAAATTCTTGTATTTTATTTCAACATCTTGCCTTTGTGTATAATTTCAGTTTTTTTTTTTTTTTTTTTTTTTTTCAAATCTCATCTCTGAAAATTAAAAGAAGCAAAAAGTGTATAATTGATATTTTAAAGCACTATAATTTGCATGAGAGATTCATTAAACAAACCACCGTAAAAGATGTGTACATGTGTGTGTGTGTGTGTGTGTGTGTGATATCTTTAACCCTACAAGGCACCCAATTCCATATGTGGAACACTGACTTTAATCGTTCCTATAGCTATAAAACTATTAGTAGCGACATCTCTTGACATCTTGATAGAAGCTACTGACATTTAGCAATGTAGTAATCTGAATCTTTACCTAAAGATGTCGTTCGTGTTTTTGTTATAGTGCACTCAGTGTGAAATTTGAATGAAAGCGATACATTAGTCGTTTGTCTGAATTAAAAAATAAATAAAGAATAACAATTTTTTAAAATCACACAATCAACTGTGGAAGAAAATCATATTTATTGAAATTTTATTTTTTCCGACTGAGTGAAAATAATGCCTGGACCGGGAGTTGCATCCCGGAACTTTGACTTACAAGGTCAAGGCTCTACCAATTGAGCTATCCAGGCCGACAACCGGTCAGCATTACTCACTCAGATAAAATAAAATCTATAAACTGAGTGAATTATTTTCACTCAGTCAGAAAAAATAAAATTTCAATAAATATGATTTTCTTCCACAGTTGATTGTGTGATTTTAATAAAAATTGTATTTCTTTCTCCCATTGTTTAATGGTGTTTTCCATTTCCTGCAACTTATTTCTGTTGAGTTATCTACATGATAGACCAGAGATGTTTCCAGTAGTGGCACCAGAAATTCCCCGACGGGGGGACACCACCTCCCCGACAGGGAGGCACTACATAAAGAGAGTTTATTATATGAGTATTTATCGAAAACTGCAATACTGTTAATATTTGTACCATTCCATTTGTTAGTACTCCTCGTGGTTTTGGAGATTATCGTGTTACAGACAGACATTTTCTGAAAATATCGTGGTCAAAACGTGTTCTGGACCTTTCAAAACGTGTATATTCATAGAAAACTGGAAGTTGAAAATTTTTACGAATCCAATACTTTCTTCTATTGAATATAGAATGGAAAAACTGGAATGCTCCAAATTTGTAAAAGGAAAAAAAAATGCTGCTAAAATTAGAAAAACTGAAAATTTTGTATTCCCCCCCCCCCCCCGAGAGATTTTAGGAGTATGCCCCGATTGGGGGGGCCTGTGCCCCCGGCCCCCTAGCTGGCGCCACCCCTGGATGTTTCTGCCTAAAGGTTGTCTGAGTGAGTAATGCTGACCGGTTGTCGGCATGGATAGCTCAATTGAAAGAGCCTTGACCTTGTAAGTCAAAGATCTGGGGTTCGACTCCCGGTCCAGGCATTATTTTCACTCAGTCGGAAAAAAATAAAATTTCAATAAATAAAAAAAGAATAGTTATTGAGTTTTGACTCGATAAAAAATACTGTGTGTTATAACAAAGTGTATATTTTGCAGAGGTAAGTTTTTTTTTTTTATATTACAATAGTAAACGTATTAGTAAATCATATTTTTATGTATGTTCCACATATGGTACATTGAGCGAAAAAGTTGATTTTTCCGTAAAATATGGTTTTATTTTTAATTTTATAAGTTTTCCCTATCTTCTGATCACTAATTACAACCTATATATTTTTGTCGCACACTAAAAAAAAAAAAAAAAAATTGAGCCTTGAGGGTTAAACCTTATGAATGGATGAGGGGACAATTTAAATGCAGCATTCTTTATTGAGTATTTTCATTTTACATTACACCCAGTAAGCACTCAATGTTAAGACAACTAAAACATAAAGGTGCCGTATTTCCCTAACTATTATCCACACTAGCATATAATACACAAGCACTTTTTTTTTGTCTTTTTTTTTTTTCTGGGGGGGGGGGAATTATATAATTTGCACTGGTTTATTATCTGCATCACTCTACAATTTCTACACAAAAAAAGCCTTATCCCTGCAAAAACTAAAACAATATAAACATTAAGAAATACACTGCTGGCCATTAAAATTGCTACACCAAGAAGGAATGATTATTAACGGAATGAAATTTGTTGGACATATACATTATAGTAGGAAGAACAGTTAATTAAAATTTCTGGAAATTTGGAGTAATATGTACTGAGAAAACAGTACATAAAGCAGCGACCTCTGTGAGCAGTAACAGCACTTATCTGCCTAGGCATTGAATCGAACAGGGGTTGGATGACATGTACGGGTAGAGCACTTCATGAAGCTTTAACACAATGTCACAATTCATCGATCAAAGTTACTTTTGAGTGGTGGGGTCTAGTCGCTTTTCAACGATTAAACAGTCATTTTCATTGGTGCGAGATCAAGAGAGTGCACTGGCCAGAGCAACAGTCAAACACATTCGGCATCAATGAATGTCCAGACAATATGGACAACTTGCGGTCGTGCATTGTCGTGCTTAAATGTTGCACTTCGGAGGCCTTGAGTATAGGGCAGAGCAAGCAATGGGCCTTAACTTGTCAGAAATGTAATGGCTGGTGGGAATAAAAACAAGTGGCGGGAATGAAAACAAGAAGTGATCAGGACGTATATCCAATGGTATCACATACCATCAATCCAGGTAGTGACCAAAATTTTGAATATCCTCAGAATTGCATCACTGATATGGGCGCCTTCAATGTGTGATCAACGATGAACACAGGAGTGGCGGGAAGTCACCTTTCAGACAAATCACAATCCTGTTTGCAGCATCAAGATTGCCTTACCCGTATTTAACTGCATTATGAATAATGCACATTGCCAGCTGGATTCGACATCGTCATACTGTTTATCACTTGCAGTGATGTTATGGGTTCCCATTGGATACATGTCTCGATTACTTCTTGTTTGCATTCCTGGCACCCTGAATAGCAGCCATTAAATTTCTGATGAGTTAAGGCTCTCCCCTCTGCCCTATATTTGAGGCCTCCATAGTGCAAAATTAAGCAGGATAATGCACGGCCACAAGTTGTTTGTATTGTTTGAACCTTCCTTGATACAGAATGCGTTCGACTGTTGCTCTGGCCAGCGCATTCTCCTGATCTCACACCAATGAAAATGACTGTTTAATCGTTGAAAAGCAACTAGCCCCCACCATTCACCAGTAACTTCGATCGATGAATCGTGGCATCGTGTTAAATGTTCATGAAGTGCTCTACCTGTACATGTCATCCAATCGCTGTTTGACTCAATGCTTATGCAGATAAAAGCTGTTATTGTTCACAGAGGTTGCTGCTCTATGTACTGTTTTCTCAGTACATATTACTCCAAATTTCCTGAAATTTTAATCATTCTTCCTACTATAATGTATCTGTCCAACAAATTTCATTTTGTTATTATCATTCCTTCTTGGAGTATCAATTTTAATGGCTAGTAGTGTACATCTATTCCTTATTATATCCTAAATGTTAATTTTGGTTAATGTTAACACATAATAAATAAAAATATTTATTAGCTTTTATTTTTCTCATTATATCTTGACCTCACCTATGGGCCGCATAAATCAAATATATTCAGCAGATGGCACCAGTACACTAATACTTATGATTTTCTATTAAAACAAATGCAGAATGCAGAAATCAAGTTTTCAGTTTATATGTAAATAAATATTTTTCTGAAATGAAAAGGGAAAAAAAAAAAAAAAGACTTGAAAATTATGAATAATACACTTAGCAATAAAATTTTGTGTTCCTTGTGGGGGGGGGGGAGGTGTCTAGGCAGAAAGTAGAAAATGTTTCGTTAGATATGCTAATAAATATATATATATATATATATATATATAATAAAGATGATCTATTAAGCATAGTAGAAGCCAAGCAACAGATAGAAGATCACTGAAACACCAATGACCAATAAGATAAAAAAAAAAAAAAAAATCATCAGTGGATGAAATACACTAATGTAAAGAAACCAGATCTATTAATTAGAAGCCTGCAAAACAAACGAATCAATAAAGTAAAACAACAAATCTTAACTTAAAACCATAAACTTATCAAAATTAATGAAAAAACAACCTAAGAAACACAAGATAGGAAGAAGGAGGCAGGCGGCAAGACTTGTGACTTGCCTGTGCGGTTACACTAGTTTTATGCCGGCAACACTCCCCCAGCCTGCCACAACCAGAACAGGAACCATATGGATATAAAAATGCAAATTTCAAAGCAGATGAACAACAATGAAACCACGAAGCCACAATGAAATTCACCGATTGATCACATTGTGTTTAACAGTATAATTAGAACATTAAATATAGTTGACAACTCAAAAAGGAAAAAACTGAAATTTTAATGGAAAATGAAAGTTTGCATAGTAATACAAAGCAAATGCAACAAGCCTTCTACTTTTTTTTAAAATTTAATTTCACATACCCACCCAACCATCCAGCCTTACAACACCACCCCACCTCCGTAATCAAACATCTGCCCACCCAACCACCACCTTTTTTATTGTCTTTTATTATTTTATAATTTTTTTGTTGATATACACAAGAGTGTACACAGCTTTTTTTTTTTTTTTTTTTTTTTTTTTTGTACTGACAGACATGGTTAAGGATATAAAATAGAAAATACAAAGTTTTTAGGAAAACCCATTTTAGCAGTGGCTGTGATCAGTTTATTAATATTCTTGTTTTTAAACTTTGCAGAGCATAAATTATTAATTCGAAATAAATGGTTAATGATGATGTTTCTAAATACCGAAAGATGCAGACATGAATTAAAATGTGTAAATAAGTTTACATTAAAACAAAAATCTTGCCATTTGTCATAGATATCTGTGTAAAGTTTATTACCATCGATGATTATTTTGAGATCTAAAAAGTTAATAGATTGATTAGTCAGAGTATTTTGAGTTAGCTTTAAATTAGGTGGACAATTGAAGGAAAAGCCATTTTGTGAGTTCTTGTTGAGATAAAATACAATAATATCATCGATGTAACGATAAAATCGAACATCATTATTGCAAATTTGCTTTTCATAATAATAAAGATAGAGATCTGCCAAAATACTGGAGCTACAACCTCCTTGTAGAATGCCTAATTGTTGCAAATATATATCGTTGTTGTGGAAGATATAATTATTATGGATAACAAAGTTAAGAAGTGTTTTAAATTTTTCTTCTTTAAAATTGTAAGGAAGATTAATTTGAGCTTTATATTCTAGAAAAAGACTGTAAATGATATTACTAAGATCTGATAACTCAATATTATTGAAAAGATCTTGAAAGTCAAAAGTCATAATATTGTCTATTGAATCGAGCGATTTGATGTATTGAATTAATTGAAAGCTATTTTTAAGACAGTGTAAATTATCAACTTTGCAAGTACATTTGTAAATTTGTTTTAGAATATCCAGTAGAGCTTTATTAGCATTGTTGTTATAAGTGTTACACCCAACAGTGACAGTGCGAAATTTAATTGGAGATTTGTGAAAAGGTATGAGAACTATATAAGGATAATTAAAGTTATTGAAGGGAAGTTGAAGTAGTTTATAGTAATTATGTATTTTTCGGTTATTAATAATAAGGTTATTATTAGTTAAACTGAAGATGTTACTATTATTGATTGAAGAGTTTAAAATAGAGAGATAGTAGGATTTACAAATAATGGCATAATTATTAGGTGATTTGTCAACATAAGTGATCACAAAGTCATCCTGTAGTGATTTGATTGAGTTAAGAAGTACAGATTTTTTAAATACCACCAGATTTGAAGAATTGATAAATAATGCATTTTTGATTTTTTGTAACACTAAAACTTTCCATTGAGTGAAGTAGGCAATAGGTTTATTATGAATAATAGATATTTTATAAATAAATAAATCTAGGTCATAAGAAAACTGTTGTAAGATTTGTGGAATGCTAGTTTTAACTGGAAGTCTAAATTTGGTGCCAAATTTCATGAATTTTTTTAATTGATAATTGTCAATAATATTGAGATTACCTGTGATAATGTGTCTATGGTCTCTGTCAATAAATTTTGAGAAAGAAGGATCATTGCATTTACAGGTTACAGTGTTAGTAAAAGAGGTAGACTTAGATACAGAATTATAATTGAATATCTTTCTTCCAAGAGGAAGAGGATATTTGAAGGTACGAGATAGATTTAAATCTTTAATCGGAAACATACATTCTTTGTCATTAATGATAGATGTAATGTTAATACTGTTCAATATTTGATTTGTAAAATTCACAATTAATTGAGTATTTGTTTTAAATTTGTTGGGCTTTTTATTAATTTTTAAATTAAATTGTTTGATTTTGTACATTATAATATCATAAAAAATGTCTGAAAAATGTTTATTATAGGATTGGCTTTGAAAGACATTCAGAAAGTTTACTAAGTATTTCTTTTTAATTGCAAAAATAAATTTTCGAATAATGAACCAGTTATAGTTAGATAAGTAATTAGTCTGTAGATCTGAAATGAGTTTAATAATGGCACTTTTAGAAAAGATTAAATCTGTTTTTTTACTACCTCGTTTAGTTCTAGAAGTTTTATTGTTAATTTTGTGATTGAGTTGTGCATAAATAGTCGAATAATCATGTAGAGGGTTGATGTTAGAATATGCTTTAATAGTTTTACTAAAGTATTCGGAATTTAGGCCATATGGGTAAATTGTATTATAATGTTGCATAAATTTTGATTCAAGAAATAGACGCTCACTTTTATTTTTCTGAATTTTTACAATCTCTATGGTACATGAATTAAAATTATGTGATTTAAAGTGTTGTAATTCTATAGTTGATTTAGAAGGTGCAGCTGAAAGGTTTTTAGAATCTGATCGATGCTGATTAATGCGTAAATGTAGAGGAGTTGAAGTTTCACCAATATAACTAAGTTTACAATGACCACAACTGATTTTATAAATAACATTGTATGCCTGACAAAATGGAACCAAAGATTGATTATTATTCAATTGTGTGTGAGAGGCCATAGGGCAAGTTTTACATCTATTAGAACCGCATGTTCTAAATTGAAGTAAAGGAGGAGGAGATAATAGGTAACTGGATGTCGATCCAAGGATATCCCTATAAATATCCTTGTACCGGGCACAATACTGCTTTGAAGCAAAGTATTTTTTGCCAGGATCTAAAAATTTACTAAACAGAGTCATAGAGAAAAAATGTTTTTGTATATTAAAAATCACAAGGCAAGTAAGTATTTACATTAGTTTTATCGAAAGTGGGCTAGACCAAATTCAATTACTTAATTAAATTGATTCTTGATTAATAAGTATCTGGATTAATGAAAAGTGAAGAGAGAACTAAAAAAAAAAAAAATAATAATAATAATAATAATAATAATTAAATAATATGTACATATTTACACTAAACCTCCTTTGACCTAATCTATTGATTTGGTTCCAATTACAAATTAAATTCCGCCCATTATTTGAAAGTAAAGTAAGAAAAACTAACCATCACAATTCACAAAATGTCAGGCACAAAATGCTAAATAATAATTAGAATTAAATATTCGACTATACATACACAACATATTGTTAAAGATATTTATCTAATTAAAGAATAAATTATTAAAGTAAGTTGCCAACTATACAGTTAGTTATAAAGGATCCAGGGCCAGTGCCATAATACTGTCACAAAACTTGACAACACTACAAGAATCATAATATAATATAAATTTTAAATCAATAAATAACATATATTGAAAAAATTAAAGAAATTACAGAAATAATACAAATTGTAAGAGCGCAAATGCAGCTTTATACAAAGTGTATAATACAAAAAATAGTGTTAATGCCAATTTAAGACAAATCTAAAGATATGAAATTCATATATTAGATAATTTAAATGACATAAAGCAATAAGTTTTTATATATATATTTTAAATAAAAAAAAGTATTATAAACAATAATTAAATTTTTGCATCTCATATATTACTGCAATATATTTTCTTAATGATTATTATATATTATTTTCATATTTTAAACTGCTAAATATTCAGAATAATCTGTTGTGTCACTCACACAACTTTCTCTTACCCTGAAATTTAATACTATAAATACAGGTTGGAAATCAAGAGGTAACATAACAAGTACTGTTATGTACTGTTACTATGTTAAAATAATTCTAATTAGGCTTCGGAAGAGTTTTATATGATAATTAGCTCTGTGTGATGGGGCTACCGCTTTCCTCAACCCCCTGTTTCATTACTGCACCTATATTTATACAGAATTTAAATCTGTTATTAAAATTAAAAGTTCACTTAAAATTATTCAGACAACTTTCACACGAAACATTACTTGAAATTTATCAGTCTTGATCAAACTTTTCCAGCAATAAATTTGTATTAATTTGAAAATACAACTTTTGGATTTCCTGAAATGATTTGTTTTTAAGTAACTGTAAGAGACACAGACAAAGATCAAACGTTAAAAAACTTGACTATGGTAATCAGGAAGCCTCAAAACGTGTAAATATACAAAAATCAAGCAATGAATATTTAGCTTAAAAACATACATTATTTACCATATCTCTATTAGGAATTCATTTATATTCCTGAATAGCTTTCCTGGAAATGGTAAAATATTATTAGTAAAGCACATCCACTAACAACAAAAAAGAATGTTATTGCTTAAATAATTGCAGCCCTGTATATCTTTCGAAGATTATATACAGGCCACATGGTGCACCTAAATATTATCCTATAGTAATAATACATGGCCCAGCCTGAAATACGCTTCCATCAATTTGCAACTATTGTCACACTTTTATCTAGATCTTTTGTGTATCCCTGTAAATGAACAGTGAATGATTTCCTTACCATATTCTACATGAGACATGTTTTTACGCATATAAAAAATATGTTAATTTCATTTGGTTTAGTACTGTGTATAGATGTTAAACTCTACTTATCTGCAATTTCCCCATATACGTAATGTATTTGAATACTCTTGAGTGTCCCTGTACACGAACCGTTTGCTTCATCTCAACGAAGAACTTAGTGTAGCATCCCTATATCATACACATTTAGAATACTAAGTTTGGACTTTCTGGTACTATTTATTCTTGAGCTATGCTGATAACACACATGCAGACAGACAGTCACACACACTCAGACCATTCACTAAAAACATGATTTTCAGATTCAGGGAACCTCAAAACATGTAAATATAACAAAAACTCACATTCGAAAATTTGATCCTAAAACAATACTTTCTCTACTTTATGGGCAAGAGAAAGTAAAAAATATCAAAAATGGCTCCAAAAGTTGTTTAAGAATAATTTTTAAAAGATCACATACCTGAAATATCCTTTAGTAATAGGGATAAGTGATAAATACACAATTGAAGAGAGACAAAAGTAATCAGAATGGATTTTTCACCTTGGGAACTGACAGTTTTGTTTGGAGGGCAATGAAAACATAACAGCACTTCATCCATACTGATCATTTGTTCTGGTGCAAATTCTGCATTATTTATAAAAAAATGCAGATTTTTTTTTTTTTTGATCAACTGTAGTTCGATTTCTTATGCCGAAACCTTTTCTCATCATGAAACAGAAGCGCTATGTTTGTGTGGCTTGAAAATTATCAATATTCTTTACACGGGTCAGAAGACAGGCTTTTGATCTTATTTGGTTGGTTTATATTGCAGATCCTTTTTTTTTTTTGCTTGGAAAGAATCCTCTGGTAAAATAACACTTCATTTAGTAAGTCCCGGGACTAATCCCCAGATAGCATCGCAAATGAAATATTTCTGTGTGGGTAAAGTAAACCTAACTTTCATGATATTTCGACCGTTTGTTGCCGAATCAAAGGTTTAGTGACCCTACTTTTGATGTTTTCAAAATGAGGGACAAAGCTGAATTTCATGAGTTGATTAATCATTGCTTTGTGATAGGCAAAAATATTGTTGAAATTTAGCAATGGCTTAACAGTTTCAATAGTATTTTTGTCCATCAAAAAAACAATGTTTAAACAACAAACGAAATTCAGCTTTGTCCCTCACTTTGAAAACATCAAAAGTAGGGTCACTAAAATTTTTATATCTCGGCAACAAACGTCGAAATATCATGAAACTTTAACGTGTATCTTTTGAAAGTTAGGTTTACTTTACCCACACAGAAATATTTCATTTGCAGTCTATCTGGAGATTAGTTCCGGGATTTATTGAACGATGTGTTAATCAGAAAGAATCCTTTGGTAACGTATGTCCATGCTGATTTGTTCTTTGTTTTCTATTTGAAATTTCAATTCAGGTGTGTTTTCTTCTATAATCTTATGTTTGTTTCTTCTACTTTAAATATTTCGCCAGTCTCTCTATTTCCAACTTCTTCAACTTTATTGTTGGATTTAAATTCATTTGTAAAACTAACAATTATGAATAAGAAATTACTTTGTGTGCTTCTGAAAAAAAAAAACAAAAAAAAAGATTTGTATGGTATGTAGTATGTGTTTGTACATGCTTTTCATGAATTGTTCTCTTTTCTTCTTTCACGAAACATGATTAGTTTAGATTTTAAATCATTTTCACTAACTGTCAATAAAAATGATTATAAAAGAAGAAAAAAAGCGGTAACTGCAATGTGTTATGCCACTGCTGCCATCTGTTGTTGTATATGAGAAATAATAAATATTTCTTAAGTATATTAGTACAGTTCTAAGGGGGAGGGTGGGTGATATTCAGATTATCTACAATGGCTTATAATATGCAGCAAAAAAATTTAGGACTTTTTCACATATAATCTGCAGATAATAGTCAGAAAAATACGGTAGAAAACCAGAACATCTCCTTTGACAATTACTGCTTCTTATTGAACATTTAGTTGATGATTGACATCCTAGGGCTATTTAAATTTCTAGATTGTAATTACTATGCAGTTCTAAACCACAAAAAGATGTACAAAACATTTGACCATTTTAAGATTGCTTGCATTATAAAGTGCTTTACAGAAACACTATAAAAACAAGGGAAAGTTGAGGATTACTTTTGAATTAAAATTTTGTATAGAATTTTCATTTAGCTATTATAAAATATTAAATATTTTTTCATTATTTAAGGTTTGTTTGTTTTATTGTGTTAACTTTTGTTTCTGTTTTCTGTTATTTTAAGTGTGTGTGTGTAATTTTTCAGGCTTGTGAATGCAACATGTTTGATACTAAATTATGGGAAAGTCATGTTAAAAAAAATGCAACAAAAAAGGTAAGTCTTAAAATAGCATATGTCATTGTTTTTAGTTATTTTTATTTTTATTGTTTAGTTTAATTTTTATTAAAAATATTTTTCCTTTCCACCTCCTCCCCATTGTGTATGAGATAATTACATGCTCACTGTTCATGCTTTCCTTTGTTTTAAATGATTTATATACAGAAAAAAAAAAAAAAAAAATTATATGTTGACATATTAGCAATATTATTAAAGCTAGTTAATTCATATTGTATTATTATATGCATTACTTCTTTTAAAATGATATGCAGCTGATTATTTTAGACATTGTAGATGTAAATATTTCACAGACTGTACGACACCACACTTTTCTTGGCTTAGTTGGTTGCATTAAAAAAATCACCCAAGTTATAGAAATGCTTTTTCTCCATGGCACTTATAATAGCACCCTTTGGCTTATGCAATCGCTAACAATGCAACCATGTAACACATTCATTTCTTCTATTAGCTGATGAAACCTTTTGTGTGTTTGTATTATGTTTTAAATTTTTAAAAATGTTTTTGTGGGTTTGTAAATAAAAAAATAAAAGTAATACACAATTTTTGTTCCAAGTATCTCTGTATCTACACATGCAATACTTATGTACGAATGAGTCTTGTATAAAATTTAAAATATATATATTCCACTTGATTTAGATTTTTATGTGCACAGAATTGTCGAAATATTTTTTCTTTGAATATTTTTTATTATAATTTGGTTATGAGAAGATTGTATTTGTATTAACACCTTCATTCAAAGTAATTTTATCTGATGGGCTGCAAGTTATTTTTATTATTTATTTATTTTATTTTTTAGTAGAAAAAAAGTAGATTTAAATTCATATTAAAAAAAAGGAAAAAAAAAAAAAAAAAAGTGGACATTTTTTAATCATACTCTAAAATAAATCCTGTGATACATCATTTTCCAAAATTACTTATGAAATTGAAGTTTATTATTACTTACATGCAATGGATTATTACTGACTTTGTATCCATGTTGTCTGCTAAATAAAGAGTTTTAGGTATTAATGAAGTCGTTTGTTGTGTGCTTTTTGAAACATGCTACAGTTTATTCCAAATAATCAGACTGATAAAGCACGCTGAGCATTTGGGTGATGGCTGAGGAGCATTGATCGTATTGACAATCTTAATGTTGATTGCGGTCCAGAGTGGAATTTACCTTGGGTTTGTTTTAGCAAGAGTTACATACAAAAAGGTACTGATTTTCACATACAACTTCTTATATACTGTTAATTTTGGCACAAATCGCTAGATCTCCTCTTACGATTTTTCATTGATTATTAATTTTATGATTGATGGTTACGCTCGGTCTCATACATCCAGAATTAAAATGCATTATTTTACCACAAAAACCTCGCACTTTAACCCTCGCTTTCCCAAGATGGGGTCATTTTAACCCCATTTTGTAGTTGAAATTTAGTTAAGCCTGCCTCATTCAAAAAGTGCGCTAATTTGCCAGAGATAGCAAACTTGACCAGTGAAATGTTGCAACTTCTAAACAACACATAAAGGCGCGGTGCTGGTGATTTTTGCCAAATGTGCCAAGCGGCACCTGAAAGCAATTTTTCTGCAGTAATGCCTTGATCTTGGGAAAGCGAGGGTTAATTTCTTATTTTTAATTTTGTTTGTACAGTGAAACCCCGATCTATCGTTCCCACATCCATCATTTTCCCCCATTGATTGTTTTATTTCTATGGTCCCTGCACAAACTGTATTTAATTAATGTTAACGGAACCCGTATATATCGTTCTTCAAAAAGTCATTTTCCTGCATTCATCGTTGTAAATTTTTTCTTCTGACTGAAATAAAATTGAAAATCAAGCAATTCCTTATGGCATTCAAACTGGAATTACTTCTTTTATTCTAAAATAACTCTTTTCCTACTCCACGTACCACCTAGGATGAAAATTGTGATGGCATGTCTCCAGACCATTCTCAAAGGTGAGTTCCTGACCTTCGTCATTTGCCCATATTGTAGCACTAGTGCGGTGCAAAACCCAACCAACCTCAACTACTCAACCTTATACTGTTTTAGGTGAAGAACAGGGATTGGGCAGATATTGTAACATGTGTTTATGAATTACTGAATACAGATCGTGTGTTGTTGCTTGGAGAATAAGTTGTTCTACTTTGTGTAAAGAGGAGAATGGATGCATCCAGTATGGTCAGCTACTACATTTTTTCTCATTCCTGAGACTGAGCCTACTGAGTGTCTCATGTAATTACAGCATTTGAAAATGCACAAATTTTCTTATATGCACATGAAATTACACAAAAAGATCGGAAAATGTTGTAAATCTTGAAAATCCCCAGTTAATTTATAAAATGAATAAAAAATCCTACATATAAAATTATTGATTTTTAAAAATAAATATCACTTAAAGTTCTACAACTTTGATTTATTTCTTTGATAGTTTGGAGAGAAACAAATTAGTTTTTAATAGTAGTAAACTATATACGTATATTGTGTGTATTATTTCAGAAACATTGTTTTATTGGTGTGTTGACTTTAGCACGCATTCATAGTTTTCCCGCTTTCATAATTTTTTTTCATGCACCCCATGAAAAATGATGGATCGGGGTTATACTGTATTAATTTTTGTTTTGCTTATATATCTATATATTTTTGTGTAATTGCTATACTTTTATATTTGTTTATTTATAGATTCTCAGAAAAAATCCTATTGGTAAGTAGTATTTTCGATTTTTTTTTCTTTTCTTTCTTTTTTATTTTTTAAATATATTAACCAATTTCAGTATAAAATATTATATTTTTACTTTTTTATGTAAAACATATGGAAATATTGTTAAACTAATAATAGATTTTGTATCTCTAATAACTCAAGAACTATTGGCAATAGAATGTTGCAAATTTATATTTGATTGTTGTGACATCTTGTTGGGCATCTTCAATTTGGTCTTGATATAACCTTCCACTTTAGAAATATTCACATTTTCACAAGAGTTCATCTGTGTGTATGTATGCTTCTTGCATAACTCAAAAATAATTGGATGTAAAATGTTATATATGCAGGTTTTTCACATTATTTAGTCTTTAAACTTTCGGGTTTGGAGATATCCACAAAAATTATATGAATAAAGGCTAAAAGTACCAAATTTTTGGTCATCGTATGAGCTGTAGCTATAGGTATTTGAACAGAACTTAATGATAAATCCTCAAGG
This sequence comes from Salticus scenicus, assembly GCA_963930645.1. NCBI lineage: Eukaryota > Metazoa > Arthropoda > Arachnida > Araneae > Salticidae > Salticus > Salticus scenicus. The sequence goes on along the minus strand of OZ005653.1, from coordinate 234,042,495 downwards.
TTCCCACAGGCCAGGGGAAGTCTGGAAAAGTCAGGGAATTTGAAATTAGTGCAGAAAACCAGATAAATGTCAGAGAAAATATTTAATATCATTCAAAAACCTAGAAAATAGATTATAAATCTAGAAAATGCTTTTTAGTTTTACTCTATTCAAATTCTGACCTAGTTCAGAGTTTTTCACGTTTTTTCTATGAATCTTGCATGAATATGGTCTTTAGAAAGCCATAGAAAGAGATTCCCGCAAGAAGCATTCCAATCCAGCCTATGCCGCTATTATAGACATTTGGCATCGACTTCCGACAGATGTTGGACAAAATAATGGAATGTTGATGCAAATGCTTGAAACCCCACAATTTTTTTTTTTTTGGAGGGGGGGGGGGGGGCTGTGTTCTTGGTTGTAATAAAGTATAAAGAACAAAATCAAAATTTGTTATAATAATTCCCTACTTAATTTTAATTTACATATTTATTGTTTTAGGTACCAAAGCTGGAGTTGTTGTACCCATTCACAAATCTAGTGCGTTTCTCTTAGGTAGAGCACTTGAACATGACGAACCTATGGTTGGTAAGTAGATTTCATATTTACTGAAGCTAATTGATGCTTCTTGTAAGCAAACTGCTTATGGAAAAAACAATTTAAAATTTAATGTCAATTAACTGTTGATCATATGGAGTTGTATTGATAGTAAATGACTATGGCTAGAAATGGATTGTACTCATCTGCTGACTTGTTAGAAAAATGAATTAAAAAAAGCAATAAGGAAAAATTGTATCATACTGATTCTAAAGCAATATTCAAACCTTTAATTCCGAATTTTATGATATTCACTGTTGATGACACTAGAGATAGAATCATTTCTTAAATTGCCACATATTATACACTGGTGTATGGCATATACTAATTAATCAGAATAAGTAAAATTAATAAGAACATTCATTCTTTTTGTATGAAACTGCAAATCATGTCCTTAATCCTCTGTTTGAATATAGCACCTATATTCATTGAAAAAAAAAAAAGAAAGAAAGAAAAAAAAAAAAAGCCGTTGTTAAATTTAAAAGTTTATTCTATATTCTTTAGGGTACTTTCACTTTCACTACTCTTTGAAATTTACCTATATCGATCAAACGTTTTCAAAAGTGCCATCTCATCTGATCTTCAAAATATGAAATTTAAATTTGCTGGAATTATTTGTTTTTCAGTTATGCTGGTAACAGGTATGGTATACACACAGATTAATTGCTAAAATTTTGCTTTTCATATTCAGGAAACCTCAATGTAATAATAGCAAATAATCAGCATTGAAATTTGGATTTCAAACATTACTTTTTTCTACTACAGTAGGTGCCGCTTAATGTGATCGCGGATAATGTTATCATTCGTTTATTGTTATCAGAATCACGAAGTCCCGAACGCTTGTATATTAACACATGTTAAAAAAATCTGTTTTTGTAATCAGCGCCTTCGTTTATTGTTATCACTTTCAAGTACCCTTTTCGATTTCCTTTTTTTTTTTTTTTCATTTAGTTAACAAAAATTGCAAACTATAAAATCAAAGGAAAGGAAAGAATAGAAGGCCTCTCTGAATTTTTCACTCTGCCCATTTGCACTTATAATCCAAGCATTTTAGCAATGGAAAGAAAACGCAATGATTTAACTCTTAAGGACAAAATTGATATTTTGAAACGCTTTGATAATTTACCCAAGATGAATCAGAGAAACGCTGCTGCTGCACTAAAATTCCCTCAGCCATTACTCTGTGAAATGATAAAGAATCGCGACGAGATTGACAATAAAGCGAAGATGTACGCAAATTTGAACTGTTAGCGAAGACGTACTGGAAAAGATGGAGAAGTCGAATCTGCTTGGAAACTGTGGTTTTCCAATGTTAGGCAAAATGGTGCACGCATAAACGGTCCTTTAATGCGGCAGAAGGCTGAAGATCTTCTTTCTAAAATGGGCAAAGGAAATTTCGTCGCAACAGACGGGTGGTTTAATTGCTGGCGAAAAAGAGAGAATATTGCGTTCATACGTACCCATGTAGAAGAAAAATATGTTGATTTTTCAGCTGCAGAAAAATGGATTTCCCAGGAATGACCGAAAATAATCATTCATTATTCACCCAACATTATCTGCAATGCTGATCAAACCGCATTTTATTTTCGTGCCTTACCAGAACACACGTATCTGTTCAATGTCGTGGGATAGAGTGTCAAGGAAACAATTAAAAACTGTTTCTCGCGCAGTGGATTCGTTAAAGCTGACGAAGGTATGAACATACCGGAATTCGACGAAACAGTACTAGTACCATCAGACATGACTGAAAATGACTTTGTAAAATGGATGTCTAGATGAGAACGCCAAAGTGACTACAACAATGACTGATGAAGATGTATGCCGAGCTGTGTCTTGTTCTATCGAAAAAAAAAAAAAAGATAAAAAAGCATCAGATGAAGATGATGACGATGTTGAAAACATTGTTGAGAATCCTTCAACTGCTACTGAAATGAGACAGGCTCTCCATGTCTTGGGACTCGGAGTGCAACACAGAGACACTGCTGAAGACTTTCGCGAACATTACAGGTATGAAAGTTTTATCAATAATTTGCTGACACAAAAAACAAGGTAGACAACTTTGAAAGACTTTTTTAATTGACTTTTTTTAACGATTTGTCCAATATAGCGTTTAAATGGATCTTTATCTTTTATTTGTAGCTCCAAAAATAAATGTTACGTACGTAGTGAAATTAAAATTTTGTATTGTTGATACTTTTCGTTTATTGTTATCAATCGGTTATTGTTATCAAATAGTATCTGTCCCAAAGTGATTACATTAAGCGGCACCTACTGTATATAGATATAAGAAAGTAATTATTATTCCCAAGCAGTTTTTCTAGTCTGTGTGGCTGTCAGGGCCGTAGAAACGCATTCTGGGGCTCCCCCCATAAATTCGTCTGGGGCCCACTCCTATTATTTTAGAACAAAAACTGTATTGAAATTTCCATATTAGATTTTACTTTTATAACGGTATAATTACCCCGATACTTATGCATATAATCAGTACACACTGGTGCACAAAATCTAAGGAAGGATGACAATAGCTAAGCTATATAGATTTTTTTTTTTTTCTTTTTCGAATATCTAATGGTTCGAATACTTCATGGATTCTCTTAAAAATTTAAGGGTAAAAAGAACATGTTAAAACGCATGTATTTCACCGAAGGTTTTGCCTCGAAGGCTGAAAACGGATTAGTCATAAATTAGTAAAAAAATATAATCTTTGGGATTACTCTGTAAAAAATAATGCTTGAAATGAGTTGCAGCTATAGTATATGATTATGAGCATTTTTCTAATTATAGATGCCAACTTTTTTGAGAGTTGCACGTATATTAACGGAGCTATAAAGATCTCTTTAATAACGTAGATAATTTTTAGTACATTATTTATCTATAACTAGCAGGCTTCACCTGCTTCGATGGTCACTAAATTTAAATAAATTAATAATATGATCACTTTTTTAAACCACTTTATAAATAAAGAATAAAAGGAAAATCCATTGAAATTACTCAAAAGATCACTTTGGATCACTGTTGCCTTCGGAAGCATCTTCCTCAGCTGCAAACTCTCGGGTACGTTCCTATTACTTTCGACAATGCCTTATCCATGGGCTTCAATTTGGGTACTTACTCGACTGTTTCGAAACAGAAAATATCGAACAAATTGAAGAAAACTTTTATACTTGAATTCCAATTACATATGAACAACACTATACATATTATTTACTTTAATTTTATTTCATTTGATTAGCCTGGTGGACCATAAAATGACAGCAATTTCATGCCAAATATAATATTGCAATATACTATACGTGCTACATCTACCGCATGAGGCAACTAATTTTTTGTGATTATATATATTTTAAATATTTTATAGTTAGTTAATAGGGGCTTGTATATAGAAAAATGAATAAATATCTAGACCTGAACATGGTACAGCTTTATTATAGCTGCCTTTGGCGATATTTGAATTTTTGTCGCCATTTTAGACCAAAATAGATTATTTATGCAATTATTGTTTCTATTTATTCATTTATTTATTTATTTTCAATATTTTATAATTTATGTAAAATTTTTTATGCACTACTTGGATTAAAATGGCTGTCTCTAAAGTAGGGTGTGAAAAAATTTCGGTATACATCAACATCAAAATTAAAAATTTCGCTCAGGGTTATCTGTAAGAAAAAATCTTTCGTATAATGCTTAATTAGCTTTCATGGCAAGCACACTATCCGTGCCAAAAATATGCTATTTAAAAAAAAGAAAACAAAACAAAATCTAGAATTAGGTTATATTAAAAAGGTTATGAAACAAAATTCGGAAAAAACATGCTGAGTTATTACTATTTTATTATTATATATTTAATTTTAAAGTTATAATAACACCATTTTGTCATATGCATATGCAAATTTAATTTTTGATTTTTTCTTCTTTTAAATGCATAATTCGCGTGAAATTATATTTATTTTTATGTCAAAAAGTGGTCAGTACGAACCTACATGCAAATTTGTGTAGCCCTGCGATCAGCAGTTTTCTTAAAAAGCGTATATATACATACACAAACACACACACACATCTTCTGTTATTATATATATAGATATGCAGGGTTTTAAAACCAAAGCAATGTCCCTTTTGGAAAATTTGATATACTGCATTACAGAACATACTGCAATCAGATCATAAAAATTTCAAATATCTTATGAAATATGAGCATTTTTAGTAAATAGGTTTTAATTGTGCATGCATAAACGCTAGCAAAACTTCTTTTGCATAATTTATTAGCCAATTGTATAGAATAACTAAAAAATAAAAAACTAATTAAAAAATAAATAAATAAATAAATAAAAATTCCACAAGCAAATATCATTAAAACTCAGATCTTGTACAAAATATATTTTTTCTTTTGTAATCTTTAGTATCTTACGTATAGTCAGTAATATTCAGAGAGATACATTTTATTCCATATTATATTCCCATAAACATACTTTTTTGTAAGTTTATTAATTTAAATATTAATTTGATATTTGTAGTTGTCATTGTATTCTAATGATTATTTTTACTAAAAAATAATTGGTTATATAATAGTTTTTAAATGTTTTCTATTTTTTGAGAAAATCATAGTGTGACTTCATTTATATCCACGACTGTTCATCGATTCAAAATAAAAATATGGGTAAAACCCATTAGCGTTTTGCACCTTTTTGAATGTACATGAAAATAAACTTTTCTATCGACTTTTCTATTTTTGGGTTTGAAAAAATATTTGTTTTGTCTATACATTTGGCTAATAAATTACGCAAAAAAGAAAAAGAAAATAAGCTAGCACTTTCACATGCACAGCCAAAAATCATTTAATATAAATGCTTATATTTCATCAGATATTTGATATATTTTTATTGCAATATGCTGTGTCTAATATAATGTGTCAAATTTTTAAAAGTTATATTGCTTTTGTTTTAAAACCTTGCACGTTATAAACAAAAAATGAATGAAAAACTGTTGATATTATTAAAAGGATATTTAAATCTCCGTTAATATAAGTGCAATTCTCAAATAAATTTATATCTATTGTTAAAAGAAGGCTCATAATCATATACTATAATTACAACTAATTTCAAACATTATTTTTAACAGGTTGATCCCAAACCTAAAGATTGTTTATTTTTGGTTAATTTGTGACTCATCCCCTTTTCCTTTTACCCTTAGGGACAAAAATATTCACTGAAATATATGTGGTATTTTTAATCCTGAAGTTTCAAGATAATCAATGAAGTATTTGTTTAGATATTCGAATAAAACATCTAGTCTAGATAGCTTAGCTATTGTCATCCGTCATTAGGTTTCGTCCATAGTTGAAATGGTATAAAATTATAAAATTTAATTTAAGAAAGCACTATTCAAAATTATAGATTACTATTAATTATTACGAAAATTTACGAATTTTCCCTGTAAACGTTATTTCACTGCTTGACAAACATAACGCAAAGAATCAAAAAAGGGAGAAACTTTAAGATAATTTTGCAATCGTAAATGCAATCTTACTTTAACTGCGATCGGAAATTACACAAAATAAAAGCCTGGACTTACTTATATGAGTGACTAGAAACCAATTAGAATGAAAGATTTTTGGAACAAAAAGCGAAAGCACGGCACAAACAAACGGAGCAGTTTTTGCACGAAGTTTAGCTGCCGAAAATTCTGTCAAAAACATGACAGTTCCTGGAAACTCTTCATAAAGTCTCTGTTTCCTTCTCCGATCATGACTTGAACGAAATAAAAGTGCATTGAATGGATTAATCAAGACTTATTGTATTCTTAGCCGTAGACTGCAATCCTTAGAGTTAATTATACTTGCCAACACACTAATTAATATTCTGTAATATTCTTAGTCCCGCCTTGTTTTTCACACCAATATCTTTTTAAAATATTTTTCTTCTTATTTAATCGTAATTGCATTTGAAGAATATAACTTTAAAAATTTACTAGTGTGAAAGAAAGGGCTGTACTAATAACACTACAGAATAATAATTAGTATGTTGGCAAGTATGGTTAATTAAGTCATATGTAATTTTCCCCATTAAATTATTAATGGGGAGCTTTAGAATCATTACAATAAATATGAAATCTTAATAGTTACTTGAAAAAAATTTATTAGAAGTGGTTACCCCCCCCCCCCCCACCCTATATATATATCTGGAGTGACTCCACGTGACTTCCCGAACATTGGGTAATAAACAGTTGTATAAATAAATTAAAGTAAGCGGAGTCTTAAACAAGCAAAACAGAAAATTGTAATAAAGTGTTTGAGTATTTTTCTCTGTATATTATGTGTTTTAATTTAATGCACGGATGACATTTGAATTCTCTTTAATGCTCCTCTAGACAAATTAGTAGTTTAAATTTAACCGAAAATTTCAAGTAGTGTTTCCGTATGAACAGATTTATAATACTGGGTTTGAACTTCCTACTTATAGTTCTTGGGTTATGGTGATAACAGAAACACAGACAGACATAGACCAAAAAGTCTTTTCGGAATCAGTTGGGCTCTGAATGTGTAAATATAAAAATCTCAGTTTCAAAAATTCGACCCAAAAAATACTTTCTCTGCCATTCAAGGAAAAAGATTTGGTGCTTTTTAAAAACTTGAAAAAAATATTTGAAGAAAATTTGAACGAACATATGTTTTTTTTTTTTCTTCTCAAAAATACAATAAATTTTATTATTTGCTTCAATCTTTAATAATCGAATTGTGAGGCCCCCTACTTTCGAGGGGCTCCCCCCGACCGGGGGGTACGGGGGGGCGGTCGCTACAGCCCTGGTGGCTGTGTAAATTAATGGTGAATGATTTTACCTATTCTGTACACAATATGCTGCTATTAATTTGAATTAAAGAAAAATCTATATCTTTTTTTTGTATAGTGCAGTCTAAAGATGTTAAACTGTACCTAATAAAAATTTTGCCCATAGACATATTGTATTTGAATTCTGTGTTTAAATACGAAAGCTTTACTTCAAACTTTTAAATGACGACATCTGGATTCATACTTCCATTTAACGATCATTATACGTATGACAATTAAAGCATCAATAATGGCCTTCTTGTGGTGGTGTCCTCTTGTTTGCTTTTCCTGAAATCGGGGAGTGGGGGGGGGTATATTTAAGGCTTTAGTTCCCTCTGTAACGTCATGTAAACAGAAATGTGCCGGAAATTTCTCACCGACAAACATAATTTTTCAATAAAGAAATTAATTTTGTGTTTGCTTGTGTCATATAAGTATATACACATCAGGGCTAAGAAAAAGCTAGTTTTAAAATTTAAGAAAAATTGTCAATTTTAAAGAAAAATTGTCATAATTTTTCAGTATCCCGAAAAAAAGGGCATTTTGATAAAAAGATATTTTCCCGGATTGTTAATTGTGAAATACATTACAAATTTTAAAGAATGTTGAAAATGCTTTAGAGAATTGGGGATGCAAATGAAAAAGAAAAAAAGATTATATTTTATACTCTTTTTTTACCAATTTTAAATATAGTATGTTACTTAATAAGGGAAAAAATATAATCAGAGTTTTCAATATTTCTGGGGAAAAAAAAAAAAAAAACGAAAGAGAGAGAGAGAAAAGAAGTACTTTTCATATATATATATATATATATATTAATCGAGTCTAATTAAATTTTATATAATTATCATTTACTAATTAAAATAAATAAAATTGTTGATTTAGATTACCTGGAGGGATCTAGAGCAGCATGAGAAAAATAATATTAATATTTTTGACTCCCCCCCCCCTTTTCCTATGGCGCAATTTAATTTTATCTTTATTCTCTGTAATTATTTATCAAAATATCACAGTACTTATTTTTATTTAAAATTAAATTTTCTGGAAATTCAGAATTGATGGCTTTACTAAAAATGAATTGCTTCAGCAGCGATCTTTATTTGAAAATACAGAATATTGGAAAGTATAGTACAAGTTGCTATTTATAATATTATGTTTATTTTATGCAATATTTAATTACATTCATGAAATTATTTTACAGGTAAAATTTTAAGAAAACTTTTATGCTGCCAAATAAATATTTTTCTATATAATCTTTAGTGAATTTTTTTCTAAAAGTGTTGTTTATGTAAACACTAGGGGTTATGGTTTTGCATTTCATTCCAACATTTTAAAGAACTCTTCTTTTTCTTAATATTATATTTAAAATCAAAATACGTAGTTACTTTTATTTCCGAAACAAATTATTTACTTCTTTTGCCTACATTAATATAAACTTAATATTACAATTTAAGGTATGTAACTTTCATATTTTCCTTGGAACTTAGTTTGTGTTGATATATTATACTTAGCTTGAATCTCAAAATAATTTCTTTAACTAGTAATAGTGGAAGTACATTCGCTGTAAGAAAAAAAAAAGACCCTTTTACACCAACTCCCTGGAAAAAAAGATAATAATTAATAAAAATAAAGGAAAATTAATGAAAAATTCCACAAATAAATGCATTAAAAAAAGAGATAGAGAGAAAAACAAACAAACAAAAAATCTAGTACAAATCCATTAGTAACATAAACCCGGACAGTGAAAGGCAGAAAACCAACTTCAAAGGTACTTTTTATTGGCACTTTTTTTTTTAAATTATTATTATTTATAAAAATATTATATTTTATTTTTTTAAGGAAATGTTTATGGAAATGATGTTATTATATTAAAAAAAAATATATATGTGAAAATAAGCATTAAAATTTTTGGCATTTTTTTATTTCAAGCCTGGAATAAAATGAGCCGGTAGGGAGTTAAATTGTGTGCCTAAATTTTGTTTTGATGCGGTCGGTGGTCTTATATATAAAAACTGGAGATAACTGAATTATTAATATTACCACCTAGTTTTAAAGGAATATGGTTGGTTGGGTGGGACTGTGAAATTAAATAAATAAAAAAAAAACAGAAGGCTTGTTGCATTTACTTTGTAATACTATGCAAACTTTCTTTTTCCATTAAAATTTCAGTTTCTTCTTTATTGAGTTGTCAACTATTCTTAAAATTCTCATCATACTATTAAATACATTGTAATCAATCAGTGAATTTCATTGTTGCTTCGTGGTTTCCTTGTTATTCTTCTGCTTTGAAATTTTGCTTTTTTAAATCCATTCGACTCCTTTCTGGTTGTGGCAGGCTGGGTGAGTGTTGCCGGCGTGAAACTAGTTTAACCCACAGGCAAGTCACAAGTCTTGCCGCCTGCCTCCTTCCTTCCTATCTTAAGTTTCTTAACTCATTTTTTCTTAAATTTTGATAATATTTATGGATTTAAGTTAAGATTTGTTGTGTTACTTTAATGATTCATTTGTTTTGCAGGCTGTTAATTAATAAATCTGGTTTCTTTAAATTTGTGTATTTCATCCCCTGATAATTTTTTTTTTCTTTTTCATTTTTCTTAACTTCTCAAAGAATTTTTAATCTTATTGGTCATTTGTTTTCAGTGATCTTGTATTTGTTGCTTGGCTTCTACTATTCTTAATAGATCATCATTATAATATATATATGTATCAGGGTTCCCACAGGTCAGGGAGAACAGAGAAAACCTGGAAAAGTCAGGGAATTTGAAATTACTGAAAAAGTCAGGGAAATATCAGGGAAAATTGTAAATATTGTTCAAAACCTGGAAAAACGATGATATAAACCTGGAAAATGCTTTTGAGCATTCAATTTATATAGCAAGTCATATTACTATGTTGTCTTTTATGTCGCGAGCTATGTTCTGTTTTATACCATGAACTATTTTTTATGTCGCGAACCTAATTTTGTGACTGGAATTTTCTAAAAATAGACCTGGAAAAGTCAGGAAATTTTATTTTTGAAATTGAGTGGGAACCCTGATATATATATATATAAATTTATATTTTTTTTTATAACCGTATATATATATATATATATATATGGTTAAAATTCCTCTGTGCATTAAAATTTAATGAAAATGTTTTGAATTATAATATTTAAAATTTTGTTTTTCCAATGTTTAATTTATGTTTTCTTTCATATCTTTTAAAATTATAATCTATGATACTGATATAAAAATTGCACTTAGAAGTTTAAGAATAATTAACTCAATTTTAAATAATTATCTCAATTTTAACTCATTAAATGTTATAATAAGAATTTTAAAATCAATATTTAAATAATAATATTAATTTTAACATATTAAATATTTTAGCTTTCTTTTTCAAATCATTTATTTAGTTACGTTAAAGAAATCACAACACCAGCTTAAAGTGGCAGACACACTTGCAATTTATTTTTTAATCACTCTTTCTCTTTGTATTCTCCCCCTCCTCAGTTAACTTTTCGAGATGACTATTCTTCACAGGTAATATACATTTGAATGAATAGTAAACGTGTAATTTTAACATAAAGCAGAAAGCGACGTCCTGTTGCCAACTTTCAAAGAATAGGTGATTTTTCAATGTAGTTAGCGAGAGAGTTCTTATTGAATTGACTTTTTCTAGTTGGCTAGGGATGTTGGAAATGTGAGACTAAACGAATTAATTTAGAAAACACCAATTTTTGGTTTTTCTTTCATAGCCCAGAATCAGTCACACAATCAGTAGATTATTTAACTGTGTTTAACATCCTAAATATCATGCTAATTTACTCTCATATGCTTTAAAGAGGTGGATAAGTTTTTTTTTAAATAAGATTATTATAAATCACAGATTAAAAAATTCTGTTTCAAAGCCAAATAAATCGAACATTCAACCTGAAACAATTCTTAAAAAAAAAAAATTGATTCTTTGGAAAGAAATTTCAAATGGAAAAATACATTTCCTTGTACTTCTTACAATGAAATTAAGATAAAGTGTTTTGTCAAGTATGCAAAGAATCAACATTCACAATGGCACAAAGCAATTCGGCTTTTTAAAATTCACGGAAAAGTGCAGTTTCCATCCCTCGCACTAATTTGGAGTTTTCCATGGTTATCTCTGAAACTTGTGTAAATACAGGATAGGATTACTTATAAAGACCTCCTTTATACTTTCGAGACAGTTCTATGTGTCTGAAAAGGGTAAAGGGCACTGCAGTCGCCACAGAGCGGGAACACGATAAGATCAGAATTTTCAAGGGGTGTTTGCAGAATAAGCGTACGTGCTATTTATTGTAAGTGTCTGAAACGGGGAAAATTTCTATAGGTGCCACTGATTGAGAGATTATGCTATGGTCATTTTTTAAGGGTCGTAAATACGGTCAGAATTTTCAAGGGTAGTTTGTGTGGTACACAAACAGACTGTTATAATTGTATGAAAAGGAAAGAGGACGTTGAAGGTCCCACCGAGTGGGAATTTGCAAAATCAGACTTTTTAATGCTACATTTTTTGGGGATCGGCACCCCTGCTCTGATTTCCATAATTATTTTTAAGTGTGTGTCTCTACGTATTATTGAAGATCACAATAGCAAGTTTCCTATTCAAAATGGGATGCATGAAACTACTAGTTTGTGTACATGTCCAGTCAAAAAAATTTAGATACATTATGATCTATGAGGTTTAATTGTCCTGTGGTCTATGAAGTGTATTTTTTAAGCTTATTTTTACTACTTTTTAGGGCATTAGTTGTAATGAAATTAGTGTACATTTGTCAGATGCACTAATGATCTTTTCTACTCAAAATGGTTAGATTAACATTAATGATTCGTTTACAGGGACACACAGAAGGGTTCGGATACATTACAAAATGTAAGTGGAAATGAATGAAAGTAGATTTTCAGTAGTGTTAATCATTTTTAATAATTGCCAATATTATTTGACAAATACTTATGTTTACAATTTGATTTTTTGTTTGTTTGTCCACGATGTCGTGTTTATGCTATAGTGCGTAAATTACGCAAAAAATCGAAGGCAGGACGCGAAAAATTCATTGTGGCGGGTTCCAGGGGAAGCGTAATTTTCATTCTTGGGGGAAAAAAAAATAAAATAAAAATTGAAGTGGAAGAAAGAAAAAAAGTAAATTAAAAAATATATTTCTTGTTTAATACTAATATTTTTTTTATATTTTTAAAGCATTCTGCTCTGAAGAAGAGATAAAATCTGTTTAAACTTCATTTTACCATAAAGGAAAAAGAACATATATCCTATACGATAAACAAAAACAAGTGGCTGGCGCAAAATCAAAAACAAAGTTCTGACTACGAAACTAGAAAACAAAGTTTCGATGCAAAAAGATTAATAGTAGAAAGTGTACAATACACCGAATCGCGTTACTACGTAACGAATCACCAATGGGTGCCCTCAGTTAAAGCTTAGCCGAAATATGAAATTTGAAAAATGGTCGCAAAACCATGCTTTCAAAGAATCCAAAAACATTTCTATCCAATCTCAATATGATAAACACACACACAAGTGGCCTGCGTGAAAACAAAGTTCTGAAACGCAAAAGTGAAGGCCCTATACGAAAAAGTTATCTGTTAAAAGTGCCAATACATTGAATCGCATCACCCTGCTACATTCTGAGCTCGTTCAAACAAAACAAAAACAGATGAACAAACATAATTACAGGAACATAACATTATGTCTGTATTAAGATTCAAGAAACTTTATTATTAAGAAAACCTAAGTATTAAACAAAAATAGTAATACGTTTGCTTTGTTAAGCAAAAAATAAAATATTTTTCTAATGTAAGAATGTTATTATTATATTGTTATAGTAATTTCGTTTATAGATAAGTAAGTACACTTCTTTTATTTTTTTCTCTAATACATTATTTAAGTTATCAGTATAGTTTATTGGTAAGCTATTTTGTGGTTAAAAGAGGGTGGGGTACTTGGGGTAGCTTTTGCAGACATGATAGTTCCGTTTTCGGCAGGGGCTGATAGCCAAAAAATTCCAATAATCAGCATCAGGTCAATACCGCGATTGCCAGATAATGGATCCTGTACTGTATTTGAAATGGAGTGTGTAACTAAATTTTGTAATCAATCTGCTTTTCTAAAAACTCCTCATTTCTAAAAAAAAAACTTTTTCCTCATTTTGTGCTCTTAATGCTAATAATTTCGAGGTAATTTAAAAAATGTTTCTAGTTTAAAATAATAATAATAATTAGATATTATACTATATTTTCTCTCTCTTTTTTTTTTTTTTTTTTTTTTTTTTTCTGGTTCCAGAGCATTAAGCTAAATGTTTTCAGTTGTTTTTTAACTGCAACCACCTCCTACATATTAGTTTAAGATAATCTCAGGAGCTAGTTAAAAATTCCTAAAAAACTGTTTTTCATCTACAATAAGATGAAGTTTTAATTTATATCTGTAATATATAGATTCATTTATGTGGGGACCCATTTTTTAAAAAAAGGACCCAGATTTTTTAAACTCATGGGTCCCAGGATTTTGAAAGACTAGTGGCATCACTGTATACCCATTTGTCCATCCATCATAATGAATTTCTGTTTGCATATAATTGTCTTCTAAGTAGTTTTGTTAATCAATGTTCTATTGTTTGGTTTTATAAAACTTTCAAAAAGTACTATAAAATGCTTACATAGAAATGCAATTGTAAATTTTTCATTTTTTAGATCAAACCAAAAGGGGTCGGATCTGATTTTATTAGATTTTGTCTGGGGCAGACCGGGTAAGCAAAGCTTTCGCATGGGTCATGTTGGCTGCCAGGGCTGATTATTGCAGGGGCATGCGGGGCCTGGGCCCTGTGTAGCTGGGTGCCCTAAAACCTATTTCTTTGGTGACTTTTTAATCACTATTTGTTGTTTGTTCAAAAATTTTGATCTCTTTTTCAACAATTTTGATATCGTCAAGGGATGGTGGGTACTCAAGAAAGCATGTGTGCCCCAAGCTTCATATGAAGTTAATTGGGCCCTGGGTTGAGCTCAGGGTCCGACTTAGCCTATTTGGGGCAAAAAGTCTTTGGGGGGGCCCCCCCTCTGCTTCATTACTTGGGAAAAAAAAAAAAAAAATCTTTGCCAATTTATTAAAGTATTATGTATACTGTGTGTATTGTTTTGTGGTTTTGATTAAAAAAAACTATGTAGTTTTTCACATTTTGTAGGTCGAATAATGGACACACACTAAAGTAGAAAATTAATCATTGAATTAAATAATTGCAGATTTATTTTATTTTATTAAAATATGCTTTATAATATACAAAATACTTTAATGGAATTGTGGTAAATTATTAAAAATTCTTGCTCATTTTTTTTGTAATTATTTGAGCATTATTTTATAAGTTTTTTTTTTTTTTTTATCTTATTGGTCATTGGTGTTTCAGTGATCTTCTATCTGTTGCTTGGCTTCTACTATGCTTAATAGATCATCTTTATTATATATATATATATATATATATATATATATATTCTAACTCAAAACTACAAAACAATACACACAGTAAACATCATACTTTAATAAATTAATAAAATTGGGAAATGTTATTATTTTTTAATTTCATCCTTTTTTGGTTTATGGGGGAATGAAAAAAAAAAAAAATAATAATAATAATAAAAGCGTCATTTTTGTAATTTTTCTGATATTCTGGGGACTTGTAAACTGTAAAGGGTTAAAAACTACACAATCACAATCAAATTTTCACATTAGTGTGATTCCAGAGATTAATTTATGTAATATTTTGTTTTGTGGTTCAGGGTGGCCCTTAGTCATGGAAAGTCAGGGAATTTAAGTGAGCCTTGAAAAGTCATATTGCAAAATTGTTCGCTAATTTTGTGAAATTTTTCGGGAAGTACAGAGTGTAAGTTGGTGAAAAATAGTCATGGAAAAGTCAAGGAATTTGGAAAAGTTCCAATGTTAGCCACCCTGGATTTTATTATCTAGAAGAGTTATTCACTATCGAAGTTAACGTAATTATTTTAGTTATTAAGTTATAGTGGTATAACTAAGCATGTGATGCCTTTATCTTATGTTATTACTAATATTTAAATTAATGCTTATAAATTGAATTCAAAGAGATTTGTATCAAAATGTAAAGATCTTAATAATACTATTTTTAACCATGAAAACAACATTTGATGACCTGTATAAAATACAAGGTTGGTAGTAGAGAAAAAAAATAAAGTTGTTTTAAACATCGCTTGCGTGTGCTTAATAACGAACATAAGTATCAAAAGAAACAAAAATAGTTTAACAACACACTTCCATGAAATTATATAGACTGACCTGAAAATCACAGTTGCAAATTATCTGGTTGCTATTGGCAAAAATATTTCAGAAAATGCAAAATTTGCCCTTTTCTTTCTTTTTATGCAAGAAAACTTCGTCAAAGGTAAAAACTGTAAAATAATTCTTTTTCTAATAGCAGTTTAGAAAAAGGTTATATATTTTAACTTTACTTATTTATGTACATTTTTTTTTTTTTTTTTATGTTCTCCATAAGTTAATCTTTTATCAAAGTTTTTGTTGTCATAGTAATTATTTTGATATTGTATTCATTCTTTATTTAGGTCTTAATTTTATTAGAGAATTTCAGCATGACGAAGCTAAAAAGGAAACATATCACTGTTTTCTTTGTGGAGACTGTTTATCCTGTGTAGATATAATTGAACATGTAGCAACTTTCAGCCACAGGAAGAGATATCTTGTAAGTGTAATTAATGTTAAATGTAATCGTTTTTGGGGTTCATTCCACTCCTGTCCCCCGAAATTTTTTAGATTTGTCAGACATTCTCAGTTATACTTAATTTTCAACACTCTGCATTATGAACTAAGTTTGAACCCCCTTTGAAATTCTTTTCTGGCTACAGCCTTGATTCTTTTTCACTATCGAAGAGGGCCACTTTTCCTGTTTAAAGTAAAATAAGGTTTTTTATCTTTTAAATGAAGATGCCATAGTTTAATGACAAAAAACTTTCTGCTGTTATTTTTATGTTCTTTTATCTTTAAAATGTAACTTTTTAGTTTTGAAATTTATGTAAAGACAAAATTTTTAACTATACATGTTTTAAAGTGTCTTTTTCAAAGTATTAAGCCTTTTATTTTCATATTTTGTTGTGGCAGCAGTGGAGATTTCAAAATAAGCCTTCATATTCTTGATCTACTTTTGTCATATTATCTTTGAATTTAAAGTATAATGATTTTTCTAATATAAATGTATTATTATTTTTTCCTCCTTAAATTATAAATATCTAGAAGTGAAATATTAAAGTAAAGCATTATTATTATCATCATTTTTAATGATTCTCTCCCCCACCTAAAAAAATAAATAAATAATAATAATAATTGTGGGAGGGCTCCCAAGTTGTCCCAGTGCTAAAATTACTTATAATAATAATAATAATATCTAAAAAGAAAAAAAAAAATTGTGCTGGGAAGAAAAATTATGTTGCTTGATAAACACTGCGTAAACCATAATTATTAAAGTAAAGACCTTACTTATTTGCTTCATTACTTTCCACTCAAGCAATGACTGATGAAGCGGAGGGCCCTCCAGCGAAAAGCAGCTTATGCCAGTAATGAAGCAAATAAGTAAGGTCTTTAACTTTAATAATTATAGTTAAAACTGCAAAAAAGTTTTAACATGGCTTACTTTATAATTCTGAATAAAAATACTCAAAAACATTTTCAAAAGTAACCATTAAATATTCTAAAAGAAGGCTTTAAGAAAAATAATTTGAATTAAAATGCTAAAAAAATTTAAAATCAAAATTGATAATATTCAGATAGATTAAAATATTTTAAATCCTTGGTACAATAACACCCAATATTTTATTAAGAAAATTCGGTCAATTTATGTTTCTAAAAATGTGTGTAAAAAATATATATATATATTCCAAGAGAATATTTTCATCTTAAAAATATAGCTATTTTCTTTTCTTCTACCTTCCACAGAAAATAAAGAGTTCAACTTAGTGCATTTACCCCAGTTCCAAGGGACGCTCAAGAATTTTACCACCCCCGCATTCCAAATTTTCAAAATTCCCAGACTAACAAAATTCTGGAGGTAATCTTCCGTGGTATTTGACATAGACTAAAGGTCTATCTTTTTAATTAATTTTTATTATGCAGATTGCATACAGTGAAAACAAATTAATTTTAAGTTTTAAGGGTTTCAATAAAAGGTAACCTGACCAGTGTTCAACTGTTATGACACATCAAATACAACAGTTTTAACAAAAAACAGTTTTATTCAACAAAGCATAAATATATATTAAACTTTCGAAAATATGACAAAAACAAGTTTACCTTTTCAGGTGATGAACAAGACAGAGCAATAGCCATAATCAGACATCAATAACAATGCACTTGAAAAAAAAAACACATTTCATTTTAGCAACAGAACATCCGCGATCGCCAGGTTGATCAGCGGGAAATAGGATGATAACTATACTTCCGCGATCGCCAGGTTGATCAGCGAAAGCACAATGAGATGTATTAGCACAGAGTAACAATGATGAAGACTACGTTTGCACACTATTAATTCTATATTTTAATTCAGAAGACTTTTAAATTAGATTTCAAACTTAACAATTGCGGTTTAAAAAACTGCTAAACAAGAGTCAACATCAGCGAAAAAACAAATTTAACGACCTCATTTCAAAACTTCGATTATCATTTTTAATTTCTAGAATTTCTATTGAAATACTATAAACTTATCCTTTTAACAAGGTACAAACTTAACAAAAATTTAAACAATTAACATTTGTAAAATATTCAACAACGGCAGCCATCAAAAAATATAAAAGTGCAACAGCCAGATAGAACATAGCAAGCTTTACTGTAACATGCCAAAAGCACACCTGCCAGTGCTCAGCTTACCAACAGCCAAAGCTGCTTAATTATTCCAAAATGCTACGACTTCATTTCTAATTGAAGACTGGCTAACCATTGCTGACGACTGCAAACTAACGCACACTCCGCGATCTTTTTATACTGACTGAAAAGTCAAAATCTGCATATAAACAATACATCGCTGTTGCCACTCAACGGTCATAACCGAAAATATAATTTACTATAACTATTTCAATAGAAGTGGCAACAGTAAAAATAAGAAAAATTATGCAGAGCAAGATTGGCAACGGCAACGATGTAAACAAACATCGATCGTTAAGGCGTGATGCAGGCAAAGATGGCTGACCAAATTTTAAGTAAATAAAACAAGTAAACTTTTAATAAACTTAAAGGAAAAGGTAAGCTAAAAGTTATATAATGAAAAATAAGCATTTATATTTAAAAATTAACAATTTTTTTATGTGTGAGGACAATTGATAGATATCAATGCCCCCCACCGCAGCATATAAAAAAATATAAATTTAGTTAACAAAATACCATCATGAGATTCCCATAGTCCATGAAAAAAGTATCACTAAATGATACAATAAACTAGTCAATACGAAGAGTACCATTGACAAAACATTCAGATTTTCAAGTGATGAAGTACAACTCTCCACCCCGCAGACATACTAAAGGAAAAGGTGATATGAAATATACATTATATACAATATTAATTATCTGATAACAATTATATACAATAACAATTATATTACGCAATTCAATTTATGTACAAGAATAAATATAATGGATATATATACAGCATATGAAAAATTATGAAAAATGAATATATATACAAATGTACAAATACGCAAGACGCCTCACGATTTCACACACACATTCACACCATGATAACATAAAAATTATGAAAAACATCTGCAAAGCGAAGAAATCAATTCAAACACAAAAATTTTATATAAAGATTACTTTTATAAATTTTAATAAATCATTTTTTGTCAACGGCTTCGTAAACGGGTCGGCAAGATTTAATTTAGAGGAAATATACTCAATATGAAATTTGCCCTCATCAAACCAATCCCTTATAAAAAATAGTTTAATATTAACATGACGTGTATGGAAATTCTCAATCCTGGACTTTGTGAAACGTATGGCAGCCTAATTATCAGCATATAAAGTAGGTATATCAAAATTATTTTCTATAAGATTTAAACCAGAACACTCACATAGAATATTGTAAAACCAGTCCTGCTCACGAACACAATCACACATGGAAACAAATTCTGACTCCATTGTAGAAATGGTAATCCCCTTTTGCTTATTAGTACGCCAAGAAACAGCAGCACTATCCAAAAGAATTAACTGGCCACCCATAGAAACATAATCGTCCCTATTAGCAGCAAAATCAGCATCAGAATAAGAACTTGTGTGCATTTAAGATGGAGCTTATATTGACTGGTGTATTTTATATATCCTTGGAGTTTAAGTAAGCCCTGCCAATGTTTAATACCTGGATTTTGTTGGAACTGTGAGAAAATGTTAGTAGCATATGCGATATCAGGTCTTGTGCGATTTGAAATAAAAGAAATACAACCTAAAAGATTTCTATAAGGTAAATGAGAAGCTTCATCGATGTCTGCTTGAATAACAGGACAATCACTCTTTGAAAATTGAATACCTTTAACAATACTCAAGGAGGAGATAGGTACACGATGATTTTGAAACCTTTTACTAACTTCATCAATGTATTGATTTTGATGAATCAAAACCCCTGTATCTGTATACTCAAACTCCACACCTAACAACTTGCAAGTGATACCCAAGATTTTCAAATCAAACTTTGATTTCAATAAACCCAAAATATCATTAGCTTGGGATTCAGTCCTAGCAAAAACAACGATGTCATCAACATAAACCAATAAAACAGAGAAATCATAATACGAATATGCACAGTTGCAATTTTCAAATTTATTAAAACCAAGTTCCAACAATACTTTATTTAACTAATAAAACCATAATCTGCCTGACTGATGTAATCCGTACAGTGCTCTATCCAGTTTACAAACCCAGTCCTCTCTACCTTTTTCAGCAAAGCCAACTGGTTGCCTCATGTAAATCTCATCCTTTAAGGGAGCATACAGATAGGCACACTTAACATCACATTGTACATTAAACCAACCGTAACATGAGACTAAAAGGGAGAAAAAGAATCTAACAACAGAAAAATTTATCACAGGCGAGAAGGTCTCATCATAGGATTCAACCTGGACCTGGTTGAAACCTTGCGCAACTAATCTAGCCTTGTATCTGACAATGTTGCCCGACTCGTCACTCTTTACTGTGTAAACCCAGCGGTTTCCCAACGCAGTTTTGTTCTCAGGGAGTTTCACAAGATGCCAGACACCTCTCGTGGCCATACATTCCAATTCCTCCAACATAGCCCCATGCCATTCTATTGCAGCCATCTTGATACAGCTGAGTTCGGAGAATTTAAGATTTTAATATAAAACTATCATTAAAAAAAATAAAATAATAATAATCATAATAACAATAATAAATAAGTAAATAAGATTTTAACATATCATATTAATTAATCTCACCAGATAAATCTATCTGACCTCATCTGTATTGAAATAAAACATAAATAAAATGAATGAATCAGTTCAAATGAGTCTTACAAGATATATTCAGTTTATTATTTAATCACTTATTTAATCATGCTTTTATACTTGCCGCCAGACCTAATTTATTAAACCTTCAACAGACTCATTCAAATTGCAACATATGAATATTTGTAGCTAAACATTTAAATCCAGATAATATAATATATAGGTATATATATTTTAATTTTTATTAATTATGATTGATGCTTCGTTTTTAACTAGTTTAAACCTTTTTAAAAAACAAAAGTACAAATGCTTGTTAATTTGAAATTTATGAAATACTTTCGTTCTATTTTTCATGATTTATTACAACAAGGATTGCTGTGATGACACCTGAAATTACATTGCATTTCTGTACCCTGAAAGTAAAGGATGCCATGCCCATTTTTTTTTTTTTTTTTTTTTTTTTTTTTTTGGGGGGGGGGGGGGAAGATAGCAACAAAAAATGTATTATTAAAAACAATATTTCCATTTAGTACATTATGTTATTAATGCTGTGTTAAAGTATCACAAATCAGTTACTGCTCGCTACAAAGAAACACACAAAAGAGTTGTAAAAATAAAGTTAAAAAAAATAAATTTGATGTCCTGAAAAATTACATTTTTGGACACGATGTCCTTTACCTCTGGGGTACAGATTTTAATTTTGAAACAGGTGCACCTTTTAGTGTTATCACACAATGTTTTACATGAACACATTTTGAATTCCGGTCTAGTTGAGCAACTTTGAGCTGTTTTAACAAATGGAAGTGTTATCTTCAATATTTCAAACTTTTGCAATTGCAATTAATTCTTGCTCACATACACTGCTGGCCATTAAAATTACTGCACCAAGAAGGAATGATATTAACGGAATGAAATTTGTTAGACACATACATTATAGTAGGAAACATAATTGATTAAAATTTCAGGAAATTTGGAGTAATATGTACTGAGAAAACAGTACATAAAGCAGCGACCTCTGTGAGCAATAACAGCACTTATCTGCCTAGGCATTGAATCGAACAGCGATTGGATGACATGTACGGGTAGAGCACTTTATGAAGTTTTAACACAATGCCACAATTCATCGATCGAAGTTACTGGTGAGTGATGGGGGGGGCAGTCGCTTTTCAACGAATAAACAGTCATTTTCATTGGTGCAAGATCAGGAGAACGTGCTGGCCAGAGCAACAGTCGAACACACTCGGCATCAATGAAGGTCCAGGCAATATGGACAACTTGCGGTTGTGCATTGTCCTGCTTAAATGTTTCGCTTCGGAGGCCTTGAATATAGGGCAAAGCGATGGGCCTTAACTCGTCAGAAATGTAATGGCTGGTATTCAGAGTGGCGGGGATGAAAACAAGAGGTGATCGGGACATGTATCCAATGGTACCACATATCATCAATCCAGGTGGTGACTCAGTATGCGGCTTCCAAAATTCTGATTACCCTCAAAATTGCATCACTGATATGGGTGTCATTAATGTGTGATCAATGATGAACCTGGACGCAGGAATGGTGTGAAGTCACTTTTCAGACAAATCAGAATTCTGTTTACAGCATCAATATTGCCTTATCCATATTTAACAGCATTATGAATAATGCACATTACCAGCTGGGATTCAACATCATCATACTGTCCACCATTTGCAATGATGTTATGGGTTCCCATTGGATAAACGTCTCGATCACCTCTTGTTTTCAACCCCGCCACTCTGAATACCAGCCATTACATTTCTGACGAGTTAAGGCCCATCGCTTTGCCCTATATTCAAGGCCTCCGAAGAGAAACATTTAAGCAGGACAATGCACAACCGCAAGTTGTCCATATTGCCTGGACCTTCATTGATGCCGAGTGTGTTCGACTGTTGCTCTGGCCAGCACGTTCTCCTGATCTTGCACCAATGAAAATGACTGTTTATTTGTTGAAAAGCGACTGCTCCCCCATCACTCACCAGTAACTTCGATCGATGAATTGTGGCATTGTGTTAAAACTTCATAAAGTGCTCTACCCGTACATGTCATCCAATCGCTGTTCGATTCAATGCCTAGGCAGATAAGTGCTGTTATTGCTCACAGAGGTCGCTGCTTTATGTACTGTTTTCTCAGTACATATTACTCCAAATTTCCTGAAATTTTAATCAATTATGTTTCCTACTATAATGTATGTGTCCAACAAATGTCATTCCATAATTATCTTTCCTTCTTGGTGTAGCAATTTTAATGGTCAGTAGTGTATAATAAACTGAGAGCAAGAGTACGGGTGTTTGCATTGGTCATTCTTTGTTTGTAATCCATTGCTAGTTTTTTCCATGATTTCATATAAAACAGATCTACCATCGCTTCTTCTCCTGTGAACTTTGTGGCTCAATGAAGCTTAATAAGTTTTAAAATTCCATGTGATAAAATACATCTGAAAACGTAAAACATTAATTTGGAAATATTTATAAATTTAAAGTTTTTTTAAATTAATCTTTTAATGAATCAAAATTTAAAAAATGTTCTAAAGCTTCTACAGAAATAATATTGAGACTCTTTTTTACAAAAAAATTGTAAATTCAAGAATCAAATAAGTCTTACCATAAACAATAATAATAATTTTTACAAATATATACACATTATAAATTTATACAAACATATGCAAAGATAGAGATAGAAATAATAATAATAAAAGCATTTTTGAGAAGGGGGAGGAAAAATTTGGATTGACTCTAACAAATGAATTCATCAAAAACATTTCGGTAAAAAGATATATTTATTTTTCAAAATTATTTGCTAAGAAAAGGCTTTTTGCTTATCAGTTGTATCAGTTTTTATTTATGAATAAATATTTAAGATTTGTTTTATGAAATATTTCTTTAGGAACATATTAATTACTTTGGTATCGATAAAATACACACTCTGAATCACACAGAAACTAAAGATTTCTATGTTCTGGAAGAAATTTGTAGAAAAATCCAGAAGGACTTAGGATGTGGTTATCCAGAAGTATATCTTATTAAAAGTAAGTTTTTATTATTTTTATTATGTAATTAAATTGTTTTTTAATCTGTGTCAAATTCAGTTGAATGTATTTTGACTTTAATAAAACTTATTGCTTAATGTCATTTAAATTAAATAATATAGGAATTTCATGTATTTAGATTTGTCTTAAATTGGCATTAACACTATTTTTTCTGTTATACACTTTGTTGAAAGCTGCATTTGCGCTCTTACAATTTGTATTATTTCTGTAATTTCTCTAATTCTAATAAAAAATTTAAATTATGATTCTTGTAGTGTTGTCAAACTTTGCGACAGTGTATTTTGTCACTGGTCCTGGATCATTTAAAATTATTGGTCATTGGTGTTTCAGTCATAGATATAGTAATAAGACATAGATTGATCAGCGGGGGCAAAAAAGTGATGCCTTTTTTTCTCGGGGAAAGACGGCCATTTTACTCTCTTTTGGATATCTTTCCCTGCATGAATATACACTGGAATACACACAGATAATTTAGCAAATAAAATTTATGAATAATTTATGTGCTAAAGATGAATGAAAAAACTCCAGATACTCATTTTTCTCTTTCTCTTTTCTTCTTATTTTCCTCTTTTCCTCTTTTCTTTTTTTTTTTTTTTTTTTTTTGTATGGAATAACGACATTTAAAGAAATTTATCGTTTCCGTTTTACTATTTCTGTCTGGTTAGTAGTTTTTTTTGGTCGAAAAAAACTATTGGACGTATCCTCATCTTTTGAGATATTCGAGTTAACCCATTAACTGCCAATCGCCATACAGTCAATAACAAAAGTGTCCGAACACTAGCAAAAATTCCTATGTAAAAAAAGTACACTTTATACGGTTTTGGTTAATAAATACTTATTGAATCATGTTCTCAGACTGACTGATCTTCAGGAAAATTTGCGTTAACCTTTTAACGGCCAGTCACAACATATAGCAGAAATTGGGTTTACTCGGAAATGGAGAGCGGACAGGTGGGCAAGCAGACAGGCAGAAAAACTAATTAATGTCATAATATTTTCTTAAACCTTGTTCGAAACTGTAAGAAACGCTTAACACAACTACTAATGCAATTCTAGCAATTTCGAATTATAGCCCCTGATATGAACGAGATTCGACTAAACTTGCATTCAGTTGGACCTTGACCTAAACTGGTGCTGATTAGATTTGGGAACCAATCGCTCAACAGGTGGTGCTGGCCATCCTATTTTGTTTTTTTCTAAGTACTTAACATGACAGTATAGAACAAAATTTCATATAAATGTACATAATGCGAGTTATTTTTAACGCATGAATGTAAAATTTATATGAATTATTGATAATAGTAGTAATAAACTTGAAAAAAAAAAAGTGTGCATGTAGGAGCATTGCTTTCCTCCTGGGAGGGAAGTGCCCTTCCCTCGGGACCTGTGTAAATTTTTAATGTGGATATTTTAGAAAGAACTCGTCAATATTTCTAAAACGAATGGTTGAACCATAGATCTGTATTAATTTAAAACAAGGCCACCGATTTCTTTTATTTTTAAAGTTAAATACATGTATATATAGACATGTATATATACAGTCAAACCTCGTTAACGTGAATTACTTTTAGCACGAACTGTTACCACAATCCCCGTCAAAATGAAGATAACTTTAGTTATATGACGGTCAGCTACTGATAGCATGAACTACTTATAACATTAACAGATTTTTGATCCTCCTTGAAATTCACGTTAACGAGGTTCGACTGTATATCTTTTCATTTCTGCACAAAAATTATTTTTTTCAGCATTTATTATTATACTACTTTAAGAAAAAAAATCGTCTGCATTCATCATGGAAAATATCTTTAATAAATTATAACTTAATAAATAATTTGTATTGCATAAATTTGTATAGGATTATATATAGAAGAAAGTCTTGTGGTAATACTAGTTATATGAAACAAGCAGACTTTACCTCTGCCGCTGCTAACTACATTTAAAAGAATTTTGAAAATTCAATATTACTTACTAAAATAAGAACTTAAAAAATATTAAAATTAAAAAAAAGTATTCCATTAAAAACCAAAACAGTATTTAAAGCGTAATAATAACAAAGCAACTGATTATAAAAAATCATATTTTTCATAAATTAGTTAAATTTAACTTACTTATGAAAACTTATTCCACTTCCTTTCATAAATGTATTTGTACAATTAAAAGCTGCACAGTATTTCTACATTTTCAATATATATCAAAATTTTATTCCATTATTGTTTCCGAGTTTTATACTCTCTCATGGCTGATGCAAAAAAACTTTTTCGACATCAAAAATCTTTGCACGTTAACCCCTTCAGACCCGAATTTTTTGTCGTTTAGGAAAAAATTATTTTTATACTAAAATTAACTTAATTCATGTGAATGAAAGCAACAATATACTTTTTACAAAAATATTTACTCATTTATATATAATTTTTAAATGTACATTTTAATGGACACATGGTCCTTATTCAAAATTTGTAGCATAGGAGATCTTGAGTGATATTTGTATGAAAAAAAAATTATCTTACTATATTATAAATAATTTATTATTATATTATAAATAATTGCTTTTGAATAAGCAGTTATGTATATATATAATTATTATTTTCTGTGAAATCTTTCAAAACAATTCCTCTCTTTTACTAAACACAAATGGACATGACATTTGTCACAATAAAAATGTGCCCTTCCTTTGCATAATGGCATCTTGCATCGTGTTGCTTCATTTTCATCATCGATTTGGGGCATATGGTTCACATTATCGTGTTGAATTTCTCTTATTGGTCTTTTCTCACAGCAACAAAATTTTCTTTTTCTGTCCGGTGTAATTTCTCCTTCACTTTTTGAAGGACGACCACGTTTCTTTACATTTACAAGCTTGTTCTTATAAATTAAACTTTTGGAAATGTGCATACGAAATTCCAACAAATCCATAATATCTTTTTTATGAATTTTAGCTTTGATGCAATCTTGTTTATACTCTATCCAACTATTAGATAGAGCAAAATCCACAAAATGCATAATTACTCGAAGGGTCCATTTTCGAGATCTAATATATATGCGATATAAACTTATATACATATCGAGCAGATCAACTCCTCCCATGTTGTTGTTATATTGCCTAACAACTTCAGGTCTATCAATTTCGATATATGCTGATTTTTGCTTATCCCACCGTTTTGCTTTATCAATTCTTCCAGTGCCAACAAAGTTGGAAGCCATATGAACTGGTTTGTTGTCCAGCCACTTTACCATGATAATGCCATCCTGACTAACTAGATCTTCGGAATAGCCTCTTTTCTTCTTTTTTATATCTTTATCAGATATAAAATGTGGTTTATAAAACCTATTCATACGAACTGTACCAGCAGCAGACATTTTCAATTCCAATAATCGCAGAAGAAGAGCATAAGAGTTGAAATAATTGTCAAAATACACTGTATGACCTTCTTTCTTTGCGATTTCTAGTAATTCTAAAGCAATTGCACTACTTTGGCCATATTTTTTCACATTGTCTCTGTTTATTTCAGTGGTACTACCTTGATATGGTATAAAATTGTGGGCAAGTCGATTTGGACTGCATAATACAAAAATTTTATTCCCCACTTACATGGTTTATTTTGAACATATTGCAACATGTTTATTTTTCCTGTAAATGGGATCATTTGTTCGTCTATGGAAATATTTTGTCCAATTTCTAATTCCTTACAGCGCTTTAGCACTGCATCCATAATAGGCCTGACCTTGTAAAATTTATCTGTGCAAGCGTTAGGCCTTTCTAAATTATTCACCAAATGTAGCATCGTCCGTAGCTGAAAGAACCTATTTTTTGACATGTTTTCCAAGAAAACATTTATGCCAAGGACGGAACTCCAGTACATTCGTATGCGTGGGAACTTATTTAGACATCCAATCATAATATGTAATCCAAATAAAGTTTCAATTTCAATAACATTTGTTGGTTTGAATCGAGTTTGTCCTTGTTGAAGTGCGTATATATTTGTACATTCGGCCATCTGTTCAAAAATTTCATCTGTTATATATTTAGAAAAATATTGCATAGGATCCAATACAATAGAATCGCCAATTTTGTCATTCTCTATCCATTCGAATTTTGGTACATCGGGTGTTTGTTTCCTCCATCGTACTCTTTTCTTATTTCGAAAACCTTCTGTAGTGGGCTCTGGATTTAAAATTTTTTCTTCTCTACTGTCTCCGATTTCCTCAACTTCCCGTTCCCTTCTTACTCTTTCATCTTCACCAACTTCATCTTCACTTTCTTCTATGTCATCAATATCCAAATCATCCCCATTTTCCAACAATTCTAATAGTTTATCTACATATTTTTCATTTTCTAAATTAGATTTATTTAGTTTCTTATTCATCTTGAAGGATAAAATAATCTGCAAAAATATTTTCAAGAATTGTATGTCTAACTATTACTTGCAAAAAATTCAAATCGAAAACTTTGTACAGTGTTTCCACTGATTGGGACAGGATGTACATTAGGATGTGCATATTTTTTATAGAGGTTATAATACGAAGCCAAAGTAATCTTTTGTACAATTTCATTATTACGTAGACCCATACATACTTTAGTGATGTGTATATGTTTTGATACTCATTTGAAAAAATAAGAACGAAAAACTAACTATATTTGCTACTTACTGCTATCACGGCCATTCGAATTTCAAACTACTCACAAAAATCAGATGGCGTTATAGATGTTATTCTTTCATGTTAGATGATCACTTGTAGGTACATTAGGTGTTGAAACGAAGTTTAAACCTATACAGCATAAAATGCAGCACGAAAAGTGTTATGTACATTACAATGTGCATAGGGACCGAAGGGGTTAACATAGGGATGATAGATGTATATATATTACTATATCTATGGTTTCAGTGATCTTGTATCTGTTGCTTGGCTTCTACTATGCTTAAATAGATCATCATTATTATATTTACATTTAAAATTAAACCTGCTGCAATTGTGCATAAATTTTGAATGTATTTTCACTTTAATAAAACTTATTGCTTTATGTCATTTAAAGTAAATAATACATGAATTTCATATATTTAGATTTATCTTGAATTGGCATTTACACTATTTTTTGTATTATACACTTTGTTGAAAGCTGCATTTGCGCTCTTACAATTTGTGTTATTTCTGTAATTTCTCTAATTCTTTCAATATGTTATTTACTAATAAAAAATTTAAATTATGATTCTTGAAGTGTTGTGAAGTTTTGCGACAGTGTATTTTGTCACTGGCCCTGGATCATTTAAAATTATTGGTCATTGGTGTTTCAGTGCTCTTGTATCTATTGCTTGGCTTCTACTATACTTAATAGATCATCATTATTATATATATATATGCATATATAAGAGAGCAAGTTCATTTTTCAGATGTGTTAATAAAAGATTTGTGATATCACATTTACTTTTTTGACTCATTGGCAAATACTTTAAGTTATTTGTAGATTGCTGAGCATTGCCAGATGCATGATGAGGATTAAAATGTAAAATAAAATAAAAAATTAATTAAAAAAAAAAACATCCGGCTTCATGGCAAGATTAGAAGGTGGGTGTTAACAGTGGTGTACGAATGAGGGCGGCAAAGGAATGTTCTGCTCCAGGCCTGTGATTGTGAGTGGGGCTCTGAAGAAACTAAGTTTTAGATATATATCTGCTAAAGTTGTTACGTTATTATTTTGGTCTGAAACATTTGCTACAATTCCACTTTTAGTGGTAGATTTGTCTAAAGAACCTTATTATACAAAAGTGACGTAGTAAGTCGTAAGACTACAAAAGTACATATACCTCTTATTATTAAGTCTAAAGTCACATCTCATCAGGGTTGCCACGCTACCTGGAAAATCTGAAGAACCTAGAATAGTCAGGGAATTTGAAAATTGACCATGAAAGTCAGGGAATTTCATACGATTGCCAAAAAAACTAATTTTTCCTCCAACATAGTCTTTTTTCTTGTTTTTTTCTTAGTCTCTGCCATTTTTTTAAAACAAGACCTCTTGGAAAGACCCCACATGGAGGGCAATCTGTCCTTAGGTCAAAGTAATATGTAACTTTTGTGTTTTAAAGTGGTACCATAATTATTTTGCCCTCAATACAACCAATGCACAATATATGGCTAGACTGGAATTTTCTGAGAACACGTCTGGAAAACCTGGAAAAGTCAGGGAATTTCATTCTGCTATTTGAGTGGCAACCCTGTCTCATGTTTTAAAAGAAAATCCAACCCCACAAAAAAGTATCACAAAATTTTTAAATATCTGTATGGGAACAGGGAACAAAATTATAAAACCTGATTCAAAGCTAATCAAAACAAAAAACTTGGTATTCATCATATAACACTGAAGCATTTTTCACAGTGGAAAACCATGCACGATTGTTGTATGGAAATTATTTAGTAGGTGAAAAATGGAAATATATAGTTACACTTGATGAGGCTTGGATATGCTTATCTGATTGTGATAGAAAAAAAATCAATTTTCTACTGAAAAAGGGCAGAAAAATACTTAAAATGTTGGTACAGAGAAATAAAAAAAAAGTTTAGCTAAAGATTTTATGGTTATTACTGGATTATCTTGTAATGGGAAACATCAGGGGTGCAAGAGTTTCCATCTCACACCATAACATTGACACCCTTACTTTTTATCAATAATTTTTATCATATTCTATTCAATCGTAATAAATTACTGCACAAATATAATAGAAATTATTGATAAAAAAATACTGGTGTAAGAGTTCTGTCTTGAGATAGAAACTCTTGCACTCCTGGAAAACATAGACTAAAGAAATTAGAAAAAAATGTTAGAATTACTCAGATTACTATCAGAATTATGTTTTAACACTATTTTTCAAAGAAGAAATTCCACCCTCTTACTCAAACAATTGGCACTCTGTCAAGTTCTTTCAGGACACTCCTCCTATTTGATCCAGTTAATTACCTCTAAACCTACTGCTCTATTTTTTTTTTTTTTTTTTTTTTTTTTTGAGAAATTAAAGCTAAAACCCTTTAATTGTGTTCCACCCAAGTCCCCTAAATGTTTCCAATAGATTTACTGTGCATTTGGGCATTTAAAACAAATTCTTTATAAGCAACATCGCAAAACACTGGATAGATAGATTCTGGGAGATTGTTGTTGAGGACGAGTTGAATAAAATCAACCTTGATGTTTTAAGAAATACTGTCTTATCTTGGAAATCAAAATGTGATATAATAGTTCAACAAAATGGCTATCAGATTGAACATATTAGAAAATAAAATTCTTAAATTTCTTTTTATATATTTGTAAAATTGTTACAAAAATGTGTGAACATCCTCTGTATGTGTGTCGTGTGTAATTTCAAACCAAATTAAAACATGTAAAATATATATATATAATGTTCATGATATGCATTTTTCAAAACGCCCTACCCTTTTTTGTTTTAGCGCCGATGCGTCCTGCCCTTTTTTGAAGTGAAAAATGCATCCTGTTCCTTTTTTTCAAGTGAAAATGCGCCCTTCATTTTTTTCAATTGAAATTGTGCCCTGTATTTTCCCATCTGCTATATCGCTATTTTTTAAAGATATTTTAGCATTTTCGCTAAGAAATATACACTTATAATAGATTTTTATCTGATGCAAAATCAGACTTCGCTTACCTTTGCCCAAACGCAATCAGAAAATTGCATAAGAAGTCACTTTCAGGCCTAATCTATGTGTCATCGGTCTGCATCTCCACGTGGCCGGCAAAAAAAGAAAAAAAGATTGTTGTCTTCCACCGATGTTTTTGTTCACGGTGTTGCTCAAAGCCTGCTTACTGGGGATCTCTTCTGCATTTTCATGACTATTACGAAAATATTATAAAATAAAGAATTGCAGAAATTATGTGAAAGTACTGAAATCGGCATCCAATTCTTGTATTCAGGATTTCAAGTATCCTGCATATTTCGTTTTTTGTGCAAAATCGGCATTTTATGATTATTATTTTCTCAATTTTGTGCTAAAACAACTTACTTAAAAAGAAATCAGTTAACATAAAATAAATTTTTCACAAAAGTTTTTTCAGAGTATTCGGATGAGAAAATTGCAGATATTTTGGTAATCAGACGCAAAAATTATGTATCAGCAAACATATGCCAAAAAAAAAGGCAGAAATCTCGCTGATTTTTGACTCAATATGTGTATTTAACATTTGTGATATCAATTTTCAGCTATAGCACAAATTTCATCGATTATAGCTGCAAAAATAGTTGCCTATCTTTATTTAGTGAAAAAGAGAAACAATCACTTATTTGAGCAATTAGCCATGATAAAGGTAAATTTAATTTTGTTAATCTGTATAAATAAAGCAAAGAGTTTGTTGGAAACACATCCGGGTGGACCACTCCTATTTTTGATTGGTCTAGATTTAACTACTTTGGTGATGAAAGTTGGCCATTTTTTTTTTTTTTTTTTTTTTAGTAAAAACTGATGAGTTTTTTTAAAAAGATACTGCATAGATGTTATACTTTTTAAGAGCTCTAAAAATTGTTCATTTTTTGTGTGGACACTATATATATCAAGTTATTAAAGATACTGCGTTGCAGAGTTTTCTTTTAATTAATTTAAAATATAAAAATAAATATTATTTATAATTTAATAGTTGTCAAAAATAAAAAATAGAAAATATGAGTTCATTTTTTTTCGACATAAAAATAAATACATTTAATTAAATGTAAACATTAAAAAATTGTAAAAAATTAAATTATGCATCTCACAAAAATTGACGTCATTATCACTTTAAAATTTTCTACACATTGATAAAGTTCTAATGTAGTTCTATAGCTGTAAGATTCAACAGAAAATTTAAAAACATGGTATATAATTTTTTTTTTTTAAGTCTTATAATTATGTATAATTTTGTTGTTATTTCGGCAATGAGTTCATATGGGTATCTCAAATGCATAAGTAAACATTTTGGCAAGAAACGTCTGAGCTACTTCAGTGCCAAATTTCAAATTCCGCCAAGAGGTCCAAGCTCTTTCAATGTTTTTGCACAATTTTTCTCATTTTATTTTAAATATTTTTGTAATGCTAGTGAGAAAAAAGGTAAAAGCATTTTTTTTTAATTGGTCTAATTTTACAAAATATGTCCATGTAAAATATTATGCGTTTTTTGTTCTGTTTATTATGAAAAAGAAAATGACTAATGCAGTTTTTCCTGTATTGTCGACATCTCTGTAAATTAAATTATCCAGTACCAAGACGTTGCACTGAAGAAGTCTCTGCCAATGTTAGCGAGGGCCCGAAGAGAAGTTTTTAAGCAATTTCAACGTATTTTCTTTTCAGTTTTAATTTGTAGAATGATATAAAAAATATTGATTCTTTTTTAAAATTCATTTAAATATCGTGACCAGTGAAGCTTACTATTAAGACATAAAAGTATGAATTTCGATAACTCACTGCAAGAATATTATGTTGTTTTGTAGTGAATTAATGGCTTATTTCAGCACGTAATTTCAGCGATTAAAAGTAACTTTTTATCGGTGAAATGATTCTGTATTGTAGATAGACTTTTGTATTTCTGCAATTATGCATAAAAAAAGCAAATTCCAAATTTCATTCACAAATTTCATTGGTTAGCAGCGAAATAATAGCAGTATTTGAGAATGAAATGTGATTAAATGTAAATTTTGACTGTAAAAATTTACTCCACAGTTAGCGGTGAAAATAATACCATATTTTCGAAATCAGCTGCAAAATTATTGTGTATTTTGGCATTCAGTTTTGAGAAAAAAGCGAAAATTTAATCTATTAGCAATGAAATAATTGAGTACTTGGGAATTTAACTTCAAAAACCGCAGAAATTTAATTGATTATCGACGAAAAAAATTATGCATTTCAGTGATTGATCGTAAAATTATCATGAATTTTGGAAATCAGATTTAAAAAAAGACAGGAATTTTATCAATAACTGGCGAGATTTTAACAATTGGTTCTTTCTATAAATATAAATATTATTAATTTCACATTTATTTTGCACATGCTGTGTAGTTTTTTTTTTTTTTTTAATGTGTAGACCTTGAAAAAAAATAAATAAATAAATAAATAAAATAACTCCCTGAGTAAATATCGAGAGGGAAAAATAGATACCTACCATTCCTTATAGAATTATGTGTAATTTAATTATATATGGGAAAAAATGCTTAGGGAATCTACTTATTTATTTAAAGCCTGCAGTAACTTAAAAATATTTGTAGATTACAATAAAGATTTTTTAAAAATAAAATTATCTGAAAATAAATATTTAGAAATTATTTAAACAAAAATTCTTGAATCTTAAATTAGAAATATTTTACTGGCTCCTAATTATTTTAAAAATACTCTTATGCAATTTCAGCTCTTTTGGTCAAGCACATTTTGAGCTACACCTAAAAAACTAATACGACCAGGAGATCCGATTTAAGATTGAATAAAAATTTAAGTAAAAAAATATTTTTTAAACATTAGAAGCTTTTTATTGTGAAGCCTTAAAAAGCATAAAATAAAAATCAATTATGGCAAAGACATTCTATTAAAAGAGATGAAAGTTTTAACACTAAGAAAATTTTAGAGAAAAAATAGGTATTTCACTTTTACGAAAAATGAAAATTTTTAAACATTCAAAATATTTATTAAAAAGCTTTCGAGACCAATATTCTTAGTTGTTAGTTTTTTGTATAATTATTCGTTAAGTCATAAATTTCAAAGGTCTCGAAAGCTTTTTAAAATATTTTGAATATTTAAAAAATTTGCAAAAGTGAAATATCTATTTTTTCTTAATTATTAAAGTAAAGACCTTACTTATTTGCTTCATTATTGGCATAAGCTGCTTTTCATTGGAGGGCCCTCTGCTTCATCAGTCATTGCTTGAGTAGAAAGTGGCTGGACTTCCAAAACTTCGTCTTCACCTGTGATTAGGCGGCGCCACTGTGTGTCTATTCCGGTTGTTTTTGATTCGTGGTCATGAATTATTTCAACAGTTTCACGGAAAAATGCATATGTGGGATTATTGTAATTCACAATTTTAGTTACATCATTAAATTGAATGTTGATGTTATTTTCCTGATATGTTTTAGCGTATTTAAAGTCATTTTGATGTTCTTTTATTCTTGTTTTTATTTTTATTTTAGTTGCAACTATGTAGCAACCTGTTTTATTATTTTGATACTTAAATGGGATTTTATAAATGCCGGCAGTTTCGAGGGGGGAAATATTATCTTCATCGCTTCTTACAATTTCAAATATATTTGGGTTAGGTTATGAGGAATTTGTGGTCTCCATTCCTCAATCTTAACTTAACTAGTTAGATAACTAAATAGGTAATAGAAGAGCATGAGACATAAGTGTAAATTAAAATCAGATTTTATTACAACTTGTAATTTAAGGGTAGTACCAATGAGAAACTTGAATAAAGATCAACTAAATAAATCAAGAGAATATAAGGATTGGCTTTCACCCTTGAGAAATTCTAAGATACGGAACTTGTGGCTGCTCTCACAAAGATGACTCGTCACTACTAGATTTGCACTATGAAGAGATGATTACGATCCCCTCACAGCTTAAACTCGCACGGAACTCAACTAAACGTCAACTCCTAAAAGTATGATACTCTCCCTCAAAAACTATCCACAGAACTATCTCCAATCTTGCTGCTCCATCTAACACAGCAACACACAGCACCCTGCTAGCAAAACACTGCATTTTATTCACACTGAAACCAACCACCTCCAACCGCTTCACTTTTCAAAAATCTCCAAAACCTTTTCATATTCCTTACTCCACGCAACCTGCGCAAATCTTATTAACCACTTAGCAACCCCACGCTTGCGTAAAAACACTCCAACTCAAATTATTGTGCTGTCAACTTTTGGCGTTACATCCTAACTCCCAAGTATTACGTCACTGGGAGCGCTGGATCCAGACATTATTTTGAAATTGGTGCAACGATTCGCTTTTCCACTGCTTACTTGCGGTGATCTACTATTCACTTAACCTCAATCCTCACAATGTTTAATTGGTACTTTTATGTTAAATTTTTTAGCAGCTTTTTTATTTTATTGGAAGTGCCTTGATAATAAGGGATTGAGTATGCGAAATTCATTGGTAACTTTTGGCGATTCGGTATTTGATTTAATTGCTGGATTCTTTTTTTATTCAGTTTCTCTACTAGATTTTTTGGGTATCCTGCTTCTATAGTTAACTTTTTTATATATTTAAGTTCTTTATTTAAGTCTGGTTTTTCGGTACATATTAGAATTGTAGGTTAATATAACTACGGATGGAATTGATTTTATATCGATAAAGGGTTCTGCTTCGATTATTTATTAATTTCGTTGCTGGCCATGGGTTTTCTGTATACAGTGAGTGGTTTTAATATGACTATTTTCACTTTTTATTTTTACAGCAAGATAATTAATTTCGTTGGTTTCGCATTTTCAGGTAAACTTTATATTATTATCAAACTGATTTAGTTTGTTAAAAATTTCATTAATATTTTGATCTTTTTGAATAACGGCGAAAACATCGTCCACGTACCTAACCCAGAACGAAATTTTATTTTTCATTAGGTTGAAAATGTCTTTGTCTAATAATCTTAATTTAAACTCTGCAATAATTCCCGATATGGGCAATCCCATTGGGACTCCCATATTTTGTTTAAAAACGATGTCGTTAAATTAAAAAAAGCTTTCATGCAATATTAGGTTACTGGTGGCGATTAAGGTATCTGCTGTATGGGTTTTGTATTTGTCTTTAATTGCGTGATTAATTACATTGGAAATTTCATCAATATTAATGGATGAAATTAGGTTAATTGCATCAAAGCTAACAAATTAATCATTTTCTTTAATCTTTAGTTCTCTTAAACGTTTAACAAAATTGGTTGAGTTCAAGCTATTTTCTGAAGGTAGTAATAAATTACAGTAAATTTCCGTCATATACTTTTCGAGGGATTACAACTATTGGACGGAATTTAGGTGGATCCTTATGGTTTTTAAAACGTCCAAAAAGACGTGTATTGGGTGCAAAATTGAAGAGATTGAAACTATATTAGAAATGCTTATGATGACACTGAATATAACCTAATGAAAGATAAAATCAAAACTTTCAAAATTGTCATGTATATTTGTAAATTGTAATAAAAATAATAAATTTAAAATACAAGTCCACATTGTATCAGATGTTTATATATTTGAATTTCATAATTTGCTTTTTACAGGACAAATTTATTATATGAAAAAAATATGTATGTTAAACTTTATATGTATTGGGTGGTTATTATTAAAATTACCTTATTTAGACCTATGTAGATAACCATTCTAGTAGCAGGGGTGTTTGTGATCAGGGTTTACCCCTGATTTCAGGGTTTTTACTCTAACCCATCTGTATTTTCATATTTCCTATAAAGTAATTTTTTGCTTTCATTGGTTGTTCATTTGTTATCCAGGTGATATGTGAATGAAATGTAAAGGGATTGAGGGCTTCTGGCCTAAATAGTTTGAGACTCTAATTTACAGGGTTTTTACCTTTGAGTCACAATCACCCCTGTAGTAGTTAAACTTCGTTGAAACTTGGTGTATTCATTATAGGGACCATGAAAAAAAGAAATCTGCAATAATTAAAAATGCAATAGAAGGCACTTTTCATGCATTTTAAAAATGATATGGAAATTTGCAGCATTAAAAGAAATAGTAGTCAGTGTCGTAAAATCATTCTTCATCATGTTTTTAGAAGAGAAAAGTTGATCTTTACTGATTGTTTTATAAGAATGTCAGTAAGTTTTCAACTGCATCAAAAGGTGCTTGAGATAGATAAATATAAAATTTGAAGAGAATGGCGATTTGGGTATGCTGTGAGGAAGATAGTGGAAACTGATTTCATAAAGAAACTGTGGAAGAAGTCATCTGAAAATGCATCTGGATGCACTGTCAGTGGCTATTTTGACCAAAAGAAGATAAGTAAAGTCAATTCATTCCTTAGGCTCCATAACATGGATCTTATGTGGATAACATTCTACTGTGGACTGCAGAAACTTTCGTGATGTAGATAAAGGTAAAGACAAATCATGCAAGTGATGTGACATTGGACTTTTCAGAGATTATTGAAAACTGGATGATCCTTCGATCATAGCAATATGACTTCTTCCACAGTTTCATTTAAAATCAATTTCCGACATCTTTCTCGCATCATACCCAATTCTCCAATCACTTTAAATTTAATAATCCTCTTTCTCAAACCCTTTGTCCACATAGGTTTTTTTTTTTATAAGCCTTTTAGGCATCGACATTCTGATAGTGCAGTAAAAATCTCATTAACATTCTAATAAAACAACTTGATCAGTGAGAATCTTTCTCCTCTAAAGGAATGATGAAGAATGATTTTACAACATTGACTATTGTTTTTTTAAATGCTTCAAATTTATATAACCTCTTTTCTACATTGCATGAATAGTGCCATCGATCGGTGGAATTTTAAACTATTAGTTTTTATTACAGATTTCCTTTACCCATGTTCCATCATATGACACATATACCAAGTTTCAATGAAATATGTCTGCTAGAATTTGATTTACATAGGTCTAAACAGAGTAACTTTAATAATAACCATCCGGTATATATTTTATTGCATTTATTACTCTTTAATTACCTTTATTTTTTATTTTATATGTTTGGTTATATGAATTCAATATCATTTTTAATGTGAAAGTTCTAGTTTAGAAATACAAACTAAAAATACTCAAAATCCACAAAATTCTAAAATTGGCACATTTTCTAATTGTAAGTTGTGCAGATTTCTGGGAATGTATTGTATTTCTAAGATAGTATTATTTTATATGTTGTTGTCCATCATGTTATCCATAATTATAATATAAATTATGAATTTTTTTTTTCTCTTTTTAGATCCCTCTGAAAATTGACTTGTTTTCTATTATGAATGAAGAAATTACCTTCTCCCAGTGATTTATGTTGTGCTGAACATTTTAGAACATTCTTTAAAATTTTATAAAACACCATCTGTGCAAAGTTTTTTTTCAGTCCAATTAAAAATTGGTGGTTGAGATTTACTTAAAATTATTTGTTATATTTTATTTATTGTTTATAATGTATATGTTGTAAGGGGGGGGGGGATACATTTAGTTGCATGCAGTTAGAAATATTATAATTCTGTTAATACAACCACATTTGTAACTATGTACAGTAAAAGGTGCCTTTATATTTTATATCTAAAATATTTGTATATTTACATTTAGATGTTTGAATGAAGGTGCTTCTATTGAAATTTTGTATATGTTTTTCAACCATTTTTGTCATTTATCAAGTACAGTGTACTGTTCTGCGTACTTAATTGAAACAACTGCTGGCTGTGTTATTCATAAAACTGACATAAAAATACTACTGTCATTGAGTTTTAAAGCTAAACACAATTTACTAAGATTTTTAGTCTGAAGTAACAGTTAGACCTTTCTTATTATGACAAGAAGACATTTTCAAAATATGATAAAAACAATTATGTTTTATATTTTTTATATTGTGTAATATGTTATGAAATGTGTTATATATGTTGAACATTTCTCTACAAGACATTCCAAATCTCTGTGTTGTCTGCTGAGTTGTTGGGTCAGACAGGAGGTTGGAAATGTGTTGTAGTACACTATGAAAGGTCTTTTCTTTCTTTCTTTTTTTTTTTTAATATGGGACTTCCCAAATATTTTTTTTTTATAAGTTTGAAAATTTATGTGGGATTAAAATGATGTTCTTGATATGAAAATGTAACATTTGTTTAGATAAGATTTTATTAAAGTCGTATTACAGATTAGTCTAATTTGTATATTGAAAAATTTGGACAGTTGCAAAGAAAAAAGAAAAGAAATCTGTTTTTTTTTTTCAATGCTTTTGAATATATGAAAGCTGATTAATATTTTATTATAAAATTTTCAAAGTTTGTATTTAAAAAAAAAAAATAACAATAAGGTAGCAATCATTTACAGAAGTAAAAAAAGAAACCAAAGCCAATTTTTGTTTTCTTCTGAGTAATATAACGAAAAATTTAATTTAGAGTGACAGAACTTTAAAAAAAAAAAAAAAAAAAATGATTTGCAATGATTACTATATTTGTTTTTTAAAATATCTTCAGCACATTTTTCTCTCAATTTTGTTTTGAATAATTTTTTTAATTTCTCTATTTTTGAACTTATCACAAAAAGAAAAACTGTTTTCAAGTGATCTATTTTGTCTGAAAGCTCTATTATTCTAATAAAGTCCTATTATTCTAATAAAGTCTGGTAACAGATTAATAACATAAAATGAGCAAGTCCTACGAAATCCTTCCCACTGAAAGCTTATTTACATATGAATCAGAATTTTTAAGATTTGCTTAATTGGAAAATGGTTAAATGTATAGATTGTTGGTAAATAGATATTTTGAATGAGAACTAATAAATTGTAGAATTATTATTTAGTCCAGTCACAAAAGGTATAATAAATAAGAGTTTGATTGCCCTTTTCCCCCTTTTTAATGCTAGAGCAGTTTAAAATATTGGTATTCATTTAATAGATTTAATATAATATCTAATCAAAAGCACATGTTAATATTTGATATTTGTTTGAAATAATCAATGTAACATAATCTTATTTTTATATGCTTGGTTTATATTCAAATAAATCAGTACTTAAATTTCTATAAATCAAATACTTGAGTTTTTAAAGAATGTTTCAAATTGTGTACAAAGTTTTT
This sequence comes from Salticus scenicus, assembly GCA_963930645.1. Classification (NCBI taxonomy): domain Eukaryota; kingdom Metazoa; phylum Arthropoda; class Arachnida; order Araneae; family Salticidae; genus Salticus; species Salticus scenicus. Next base: position 234,001,797 of record OZ005653.1, on the reverse strand, counting down.
TATTTCAACTTAAAAAAGTTTGAGAATTTTTATTGAAGTCACTGTAAAAAGAAAATGCCTTCTTTTCCCAATAATTTAATGGTAATTTGGTATTGAACAATTTCACATTCTATTTGGGCTGTTGGTTGCTATGATGTGGAGAAAAAGAAATCTGTTTGAATTTATTGATACAAATCTTAAGTTATTTAATATTGTAAATGGTTAAAAAAAAATAAGTATAATATGAGGTTAAATATAAGTGAGATTTTTTTTTTTTTTTTAACTTACTCAAATATTACAGAATGTTTGTCTACATAAAGTTTGATATTTGTACATTTCTCTTTTCATTTTAACTCCCAAACACAACCCCCCCCCCCAAACTCTTTTTTTTTTTTTAATGTATGGATTCGAACTAATAATAGTCTAGATATACCATGTCTGCCAAGGCCTGACTAACAAATTTTTCCTGCACAGGACGCTTACAACTTTCCATGCCCCCTCAGAATGGATGAATTGCAAAAAGTATGAAGAATTTAGCAAGCAGGAGACTAGCCCCCCCCCCCCCCCCCCCCCAAAAAAAAAAAATAATAATAATAATAATAATAATAAATAAATAAAATAAAAATAAATAAATAAATACAATAAAAAAAAAACTAATGATCTGAATAAGCATATTGAAAGATAGAATAACATACTCGTTGGATTGATATTTTGCTTTAAAAGATCAGTATGTATCAAAGGTTTAAAAAATTAAAAAAAAAAATTATGAATAGAATTTAGAATATAGGTAACATATTTCATATAAATAGTTTATTTCTAATGAATAAATCCAAAATTCATAAAAAAGAAAGTTGCATTCATTGATAAAGATATTGTTGATAAATCTGAACAGATTTTTACTCTTATGTAAAAAAATTTATTCAATCTTTTATATTTCAGATCTTAATTAAGTTTCCTTAATGTAAATTGAAAAGATTTATTAAGTTTAAGAGAGATTTAAAATAAATTTGATTTTTAAAAATTATTGTAAAAAGCAGAAAATTTTAATTATACTTTACTTACAAATGTTACAATCAATGGACAGAATGGCAAACTTTGACAATATTATTAAAAGTCTAACAAAGAAAAATCTTAATGAAGGTAATCTTAAGTTTTCTGTGTCAATCATATCATTGTAATATCAGATCATTAGTTACAGTTCTACAAAGTTTTCATATAGCTTATTTATTGTTATTATTATAAGTGGATAAAGTCTCTCATTCTATAGTTCAACTTTATGATTTCATGATTTTTCTTCTCTTTTTCTTTTAGTCATCTTGAATGATGTCACAAAGCTGTTATACTTATTTTTAACTGAGAAACGTGTATTTTATTATTATTATTATTATTATTACTATTTTGAAATAGTTTGTCTTTTGTTGTGTATTTTAGCATTTTCAAATGTATCATGTGAAATATACTTAAAATTGTGGCAATCATTGCACAGAATAAACAATATTGTAATTCTACTGTAATTGAAAGCAATGTTTTCATGATAAATATTGACAGTATTCTCAAAAGTCTAATGAAAAACTAGAAAAATCTTAATAAAGGTATATAAAATCTTAAGTTTTGTGTGTCAATCATTGTAATGTCAGCTTTTTTTTTTAAACAGTACTACAAAATTTTTAGACGGATTACTATTGTTGTTTATTATTTATTTTATTCTATCTACTTTTTTTTTTTTTTTTTTTTTTTTTATAAATGGGTAAAATCTTTCGTTTTATAGTTTATATAAATTTTATGATTTCCTGAAATGTTATTTCTTAGTCATACTGAATCATGTCACAAACATAACATGAATAAATTTTTTTATTTTTTAAAAGTGTAGAAAACACGTCTAAAAATGCATTAATTTGATCGTCAGTATCTAAAGTTCGTAACCACGTGTTTAATTCTAATTTTGATGTTTTGAACTGTGAATAACGAACAGATAATCCATATCACTGTTTAGTCAGCAGACGAAAAAATTTGCTTTTTTGATACACATATTCCACGGACTATACCTGCAAAATTATGGCAAGTCTCTTAGACTGTGATATATCCGAATTATTTTGTGAATCATTGTAGACAAATCAGTTGCATTATGTGTACAGCTTTTAATAAAAAAGCATTCTTGTTAAATCTTTGCCACCATCTTTAACTTTTCATACATTACTCACCATTCTGTTAGCAGCATATCTAAAATCTTTCTTGAAAAAGAAAATATTCTTAATTAAGCAAATAAATTAAATCAAGCCTACATGATCTCATAGTTTCAGATCGCAGGTGGTGTTTAAGAAATTTAAGTATCAGGTGTAGCATCTGCCAAAAAAAAAGAAAACTTTTGGGTTTATTTACTTATTTATTATTATTATTATTGATAAAAATAATTACTTCAATTCTATATTTTTTCTTCATTTTATTAGATAAGCATAAACAGCAAGCAACAGGACAATTAAAATACAAAACATACACTTAACTGAACTGAATCATTCAGTTACATTTTTCTCCCCTACTATCAAAGAGGAGGGTTATTATTTTACTGGATGCCAGGGGTGGCATGGTTTAAACCAAATGGTGGTTTTCGTATAAAAACCTTTTTTTTTTTTTTTTTTTTTTTTTTTTTCCTTTTCAAAAAATTCAAAATTTTTATTCTATTGTCCCTTTTTTATAAAAATTTATAAATTATTTTTATGTAAATGACTTATACTTTTAATTCAGTTTATTTCAATTGAAATTTCGCTTCAGGGAAGGTTTTAGTTATTTGTTTTATGTGTGATTGGCTGGCTTTATTAAAAGTTATTATATATAGGGGAAAAAATTTAGGAATTGTAGAAGAAAAATGTCTATATTAATTATCTTAAAAAATTATAAATGAAATGATAGTGAAAAGCACATTTATTTTGTACGAGATATAAGTGAAAATTGTATAATTAAAAAAAAAAAAAAATCGCCCTCATCTTTGTTTTATTTAAAACTGAGCAAAGTTGTCTTTAAAAAAAATATGTATATGGTATTTGTTATATGGTAATTAATAGCAGCCCATTTTCTTATGTATATACTAAATCCAAAAGCAAGATATACTGATTTTGAATTAACAAATAAAAAAGATACTGCATTAGAATTTGTCCAGGCAGATTAAAAAAAAAAAACCCGTTGATTTTAACATTTTATGCAGAAAGTTCTCCATTCAAGGACATTTTGAGAATTATTTTATTAAAATGTAACAGCACTAGAATTAAACAAATTAGAAAATGACTTTAAAAAATTTAATATCCAAGTATTGAAAAATGTTGAAATAATTCTGATCGCAAAAGATTCTACATCTGATGAAAGAGTGTTTTCTTAAAATAGAAAATTTAGTTTCAATAAAAGCTATATGACTTCTAATTTTATTTAAAATATCAAATGTAAATTCTATTCAATATGTAACTTTCAGTGGATTGCAATATTCCATTACATAATCCAAAAGTATATTTTTTTCTTAAATCTCTTCCTAGAACTCTTTTTTATTTTATTGGAATTTTTTTTTAAATTTTTCGTACTGAATATAAAAGATTTTAGCTATGATAAAATTTAATGAACTTTTATATAACAGTTCTTAAAATCAAGAATGAAATCGACAAGAGTGTAAAATAAATAAGTAAAACTTTATGAAAAAGATAAACATTAAAACAAAATATAAGAATTCAGGTGTCAAAAGCCTGTGTTACAGAAATAAATGATTTGATTGTTTTATTTTTAAACATAAAAATAAATAAATGTTTTATTAACATGGCTATGTGAAACTTTTTTAATTAGTTGAGATATAAGAGAATTTCATGTCTGAAAGTACAAACTTTGTTTCTTGTATACATTGTTACAGAAAGAAAATCACAACCTACAAAAAAGTGGAAAAATCTCATCCCTGTTTATTATTATTAATAATTTGAATTATTTTTAGATGAAGTAATAATTAATATTGGAATATTAATTATTTTTTAAAGTGACAATTTTATTTACAAATATGTATAATGTGACTGGGAAACATGTACTAATAAAAACCTGGGTTAAACAAACAACAACAAAAAAAAAAAGGGTTTTTTGTTGCCAACCCTGCTGGATGCGTCGCCCTAGAATCATGTGGTACAGGCAACAGAACAAATGTTCAAATAAAAAAGAAAAATACAGTTCTTTCAAACAATGATTCATAAAATCTTTGAATTAGTCTCTGATTAGGAAAAAGTTCTTCAGTTTGCAACATACTCCTACTACTTTGAGTTACAACATAGACTTTGAGTTACTACTTTGAGTTAAGTTTGCAACATACTCCTACTACTCCTTGTTTCACAGGAACTTTACAGATTCAAATTAAAATACTCAAGGTGAGTGTATCATGGTTCCCATTGGTCAGGGAGAATTGGGAAAACTAGAAAATTCATGGAATTTGAAATTAGTGAGAAATGTCAAAATTACAAATATTGCCGAAAATCTGGAGAAATTTATAAAAAGTAGACCTAGAAAACCTGGAAAAAGCAGGGAATTTTATTTTTGAAATTGAGTGGAAAATCTGGCATTTGTTTTCATCACATCCAAGGGATACTGCAGTGGCAGCGGGCATATGTAAAAACAATTTTGATTTGCGATGCCACTTTTTGTCGCTTAGGCTTCTCACCACATTCGAGGATTGGAGTGTCCATGTTTTTTAGTCTTACAAGAGAGTTGCTTTTATTCTAGAGGTCAAAGTTCTTGATCGCTACTATTTTGATGGAATGTTGTAAATTGCAGTTGTTCATTATTTTATTTTGTTGATTCTATTTTATCCAATTTCTTGTTCATGGAAGAAATAGTTGATTCTAATAGTTGATTTTTCTTCTTTTCTGTTTCTAATTCTTCCAACAATTTTTCATATTTAATGTTTGATTCTTTCTTTTTATTCAATTCACCAATAATTTTCGATAATAAGTCAACTTCAGAATTTTCATCACATGCCTTACTTCTTTGATAGTGATTGAATCTTCACTGAATGATTTCATGTCAATTTCTGGAGCTTGTTTCATCTTCTTATCTTTTTCTGTTGTCACTGATCTTTTCTCTAAATTAAATATTTCTTACTTTGATATTTATGCTATAAAAATGCATAACATCCCTTTCTTTATAAATTCATTTCCAAAATAAATTAGTAAAATAAATGAACCTCAAAATAATTTGCAAAGTTAAAAAATTTGCTTATTTTAAGCAATTTACATGCTGCTAAAATCGTAATTAAAAAAGAAAACTATATTTCAGAAATGTTTGTCAATCTGTTTTAAATATTTTAGAATCTAGAGTTGAAAAAGTAAAAGCTCTCGATTTCCAAAAATTTATTATTATTTAGATTTAGAATTGTTTTAAATATCTTAGTCTGTAAGTTTAATCTCTGTGGCAAATGATCGTATTTAAGTTTTAAAAAAAATGGTTAAAATAAATTTCTAATAGCTTTTAATAATTTTCCATGTATTAAAATGATTAAGCATTTTTAAATATGAAATTTGGTATAAAAAACACCCAATTACATACCTTATTTCCTTATTTAATAACAAAACATATTCAGTTATAATTCCTAATTTTAAAGATCATTCTGTGAAGTTTCCAGTTAGCCATTTTATTTCAGCGTCTCTCGTAGCATTTTCTCTTTCCCTGCAAAAACAATTACATGAGTCATTTCCGTTCAAGGGCTAAAAGTGCATGGGAACAATTTCAAACTTAAGAAGCCAGCAGCATGCCTGTGTCTCTGATTGGCTGAAAGAGAGCTCATAACTTATCTCAGAGCAAAAAAATATCAAATTACGTCAGTTAAGCAGCAGAAGAAGTGAGTGTAGCATACATTTAGGGGAAGCCTGTTTTCCTGTTCTTTAGGGGTAACACACTGGAACCGATTGGATGGGAAGAAAATGGTTAAAGGAATACACATAGTGTTGAACATGATACCTAATTTTGATTGTATGTAGTATAACTCTGAAGAGTCTACATCATCTTCAAATCTCCACGAAATCCCTTCTAGTTAATGTGCTGAAGAGTCTATATCTACAAATTTCGGCAAATTCCTTTTAATTAATGCTTATGTTGAAAAATACCAACATATTTCAATATATGTAATGTCAGTGTTGAATAATCCTAGAGAATTTCGTCATCCATGCATGTATTAAATTTTTACATTGCACCTCTCTTTTAAATATGCCTAGATACTTGAATATTATGAGAAGTGTATATCATCATTAAATGGTGATTGCAGAGGAGGTGCATATAAAGAATATGAAGTTTGAATATCCACTGAGCTCTTTATCAGTGTATCCTGATAATCTAAACAGAAATAGTAATTGATGAATTGAATGATGTGACAACTTCTCCAGCAACTGTATAGATTTAACAGTAGCAGATAGAGTATTTCTAATGAAATTTACGTCTGATTTTCTTGAGGTTTTTCTTATATACTGAATCTTATGTTGCATAATAATTAATTTTGAACTAAGAATCTTCAATGATAAAAATTGGCAATATTTAATGCAGTGTTTAAGCAGATAGTGTTACAATTCATCAATATATTCGTATAAATAATTCCAATCATTGTCCTATTTCATAAATACCAAACCTGTAATTAAGAAGTAATTTTTTTTTTACATTCAATGCTGTAGGTGGCCACCAAATTTCAATTTGTTCATCATAAACATATTTATTTTTGCTTTTGAAATTTAATTTATTAATTCATCAACCATGAATTTGCAATTTAGATAAAGTGGAGTGTAGGGCTGATTTTTATACCAACTATGTGAAAAATGTCTGGTCGATTACCGGCTCTGGCATTTTTCAAATAGTTGGTATAAAAATCAACCTTACATTGCACTTTATCTAAATTGAATATTTATTTTTGCTCAACACATCTCTGCCTTTGGTAAATCATTCATTTATATTTATTCTTTAGTATCTGGTGTCACTGATTTTCTGTGGATATCAAAGTTAGTACATCGGAAGGAAGTCTTAAGTTAATGATGTACTTACTTATTTATTCATGGCCATTTATCAACAGAAATAATGCTTTAAAATTATCTCTTTTTGATTAGTTAAATTTGTTAACTCTTTGTAAATTTAAATTTCTGACACATTAAATTACTGTCTCCAAAATTTAAACATTAGCCCAAAATGTACATTTTTATTTCATCATATTTCATTTATAATGTAACAATGGTTCTCTTAAGCAAGACCATTCATTTTCTGGAAAGTACCATGAGGAGTGTCCCTTCCACCATCTTGACATTTTCTGGTTATTTTCACCATCATGGTCTGTAATTCTTCCATCAAGGAATTTCTTAATTTTTTTTTTTTTTTACCAGTGTATGTTCAAGAATATCGCATAATGGGCCATTGAATTTGTGAACAGGCCAATCATCTATGTTACAATTATAATAAAAAACAAGACCTTACTTTAGCTTTACAGATGTAACTTTGAACGGTGAAGTACTTTCATTCAGCCCCCCCCCCCTTATCTTCAGCACCAGTTACTCTATGCTGTGTTGTTTCTGAGAAGATTTCTTTTTGACTGTTCAATTGTCTTCTTTCCTTCAGGAGGTGGCGAAAGGTAGCATCAATAGCTGCAGTTGATTTTTCCAGGTTGCATGCACTAGGATGATCTATAATTTAGATTGTTTCGCGAAAAAGAGCATAGTTATGGTTATTGTAATTAGCAATTTTTTCAATGTTTTTAAAATCTATTTTGATGTTTTTGTTTCTATGGGTTTGCGCTAAAGCTGTATTGTATCTTCCAAATTTAATGTCATTAATATGTTCTTTAATGCATGTGTTGATTTTCCTTTTTGTCATTCCTATGTAACATCCGTCGCTGTTGTTTTGATATTTGAAGAGAATTTTGTATATACCAGTGGACTCGAGGGGGGGGGGATTTCGATCTTTGTCATTTCTAATAATTTGATAAATGTTCGGATTAGGTTTGATTGGAATGTTTATGTTTAATTTACTGGCAATATTTTTAATTTTTACGGCGGCTCCGCGATCATATGGTATTGCATTAGTGTATTTTATGTTTGTTTTTGTTGGCTGGGAATATTGTTAATTCTATTTAAACGTTTTTTATATAGTTTATCAACGAGATTTTTAGGATAATTGGCTTGTATGGCTAGATTTCTAATACATTTGATTTCGTTTTTAAGATCTTCCGATTCGATACATATAAGGATTGCGTGATTAATGTAAGATTGAATTGCATTTAATTTATATTTATATGGTGTTTTACTATTATAATTAATGATTTCTTTACTGGAAGTAGGTTTCCTATAAACAGTGGTATTAATTGTATTTTTCATTCTTTTTATTTTAACGTCTAGAAAGTTAATTTCATTGTTTAATTCTATTTCACTGGTGAATTGTATATTTTTATCAAGGTGGTTTAAATCCTTTAAAAGTTCTGTAATATCTTAATTTTCATGAATGAAAAACAAGATATCAAAGCTAACAGTTATTTCAAAACAATTTTGTGTTTCGGGTACCTATACACCTCCAAAAAGTCTGTGATTAATAGAAATTTTTTCTTTTTTCTTTGAATTCAATATTTTCACAGTTAGTGGGTCTTTCAATATAATAATATTTGTATTAAAATTTGTTTAAAATGAAACTTAAGTTTTTGTTTATGATAGGGAAAAAAAAAACTCATTGGAGATACTTGTGATAACAGATAAGTGTATAAAATGTACCAGTATAAAATGTGACAAAAAAAAAAACAAAAAAAAAAAACACACAAATAAAATAGTTTAAAATTATAAACTAGAAATTAAAAAGAGAAAAAAAAAAATACTACTTCCAAAATAATATATGTGTATATACTCAGTGCGTCAAATAAGTTTTAAGACTGGGTCTGTAAAAATAAATGGAAAAAAGAAATTAATACCTGTTTTGGTTTTTTATTCAAAATAGGACTCTCCTGCTTCAATGCACTTTTTACAGCAATTTATTAAGGAATCGAACTCCTGTTGTAAATCACTTTGTGGAATGGCCTGCTAAGCACACGTTGAAGCTGCTTGTATGGTTGAAATATCCTCAAAATAATACCCTTTTAACTAGCAATGGATGAGCTTGGCTGATCCTTCGGCTACGGGCAGCAGCACATGCCGGAAGACAACGAGAATGAGGTCAGGCAACCTGTGTAATTTTGTACCAGAAGTGTTCACAGAGATGTTTAGCTATTGAAATCTATGGGAAAAGTCTCTCGTCATTTGCAATTTCACTTTTTGTTCACAGATTTGCGGCTCCTCATTGGTTTGGACAGAGTTCACTCATTTCAAAAATAAATTCCCTGACTTTTCCAGGTGTATTTTTAGAAAATTCCAGTCACAAAATTTGATTCGTGACATAAAAAATAGCTCACAGCATAAAACATAACATAGCTTGCGACATAAAAGACAACATAGTAACAAGACTCGCAACATGAACTGAATGCTCAAAAGGCATTTTACAGGTTTATATAATCATTTTTCCAGGTTTTGGGGCAATATTTGCAATTTTCACTGACATTTCCCTGACTTTTTTCATTAATTTTAAATTCCCAGACTATTCCAAGCTTTTCAGGTTTTCCCTGACCCGTGGAAACCTTGTTTAGAATATTCCTGGGGCTCTTAGAGGAATTTCTGGGCTTAATTTTTATACAAGAAATTAGATTATAACTGACGTAAGTACTGTAAGGCACACTGACGTTAGCAGGTTTAGACTTTTAATTCTGTGTAATAAAGAATTTTGTCTTGGAACAAACTTTTAAGGGGCAATTAATTATGAATTATTAGTGATTTACACATTTTTAAAAAGGGTTTTTCATTAATTAAATTTAACTATTTTTGTCCTTTCATATCCTTCCTCTGAAGTGAGGTCCCCAAGCAGGGTGAAAGTGCTCAGTTTTTAGATGGAACTCTTCCTTCAGCATTAAGAATAAACTCAACTGTATTTAATCACAAAAAAAATAATGTAAAAAATACAATTAATATTTCTAAATAAAAATAGTGGTGGTGATAATGATTAGCACTTTCACCTCTACCTCCTTGTCTCCATTGTCTTGGATGTATACAGGGGAGTTACAGAATCATAGGCGTAGCGTGAGCGAAAATTTTGGGGGGCGCACAGTTTCAAAACTTGTTATATATTTTTTTTAAATTTCTTCACTATGCTATATGTACACAGTACGCAGAACTTAGAATCTCAATTTTTGGACATTTTTACACATTTTTTAGGTGTGAAAAATCCAAAAAGATGTAATGTTTTCATCTGTATGTTATTCTCTTAAATTGTGTGTCTGTCGGTGTAGACATCATGTCAAAAATGATTGATCGGGAAAATGTCGGACCAATTTTAAAATATCGTTCATGATACTCAGAATAGAACAATATTTATTCTGTGTGTATTTACATTTTAGAGATTACTGCATGGAAAATATCAGGAAATTATACAAAGATTAACATATAAAACCGGAACACGTAAAATTACATAGTAACTTAGATAAGGTAAATATGTCAGTCTGGAGAAATGAGCTAAAGGGTGTGACATTTCAATTCCTGACAGGTCCTGTCTATTATCTGAATTCATTGTTATTAGTATGAATATAGTATGACATATGGGTCGTTCATTGTAAAAGTGAATTATCTCCTTGGAAATTGATTTTGAAATAGCCAGCTCTTTTCAAATTTATGTGTACGAAAATAAGTCAAGATTCAGTAAGTGTTATTGAATTTTGTGTTTTATACAAATCATAGTTATAAGAATTTATAAATTATATTAAAAGTAATTTGAAGTAACTTAGAAACTTCATTTTTATAATGAATGTTTAGAAGTTTTAGTTCTTGTAGAAAAACATCTGATGCCATTTAAGGGATATTAATGCAATTATTGGAGCTTTTTCTTTTTTATAATGAAAAATGTGATATAATTAAGCAAAAATATCTATATTTAAAAAATATGGAGTTACACCACTTTTACAATGAGTCGTCCGTATGAAACTACCTCGATAAGTCTGTGACTTAAAGAAAATTACTTCTTGATTACTCTTTTATTATAAATATAAAGTGTTTAATTTATTATTATTTAGAACAACATTCATAAAATATGCAGACAGTATTTCGAATAATTTAAACTCCAGTTTTGTAGCCCTTTAATCATTCATTCGAGGTAATGACTGGAAAAAAAAATCACGAAAATCCATGACATCGTTTTAGAAAACCACCATTAGAAGGTTACATGAGATAAAAAAAAAAAAAAAATTGAACATATCAAGTGAGCATATATTTGCGTTAACATTTGTGCATGAAAATTACACCAAGGAAATGTATGCTATAATTACTGCCGGACCATAGGGTCCCTACAATTAATTTAAAAAGTTTTTACAAACTCAGTGTTTATGCTAATAAAAATATCATTTAAAATAATCTGTAAGTACTACCCTCACCTTTACTTCCTTGATATTTTTAATAGTATTTGGATTTCAAATTTCAGCAGCATCGAAAAATTTACTCATTGAAATCTTAAATTTTTTCTTAAATGAAAATCACAGACTAAAACCTTACACTCTAATTTTTTTTCTTCACAGTGCCATTCTATAACAAGTAATTCTGTAATAGTTATGAAATCCCAAGTTTAGTTAAATGCATATAAGAAAGGGATTTTGCTTTTTGTCTTAAACATGTAATTCTACTCCCCCTCATATAAAAGTGTCTTACGAATATTCCCCCTCTACCAGAAACACACAAAACTAGTATGTTGGGGCCACCACAAGACTTTCTTCTATATTTTCCTATACAAATTCACTCAGTAACAATATTTAAAAAAAAAAAGTTTTTTTTTCTTCCTTAAAAGTAAAAAAAAAAAAAATGGCTAACTTTGTTTTAAATTATCACAGATTTATAGTTCAACAATTGGTTTTAAAGGTATTGACGAGACTTTTCGAAAGACCATCTTGAAAATTTAACCACCCCCCCCCAGGGGGGAACCAATGCACCCACATGCACAGATTTTTTTTTCCTAGTTAACTACTACCATTATCAATAATTCATATTAATTTTACAATCACAAGTTTAAAATAACTCTCATTATGCACATTTATATGAAATTTTGTCCTATACTGCCATGTTAAAAGTTTACAGCAAATGTGATCGCAGCGCCACCTTTTGTGTGATTGATCCCCAAATCTAATCAGCACCAGTTTATGTCAGGGTGCAACTAAATACCAAGTTTGGTTAAATTTCATTCATTGGTTCGTAAGATACAGCATCCACAAAAATTGTGAACACACAGACAGATATTTTCTAAAAACTATCAATTCGTATTCAGGACATCCCAAAACATGTAAATCCATCAAAAAACAGAGGTCGAAAATTTTCACGAATCCAATACTTTCTCTATATTACGTATAGAAGAAAGTAAAAAAAAAAAAATGGTATACTGTGGTCATCAGAAAACTTACTTCTATATCATCCTATATAACAGCTACTATCAGTAGCTACATTCTAGCTACTTATTGTTAAATATGCACAAAACTTTAAAAATAGCTTCTGACTATGAAGATTTTACAAATGGAGTTTGGTGCAGTTTTAATAAACATATACTCGGCTGTAGTCATCTGGAAAATCACAGAAAGTTAATAACAGCAGTGTCACTTGTCAGTTGATATACATACAAATTAAATCAGTATAATGTTACATAATAGCCCTCTCATATACCAAGTTTTGTGCCATTATATATAATAGAATCTGAGATGTAATCTACCTATTCATGAGGTAAATTGCAACACAGCAGCTCCACCTGTCAACAGATATGCACATAAATTGAATTAACATACTGTGTCATAATGGTCTTATTATATACCAAGGTTTATGCAATTATATATGATAGAATCTGAGATATGGCTTTCCAATTCTCAGGGTAAATTGCAGAACAGCAGCACTCTTATCGGTCGATATGTTTTGTGCGATTATATACCAAAGAATCTGAGATATAGTCCCATTCACGGGAAAAATTGTGGCATCATAGCACCATCACCTATTGGCCGGTGCACCCAAATTAAATCAGCATAATGTTTCATCATGGCCCTCACACATGTCAAGTTTTGTTCGATTATATCCAATACGACTTGAGATATAGCCTTCCCTTAAACCATAGAAATTGTATTATAGCAGCTCTACCTGTAAAGCGATTTACACCAAAAGTAGTTTGACACTAATTTATATCAAGATTCAACTACATATAATTTTTTTTTTATGAGATTTTGTGCAGCATTTCCTGAGATACAGTTGCTACAAAATTTTTGTCATAGATACAGAGACACACAGACAGACATTTTCTGAAAATGGTCAAATTGTGTTTTGAACTTCTCAAAACGTGTAAATCCATCGAAAACGGAAGTTGAAAATTTTTACGAATCCAATACTTTCTTCTATTGAATATAGAAGAAAGTAAAAAAATGATTAAGATACAGTGAAAAGAAAAATTAAATCTTGATGATTACTACGGATAACTATTTAAATTACACTGACTTGTGATTTTGCACTAATACCAATGTTTTAAAAGAAATATGTTTTCATATGCAGAAGAAAAGTGAGAAATGTGTCAGATATTTTAGGACCTTACAACGGGGGCCCCAAATACCCTATATTGGGCACATGCCCCTCGTGACCCCCAATGCTACACCTATGTACAGAGTTGACAGTAACATTGCTTATGGCTATACATATTATTCATAATTAATATTTTAAATCCTAGATTAAATCATAAAAATGCTGTGTATTACTCATTACACTTAGTAAACATTATTACCCTATATTATACTTTGCTAGCACGGTAGAAAAAAAAAAAAAAAAGTTAATATGTAAACAAACATATTTAGGAAACATAAAATAATGATTATAGAAATTAGAAATATTAAGTTCAGTATGGACTTCATAAGTCCTTTGAGGTCTGTGGTCAAAATAATGTCCTTTACTACTGTAAAGACATTTTTTTTTTTAAACAAATATGTTCAAATTTATATCCTGTATCATCTATAAATAAAATATGCAAAACACTTTTTATTATTTTTTTTAATTTCACACAATTTTATATTCCACAAGTACAAATTTATGAAAGGCGAATAATACTGTGGGGTAATTAAACTGATCTTTTTACTTTCCGAACACTATAGTGAGGAAAGTATTGTAATCATGTCAAAAATCCGAATTCGAGATTTTGATGTTTCTATACGTTTTGAGGTCCCCTGAGTCCGTTTTCACTATTTTTACGATGATGTATGTATGTGTGTGTGTATGTGTGTATGTGTGTATGTGTGTATGTCTGTGGGTGAACACGCTAGCGTCTAAACGCTTCGTTCGATTAACCTGAAAGTTGGTACGCATATTGTAAGTCACCATAGTACGAACCCTATAGATTTTGGTGAATCTAGCACTTATAGTTTTTTTACAGGGACACAAAGAAAAATTCTTTATCATTATGGCCTATGGGAGCAAAATCTTAAAAGTGCGATAGCATCTAAACGCCTTATTCAATTGAGCAAAAATTTTATACACATATTATAGATCACAAATACTCAATCTGTGTAGATTTTGGAGAATCTAGCACTTATAGTTTTTTTACAGGGACACAAAGAAAAATTCTTTATCATTATGCCTATGGGGCCAAATTTTTAAAAATGTGATAGTGTCTAAACGCCTTATTAATACGAGCAAAAAAATTGTACACATGTTATAGATCACAGTTGAACTAACTGTATAGATTTTGGTGAATCTAGCACTTACAGTTTTTTTACAGGGACACAAAGAAAAATTCTTTATCATTATGGCCTATGGGACTAAATTTTTAAAATTACGATAGCATCTAAACGCCTTATTGAATTGAGCTGAAAATTTATATGAGTATTATAAATCACTGTTGCACTAACTATAAGCATTTTGGTGAATGTAGCATTTATAAGTTTTTACAGGGACACAACGAAAATTTCTTTGTCATTATGATCTATGGGCTCAAAGTTCAGTAGCGTTAAATAAAACAACGTGTAATAGATGGAGAAAAATACTCAAACACTCTATTATGGTTTTCTCTCTTTTGTTTGTTTAACAACTACTCTTTCTTTACTTTATCTACAAAACTGTTAATTACTCAATGTTCGGAAAGTCGAGTGGAGTCACTCCAGATTTTTTTTAATACCTGGTGGCCATATTGTATGTGGGCTTCATTTAGCAATGTTAATCTTAGTGACATGGGGACGATAATCTTATACAAACTTTTCTTTTTTGTTACTGTGAGATCATTTACTTCAATATATTTTTTACTATTAACAATTACATTTACTTTTGTTGAGTACTTTTGATTTCATTCAAGTCAGGATGTCAGGGAGATGTACATGATGGGAAATATATTTGTAATACAGGTAATTTAGAAAGCATGTCTGCTTCAATATTAGTGGTTCTTTTAATATTTTATTTCATAGTCAAATGTACTAAAAGACCAATTAGAAAGGCATCCTCTAAGATTTTTAACATTTTTAAACCAAGTAAGTGTCACATGATTAGTGTGAATAGTGACTGACAAATTTTTGACCATGTACATAGTAGTAAAATATATCTAAAGCATCTATGATAGCAAAATTTTCTAATTCAGTTTTATTGCATAATTTCTTTCATAAGCCTTAAAGTTTCACAAACGATAATTTATGGGGTGTAATATTCCTTTTTCATCAGGCTGTTTACATCCAACTCTGTGACTTGAAGCATCTACAAATAAGTGGCAAAGCATCTTGGGATCATACAAAATCAAAATAGGTTTTTCAGTTAAGGCATTTTTTAATATTTGAAATGAATTTTCATATCTGTTATACCATACATAAGGAACATTTTTCTAAAAAAATATTTAAGGGATAGTGAATTTTAGCATAATTTGATATAAATTTATTATAAACATTTATGGATTTCAAGAACTTTTGTAACTCTGACATTTGTTGGATGCTCTAGTTTATTAACCCCTTCCGGTAAAATTTAATAATGAAAAATGTTGCATGAAATAACCATTTAATTTTTATTTAAAACTACTCTTATTGATTACAGTCTTTATTTCCCAACACCTTTTTCCTTTAGTAAAAATTGATACTGACAGGGCCGATGTCCAACAGTGACTTTAATCTCATGACGAGTATAGCTCGTCATTGTGCTGTATGACATGAAAAACCATGACAAAATATACTCGTCATTTTACGGGAAAGGGTTAATTGTTACCATTGGAAGCCTCATATCTTAGGAAATTTATTTTTGATTTTACAAAATTATATTCAGATAACTTCAATTTTAAATTTTCGTCAACACAAATTTGGATTATGATTATAATTTCTAAGTGCATGAGGTGTTTTTCCTTTTCAGAAAATATGTCATCAAAAAACTTATTATTTTTATGGTATGGTTAAATATTGCAGGGGCATTTTATAATCCAAAAGGTCATACTAGCCAAAAGTAGTGGCAAATACTAATTTTTTTGTGTCTTTTGGGTGATAGGTATATGCCAATATCCACTAGCTAAAACCAATGTGGAGAAAATTTTTTGCTTGTACTAATTTATCCAGTAATGTGTCAATTTGAGGTAAATGTCCTACCATTTATTTTAATATTAGTGTTTAATTTTCGAAGATTTACACTGATATGGGTTTTCTTTCTGCCTTCGTGTTTATACACCAAAGTTACGGGTGCGGAGTAAGGAGAATGGCTTTCTTTTATGATCTTAGCTTTTAACAAATTTTCTATTTGATCTTTAATTTCAGCTTCCTCTTTAAGAGAGGTGTGATATGCTCTAAGGGAAACAGGTTGTATGAATTAAAATGAATTCTTGAAGGCTCCATTCTGATACAACCCACATCATATTTTGTTTTCGCAAAAATTTGAACATTACGTAAAGAAAACTTAATAAATTGGGTAATTTCTTATTATTGTTTGAATTCAACACAGTTGATGTTGGCAAGTTTGTAGAGGCCACAGAGAATTCTATACAGGCTTCTTAGGGGGCTTCTCTGCACTTTTTCATTTTTTACTGGGAGACTAGACACACATAATGATTGAAATTAATTTTCAGTATTGTTTATTAAAGGTATATTAAGATTATTTTGCAAAATAGTAAAATGAACTAAATTAATATTTAACTTGAATAATGCACATTGGGGCAAACCCAATAAAATGTATGGTAGATCATTATCAATAATATAGAAGTCAACATTTTTTCTTATTTTACCGATTTTTAAAGTAACTTTACATTTTGGCTTTATCTCAATTATTCCTCGAGTTTGCTTAGCTATAATTGGATTTAATATTGAAATTCTTTTTAATTGTAACTTTTTGACTAATGCAGAAGAAATTATAGTTAATGTGCTTCTGGAATCAAGAAGATAAAATAGAGTTTTCAGGGAGAATACTAGAATTAACGGACTGACGGGTTTATTGTGGTTGCCATGATCTTTGAGAAATGTGTCTGAGTACTGTTAACATTCATGTGGCATTTTCTCACCATTTTGACTCCAGCTACTGTCATATGCATTACTTGGCATGATTGCAATGTTTTGTGGAGTAGGTGAATTAGGTGGAGGTAAAGGGGTAAAGCTTTGATTTTATAAAAGACATGTTTTTGTCTAACAACATGCATTTGAGTCTATTTTTTTCTCATGCAATTTGTTAGGGCAGTTTTGTTGGTATTTTTTTTTCTAGGCCTAATTTGTCTTGAGGATATTTTGTCAGGTTAAATTGTTGGGAGTATTTTGTAGTAGGGCTAATTTGTGAGGCCCGGGGCATATATACTTTTCTGGCCCTCCACTACTCCTTCCCCGCACATAAACAAAATTTTCTATTATAATATAATACATTAAAAGCAGAATTTGTTGAATAAAATGTACAAGAAATCGACTTTAAGGCCCTCCCCCCTGCTCAGAACCTGATTACCACCTATTGGGGCCCAAGGCCCAGGACGATTTTGGTGCTACCCCCCCCCCCCCCCCCCCCACTCTTGAACAAATTAAAGGTTTTTTTTTTAAAATCTAATTTGTGCACAATGTTTGACTGCTGGTAAAAAAGTTAAAGCATCACCTTCATAAGAAATTACTTTTAACTTCTTTTGCAACAAGACCTCAAATTATTATTATTATTATTGTGCAAGAGTAATTCTTTCTTCTATGACTGTTGGAATCCACTTGTATAGAAATGTAATTGTTTACAAGGTATTCTTTATAATACTGTTTTCTTTTCTAATCCTAATCTACCTCATTCATACCATACGAAGTCAGCGGGTATGTAAATATGAACACAGGACCAAATACTACTGAAAATGTAAAGATATTTTCCATTAGGATGATACAAAAGTTTTTTAATTTGTATTATATAACTGTAAGTCTGCAAGTGAAAATTTTCTGGATTTTTTTAAATGCTGTAAAATGATATATCATTCGACCGATCTACACGAAAACTGGTATATTTCATAATCTAGCTAATGTTGTATTTTTTAATTTAATCGGATAATTGGTTAAAAGATTTTAAAAAATCCCTACTTTCAACTAAAGATTATTATCGTTAGCTAACTTTTGGTTAATTTTTTTTTAAGGAAATCTTTTCCAAAAATAGCATTTTTTAAATTTAAAAATTATTTTGGTGCCTCTAGATAGAGGTGCCCTAGGCCGAGGCCTTGTCGGCCTGTGCGATAATCAGGCCCAGCCCCTGCTACTCAGGGTCCAGGGCACGTGCCTCACATACCCGCACGATAATCAGGCCCTGAAGATGATGTGTTCAAATGGTGATGAAGTTTTTCTTCATGTCTGAAAGAAATAGGACTTAATAATTATTCTTTTATCTATCATTATCTTTGTCTTTCTTTCCTGTCAATAAATGGTTGCACCATTCATTGGTTCACTAAGCAATGCAGATATCATCGCTAGCAAGACTCATCAAAAGGTTAAAAAAAAAAGAATGTGATTCCTGAATATAAAAAATCAAAAAGAAATGAAAAAGGAAAAATTCAAAATTTAATTGAAGTATTAAATATACAAAGCCATAGCCAGGAATTTTTTCGGAAGGGTTCAAATTATACTACACACTGTTAAGTGTTAAAAATGTAGTGACTCAAATTTTAAACAAACTGGCAAATTCCAGTTGCGTGTAAAGTACTTTTGAAGTATTTTTAAAGTACTTTGGAAATATTCAAATACAGTACCTATTATCATACACTGTTTTAAACTGTAATGGACTTTTTGTAGGAATACAGTTTAAAAGAAAGTAGTGTGAGTATAACACCATGTATTTTAATTATTGTTATAGAAGAATAAAGTAGAAAATATGTTTGTGTGAAGGATTGTATGACCAATGTAAAAACTTTTATAGTGATATAGATAGCATAGTTTTAAAGCATAAAGCATACTTGTTAATTGCATTTACTTTTCACTATTTTTAGTATAAAACAATCTATTTGACTGCTTTTAACTAGTCCTGTATGTAGTCTATGTGTTGTATATGCACCATACAATGCACTAAATTTAGTAAAGTTAAAAACCACATAATAAAGATAAAAATCATTTTCAAACCTTTCCAGTTTTAGCAGCATTGCATCTAAATTGTTTTCTGTGACCCTCCATACAAATTATTAATTTTTTTCTAAATTTAGGAAACCTTCTTTTTAAGTATTGGTATTTTCATATTAATCCCAAGCCAGAAATTAATCGTTACCATGATAAACTTATTTTAAACTTAAAAATTCTTATTATTCTAAACTTAACATTTCTTATTTATCATTAAATAATATTATAGTTTTAAAAAATTAAAGAACACGCTTTTATAGAAATGTGAACTAAAAAAGCACAAAATATCTATCTTAGTACTAAAATGCAGGGTAAGAGAAAATCGTGTGAGTGACACACCATAATATTTACATACATTTAAATCTTTAATTAAAATAACTTAGAATTAAACAAAAACCATTTTTAAAATATCGCCCCTGACTGGGATCGAACGCTGGACCTTTAGGTTCGTAGCGCGGCGCCTTACCTCAACGCCACATCGCTCACTAAGTGAAAGTATTTTTTTACAATATATTTTTTATTTTATTTTATTTTTTTTTTTGCTCCCAGAGCAGTTACAAACATACATACATACAGGTGAAGCTAATAAAAGCGTGTTAAAAAAAACTCTTCAGTTTTTTACTTTCCGAATACTATAGTGAGGAAAGTACTGTAATCATGTCAAAAATCCGAATTTGAGATTTTGATGTTTCTATACGTTTCGAGGTCCCATGAGTCCGTTTTCACTATTTTTACGATGATGTATGTATGTATGTATGTATGTGTGTGAATGAACACGCTAGCATCTAAACGCTTTGCTCGAATGAACTGTAAGTTGGTACGCATGTTGCAAGTCACCATAGCACGAAACATATTGATTTTGGTGAACTTATGATTTTGATGAACACTTATAGTTTTTTTACAGGGACACAAAGAAAAATTCTTTATCATTATGGCCTATGGGACCAAAATCTTAAAAGTGCGATAGCACCTAAACGCCTTATTCAATTGAGCAAAAAATTTATACACATATTACAGGTCACAGATACTCAATCTGTATAGATTTTGGAGAATCTAGCGCTTATAGTTTTTTTACAGGGACACAAAGAAAATTTTTTTATCATTATAGCCTATGGGGCCAAATTTTTAAAAGTGTGATAGCGTCTAAATGCCTTATTAATCTGAGCAAAAAATTTTTACATATGTTATAGGTCACAGTTGCACCAACTGTATAGATTTTGGTGAATTTAGCACTTACAGTTTTTTTACAGGGACACAAAGAAAAGTTCTTTATCATTATGGCCTATGGGACCAAATTTTTAAATTTGCAATAGCATCTAAACGCCTTATTCAATTGAGTTGAAAATTTACATGAATATTATAAATCACTGTTGCACTAATTTTGGTGAATCTAGTATTTATAGGTTTTTACAGGGACACAACGAAAAATTGTTTATCATTATGATTTATGGGCTCAAAGTTCAGTAGCGTTAAATAAAACATTGTGTAATATATGGAGAAAAATACTCAAACACTCTATTACGGTTTTCTCTCTTTTGTTTGTTTAACAACTCCTCTTTCTTACTTTATCTACAAAACTGTTAATTACTCAATGTTCGGAAGGACGAGTGGAGTCACTCCAGATTTTTTTTTAAAATGATAAACATTAAAAAACTGAATTATTTAAGCATTATTAAACTTCTTATAAACATTTTGATTAGCTTATACACATAGTACTTCCTTTTGTATATTGGTCTGCTGTTTATACTAATGTATTAATTTCTAGCATACGGTAAATACAAAAGTACCTAAAAACATCTGCTGGAAATTTGTTTCGTTGGAAAAGAGCCAATTGACAGGTTTGCTTGCATAAATTAGTGTGACACTGAAATGGGTAAATAAAACTTTGACTCATGTGCAGTCAATCAGTTTTAATCCATACATATACCTACCTACACCTGAAATCCTTCACTTATATAAAACAAATTAATCACGTGACTTGATATATATATATCGATATTTGGCTTGGGTTTCTCACAGGGCTGCATAGAGAAATGTGGAGGCCCCTATGTTTGTTAAGATTCGTTCATGATTTGAATCATTAGTATGTTAAAAGAAAATGTGTTAATTTATAGTTTGTGTTTTTGGCAACGATGAAGCGAACGATTCGTAGTTGTTGATATCGCTAGTATGCGTGTAGCATGGAGATCAAAGTATGTACAATATTAAAGTAATATTATTTAATTTAAAGCTATACTTATGTCAGTTTTACTTCTATCCAGTAAATATATAAAAAAGTATTAGGTTATGGGAACAATATCGTTTCCCTGCGCTATGCATTAAGTCTCATCACGAAGTCACGTTTCAGCGCATTAAGCCTAACGTAAGCCTAACCACGCCTTGCTTCCAGTAACAAATATGGATACAACTAAAGTACAGATAAAGCCTCTAGCTGGAGAAAGTGATTGGCAAGTATGGAAATATAGAATTAAGTTCATTTTAAATAGCCATACAGGTGCGTTAGAAGTAGTTCAAGGAACTTTAGTTAAGCCAAATGCCCCTACGGAAACGGAAGGCGCTGCTCAAGCTAAATATGAGAAGGATTTAAAGGACTATCAGAAAGCAAATAACAATGCTATGATTGTCTTAACAAATTCGATGAACGAAGAAACCCTTCAAAAGGTAATGCGTTTTGAAACTGCTCGAGAAATTTGGATAGAGTTACATAAGTTGTACGAAGCATCCTCAGAAAATCAACTATATAATATCTGTATGCAGTTTTTCCAATTCAAATGGAATGATAGTGAAGATATTGCAGCTCATCTCTCCAAGTTAAAAAATTTATGGAATGAGTTAAACTCTGGATTACAGAATAAAAATGAAGTTGCATTACCAGAGTTGCTGCTAAACTGCAAGATATTAGATATATTACCAAGTGAGTTCCTGTCATTTAGGTCCAGTTGGTTGCTCTTAGGCGAAGATAAAAGAACAACAGATGAATTGACAACACAATTATGTTCTTATGAAAGAGAATTTAGAAACCGTGATAAAGATATTTCAAATGAACAAGAAGCTCTCCTTGTAAAAGATAGAAAAAGTAAATACAATGTTTACAAGAAGAAATCAAATATTTGTAATTATTGTCACCAAAAAGGCCACTGGGTCAAATCATGTTCTAAGTGGATTGCTGATGGGAGGCCACCCAAACCTTCTGATTTTAGAAAAGCAGGAACTTCTTGTACAGCAACTACCTTAGCTCTGATGTCAGTTGATGAAGAGGTATGTGCTTCAGAGATTCTTTCAGATGGTTGGTACAGAGATAATGGAGCTTCCAGACACATCACTATGGATGACAAGTATTTTATAAATTTTGAAAAGTTTGTATCTCCTCATGGAATTGCAGCAGCCAATGGAAAAGTTCTTCCAGCTCTAGGCAAAGGTACGCTTCAGATCATCACTGTAGTTAATGGCAAGAAGCAGTTCAAAGAATTAAAAGATGTGTGGTATGTACCTGAAATAAGCAAGAATTTATTCTCTGTATTGGCCACTCATGATAGATACTTAAATAGTCGTTTCGAGTCGACTGCAACAGAATGTTGGCTAAAGATTGATGAAGTTTGTGTTTTGCATGGAACACGAAGTAAAGGAAGAGGACTTTTCAAAGCTAATATGAAAGTTGTTAATCCAAAAGAATTTATTGAAGTAAATTTAGCCTCTTCGGACGAGTCACTGTTACAACTCTACCACGAACGTTGGGGTCATCAAGATAAGCGACATGTGAAATCTCTCTTAAGCAATGAATTAAATATCAAGGTTAATGTCCAAGACACATTATGTGAAGCATGCATATATGGGAAAGCTCATAGATTAAGTTTTGGTTCCAGAATTAATTGCTCTTCTCCTGGAGGACTAATTTCTGCAGATGTGTGCGGCCCCTTTGACAAGTCTTTTAGAAAATTTCAATACTTTGTTGTTTTCAAAGACCAGTTTACAAAGTTTCGCTGTGTTTACTTCCTCAAACAAAAGTCTGATGTTGCTAATGCCCTTAAAGAATTTTTAGCTTATGCTGAAAATTTTGGTCATAAAGTTAAAGAAATCATCAGTGATAATGGGGGAGAGTTTGACAACAATGAAATAAAAACTATTTTGAAGAAAATGGGAATTGTTTCAAGATTCACAGCACCATATACTCCAGAGCAGAATGGTGGAAGTGAGAGAGAGAACCGTACACTTGTTGAAATGGCCAGAACACTGAAAAATTCTAATCCAGACTTAGAAATTCCTCCAGCATTATGGGCTGAACTCATCAATACCTCAGCATATTTACTAAATAGAACTGGAAAGTCATCCATTAAGAATGTGAGTCCTTATGAATTGTGGACAGGAAAGAAGCCAAGAATTAATCACTTGAGGATTATTGGATCACTATGTTATGCCCACATACCTAAACAAAAAAGAAGGAAGATGGATAACAAGGCAACTAAGGCTTATTTGATGGGATATGATGGAGATGAAAGGTATCGTCTTTGGGTTCCAGAAAGAAACACTATCATGTTTTCAAGAGATGTCAAATTTAACGAGAAGTTGTTAAATTGTGAAAAGGTTGTCCATTTTTCTATTACAGATGAAAATAGGACTTCTGAGTCTGAAAATCAGGGAAAGTCAGAAGATAATCTAAGTGAAGAAAATGAGATAGAAGAAGAAAATGAGACAGAAGAAGAAAACATTGATATAGACTCAAACAAACAAATAGAATCCAGAAAGTTAAGAGACAGAGAAAGTCTAAGAAAGCCAAAACATTATGAAGATTATATAACGATGGCTGAAGTTTTTATTGCTAATTTCGAAGAACCCACAACTTTTGAAGAAGCAATTGAATCCAAAGAAAGTAAATATTGGAAAGATGCGATAGACTTAGAGATGTCGTCGTTGATCAATAATGAAACATGGACCCTAGAAGAACTACCAAAGAATCACAAAGCCATTCCATGCAGATGGGTCTATAAAGTTAAAAGAAATCCTGATGGCTCCATTGACAAATACAAGGCCAGATTGGTAGCTAAAGGATTTACTCAGCGATATGGAGTCGACTATGAACAAACTTATAGCCCTGTGACAAAGATGGGAACTGTTCGTTCAATTTTAAGTATAGCTGCTAATGAAAGACTACATCTTATCCAGTTTGATGTTTGTTCAGCATTTTTATATGGTAAACTTGATGAAGCTATATACATGCAGCAACCAGAAGGTTACAATGATGGTACTACTAATGTCTGTAGATTGAAGCGCAGTCTCTATGGGCTTAAACAAGCTTCTCGCTGCTGGAATAAGTATTTTGAAGAATTTTTATCAGAACTTGAATTCAAAGCAAGTGATGCAGATCCTTGCCTATACATCAAAGATAAGAATGGAAGAAAGTTAATTGTCTGTCTGTATGTTGATGATGGAATAGTTGCATCAACTGATCTACAAGACTCTAAAGAATTTATAAATGATCTTAAGTCAAGACTCAAAATCACATACAGACAGGCAAGTTTTTTCCTTGGTCTGGAAATTCATCGTTTTGAAGATGGGAGTATCAAAATTAATCAGCAATCTTATGCAAAAAGAATACTTCAGAAGTTTCATATGGAAAATTCTAGGCCAGTATCTACTCCAATGCTTAAAGAAAATACAAGTGTGGAAAATGATGAACAGAGCAGTGAAAAGTTCCCATATAGAGAAGCTGTAGGTGCCTTGATGTATCTAATGTTAGGTACAAGACCAGATTTAGCATACTGTGTTGGTATTCTCTCACGCCACTTAGAAAACCCATCTAGAGATGACTGGTTGAAAGTGAAACGTGTTTTTAGATACATAGCTGGTTCATGTAATAAGGGTATTACATACAAGAATAAATATGAGCCAGGAT
Organism: Salticus scenicus; assembly: GCA_963930645.1. Classification (NCBI taxonomy): domain Eukaryota; kingdom Metazoa; phylum Arthropoda; class Arachnida; order Araneae; family Salticidae; genus Salticus; species Salticus scenicus. Next base: position 233,976,319 of record OZ005653.1, on the reverse strand, counting down.
TGTTAGAATGCTATAGTGATGCAGATTTTGCAGGATGCAAAACATCTGGAAGATCAACTAGTGGCATTATGATTTTATACAGTGGTGGTGCTATATCATGGTTCAGTCAAAGACAGTCAGTAGTTGCAACTTCTACTACTGAAGCTGAAATTATAGCTGCAAATGAATGTGTGAGAGAAATAATCTGGCTAAATCGTCTATTTTCTGGTGTTACACAATTAAGGGGAATACCAGTGCTTCAAATTGATAACACAGCAGCAATCAGATTAGCACAAAACCCAGAGTTTCATCGTCGCACTAAGCATATAAGTGTTAAGCACTTTTTTATCAGAGAAAAGGTGCTAGAGAAACAAATACTAGTCCAACAGGTATCTACAGAAGATCAGATTGCCGATATGTTGACTAAATCACTATTTAAACCAAGACTGTTGACTCTTTGTGCCAAAATTGGACTTTTATAAACTTTAAATTTGAACTTTAAATTTATTGCTATTATTTTCTTATAACAAGGGAAAGTGTTAAGATTCGTTCATGATTTGAATCATTAGTATGTTAAAAGAAAATGTGTTAATTTATAGTTTGTGTTTTTGGCAACGATGAAGCGAACGATTCGTAGTTGTTGATATCGCTAGTATGCGTGTAGCATGGAGATCAAAGTATGTACAATATTAAAGTAATATTATTTAATTTAAAGCTATACTTATGTCAGTTTTACTTCTATCCAGTAAATATATAAAAAAGTATTAATGTTTAGTAGCATTTCTAAAGAGGATAAGGGTGGTTTGCTTTTTTATGACAATCAAAGCGTTAAAAACATTTAATTTTTTTTTTGTGAGATATTTTTATCGTTCTTTAAAGAATAGGTATTAATTAGAACACTGTCTTGAAAGATAACTGATGGATTGCAACTTAAATCGTAACTACGACAATGCCTTTGTTATTGAAATTAAGATAAAATACAAAATATTACAATTTAAGCTAATTTATTGCTGAATAACTTATGCCAGTCAACATTTTACACTATAAAGTATAAATATTCAAATCTATTTCTCTTAAGTAAAAAAAAATTTTTCGAACTTCTTTCATCTCAAAAATATTAATGATGTCTGTGTGTCTTCAGTAAGTCACTCTGTATACTAAGAAGTGATAAATAGGAAAACTAGGCATGTTTCTTTGTAGTTCTGAGGGTCGCAGTACACTGTTAAAAATGTTTTTTTTTTAAATGAGCTAAATTGTCTCAAAATAGCTCCGAAACAATATGTTCTTAAGTTTGAAAACCCATGTACTCATTTTTGAGTATACTGACATGCTCAAAAATGGGGTTGACCAATAAGAATCCTAATATCCCCATTTTTGACATGTCACTACACTCAAAAATGAGTACATGGGTTTTCAAATTTAAGTATATATTGTTTTAGAGCTATTTTGAGACAATTTAGCTCATTTTTAAGAAATTTTTTTTTAACAGTGTAGCCTGGCCCGTAGAGTGCTGAGCTCGTAATTGGAAGGCTGCAGGCATTAAGATAAAGAAAGTAACATTTTATCCATGGTGTGCATGGTTTTGGAAGATTTGTTCATTAATTCAAATGATAAATGAAACATACAAAGTTCACTTGCAGAGATTAGTAGCGTCTCTTTGTAGATGAAAATCCCTATGAAGCTAAGTCATGTGCAAAGTTGGTGGTTTCAATTAATCTCAGATTAATTTGGTGAGAATTCACGTTTGGCCACCCAAATCATCTTTTAGATTTGTTTTGTTGTGAAGCAAAATGCGGAACAACTATAGTATTTCCCCCATGTGGATTTGGCGATTAAGGCTAAATCATAAATCTAAAAATCATAAATGATAAAGTCATAAGCTAAATCATAAATCTCAAATAAACAGCATGCAGGCTGCCATAATAGACACTTTTACTTGAAAAATATTGCACTTTTTTCAAAGAGTACTGTCTGGACCAATCACAAGTGTAATGTATTTAAATAGACCTAAAATTATCTAAAAAAGTACTGAAGTATATACAAATCTAAAAAACTGAATTCAGGATAATTAAGAAACTGGAAAAGAGTCAATGTTTTTATTAATTTTTATAATTTTTTTTTTTTTCCTGAAAGATTTTCGGGGTGAAACATTAAAATTTTGTCTATTTCTTACAGGATCTTAATTTTATTTTTCTACATTTACATATAACCCCCTAACACATTTTTTATTATAACTCTATAAATACTAAAGATAAAGTATACAAACAGTATACTTTTCCGCAGTGCCAGACTTTCAGAAATTCGAATGTGAAGTCAAAATTGGGTGTTGCTATTGAAAAAAAAATCAAAGTTGGCGCTCATTTCAATATGTAAATGACCCCTAATTCAAAATTCGACGACATTTTCAGAAAGTGCATTTAATTTCCTGTTGAATTATGTCTATTAGATGTTCCTGCGTCAATTAATAACGAAATATTTGTAAGATAAGTCCACTGTCGAACTTTGGTTCGAATAAATTCAGTACTTCAAAAGTTATCGCGATAACAAATTCTCAAGTGGTAGTGTTTAAATAGAGGCAACTTGGAAATAAAATGACGAAGAAACTTGTCCACCGAAACCATAGATGTCTGAATGATAAATCAATTTTTAACTTTGATTCGAATTAATTATTTCAAAAGTTATCGTGATAACAAATTTTCAACACACAAATTTTCAACTCTCATTTCAAACTTGCCTATCAAATCCGTCCAAGATATTTGAAACGTAAGTTCACTGTCTAACTTTAGATTGAATCAGTGCAGCATTTCAAAAGTTATTGTTATGACAACTTTTCAAGTGGCAGTCTATGTGGCTGAAACTTGCAAACAAAATGGTGGAGCAACTTGCCAGCGAAATCATCCAAGATATTCGCATGATAAATTGACTGTCCAACTTTTGTTTAAACTAATTCAGTATTTCAAAAATTATCGTGATAAGAAATTTTCAAGTGGCACCGTGGTTTCAAGTGGCCGCCACTTGGAAATAAAAAAGATAAGTGAGATGCCCAGCGAACTTATGTGAGATATTTGAATGATAAATCCACTACCCAAATTTGATACGAATTGATTCAGTATTACAAAAGTTATCATAATGATAAATATTTAAGTTGGCCGCCACTTGGAAATAGAATGGCGAAGTAAGTTAACATGCGAACTTATCCAAGATATTTGAACTGAAAAATCACTATCCAACTTTGGTTTAAATCAAGTTAGTATTTTAAAAGTTATCGTGATGACACATTTTTCAGTGGGAGCCTGATTTCAAGTAGCTGCAACTTAACAAAATGTCGGAACAAGTTGCTCAATGAACTCATCCAAGATATTTATATGATAAGTTCACTATCTAACTTTGGTTCAAATTGAATCAGAATTTAAAAAGTTATCATGATTATAAATTTTCAAGTGGTAGCCTGATTTCAAGTTGTCCTGCTTAGTTTATAACATCCGCACTTTATTAAAAATGGTGGATAAAATTTATTAAATTAATAACCCTTATGGTCTATGTATACATCAAAATTCAAGCAAATCCGGTCTTAAATACGATTTTTAGAATATGAATTTGAAATTTTCAATTGAAAGCAAAATGACGGAGCAACTTAGTTAACACACTTATTCAAAATTTTTATAAGATAAATTCGCTGTCAAAATTTGGTTCGATTTGGAGTATTATTTTGGAAGTTATCATGATTTTAAATTTTCAAGTGGCAGTCTGATTTCAAGTGGCCCCGCTTAGATTAAGATATCCGCCACTTTGTTAAAAATGGCGGATAAAGTTCATTAATAAACTTGGTTGAAACCATTATAATATATGGTCTATGTATGCATCAGTATTCAAACAAATTCTGAATATGTTTTTTATAATGTCCCACATAGCAATTTCAATTTGCAGCGAAATTGCAACAATCTTGCTTTGTAAGCCAACAAACTTGCAGCAAGTTCAGTGTTACAAGCTGTAAGTTCATAACAAGATAGAAGCAAGTTAACGCAAACTCCGAAGTCACCATACGCCAAATTTGCAGCAAACTTGTCGTGCAAGTTGCACTCTTACTGTATCAAATTTGCCGCAAATTCGTTGCAAACTAGTAGAAAAGTTAGATTTGTCGTATTAAGAGTACTGGAAATTCATTGCAATAGGCAAGCTTGTCATGTCACACCAACTGTTAATGCATTGCAAACTCAGATTCTTATCACGTCACATTATCTGCAAATACACATAGAAACATAATCAGCTTGTATTTCGCATAAGACTTGTCGACACGAGACTTCGAGCCCCGCGGATAACGTCACGCTTCTTCCACCAGTAAACAGCACGAGCAAGAAAACGTTGCGAAACCGCTTTAATATCAGTCTTTGGTTGAGTTTCAAATACTTACATAGCAATTTTAGTTTGCAACAGAAATGGTGTGAAAGGAAAAAAACATAATAATTAAAACGAAAGATTGATTTATGTTGTGTCTACTTTGCGACAATTTCACGGCAAATTTATCGCATCAAATTTGCCATGGCAAGAAAATATCAAGAAAAATCAAACTTGCTGCAAATGTGCTTGTTATCCGGGGTGAATTTGAAATTTTCAAGTGGTCTCCTCTTGAAAACAAGCAGTCGGAGCAACTTGGTTAACAAACTCATCCAAGGTATTTATAAGATAAGTTCGCTGTCCAAATTTGGTTGAATTTGGAGTATTATTTCGGGAGTTATCGTGATGACAAAATTTTCATTATGTATGTATAGATAGATAGATAGATATAAGATAAACGAAGTGACTGTAATAGGTCGATTTCTAAAGAAATCAATCTAAAAAAGGAAGAGAAAAAAAAAGTTTAATAAATGATGATGCAACGAAAGCAAAATGCATGAAATATTTATGATTATTTTGTTGCTATGGAGATCAGTCCCTTTCTAAACTTGATTGATAGTATAATGATGTAAAAGGGCAAACCATTTATTTGAATTCATGTTTGAAAGTGTGCAGTTTAAAATGATTTTAAAAACATAATCATTAAGAACTATATTTAAAAAATAAATAAAAAATTATACAGACACGACATTATTTCATTATTTAAAACATGAAAATCTGACATTGACAGATTTTAATTTAGTGCCAGAGGCCTACTGCTAAACTTGTTAATATCGACAAATTCTTCTTTAGTTAATTCGTGACGATCTAAATTCCATGATAAAGTTTTCATTAAATCAAACCAATGTGTTTCAGCTGCAGATACTGTAACAAATAACGTTGGAAGTCCAAACTGTCTTATAGCGTCCAAACAACGTTTTTTCTCTTTTTCCCAATGAGGGGGAGGTGTGCCTTGGGGGGGACTCATGTCAAAGGTGTGACTTGGGGGGGGGGCTCATGTCAAAGTTGTACCTTGGGGGGGACTCATGTCAAAGTTGGGCCTTGGGGGGACTCGTTTCAAAGTTGGGCCTGGGGGGGGACTCATGTCAAAGTTGGGCCTTGGGGGGGACTCATGTCAAAGTTGTACCTTGGGGGGGACTCATGTCAAAGTTGGGCCTGGGGGGGGACTCATGTCAAAGTTGTGCCTTGGGGGGACTTCATTCAATAAATCCCCATTCAATAAACCGACTGAAATAGGCCCTTAGCACTATTAAGAGTGTATTATAAAAATTCGACAACGCTGTACCGACTGAAATAGGGGTATCTTGGGGGGGACTCATGTCAAAGTTGGGCCTGGGGGGGGGACTTCATTCAATAAATCCCCATTCAATAAACCGACTGAAATAGGCCCTTAGCACTATTAAGAGTGTATTATAAAAATTCGACAACGCTGTACCGACTGAAATAGGGGTACCTTGGGGGGGACTCATGTCAAAGTTGTGCCTTGGGGGGACTTCATTCAATAAATCCCCATTCAATAAACCGACTGAAATAGGCCTCTAGCACTAATTAAGAGTGACCTATAAAAATTCGACGACTGTACCGACTGAAATAGGCCTCTAGCACTAATAAAAGAAAAATAAAGAGTGAAAAGAATGAAAAATTAAAAGGAAATATTTTATTATTTGAGATTGATTAACAAACGTATCCAAAATATTTATAAAATAAGTTGACTGCCCAAATTTGGTTCGATTTGGAGTATTATTTCGGAAGTTATCGTGATTTTAAATTTTCAAGTGGTAGCCTCATTTCAAGTGGCCTCATTCAGCTTAAGATATCCATCACTTTATTAAAAATGGCGAATAAAATTCATTAATAAACTTGGTTGAAACCCTTATATATGGTCTATCATCGATGCATAAAAATTCAAATAAATTCAAAATACGCTTTTTATACGATGTGAATTTGAAAATTTCAAGTGTTCTCCACCTGAAAACAAAATGGCGGAGCAATTTGGTTAACAAACGCATCCAAGATATTTATAAAATAAGTTCACAGTCCAAATTTGGTTCGATTTGGAGTATTATTTCGGAAGTTATCGTGGTTTTAAATTTTCAAGTGGAAGACTGATTTCAATTGGCCCCGCTTAATTTAAGATATCCACCACTTTGTTAAAAATGGCGGATAAAGTTCATTGATAAACTTGTTTGAGACCCTTATGTGGTCTATATTTACGTCAAAATTCAAGCAAATCGGGTCTTAATGCGCTTTTTAAGAATTGAATTTGAAATTTTTAAGTGAAAACAAAAAAGCGGAGCAACGGGGTTTATAAGATAAGTTCGCTGTCCAAATTTGGTTCGATTTGGAGTATTATTTAGGGTGTTATTGTGTTGACAAAATTTTCATTATATATATACAGATAGATAGATAGGTAGATATAATATATATAGGTAAACGAAGTGATTTCAGTAGGTCGATTTCTAAAGAAATCAACCTAATAGAGATTTTAACGCGCATTGTGATGTTGAAATCACAAATGTTTTTAGATTTTCTCTTCAATTCTAATTAAAACCTACTTTAACATTTTGTGGGATAATTTATTCGTGTATTAGGTTGATTTCTTTAGAAATCGACATATTGCAATCACTTTGTTTATCTGTATATCTATTCGATTTGGAGTATTATTATTTTTAACAAAGTGGTGGATATCTTAAACTAAACGGGGCTAATTGAAATAAGGCTACCACTTGAAAATTTATCATCATGATAACTTTTGAAATACTGAACCAATTCGAACCAAAGTTGGATAGTGAACTTATCATTCAAATATCTTGGATGAGTTCACTGAGCAATTTCTTCCGACAGTTCGTTTCCAAGTTGTGGCCACTTGAAAATGTGTCATCACCATAAGTTTTGAAGTAGTACTAAACTGATTCAAACCAAAATTGGATAGTGAACTTGCTGTTCAAATATTTTGGATAAGTTCACTAGGCAACTTGTTCCGCCATTTTATTTCCAAGTAGCGGCCACTTGAAAAGTTGTCATTATGATAACTTTTGTAATAATGATTGAAATCAAATGCAATTTGGGTAGTGGATTTATCATTCAAAAATCTCCGATATGTTCGCTGGGCATCTCACTCCACTCTTATGTTTCCAGGTGGTGACCACTTGAAATCACGGTACCACTTAAAATTTCTTATCACGATAATTTTTTAAATACTCAATCAGTCCAAACCAAAATTAGACAGTGAATTTATCATACAATTATCTTGAATAATTTCAATGGGGGCAAGTTGCTCCGTAATTTTGTTTCCAAGTTGCGGCCACTTAAAATCTGGCTGTCACTTGAAAATTTCTTATCACGATAACTTTTGAAATATTGAATTAATTCGAACCAAAGTTGGACAGTGGATTTATCATAGAAATATCTTGGATGGCTTCGCTGGGCAAGTTGCTCCGCCATTTTTTTCCAAGATGCAGCCACTTAAAATTAGATTGCCACTTGAAAATTTGTCATAACAATAAATTTTGAAATACTGCACTAATTCGAAACAAAGTTGGACAGTGAACTTATGCTTCAAATATTTTGGATGAGTTTGTTAAGCAGCTTGCTCCACCATGTTGTTTCCAAGTGGCAGCCACTTGAAAATTTGTTATCACGATAATTTTTGAAATACTTAATCAATTCGAACCAAAATCGAACAATGGATTTATCATTCAAATATCTGATTTCGGTGAACAAGTTTCTTCGCAATTTTGTTTCCAAGTTGTGGCCACTTGAACGTTGCAACTTGAGAATTTATTATCACAATAACTTTGAAATTCTGAATTTATCCGAACCAAAGTTGGACAGTGCACTTATTTTACAAATAACTTTGATTAGCTCACTGAGCAACTTGCTCCGCCACTTTGATCTAAGCGGCAGCCACTTAATTTGTCAATACGATAACTTTTGTAATTCTGAACTTATTCGAACTAAATTTGTAGACTAGACTTATCTCTCAAATTCATTTAACATATTTCTTTGCCAGTTTGACGCGCCATCTTGTTTCCATGTGTCGGCCACTTGAAAATTTCAAATTCACATAAAAAGGTATTTATGAACTGATTTGCTTAAAACTCCATAGGCTATATCAATATTTCTACCAAGTTCATTAATAATTTGTAGACGAAGCCACCATTTTGTTTCAAAATGGCGGCTACTTGATAAGATAAAAGAAACCAACCTTCCCTTCTGAATGCGCCGGAACGACTTGTTCAATATTAATGTATACTAATATTACAAATGGATGGATGTTTGTTACTCAATCACGCCACAACGGCTTAACGGATCTGAATGAAAATTGGTACAGAGATGAATAATAGTCTGGAAATAGAACATAGATAACTATTTATACCGGAAATTTGATTAGATTTTTTAAAATTAATTAAAATATGAAAGTAATAAACTGGTAAGTGCTTTAATATAAGCCATTTAAATTTTTAATTGTTGCCAAAAAAGTTTACGAGGTTTTTATTTATTAGTGCTAGAGGCTTATTTCAGTCAGTACAGTTGTCGAATTTTTATAGGTCACTCTTAATTAGTGCTAGAGGCCTATTTCAGTCGGTTTATTGAATGTAGTCCCCCAAGGCCCAACTTTGACATGAGTCCCCCCCCCCAGGCCCAACTTTGACATGAGTCCCCCCCAAGGTACCCCTATTTCAGTCGGTACAGCATTGTCGAATTTTTATAATACACTCTTAATAGTGCTAAGGGCCTATTTCAGTCGGTTTATTGAATGGGGATTTATTGAATGAAGTCCCCCCAAGGCACAACTTTGACATGAGTTCCCCCCCCAAGGTACCCCTATTTCAGTCGGTACAGTTGCCGAATTTTTATAATACACTATTAATAGTGCTAAGGGCCTATTTCAGTCGGTTTATTGAATGGGGATTTATTGAATGAAGTCCCCCCAAGGCACAACTTTGACATGAGTCCCCCCCAGGCCCAACTTTGACATGAGTCCCCCCCAGGCCCAACTTTGACATGAGTCCCCCCAAGGTACAACTTTGACATGAGTCCCCCCAAGGTACAACTTTGACATGAGTCCCCCTAAGGTACAACTTTGACATGAGTCCCCCCAAGGTACAACTTTGACATGAGTCCCCCCCCCAAGGCACACCTTTGATATGAGTCCCCCCCCAAGGCACACCTCCCCCTCATTGGGGAAAAGAGAAAAAACGTTGTTTTGCGGCTATAAGACAGTTTGGACTTCCAACGTTATTTGTTACAATATCTGCAGCTGAAACACATTGGTTTGATTTAATGAAAACTTTATCATGGAATTTAGATCGTCACGAATTAACTAAAGAAGAATTTGTCGATATTAACAAGTTTAGCAGTAGGCCTCTGGCACTAAATTAAAATCTGTCAATGTCAGATTTTCATGTTTTAAATAATGAAATAATGTCGTGTCTGTATAATTTTTTATTTATTTTTTCAACACAAAATTAAATATGTTTTCACGCGAAAAATGAAAATTTACTAAATGTTAAATTGGTGAATGACGGTTTCATAACTTTAAAATAAAATAGTAATAATACAAATCTAGCATGTTTCTTCTGAATTTTATTTCATAGCATTTTTTTATATACTTCAACTTTAGATTTTTTTTTAGCACGTAAGAATCATGCTTGGTATAAAAGCTAATTCAGCATTATATTAATGGTATTTACTTATTGATAATTCTGGACAATTTTTCAAATTTTGATGCTGAAGTAGATCGGACATTTTTCGCCAAGAATAAGATAGAAAGAAATAGGAACAATAATTGCACAAATTATATTTTGGTCTAAAACGGCGACAAAAATTCAAAAGTCGCCAAGGGGAGATATATTAAGGCTGTACCATGATCAAGTTTACGTGTTAATTAATTTATTTATTTTTCTATATACCAACTAATATTAACTAAGCATAAAGTATGTATAACCACAAAAAAAAAAAAAAAAAAAAAAAAAAAAAAAAAAAAATAATAATAATAATAATAGTAATAATAATTGTCGCATGCGATAGGCGTAGCCGATCACAGCATATTGTAATATTATATTTGGCTTGAAACTGCTGTCATTCTATGGTTGATCGATTAAATCAAATAAATATAGGAAATAACTTGAAAGCAAATATTATGTACATCACGTATAATGATGTTCATAAGTAACTGGGATTCAAATATAAAAGGGCTACTTCATATTTTTCGAGACTGTCCGTATCGAAGCTGTCATATGTGATAAGCACCCAAATGGAAGCCCATTGGTAAGTTATTGTCGCATGCAATAGGGACAGGCACTGGAGACTGTGAGGACGAAAGCAAGCCTTTTAACGATTTCAGTATTATTTTTTCTTTTTTTTTTTTTTTTTTTTTTTTTTTTCATAAAGCTATATAGAAAAGAGTTTACTTTAAATATAGTGACCAGCGAAGCGGGCAGAGCCTGCTAGTCTTTAATAACCGCTGAATTTTCGTTCTCAATCAATAAAATAAAAATAGAAGAGAATCTCTTTGCAAGGAAAATGCCATGTATATCATTATCTTCTAAATATACCCCATAGAGTTTTTCATTCTTGTTCTTCCTAACTCAAAGTCTAATTGGTAACATAATTTTAATCATTTAGTCTCTGATTAAAATTACTTTCAGGTAATCGTAGACTAAATGATTAAAATTCAATATTGAAATAATTTTTCAGTAATAAAATTAAATATTGAAAAGAGATACATATAATTAAAATCATTAATTAATAATTAAATTTTTAATTATATTATTTAAAATATGTAAGGGAAAAATAATTAAAATTATTTCTCTTTTCAATACATTCATCTTTCTGTGGTTTCTCAGCTCGCATGCCTAAGTTTGGCGAAATTCTAAGGTTAATATATTACGGAACTCCAGTAAAGGATTCAAAATTACAATCGGCAGCAAAATTATTCGAGTTCTAGCCACGGAGTATTACTTAAAGAGGAGATGAAAGTCCAATGGGAGAAAGCTTTAAAACTGCGATGTGAATTTCTGCCAGCTATTGGGGGCGACACTTGTCCCTTTACCCTATATTTCGGCGCGAAGTACTACTGTTTTCAGTTTCATTCTACTGACGTGCTTTTCGAATTTTGAATTTTAAACAGTTTAATATTTTTGTACGTGCTTAAAACTACTTCATTGAGATGGGTTCATGTAAATGCTTCGATCTTCGATGTAAAACAGGTTCTTATGATAGTGACAAGAAAAAAAAAATAAAAGAGAGAAAAGCCCAAGGACAGAAATGCCCGAGTTTGTTTTCTGCTCCACGGGTAAGTATTATTATTAGAGTACTGCGCGGGTCGGGTTTTACCCGACAGATGATTTTTAAATCAACCCGAAACCTGACCCGAACCCGACAAAAAAATTTTCATCAACCCGAAAACCGACCCGAACTCGCAACAGAGAATTTTTTGCGACCCGAACCCGACCCGAAACCCGAAAAATAAATCAACATTACTTATTCATCTAAAAATCCTGCAAAACAAGGTAAAATGATATAACATGATATAAAATAATGTAAATTTTCATTGTCACACAGTTGGTAAATTATTTAAAAAAAAAAAAAAAAAAAAAACTAGTATGTTGTGGCCACCACAAGACATTCTTCTATATTTTCTGTAAAATTCACTGTGCGAATAATTTATTAAAACTTTAATTAAGAAGTTTAACGTGTTTAAAATAGTTCTTTAAAAAAAAAAACATGTTGTCAAAAAGACTCTATTAAATGAAATCTGCGTTCAACCGAATTTTTTTAAGCTCAATATTATTCTTAAAAAATTAATAAAAACGAAACATTTCCCTATTGAATAACGTTACGGAAGCTGGAAAGTAGGGTATAGCGAACGCTGGCGCCCTCTGTTAACGTTAGAAAACAACATCGCAAAATTTCAGCGTTACTTTCGTCTCCTCTTAACCCCTTAACGCGCGGTGTCCTTGCTGCGAGGACGCAAAATTTCAAATCCAGCTACAAAAATTCATCCCGGAAATTTTTTAGCAAAAATTCGCGTTTATAACATATCAGAAAAGGCCGGTTTTTTAAACCTTAAAATTAAAAATTTCTTTTAGTTTAATTTAGTTCATGAATTCCGGTGGCAGTATAATTTAAATGTTTCAAATTGTCTTGCGCCGCAAAGGGTTAAATAATACTCCGTGATCCGTGCATTAGAGAAACGCACGGAGAAATATTTCTTACTCCGTGGAGAAACGAGAGAAACCATTCTCTTTGCCATGGACAGGTTTAATGGTGGCGCTCTCTGTCGAAACAATTTATAATTATTTTTAACGCAGCAAAGCATAGCAGTGTAAATTTCAAAGTCGTTAAAATAAAATAACTTTGAAATTTCGTATAATGAGGATATTATTGGATTAGAGACTGAGCGAAAATTCTTTGAACCTCTCTTTATTTCACGCTCAGAAAGACTTGTTTGAGCCGCTCCATAAACATTTAAAAATACTTTATCTTTAAATGATTTCTGTTTCTACATACATTTAAAATAAATACTGAAGACAACAAATAATAAAGACAACAAGTTGTTCTTAATGAGCTATTCGGCAGAGGGCTGCAGAGTCATTTATATTTTCTATGCATATTTATTACCGTTACTACTAAAAATAAATAAAGTACAGGAAAAATGTTTTAACTAAATTTCTCTTTCCTAATAATTATATTAATAATCCTTTTAATAATTATATAATAATTATAATGAATAATCAAATGAATAAATAAATTTATTTATTTATTTATTCATTTTTATCTTAAGAGCGGACAACACTTAATCTCGCCCCGATAGCCAAGGCTTATGTTATTTTGTGGGAAAATTTGTTTCCACGATGACTCATTAACTAATGATATATATATATATATTAAATTACGTTTTCACTTTCAGAAAATTCTCAACTGTTAAATTAGTATACTCGTTTTGGAAAAATTGATTTTTTACAATGTTAATATTATATTTGCTAGCTGAAAAATGCACTTAATTATTATTATTTTTTTTTTTTTTTTAACTCAAACATAAAATATCAAAAACAGAATCACAAATTAAGACCTTTGCAACAAAGGGTGAAAAAATTGAATCGCCAACTTAACCCTTAAATGCCTGCTTATTTTTTAAAATCAATTTAAAAATGTTTTATTCTTATCTGTATTAAATAAATCGTGGGAAAAATACTTTAAAAAATCATACTTTATTTTAACTATGGTTTACAGCTGAAAGAGCAATTTGTTGTCAAACGGCAAACATGAGGTATTTTTAGAGCTTCAATATTATTATAATATTACTTTATAAGACAAAATTGGGTATGTTGCAGAAAGGTAACACACGGCATTTAAGGGTGAACACATTATTTTTTACGTGAACAAATATAATTTTATACGTGAACAAATTATTTTTTTTTAGACAAAAAAAAAAAAAAAAAAAAAAAAAAAAAACAGTCGGTTGTATTGTAGGGCGACTAAGGCGCCCGTTGAAAAATGATCATTTCATTTTATTCATTTCTCACTTCAAATAATTCATTTGCTAGCAAGCCCGTGCGAAATTTTCGCTACCTTTAAAATTTAAAATTCTTATTATTATTTTACATTATCATGGAAGACATTTTTTTTAAATAATAATTTTAATAAATTATTTTTACTGGGTGAATTTGTATAGGAAAATATAGAAGAAAGTCATGTGGTGGCCACAACATACTAATTTTAAATATGGTTTACAGCTAAAAAGCAATTTGCTGTCAATTAGAAACCATGAGGCATTAGCTTCAATATTATTCTAATAATACTTTAGAAGACAAAATTGGGTATGTTGTCGAAAGACAACACAAGACATTTAAGGGTTAATTTATTATATTTAATTATTAACTTTCGCATTTTTAATTATTACTTTTTTTCACACTGAGTGTTCTCTTAACGGTAAAAATTGTTTCGTGGTACAATTATTTAAATTTAACGTTTAATAGAGCCAATAATTGGAGCTAAATAAAGCTGTCTGAGATTACAAAAATTACAGCTTTCTTAAGTAATATATTTGTTTGAACTGTGATTTGGTTATCTGAGTAAAAAGGAATAATGTAATTGTCAAAATGAAAGAACACAGAATTTTTTAAAATAATCATTTTATTAGACAAACGTTTTAAGTATATTTTGAAAGCAACAAAATCAATATACATAGTTTTTTTTTTTTAAATATATTTATATAAAATAGCGTTAAAAAAAAAAAAGCTATTAAAAGCGAAAAAGAAGTAAAAAGTATATAACAAAAAATGTATGCTTCTTCCGCTCATCATTCCCATTCCGATGCTTAGTGATCTGGGGGTGTCACAGATGATTTCTTTTGTAACTGTATGAAATGCTAGAACTTGAATCCGTTAAAATCGTCAATGAATGTATTAATGCAGGAGTCAAGAGGCCTTTATAACATCAATAAAATCCGCATCAGAATGATTGCATTAAACCACTGCAAAAGTTTCACGATTTTTTTTTTCTTCTTTTTTTTTGAGAGAGAGAGAGTGGGGGGGGGGGGGGGCACCACCACCACCACCCGGAAGAAGATGATCAAGAAAATGGGTGAATTTTCAATAGAATCCTTACACTTATTTTCTACTTTTCATGAAAGATCACTTCGATGTAAATTTGAAGGATTGTAATTCAACTTCAGTATATTTTAATGGTAAACTACAGTTAAAAATTGCGTCTTTTATGTTTATTTTTTATTTTTTAATTTAGATGGCCCTGTTTTAAACTGTTTTTTTTTTTTTTTTTTTTTTTTTTTTTTACTGTTTGCTTTGTTTAAAGAACTGCCTTAATTTTTAATAATAAAAGATTTTTTTTTTTTTTTTGGGGGGGGGATTTAAGGCAATATTTCTTTAATAATTGCTTTCTTGTGCAATACATTAAGTAATTTTCCATACAGAAACAGAGAAATGTATGCATTTTATGTCAAACGATGATTATGAAGCCTAGATGTATTGCTTGCATTGTTTTGCTAAAATAAAATTATAAGGACTAAAAGGAGATATTTTATATGTTTAATTATTGAATCTTAATTTTTTGTTACATACTAATTTCTACAGAAATTTTTTTAAGCATAGCATCAACTGAAGTAGATAAATTCAGTCATTATCACCACACTCTTCCATCTTTCTTCATTCCATTTCGTTAATTAATAATACTAATAATATTATGCTGAGTGTCAAATTAATGGTAAAATTTGTTACATGATAAATTATAATATCATTAAACTTGAAAGTTTAATAAAATCAGTTAATGGAGCTGAGAACAAAATTATTTGAGTTTTTAAAAAATACTCTTTCGTTAATTAATATATTACTTGATTTGTGATTTTATTCCATATCGTTGCCTGTCTGAGTGAAAAGTATAGTGTAATTATGAATGCAAACAAACACAGAATTCTTTAAAACATCTATTTTATTAACTAGACATAAATGCATTTTTAAAGTATAAAAATCACTATACTATTTTCTAATAAATTAATGAAAAAAATAAGACAGTTTTTGGATTTATTTTATAGTTTTGGATTTTTAACAGATAATGTCGATAAAACTGGCCCGTGTCGGATCCAGAACTTAACTTTGGGGGGGGGGGGGTCTAAAACTTTTCAAGATGTTATTCCAGATCAATGAAAAATTAACAATCGTAACATTCAATTGTGAATGTTAAATCTTTTTTTTTTTTGGGGGGGGGGGGAGGGCTTCAGTCCCCTATCCCTCACCTAGATCCGCCACTGAAATCGGCATCAGAGTCCTTACTTTTAACCTCTCCATTTAGTTAGTTTTATTATTATTATTATTATTATTATCTAAAGGGATCCCACCACCACCCGGAAGACATAATCAATAAACGGCTGAACTTCTAAATGAACCTTTTATTTATTTTTATTTATTTATTTATTTTTCAAATATAAATTCCAAGGAAATTCAATTATAGATGTAAAGCTGAATACTTTGTATCCTGATGCAGCTTCAGCCATTTTTAAATCATAAACTGCAGTTAAAAACTGCGTCTGTTATGTTTATTATTTAATATTTAATTTAGATGACCTTATTTCAACCAGCCTTCATTTTTTTTTTTTTTTTTTTTTTTTTTTTTTTGTACGAATGTTATTAGAAGCCGTTTGCGCTGTTTCGAAACATTTCCTGAATTTTTAACACAAAAAAAAAAAAAAAAAAAGAAAAAAAAAAACTTTTATAATTACTAATTTTTTGGAGCATTAATTTAAGGCAATAATTCTTTAATAACTACTTTCTTGTGTAATACTTTAAATATTTTTCAATACAGACACAAAGAAATATATGCTTTTTATAACAAACATACTTAAGGCTAGATGCATTGTTTTGCTAAAATGAAGAAACTATAAAGACTGTAGGGAGATTTTCACAATTTTAAATATCGAACCTAAATTTTTGCTGTCTTTTAATTTATACACAAAATTTTCAAAGCATAGTATCTCCTAAAGCATGGGAAATTCAGCCGTCTGGACCACTCTTCCACAGTTTTTCATTTCACAAATTATTGTCGTTGTTGTTGTTGTTGTCATTATTTTTTTTTTCATTTTGTGTGTCATCATAAAGGTAAAAATTGCTACATTAAAGTATTATTTAAATTTAAAGTTTAATGAAATCTGTTAATGGTGTACTTCAAATCCGTCTGTATTTAAAAAAAGAATAAAAATAAGTACTGTTTTGTTAATTGTATTAGGCCAGGATCCATAAAACGGCTGAAGTTTCGGTGGCATCCTTTAAGTTTTCTTTCCAATGCAACTTTCCATGTAAATTTTGTTATTTAAAGCTGAATCATTGGGATGGCAATGCTGCTTAAGTATTTTTTTAATAGTAAACTACAGTTGAAAATTCTGTACATCATTGCTTAGTATTTAATATTTAAATGATCCTTTTTCGACTTCCTTTATTTACTTTTTTGTATCAGTGATAAAGGTCGCCAAAAAATTGCCTCAAATGTAATTAAAGAGTAAATTTTATGAAATTAAGATCTTGGACAGTTCATTGAGGCACTGTAACTGCTTTCTCGTGTAATATTTTAAACTTTTTAATACCGAAGCCGAGAAATGTAAACGTTTTATGACAAAGGACAACAATAAAGCCTTGATGCATCCTTTTTCCGGATTAAATTATAAAATTTAAAGAAAGATTTTCGACCCCTAACCCCCTCTCTCTTCTGTGTATTTTTATCAAGCCTTAATTTTGATTCCCTACTAATTTCTATAGAATCTTTTTTTATGTATTACTATAAGCAAGAGAAATTCAGCCATTTTCACCACTTTTCCAACATTTTCCCATTCCGTTCCGTTAATTTTATTTATTTATTTATTTATTTGTTTATTTTTTCATATCGACTATTCTCTTATATGTAAAAATTGTATGTAATTAAAGTTTAACAGAGTCAATAGATAGAGCTAAACAAACTATCTGAGATTTTTAAAAAAATTTCTGTTTCGTTCATTAATACACTATTTGAACTGTGATTGGATTGAAGCATATTCCGTTGGTGCCAACTTGTGTTCTTTCTTAATCACAGAAAACTGCTAAAAAAAAAAACTCACTAAAATATTTCTATTAAAAATTTCTGGTAGCAAAAGAAACGTACAAGTTGGCAGCTAGGATGTTGTTACAGGTCGGAGTAAAACTGATAATGTAATCGTGAAAACAAGCAAGCACAGAATTTTTAAAAACAATCATTTTATTAGACAAATTTTCTCAATACATTTTGAAAGTAACCAAATCAACGTACATAGCTTTCTAATAAGTTAATGGAAAAATATCTCGAAGAAAAATAATCCTTTCTCAGTTGTTAAATGAACGTGACCCGGTGTTAAATTTCCATACACTTCGTTAGTATAATTATGACGCATATTAAATTCCTTTTCTTCTAAAATATATTTTTTATTAATTGCATTAAAAGGATGGAATAGTGTGATGAGTCGTAAAGTATTCTGTTTACATACTTTATAATGAAGAACCTACTTCCTCACACAGCATAAATGACACAGGCGTGCCACCCAAAAAGTGTTTAGAAACCACTAGCTGATACTGATAGATTTTTGGACGCTGATTTCAGGAAAAACAGTATAAATATTCTACTAGGATGCACCAGTTTTTCCAAAAATTGAAAATTAAAATGAGATGAAGCATAAATACCAAGGTAGATGGAAAGACAATAGGAGGGTGGACTACTGTTGAGAGGCTCTGAATATTGTGGGGGTGCCACAGAAGACTCGTTTTGTACTGTGTAAAATGCTATTAAGAGTCGTCAATAAAAGTATTATTCCAGGAGTTAAGCAAGGCCGTAGTGAAAGGTAGATTGGGTGGATCAACACCCCATCCCTCAATTTTTACATTTGTCGAAAATTTTGTAGTTACAATTAACTTTTAACACTCAACAATATGTACAAAAGCTTAAACCGCCTGATTTTTTTTTCTGACTACGACGACGAAAATAAGGTAGCTAACAGATAAGGTTAATAAAATCAACATTAGTAATTTTTTTTTTTTTTAAGGGGATCCCACCACCACCCGGAAGAGAGTATCAAGCAAACGACTGAATTTTCACTGGAACCCATGACACTTTCTCAGATGTAGCTTTTCATTTAAAATTTCAATTACTGATGTAAAGCGCAATCTTTAGGATTTTAATGCTTTTTAAGTATTTTTTAATAGTAAACTACAGTTAAAAACTGCTTCTATTACGTTTATTATTTAATTTTTAATTTAGATGACCCTATTTTGATCTGCTTTCATTTACTTTTTTGGTGTGAATGTTAATAGAAACCGCTTGCTTTGCTTCAGAACATTGCCTTAATCTTAATTAAAAAAGAAATCTTTTGTAATTATTAACTTTTTAGTGGGTTAAATTAAAACAATATTTCTTTAATAACTACTTTCTTGTGTAATATTTTTAAGTATCAATACATAAAGAAGTGTATGCATTTTATAGTAAACTATGATTATAAAGCCTAGATGCGCTGTTTTGCTAAATAAAATCGTAAAGACTAAAAGGAGATTTTTAAAAAGTTTTATTATTGAAACTTTATTTTTTGTTACCGACTAATTTCTACAGTTCTTTTTACGCATAGGGTCATCTCATTCATGTGAAATTCAGTCGGTTTGATCACTCTTCCACCAGTTTTCATATCATTTCAATTATTATTATTATTTTATACTGTGAGTTATTTTAAAGATAAAAATTATTACATGATAATATTATTTATGTTTATCGTTTAATAAAATCAGTTGATAGAGCAAGATAAATCCGTCTGTGCTTTTAAAAAGTTTTTTTTTTTTTTTTTTTTTATGTACTGTTTGAAGTGTGATTGGTTTGCATATTGCTACATGTCTTAGTAAAAGGATTAATGTAAATGTGAAATTGAACAAGCACAGAATCTGTAAAAATAACCACTTTATTAAACAAATAATTTAAATACATTTTCAAAGGAACAGAATCAACATGCATAGTTTCGCAATAAATTAAAAAGAAAATGTAAGAGACACTATTTCCATCTTTAATTACAAAGAAAAATAACGCTTTTCAGTCGCTTAGTAATCGTGACCCTATTGTAAATTTGTATATACTTCGTATGAAAAATCATGTTGAATATTAAACCGCTTCGTGTTATGAAAGACTTCTTTTCAATTAATATTTCCCCTTCCTTAAATATCTGAAAGATTTGGATTGATCTTAAAATGTCTTTTATAGTTCAAAATGAAGCTGACTCATCAACTGATACTTAAAAAAAAAAAAAAAAAAAAAAAAAACATTTTTACCTATATTATATTAAGAGACTATGTAATATGAAAACCCATATCCTGGCCGTTACATTACTGAAAAGTATAAATCCCTCATGTGTATTATGTATAGCTGTGAAAGAATTATATTCATGAAACTTGCAAAAAACATTCATTTTATTGCACCTAACTCATAGATATGTGTACATTTACATGCAAAGGCATCTGAACAGAATCATAACAAAAAGTATCATCTTAATAAAGAAGTAGACAGAGTGTAATGTTTGTTTGGATATAACAGCAATAAACTCCTGAGTTTAATGAATTATGTCTGGTAAATCAAAAAGTAACAGGATGAGTTCAGCCCTTTAATTACTGTATATATGCTCATTTTATTGTTTGTTCCAGATTCTATGAAATCTTTTAAAAAGGAAAATGTAATAGTTGGAAATTCCATGCTGGCACAGTGATTGTTCAAGGATTCATGTCCAAAAGAGTTACTATTCCAGTTACTATTATAAAATGAATGTAATACTCAATGCGTTATACATCCTGAGCTGTTTCAAACCGTTCTAAATAAGAGACAATTTTAGTATTTTACAAGAAAAATGTTATGTTCAGTAGAATAAAATTTTAAAAGACCACAATGTCTTTAACATGAAGAGTTTATATCTGGTTGCGCAGTATTTTAAATGATATTTCTCTATTTCTAGTTTCTCTATATTCTAGTTCTATAGTGCTTTAGTACAAATATTTTTACGGCTTCTATTAACATTAAGTTTAAATCCTATGAAAAAGTGAAACCACGCCCTTCGCCCTTATTTATCTTTATACTTTTTCTTGTGCTTGTTAAATGTGTTTTAGCAGATAAAATGCTAAATGTTTTTTTTGAATTGTTATGATTTTTTTAATTAAGACACTGACACATAATTATAACGAAATTTATTATTATAAAATAAGTACATTATAAAATTATATAAAAAGTATTACCCTTGAATTTTCTGATGTCATTTTACGTCTCCAAAACACACAGCCTGAGCTGTAACCTCCAAACAAATCTAAATCGGATACAAAGCTAAATCAATTTTTTTCTTCTAATAAATGAATGAATGAATGGATTATGAAAAAAAACTTTCATGATTATCAAAATTTTTTCTCGTCAAGAGTGTTCCAGCACTATGAGGTACTATTGTTATTAAAACACAATGGCACATTTTTATAAAATATTTCATTATCAGAAGAAATTGGTTTTATTAAAAGTACGCGGTGACGATAATTTTTTTATTTTTGTATAACCTCGCCAAAACACACAGGTATCATCTCCAAAAAAATCCAATATTGGCCCTTATAGGCATCGCGATCCGAACTAAATAACAAGCCGCAATATTAGTTTGCAATTCTTCAGTCTTCTAGAATCTCATTTTTATTTTTCTGACTCCAAAAGGCACACTTGAAAATATCCATTTGAGACTTGCGCATCATTATCAGAAGAGATTAGTTTTATTAACAGTACGCGGTGGCGATAAAATTTTTATTTTTGTATAATATCTCTAAAACACACAGTATCATCTCCAAAAAAAAAAAAAAAAAAAAAATCCAATATTGGCCTTTATTGGCATCGCGATCCGAACTAAATAATAAGCTGCAATATTAATTTGGAATTCTTCAGTCTTCTTGTATCTCCTTTTTGTTTTCTGACTCCAAAAAGCACACTTGAAAATATCCATTTGAGATTTGCGCAGCATTTAATTATCATTGCCCTTTTTTAAATGCAACGAAGAAAGAGAAGGGCACAGAAGAAGATGCGGATCATTCTAGAGAGCGAGAGAAGCCGACGACCATTTTAGATTTTATGCCACAGAAAAGAAGAGAGCCACGGCAGAAGGAGTTTTTCATTCTTGATGAAAGTTTCCAGTATACGTAGGAAGAAGTCGAAATATAAACAGAGAGCACATATACAGGAGCAGGAATGAAGAAGGCAGTCAGATGTTATGAATGCCAAGTGTCAGAAGAAAGCCAGATTCTAAATGTTTTAAATGCTTGCTGAAGGTTCTTTTCTTGCTGGATGGAAGTAGCACGAAGATGAAATGAGCTTATATGCAGAGAAGGAAGAAGGCATTCAGATGTTATGAATGCCAAGTGTCAGAAGAAAGCCAGATTCTAAATGTTTTAAATGCTTGCTGAAGGTTTATTTGGAAGGTTAATTTTTGCTGAATGTTGCTGGATGGTAGTAGCACAAATATGAAATGAGCTTATATTCAGGGAAGGAAGAAGGTAGTCAGATGTTATGAACATGGAAGTCAAGTGTCAGAACAAAGCCAGATTCTAAATTTTTGAATGCTTGCTGAAGCCTTTTTGCTTGCTAGAGGGAAGTAGTGCAAAGAGGAAACGGGCTTATAAAGAAGATTTTTGTTATTCTAGTTATATTTCAAGGTGTATCAGACTTAAAGCGTAAGATTGTGTTTATCTTTCAGTTGGTACTATATATAACGCTGCTGCAAGTATCTGGAATTTAGTCTTTATATTTGAAGACTTTATCTGTTTGGGTAGGTATTCCACTGAAAATATTTAAAAACTAGTCGGTTTAGCTAGAAGATCAAGTTAATGTAGGAAGTGATTGCATATTCTTAGTTATTGTATAAACTATTTCTGATTTGGCTATTAACACTATTGATCTGTGAAAAAAAAAAAAAAAAAAAAAAAAGTAACGTTACAGAATAATGAACTATTTAAAATTAAAATTTAAGAATGCGAAAATGCGTTTAAGATGTTCGTAATTTTGTTTCGTATATAGAATACATTTTTCCAAAAAGTGATTCAAATTGAAAAGTAATTTAAGTATAAACTTACATTAAATAAATATCAAACTTTAAACAATTTTAATTACAAGAAATAGGCCGAAAAGAAGAATCGAAGTAAATTAATGCATAGAGATAAAATATAAATATACTTACTTTTGCTCAGATAATATAGTTTCAAAAACGTACCTGTCTCAAAGAAAAAGTATTTGATTAAAAACAGAAGGTAGATTTGCTTGTAATTTTTTATTTCCGCTCAAAGAAAGAAAAAAAAAATGCTGTTATTAATCCTATCTTCACATTTATAGATGAAAATTTTAACTGATTATATAGATTAAAAAATAAATAAATAAATAAATAAAATAACCTTGAGTTTAAATAATGAAAATTGTATTTGTTTAAGAGAAGTTGTGTATTTTATTGTTTGATGGTCCTTCTATTAAAATTGTAATGAAATAACTTCGATTATATAAATTGAAATATACTTAAATAAAAGATTTAAATTTAATAATAACTTTCAAAATATCTTTTAGTAATAATTTTTTTTCTAATATATCTATATGCGTCTGAAAGTGATTTTATTATTATTGCTTATACTTTTTATTTCTATTCATTAATCACGCATCATCAATGTAATGTATTGAATTGTTGATAGAAACAATAAGTTAATTTATTATTTAAGTTAACGAATATTTTAAAAATTGTCTTTCCCATAATTAATAATTCTTTGTAAGTCATGGGAGCGTAGTGCTCAAACTGAACGTGATTTACAATGGATGAGTCAAATACATTCATTCTCAATACAATTAAACTAATAACGCGTGGAAATTTTAGATACATTTCAAAAAATGCCTCTTACATACGTTATTGCACATAATATTTCCTACATAGTTTTTTTTCTTTCCTTTTTTTAATGTAGCGTTTAAGGGAAAATTATTACAAACAGAAATCACTAGCTTTATAAACTGGAAAATATTTCTATTAAAACCTCTCAGAAAATATTTTACCTTAATAAAAACTAAAATATTGTAGCATTTTTTTTTTTGTGTGTGTTCATTTAAATATGGATTTAAATATGGAGTTTTACACCTAAATTATAATTTCCACTAAAAAAAAAAAGTTTTCTGTAAGTTTTAAATTAAGATGATTTAATTTGAAAAAAAAAAGTAACAAAAATGTGAGTTATGTTCTAAGTGCTTTCTTCTATTTTTACTTTTCTCTTACTCATCATTCCAAGCAAAATTTCGTAATGATATTGAAAAAAAAAAAAAAAAAAAAAAAAAACAAGGATCAGTGATGGTTTTAAGATTGCCCCAATAAAATTTTTATTTATTTATTTTTAGTAGCTGAGAAAAGCTGACGTCACGTTCGTTGTTGGCTCATCTTAAGCACCACTCTTTTCATATAATAATTATTTGTAATAGTTTCATACAATAAAGTAAAGGGGGGGGCGAATATCATTTGTAAATAGTGATTTTAAACCTTTTACAAAGTAATAAACAATAAATTACATTGTTTTTATGTCGCTTGTTGCGGTATGTATCTTTCTTTTGCAAAACCGAAAACTTGCTGTGAGTTTCATTGATACAAAATATTGATTTATGAAGATTTTTTTTTCTTTTAATCGTATTATTTGGTCACGTTCATAATTAGAATTTCTATTTCTGCCTTTACTATGTAGTTCATGATCAGACGAATAAATCTCGGTTTTGAAGTTTCATAAATGACATTTAAACTAATCTATAATTTCAATAAAGTTTTTCGAAATGGTGTACAAAAAAAAAAAAAAAAAAATCCTCTATAAATATCACGAAGAAAAAAAATAGAAGCAAATAAGTTAGTTTTAGCGCCAAATTGTAAAATACTGATATCAATCTTGGCTTGATCGGGCCAATCTTAATAGGTAAATTATTAGAAAATAATTTTTAAAATATACTTTAACGATGAATAATTTTTGTTCATAAATATATGTATGTATATATGTGTGTGGTCATTCTATTTTTTGCAGAAAGATACGTATGAATCTTAAGAGACAGCAGAAAAACCAACAACCCACTAATAGTTGTTCTTACTATTTTAAAATTAAGCGTATATAAATTAGAGAGATAAACATTGCAACTTTTTTTCATGTACATGTGAAAATCTTCATTTCAATACAAATATTAACAAATATTATTCAAAAATTATATATTTATCTGACATAAAGGAAGAAAAAATTATTTTTTAAATTTATATTGATAATTAAAAAACACTTTTCCATAAAGTTTAATATCATAAAAGTCGTACTATTTGAGCTAATAATTTTTAATTAAAGCATCATAAAGTTCTTCAGTTTAAATATAAATAACCTGTTCTGGTATTTTTCCATTAGACGACTGCTGTCCAATATGCACGGGTATAATATGCGCTTTGGTGATAATGAGCCTAAGCGAAATGCGCGCACATATGCGCTTTGGTGATTATGGTCAGGCAAAATACGATGCGCTTATGATGCAAATGGGTTAAAGTTCGGTTGCATAGTTACGTTTGTACTCCAATTTCCATTCATACCTTTACTATGGATCATGTTGTTATGGCGAATAATTTTTGAGTAATAAAGTTTGTCGAAGGATATACAAAAACCCTGAAAATCTTTAAAATCGCAATAAAAGTTTTTCGATATGCGAAAAGAAACAAAAATTATCTCCAGATTTCTTTTATAAAATTCTGAAATAGATGTCTGGGGTAATGAGGCAATTTTAATGTGTTAATTAATTATTAGAAACATTTATTAATTATATACATAAGCATTTAAAGAATCACAAGAAGCTAAAACATTTCTGTGAAACAACCGTTAAACTTTTAAACTTTTTTTTTTTTTTTTTTTTTTAATTTACCCGGTTCAATTTATGTAACTACAAAAATTTCAAATTTTGTTTATCACTTGCTGTAATGCAGCCAATCATCTTTTTTTGTGGAGCATAAAGATGAATGAAAAAAATTCCGCATAAAAATGATCAGACACATGATCCTATTGATAAGAACAAGATATTACAGATCGTATAAATTTTATCCACTTCATAGAAATTTTTTATTACTGTTTTTTAAAGTAAATCAAAAGAAATTCTTAGATTTAGGTACAGGCATTAGTAGAAAACCATATATCGAGAGGCAAAAAAAGCTAGACTATTGTGAATATTTTATAAAATTTAAATAAGTCTAAAATTGCATGGTATAAAGATGATGGTTAAACCTTTATTTATGTTTAAAAATTACATTTTTGTAGAGTTTAATATCATTACAGGCCGCAATTTTCCGGTAATTCATTAAAAATTCACTAAAAATTACATTTTTGTACAGTTTAATGCCATTACAGGCCGGGATATTTCCAGAGATTATCATTAATCAAAGCGTTATAATATGTTTTGTTTTCAATCATAGGTAATATTAACAAAGTCTGGCATTTTTCTGTCTGAAGATTGTCACACTGCCACACTATTTGGTGCACTTGGCGTACATCAGACTTTTATTTTAGTTTATACTTTCTTTGTTATCATTACATAATTTGATTATTGCAAAAAAAAAAAAAACGAAATATTTTAAATCATTTCATATTTAAATATATAATCGACTTAATACTATAAGCGGCAAATTGACTCAATCAGTTAAAAAGAAATTGAATATTAAAAGTGTGAGTGTTTATTAAATATTATATGAATAAGATTATTTGTATAAATCTTCAAACTGAGACTTGAAAAATAAAAGATCTCTAAAATAATAATTATTATCATAACGATTATAATAGGTGCCACAGAGGAATAAATATGCAAACATTTTTGCCATGCCAATTAATTAAAAATGAAAGTGAAATAGTTCATCACTGATCCTAAAAGTTTTCTTGGCGAAAAAAAAAAAAAGTATAACAAATCTACCTTCTGTTTAAAAAGAAAAATGAATTACAGATACCATCTCTGCTATTTACATATTTCCTAAGGAGCTTTTCTGAAGCATTGGAACATTCTTGAGAAGATTTTTTTCAAGGAACGAAATTTCTTTTTGGGTTTCTCCTCGGGAAAAATCAAAATGAACTCATGTTCGTCAACTAACAGAAGATATTTCTCCTCACCAGCAATTTCTACAATTCTAAAAGATAAAACAAACATATTATAAACAAACATATATATTTTAAAATCATAGCTCTATAATCATTTTTAAATTTTAGTCTTTCTTATTAATCATAAAAAGTGTTTAATATAGCACAATAACAATTTTAGTTTCTTAATCATGGCATTACTTAAGAGAGCAACCAAGAAGAGGGGAGGGGCAAAAGGAGACTCGAGATAATAGACCCATTATAAGAGTGCACAAGACAATAGCAACCTTTTTCGGTGGCAAAAATCACACATTAAAAAGTCACATGACTGCTTGAACTACAGGAAGCCAAACTGGCCAAAACTGAGTTTTTCTCGCCAAGCTCTAAACTCCGCTTCCTCTTGACGCAGACGATTTCTTTCCCTTTTTCTTAAAGTTCTTTTTCTAATTTTTATTTCCCTTTGAAATTTATCTCAAACAATAGTGATTAGATGTTCTTTAATCTAAAAAGTCCTAAAACTTATGTAAAATGGGGATTATATTTAACAGGTAAGATATTTTATATTGTACTAGCAGGCTTTACCCGCTTTGCTGGTCATTATATTGAAACGATTTCTCAAAATATCATATAAAAAGACTAATTAAAAAAAAAAAATCATTGAAATCAGTCAAAAGCTAAGTTAAAGTTCTCGCTACCTTCGGTGGCAGTTTTCCCACACGCCACACTTCGAGTCTGGAGAAACAATGCCTTTGGTAGCGCCTTGCTTGCATTTTACTCCACCTTCCTCGCGGGTAAAGTGGGAAGATTTGCAAAATCACATAAAAGTGCATATTAAGTACATTTAACCAAAACCCACACACCAAAATTTGCCATTCAAAGGTAATTTGGAGCACATTTAAGGTAGAAAACATGTTTTTTGCCTCGAACATCCCTAAGAGGGGGAGGGGGGTAGGAGTGATTTCACGAAATCTCTTTACAGTTCACGTTCCATACACATTAAAAATTTGAGATCCTGATATTATTTGAGGCAGAGTTATGTTTTAAAACACGTTTTTTAGCCCCCACTCCCTGTGTTTCTTTAACCTCATTCTTAAAGGAAAGAAGGGGGAAGAAATTTTGCAAAATCACTTTATATTATCAGTTAGGTACATGTAACTGAACCACACATCAAAAAGATCCTTCCTAAGATAATTTACTGCAGAGTTACGCATGAATACATGTTTTTGCCCCCTCGCCCCCTAAGGGACGGAAGGATGTAATTTCACAAAATCATTTTGTAGTGTGTGTTGAATACGTATAAGCAGTCCACACATCAAAAATTGCCATTCTATGATTATTTTGAACAAAGTTACGTGTGGAAACATGTTTTTTACCCACCAACCCTCAAAAGGGGGGGGCTGATAACACAGAATTTCAAATAATCCATTTGTAGTTTGTGTGTGTTGAGTACGCATAACCAATCGACATATCAATAATCGCTTTCCTTATATAAGGAGCAGAGTTACTTTTTAAAACATGTTTTCGTCCCCCCTCCACCTGCCTTTAAAGGGAGGAAAGAAGAAATTTCACGAAATCCCTTTATAATGCGTGTTGGGAAAGCATAACCACTCCACGCATAAAAAATCGCCTAAGATGGTTCAGAGCAGGGTTGTGCATGGAAAAATGATTTCTCCCACCCCACCCCCAAGGGGGATATGGTGGAATTTTACAACATCCCTTTGCAGTGTATGTCTTGAGTACGCATAACCAATCTACAGATAAAAAAATCGGTATCCTGAGATAATTTGGAGCACAGTAACTCCTAAAATCACACTATTGACTTGAAATTTGGTACACATGTTCATGAGCCCCACAGAATCAGTTGTATAGTTTTGGGTGTGTATTCCGTTTGTAGTTCGTGTACAAGGACACATCAAAAATTTTCTTATCATCACGGCCTATGGGTGGAATTTGTATGTACCGCAATAGCAGCCATAAAAATCCTCCGATTGACTTGCAAATTGGCACACACGTTCAGGCTCTGTATAGAAATAGCTGTATAATTTTTTATGTCTATATTTTTTATGGATTGTGTACAGGGACACATCAGAATTCTTATTATTAAAGCATATGGGATGAATTTCGTTTAAACGCATTTTGACATCATTACTTTGCAATCAACAAAATGAGCTAGCGTACGTGAGTAAGATGCTTAAACGTATGTTTTCTGCAGCAAATATGTACTCTTAGGCTTCCTAATTAATGTACAGGACCATACAAAACTGTTCTGACAATGCAGCGTAATCAGCCGAATTATGTCAAATTTTGAACAATTATTCATGAATAGTTTTTACTAAATAGTTTTTACTAGTGTATACAATGTTTATGAATCGTTTACGGAGACACATAAAATAATTTCGTGACATTAGAACCTATGAACAAATTTTTATTTATAAGCGCACTTTAAAGCGCTTATGCTGCCCCACTCAACATAATGGAATTAACATACATTATAAAGATGCTTAAAAGCATGTTTACTGTAGAAAAAGAATATGTATAGACTTATTTACGGGACCCCACAAAAGAATTTCGATGACGTACTGATATTAATGAGTTATAATTAATTAAATAGGTATATTCTTTTTAGTATATATAATTACTCTGGCTCTTTTTCTGGGATAAATAAAAGAATATCGTACTATTACGGTCTGTAGACGATATTTCTTTAAAGTGTATTTTAACATGGTTACACGTCGTTAAATATAATGGAATTTTATTAGAATTTTTAAAGAATGTTTTTCAGTGCAAAAGTGTGGGCATATAATTGGCGATTGATTTACAGGGTTACACAAAATAATTCCAATATGTTCTATAATCATTTTGCCTGAAATTTGGTACAAATTTTTATGAATTACAGGGAATTAATGCAAGACAATAAATTGTTAGGAATACGTATATATACATATATAGAGAGGGAGAGAGATAATTATATAAACAGAGATACCGCAGTGGACAATAATGTTTCTGTTTATGTAGCAAATCAATTGAATCAATATATATATATTATATAAAAAGGAATAGGTAAAAATGATCTGTTGTATAATGTGTGATGCAAATAGGACATTGAGGCTCCTGATCTGCAGATCCACTTTCATTATATTATATATCTTGAAATTGATGAAAATTTCAAGAATTATAAATTATAAATCTTTATGTTTTTCCTGAAATTAAAATATTCCCATTTCTTAAATATATTTCATACTCTAACAAAATAATGTACAAAATTTCAGTATTGCGTTATAAAGTAAAATCCTAGAAACATGTTTATATAAATTTCATGATGGATTCGAGCTAAATGTAAATGTGAATGGGTGTATTTATTTACGTTATTGTTGTTTTCCTTTGTACTAGTATGACTTATAGAAAACAAAGTACCTGTATGCTATTTCCCTCGGAACACTAGACATTGGAATGTGATAAAAAAAAAAAAAAAAATTGACTTCTCCTATATCCGAGATATTTTATAGTACAATGTAAAAAATATATATATACATATACATATATGTATATATATATATATGTATCACTTTATTAATGCGTATTTTTCCTCTCTCAATAAACTTTTTTTTTTTTTTTGGTTTCTTTGTTTGTTAAAGACTACCACAGGCAATGGAAAAAATATATTCGGTCAAAAATTTAGATATTGAGTTTGTACCTCATTTATATGTTATAAGTTCTCCTGAGACCAAAAAATCTATTTTTGGCAAAGAGTCAGAATGTATATGTATGGGGAATTTTCTGACTGTCATATATCTAAAACAAATAAAGATAGAACAACGAAATTTCAGAATTAAGATTAGGGTACATGTAACTTTGACACTGTTTAGTGAAAATTGGAAAACCAGAAGTGGGAGGATAAATCCGTATCGCAAATGAAACAAAAAAAAAAAAAAAAAAACTTCAACGACTTTAAAACTGCGATCTAAATATTTTCTAGATGTACTTTCGTATATAACTGTTAGTTTTCGTGAATAGATCAGTTTGCCAAGTTTTGGTAAAAAATGAAAGTGAGACCGAAAAATAAAAGTCGTTTAGCATGTATTACTTGGCTACTATGGGAAAACTGAAATCTGTGTCGATTATCCAGGTCATTTTTAAATCTTCTTTTATTCAAAAAATCTATCATATCTCAAGCTTTAAAATTAATTTAAATGTTTTATATGTTGCGAACTCACTTTTTTTTCTCTAGTTCTAAAATCGCTTGACTTCATTAACATAAGGCAGAATTTCAAAAATTAATAACTCCCTAATTTCAAAACATCATTTTAAAATAGCTTTAAAAAAAATCCCATTTTATTTAATAAAAAAAGAAAAAGAAATCTTCCAAACAGATTTCCATCAAATATTAGTAAGAACGATCTCGCTTAAATTAGTATTCTAAAACAAATCAAATCAATAAAACATAAAATATAAAATAAAGTAAACCGCATTGAAATTGAAGTGTTCATTTGGAAATTTTACAGAGAAAAGTATTGCTTACTTATAACCACCTTCGACTAAATAGAATTCATCAAAAAACATTTCCTGAAAAATAGATAAATAAGAATAAGAATAATCGTAATAATAAGATTTTATAATTTCAATAATTTTCACTTTTGTTTATTATGAGTAATAATTAAAAATGTTTGTTTCAAATAGATTATGGCATATTAAAAGGCTGGAGCTAGATTTTTAAAACCGAGTAAAAACTACAACGTCTAGAACGCCAAAGAGAAAAACTCGGGAAGCTTACAGTAGCATTCAGCCTGCCACGAACCACGATCTTTTGTGATGTGTTTCTATTCTATGAGTGTGAGTGAGCACAGTACCGTCTGAATGCTTTGTTCGATTGAGTTGAAATTTGTTATGTATGTTATTATAAGCCAGCATTGCACGAATCCAATTGATTTTGGTCAATCTACGATTTATATATATATAAATTATGTGCATTGAATAGCTAAGATATATTATGACATTTTAAAATTTGGTACAGAAATAGCTCGGATATTTCTCGCCAAAGACTTCAGTTACGCAGTCACGATAACCATTTTAATTGAGCTCCAAGGTAGCCAGCCATAAATATTAAAACATTGCTAAAAAAGCCCTACGCTAATGCTGTAAACACTAGATTAATAATTATATTAATTAATCGAGACTATACTAATTAATCTATGTGAGAGATTATGATAATATCAAAGAAAGCTGAATCTCTATAGACATCAAATTATGAACTGGTGGAAATATTAGCTTAAAACTGATATTAGTAAACTGTACTTGAATTACCTCGTTAGGAAACATTGCAAATGCACCAAAAAGCTTGCTTTGAAACATTTTAAGCAATAAATAGATAATCAAATCTTTAACGTGAAAAATAGCTCACATACAAAGGTTGAAATCGATGAAAGATTTAAAAAATTTCCTTGTGCAACAATAAATTTCATGTCATAGACCATTGTTGGAAACGTTAAAAAATTAATCATTGTTGAAATAAGCGGAAAATAATAATTAAAACAACAATGAATTTAACCACTTGTTTACTTTTTCAAATTCTTATTTGAGAATTATTCAGTATTTAAAACATGTAAATTTACAATATATAATATGAAAACGGGATAGCTGTAATATAGGACACCCTTCGCAAATTTTGAAATTTGGCGCTAAAATAGCTCGGGCTCATTTCGCTAAATAATTTTATTTCTGTGACCGTGATAGCTAACGAAGCTCTAACAGCGTGTTAAAAGTATGAATGAATTATAAAGTACCACAATATAATAATAATAATAAAATAATAATCTATATAAATAAAGATAAGTGTCTGTGTGTGCAAGTGTGTCTTTTTGCACTCTGGTGCTCACACTACTGATCTCAGAGCTAGAAAATTTGGCATATGGGTAGTTGAGATCCTGTAGGTCAGCACCTCACCGACATTTTTTTCGAATTTCGAATTTTGAATTTGAATTTGTTTTTTTATTTTATTTATTTTATTTTATTTATTATTTTAAATATCGGCTTTTATGTTCCATTTTTCATAAATTTATTATTCCATTGTAATCATCTGTGTATCTTAGCAACGGCTGTTACGCTATACATTTTTTATTGAATACATTCATTTAAAGGCAAAAATCTTTTTTCTCTTTTTAATTTATTATATTTATTGAAAATAAAATGGTAATTTAGCAAAGAAAAAATTTAGTATATGAAATTAAAAATTAAAAATTTTATTTATAACAGTTATGTTTATGTATAATTTTTATTGCATAAAACTTTGAATTTTATATATTTTTTTATATATATAATTCCTTTAAAAGAAAAATCTTTTCCTTTCTTTCTTATTTTTCTTTTAATTTATAGTATTTATCGGAAAAAATAGTAGTATATAGTAGAAAGGAATAAACCGATTAAAATTTATTAGTTTTTCATGTATTTAATCCTTTTTGAAAAGGAAATCTACTTTTTATTTTATTTTATTGATCGGAATCAAATCGTAGTAAAATGTAAATAGCGGGAGCTGTAAAATAGATGGTTCAAAAATTAAAATATTTAATAGATGCTAAGATACAGTCCTCTTTAAAATGTAGATCTTGAATAATGGCAGATTCGCCTGCCGTCGATAAATACCCAGATTAAAGTGCTCAGGAAAAATCTTTCTGCTGGCGGTGGGGACCTGGTTCCGATGCAATGCGGGCGGAGAAAGAGTTGCCGTAGGCAGCGGCAAGTCAAAGCGAGGTTTAAAGCGATTTCTTTTTTTTTTTTTTTTTTTTTTCAAGTTTTTATTTTTAATGTGATATAAAAAATAAATACTGATCCAATTCTTTTGAAAATTCATTTAAATACAGTGACTAGCGAAGCGGGCGTAACATGCTAGTAATAAATAATTTATAAAAATCACCTAAATTAGACTTTTTCGCAGTATTCTGAACTTTTTACACATACACATACAAAAATAAATAAAATTAAATTAATTTGCTTATTTTTAAGAGTTTTAACTTTCAGTGGCGGATCCAGAACTTACCTTTTGGGGGGGGGGGCTAAGATTGTTGAAGGTGTTATTAGAGATCAAAGAAAAGTTTACAACTGTAATATTCAATTGTGAATGTCAATACTTTTAGGGGGGCTTCAGCCCCCTAGCCCCCCCCCCCTTAAATCCGCCACTGTTAACTTTTAATTTCTTAAACTTAAATCGCACGTTGGAAATATAAACAGTTGATGGAATATTGTCATATTTTAGCTAAAAATGCAATAATAAAAACATTATCGAAATAGCTATTTTTTTCCCCCTCCAACACGAAGTTATACCAAAAACATTAACCGCCGAAATGGCGATAAAAATTCAAAATTCGCCAACTGAATCCCATACTAAAGGTGTTCTTAAAAAAAAAAAAAAAAAAAAAAAAATTAGAAAGAGGCATAAATTATACTGCTTAATCCAAATGATGAAAAATATACTAGGGAAGATAGTCTAACAAATTTTCCTTGTTGTTTGGGTCGTTGCGATTAAGGCCAATTAACTGCACTAGAATCCTAGGCCTGACGGGGGGGAGGTCCTCCATGGGTGTCTTTATAATGGGTCATATTTACGCAAGTTATAAAAACACAGAAAACTCAGAACAATTAAGCCTTCGAGCAGGGCCGTGCCTACACTTTTAGCCGCCCTGGGCGAAGGATTTTAGGCACCCCCCGAGGCAAAAGATTTCAGCTGCCATACTAGGCAAATTTTAGCCAACAAACATTTAGCGTACACCCTACAATTTCAAAAAGCACTGCACAATCACGGAGAGTGAAAAACTTGGTCTATAGCAGCGGTTGCAATCTTTTTGAGTTGACGGACCACCAGATTCACAACTAAAAATCACTCGGACCACTAAGTTCATAATATAAAGTCCCACTGATCACTAACATTATTAAGAAACGTCAATGTATTTCTAGAATAATAAACAGATATTGCCCATTTTTTCTATGTGAAATATACCTATTTAATATAAAACAGTACAAATGCTTATTTTATTGCAAAGAAAATAAATACTTATTTAATCATAAGAACGATGATTAAATGTTGTTTCATTGTAATAAAATTATTATAGGGAAAGAACGTGGCCATATTTTTATTGCTTCTATATTATAAAAGACGAGGTTTAATTGTACTGATAAATTGCTATTTCTATATATATACAGTTGAACCTCGTTAACGTGAATTTCAAGGGGATGAAAAATTTGTCCATGTTATCAGTAGTTCATGCTATCAATAACTAATCTTCATATAACTAAACTAATCTTCATTTTGACGGGCATTGTGGAAACTGTTTATGTTAAAAGTAATTCACGTTATCAGTGTTCATGTTAACGAGGTTCGACTGTATAACTAAATATAGTAATTGTATACTGTATAGTTAGATTATTAGAAATCCTATGAAAAACCATATTTTTCGCATACATTATGCAGATCAGAAATTCAAAGCAATAACCACGGAGTATCTAGCTATAATTCTTATATAAAAAGGGTACACTTAATACTACATTGTTAAATAAATCCTTGTCCAGTCATGTTCTTAGTCAGCCTAAGAACATGATTCGACAAGGATTTATTTAACAAAACGGTATTAAGTGTACTTTTTTACTTTCTCTTACCCATAGCGTAGAGAAAGTATTGTTTTAGGATCAAATTTTCAAACGTGAGTTTTTGTTATATTTACATGTTCGGAGGTCCCCTGAATACGAAAATCATGTTTTTAGCGAATGGTCTGTGTATGTGTCCGTGTGTGTCTGTGTCTGTCTGTCAGTTATCAGCATATCTCAAGAACAGAGAGTAGCAGAAATTTCAATCTCGGTATTCTCTATGTGTATCATATAGGGATGCTACACTAAGCTTTTCGTTGAGATGAAGCAAATCATGTGCAGGGACACTCAAAAATATTCAAATACATTACGTCTATGGAGGAAGTTGCAGGTAAGTAGAGTTTAACATCTATAGACTGCACTAAACCAAATGAAACGAATATATATTTTTTGTAATAGAGATATTCAACTGTGAATTTTTTTTTTGTGTATGTAGGAGCCTGTGGCGGGGGAGGGGGGGGGGAGTCCCCCCACCTCGACGGGAGTAAATTTTCATAATGGGTATCTTTCAAAAGAGCTCACCAATACCTTTAAAACGAATGGTTGAACCATCGATCTACGATAATTTAAAGTTATCGATTTTTTTTTTTTTTTTTACTTTCCGAACACTATACTGAGGAAAGTAATCATATCAAAAATCCGAATTTGAGATTTTAATGTTTCTATACGTTTCGAGGTCCCCTGAGTCCATATTCACTATTTTTACGATGATGTATGTATGTATGTGTGTGAGTGAACACGCTAGCGTCTAAACGATTTGCTCGAATGAGCTGTAAGTTGGTACGCATGTTGCAAGTCACCGTAGCATGAACCCTATTGATTCTGATGAATCTAGCACTCATAGTTTTTTTACAGGGACACAAAGAAATTTTTTTTATCATTATGGCCTATGGGACCAAAATTTTGAAAGTGCGATAGCATCTAAACGCCTTATTCAATTGAGCAAAAAATTTATACACATTTTACAGGTCACAAATACTTAATCTGTATTGATTTTGGAGAATCTAGCACTTATAGTTTTTTTTACAGGGACACAAAGAAAAATTCTTTATCATTATGGCCTATGGGACTAAAAAATCTTAAAAGTGCGATAGCATCTAAACACCTTATTCAATTGAGTAAAAAATTTATACACATATCATAAGTCACAAATACTCAATCTGTATAGAATTTGGAGAATCTTATAGTTTTTTACAGGGACACAAAGAAAAAATGTTTATCATTATGGCCTATGGGGCCAAATTTTTAAAAGTGTGATAGCGTCTAAATGCCTTATTAATATGAGAAAAAATTTGTACACATGTTATAGATCACAGTTGCACCAACTGTATAGATTTTGGTGAATTTAGCACTTACAGTTTTTTTACAGGGACACAAAGAAAAATTCTTTATCATTATGGCAGTTGGGACCAAATTTTTAAATGTGCGATAGCATCTAAACGCCTTATTCAACTGAGCTGAAAATTTATATGAATATTATAAATCACTGTTGCACTAACTATAAGCATTTTGGTGAATCTGGCATTTATAGGTTTTTACAGGGACACAACGAAAAATTCTTTATCATTATGATCTATGGGCTCAAAGTTCAGTAGCGTTAAATAAAACATCGTGTAATATATGGAGAAAAATATTCAAACCCTCTATTATGGTTTTCTCTCTTTTGTTTGTTTAACAACTCCTCTTTCTTTACTTTATCTACAAAATTGTTAATTACTCAATATTCGGTAAGTAAGGGAACCACATATTTTTTTAAAATGTAATTTTGAGACTAAATTCAACTTTTGTTTTTGGATATTTAGTGTTGTAGTACTTCTTTAATATGGAAACCGTGTGCATTATCATAAAAGATAATTTTTTAAAAATAATAATTTTAATAAATTATTTTTACTGAGTGAATTTGTATAGGAAAATGTAGAAGAAAGTCGTGTGGTTGGCCACAACACACTAGTTATTTGTTGTTAGTGGATGTGCTTTACTAATAATATTTTACCATTTCCAGGAAAGCTGTTCGGGAATTGAAATAAATTCCTCATATATATATGGTAAATAATGTATGTTTTAAGCTAAACATTCATCGCTTGTTTTTTGTACATTAATGAAACGGATGGTTAAGGGGGGCGGTAGCCCCCCCCCCCCCCGCACACAGAACTAATTATCATATTTAAACTCTTCCTAAGCCTAATTTGAATTGTATAACATAGGTTTACATAACAATACTCGTTATCTTACCTCTTAATCTCCAACCTGTATTTATAATATTAAATTTTAGGGTAAGAGAAAGTAGTGTGAGTCACACCAGATTATTTACATAGGAATTATTGCTAACGCTCGAATAATTTGCTGCCGACTGTATTAACTAGATAAAGTAAAACGTTCCTTGCAACCATTCCGTTTTATGTGTTATTGTGGCGTTGAAATTAACTGCTAATATGTATTTTTGATTTTGAATTTGGCTTTAACTTAATCACCCTCTTTCAATCTCCCCTGCTGATTAGACCTAGGAATGTGATCGTGAAAACGATATCCTTCCGTTCCTTTTTATGCAGCGACTAAAACTTTTGTGCGCAATTAATTTTTTTTTCTGAAATTTGCTTTTTGCAACACCTCAGAACATATTTTATAAAAGAAATATAAATTAGATATCTTGCGGCGATTAAATAGAAACTGATCAGCTATAGAAAATAATTTTCTCGATTTATTTTAAACGGAAAACTTCATTACACAGGGAGATATGTATTTACATTATACAATCAAGTAGACAAAAATACCGATCATATTTTAGTATATTGTGAAACGTGTAAGTTATAACTTGAAACAATGATTATCTTCTCGTTCTCCGATAAGATTCTGATAAAATATCACTATTACGTATCTGAAACTGTCGCTGGGTTATTATCAATTTCCATAACTGTGGATTCTGATAGCAAATCGTTGCTCACAGCACATGCTACTTTTATCTATTAAAAGTGAAAGAGGAAATTTAACTTAGTCACGGACTAGTTTATAAATATAAGTATTCAACGTCATTTGAAAATTTTACTGTTTTTGCCAAAAACTTACATTATTGGGGCTAACAGCTCAACGAAAGTTACAGGAACGTTTGCGCACGCAAAGCGTTCATTAAACAGAATGGAAAGTATTAGAGCACCTCGGACTTACAATCCTGGAGATCTCATTTATCAAGAA
This sequence comes from Salticus scenicus, assembly GCA_963930645.1. Lineage (NCBI taxonomy): Eukaryota > Metazoa > Arthropoda > Arachnida > Araneae > Salticidae > Salticus > Salticus scenicus. The sequence goes on along the minus strand of OZ005653.1, from coordinate 233,937,470 downwards.
GAAATATTTGCTCGTGTTTTACAAAGAGAAAAGAAAGATAAGAAATGTGAATACTGTCACAAAAGGTAATTTATTTTCTTCCTCTTTTTACTTTCTCTTACCCAGGGGTGGCCAACCCGCGGCCCGCGGGCCGCATGCGGCCCACCGCGTAGTTACTTGCGGCCCGCGAAGAGACTAACGATATTTAAAGTTTGACAACTTTGGTTCACGTATCAAAAATTAATAAATACGTTCTGACTTTTCGAAGTGAAAAGATCTTTCAACGATTATGGTAGCTAAAGAATTGTTGTAATGAAATATTATTAGATACATTATTCATTATTTTTATTATAGTTTTATTATGTAGTCATAAATTTACACGATTCTATTGTTAATTTATGAATGAAAATAATTTAAATTAATGTATTCTGCTCTAAGTTTTCACCCTGCACTTCCCCGAAAAAAGCATATGTATACATGAATCATATACTCACAAACATATTTGCACATATGCATATGTACAGTCATAAAATAATAATAATAATAATAATAGACTAATTTCACCGAAAATTATCGTAGAAATCTGCAGCTGGTGCCGAACAATTGGTAATAACATATAATTTTTAATTCAATTGCTAATTTTTGTTTAGGGTGTCATTTACATATTAAAGCTTGCAAAAACTTCTTCTTCTTTTATTTTTTATTCTTTTCGAATAATACTACCCATTTTTAATTACAGATTCTAATTTCCTAAGTCAAGGCGGTTCGGGAAATGTATAGTTTATATTCCTTATATCAAGTTTTCATAGAGTTACCAGCAAAAATTGATCAGGGGTAAATCTCTATATTTAAACTAGTATGTTGTGGCCACCACATGACTTTCTTCTATATTTTCCTATACAAATTTGCTCTGTAAAAATAATTTATAAAAATTAATATTTAAAAAAATTATCTTCCATGATAATGCGGACGAATGCCATATTAGAGAAGTACTATAACACTAAATATCCAAACATAAAATAAATAAACTTTATTCTCAATATTACATTTAATTTTTTTTTTGTTTGTTTGTTAAAAATGGAAAAAATCGATAACTTTATTTTAAATTATCGAATATCGATAGTTCATCCATTCGTTTTAAAGGTACTGGCGAGCTCTTTTGAATTATCTCATGAACATTTACTCCCCTCGAAGGGGAATTTCCACCCTAGGGGGGCACGCAAAGCTCCTACATAAAAAAAGTTTTTTTTTTTTTTTTTTTTTTTTCCAGTTGACTATCTCTATTACAAATAATTCTTTTAAATTTCATAATGATTATTAAAAAATAATTCTCTTTATGCACATTTATACAGAATTTTGTACTATACTCAATGTGTAACAACATACCAATTTGTATGAAATTCTATGCAGTAGTTCCTGAGATACAGTCGCCACAAAATTTTGTCACACGCACACACATAGACAGACAGACAAACAGACAGACATTTTCTAAAAATGGTCAAATCATGTTCTACAGCTCTCAGAATGTGTAAATCCTTCAAAAACTCGAGGTCGAAAATTTTTACGAATCCAATACTTTCTTCTATTGAATAGAGAAGAAAGTAAAAATTCAAATTAAGATATCACAGAAAAAAGTATTATATCTATTCAGATAATAATCGTAAAAGAAGCATAACAATTTTAAATGTAAACTAAAGTAAAGTAATGCTAATTAAAAAATGATGTGTACGTCTAGACTTACTTGAATAACTATTTTAAATCATACGCAAGCAAAGTAATATATGGCACAAATTATAACAAGTGACAGTTCCCTAAGAATAATAAAAATTTAAATATCACTACAATTCGACAAATAATGATAGGTATGAACTGTGAATTTAGAAACTCACATTTTTTATGATATCCATTTTATTCGTGGAAATATTAATGTGAGTCCCAACTCATAATTTGTTGAAATATGAAATTACTAATAATTTTTCATAATAATAATAATAATAATAATAATAATAATAATATATATATATATATATATATATATATATATATAACCAAAAATATTCATGGAATACATTTGGCTTATTTCATTCTAACGTAATATATATATATATATATATATATATATTCCATATTTTAACAAATTATGTGAAAAATTGAGATAAACCATTCTTGGGACTGATTTGATCCAAATAATCCAAAAAGCTTGTCGATTGAAAAAATTAAGTTGATGCCAGTTTTAATATGTAGACACCCCCTTAAGCAAAATCTAACTACACCGTTCTAAACTATGCTTTATTACTATTCGATCGGCACCAGCCGCATGTCTCTACACTAATTTACGTCAAAATTAGTGGGGAAAGAAGTGTGTGTGTGTGTGTGTGGGGGGGGCTTTTTTATGACTGTACATATGGTGCGGCCCGAATGAATAAAATATATTTCCAATGCGGCCCACCAAGTGTTTTAGGTTGGACAGGCCTGCTCTTACCCATATATATGGTAAAGAAAGTCTTGTTTTTGGGTCAAATTTTCGAATTCGAGTTTTTGTTATATTTACACGTTTTGAGATCCTCAGAGTCCAAAAATAATGTTTTTAGCGGTTGGTCTGTGTGTGTGTCTGTTATCGGTATATGTCAAGAACAAATAAGAACAGGAATTCCAAATTAAATGTGTATCATATACGGATGCTACACTAAATTTTTCTTTGAGATTAAGCAAACGGTTCGTGTATAGGGACACCAAGGAGAATTCAAATGCATTGCGTTTATAGGGCAAATTGCATGTAAGTAGAATTTAACATCTATAGACTGCTCTAAACTAAATGAAACGAATATATATTTTTTATATGCGTAAAAACATGTTTCATGTAGAATATGGTATGGAAATCATTCACTGTTCGTTTACAGGGCTACACAAAAGAACTTGATTATGGTGCGACAACACTTGAAAATTGATGGAAATGTGCTTCAGGTTCAGTGTTAATATACGATTATATTTATTTGCACCATGTGGTGTGTACATAACCTTCAGGAGATATACAGGGCTGCCAATATTTAGGCTATAACATTCTCTTTTATTGTTAGTGTAAGTGCTTTATTGTAATATTTTACCATGTCCAGGAAAGCTGCTCAGAAATTAAAATTAATTCCTCATAGTCATATGGTAAATAATATATTTTTTAAACCTAAATATTCATCTTTTTTTTTTTTTTTTTTTTTGTATATTTACACGTTTTGAGTTCTCCTGAATACCGAAGTCAAGTTTTTAATGTTTGGTCTTGGTCTTTGTCTGTGTCACTTAGAGTATATTAAAACAAATAATTTTAGGTGATCCAAATATTAAAGGTAATTCGTTTGTTACTAGAAAATTTGATTAAGATTGATAAGTTTCAAGGAATGTTGCGTGTGAAAGTTGCCTGATTAATTTTAAATGAACTTTTGAATTTAATAACAGATTTGAATTCTATATAAATGTAGGCACAATAATGAAACGGGGAATTAAGAGGGGGGGGGGTACAGTCCCCCTCACAACATTCAATTCACTTTTGAGGTTGAACAGGATTGCTCCTTGCCTTTCCTTGACGTTCTTGTGAATAAAGAAAAGGATTGTTTCTCAACTACTGTTTTTAGAAAACCATTCTCAGTCTCTTTGCCGCCGCATGCTCTCTCTAACCACGCCCCTCAACAAAAAATCTCTGCTTTTTACACTTATGTTTACCGTGCCTTACACATTTGTTCTGATCCGTCTAATCTTTTGAAAGAAATTAATTATTTAAAATCTCTTGCTCTCTCTCGTGGCTATAACCCATCTATCATCGATAAAGCTCTATATAAATTTAAGAATCCTAAACGTTCTGCTCCCAAATTAAACGATCACAGTCTCATCCCAGTTGTTTTACCTCTTTATTCTTCACTCTCTTTTAAAATCTCTAAAATTCTTTCACCGTTTGGTTTCAAAGTTATTTACAAACCCGTCAATAAAATTAAATTATCTTCTCTTAAGGATTCCATTCCCACCGAAAACCGTTCTGGAATTTATTTAATTCCGTGTTCGTCCTGCAACTTAGGTTATATTGGTCAAACTAGGAGGCGTTTGAAATACAGAATAAATGAGCGCCGTCAGAATGTTCGTAATGAAGAGATTACCAAATCTTCTATTGCTTCCCACTGCTGGTCTCAAGGTCATCGTTTTGATTTTTCCAAAACTAACATAATTTCATCTCCTGTCTGTTCCTCCCATTTGGATATTCATGAAGCATTTTACATATTTAAAAATTCGAAAAATCTTGTTAATGATATTTCTTCCACTCCTTTCTTCTCTGATGCTTGGAAATTACTCACGTAACCTAGATTTTAGTTTAATTTTTGTTATCCTTAGATTGTTATATGTTTAATCTCACTCATTTATTTATTTTCTTGGTTTTTGTACAATTCTACTCACACCAGTAGCTATATTTAGTTTCTACTTTATAAACTTTTTCTTTTCATTTTAAACGATTTTGTGCGTTGCCGCTTTGACTGCAGCACTCGTGCTTACTTTGTTCGTCTGATGAAGGGTCGTGTGTTTTTTCGACCCGAAATAATTGTTGCGAGTTTATTGCATTTTATGGTGTTTATTCAAAGTTTGTAAGTAATAATTTAAACAACGCCAGTTTTGTGATGCTTCTTTATTAAATCTTATCTCTTAATCTCCAATCTGTATTTATGGTATTAAATTTCAGGGTAAGAGAAAATCGTATGAGTGACATACCAGAATATTTGTGTTAATTGAGGTTTGTTATATTTAGGAACAATTGTTTGATTGCATTAAGAAATAAATTGATTAATTAATTACAAAAAATTGACTTCGTAAAACTGTATATATTAAATCCTAATCCTTATAATTAAATAATTTATAATATATTAAGCAGTAGAACAATTTTCAATAATAATAATAATAATGATAAATCCGCATATTTTTCTAAAAGAACATAATTTTTATAATAATGGTTTAAATATGAGCTTGTATATTGTCATATTGCACGATTCTGGTGCAACATTAGAATAAATTGCGTAAAACAATTTAGAGGTATGTTAAGTTTTTTTTTTTAATAAAATAACACACACACATATTTATACAGGATAGTTATTATAAAACTTTCACTATTAACCCATTTTATCTCATTGTCCTATTTAAAGGGCAGCTGGAAAATAGCATGTGAAAATCAGTATTTATTTGGTGCAACTATTTTGTCATATGTATAAGCTACTGCTAGTGTGAGTTATGTGTCTCACCCTTCCTTCTCAGTCTGAAAACGAAAACCTTGTTTATCCCTTATATTTGTGGGCGTGGTTTTTATCTTATCTTTGTGGTTGTATAATTCTTTTTGCAGAACTCACATGTAAATAAGAAAGTATTATTCGGATGAAGTAAAACTTAGTACTCGGAAATTACTTTTCACTATTTAAGAGAACATTAAACATAAAAACACGTAACCTCAAATTTCACCCCTTTTATCCCAGTGTGCTATTTAGAAGACGGGTCAAGTTTCTTATTTAAAAAAAAAAAAAAAAAAAAAAAAAAAAAAAAAAAAATCAAATTTTGTTATATTTAATTTGTTTAAGTTTGATTAACCTTAAAAAGAACGATTCTTCTCAAATGGCCGTATTCACCATTAACTTCAACTCCCGGTTCAATGAAAAATCTTGAAAAGCGTCCAAAGGTAGGGTACAGCTTTCCAGCAAAATTTGGCACGTTGTTTCTGCCATCTAACGTCGAGGATTTCATGTAATCTTTGATTGGTTATTTTCACCTAAAAAATCTGAAAATGCCGCTAGATGGCAGAAACAACACTGCAAAATTTGTTGAAAATTTGAACCCCGCCTTTATAGGCTTTTTAAATTTTCATGTTCAACCGGGAGTTGAAGTTACCGGTGAATAACATCCAAAATGGAATAAAATAAATAAATTGGGATATAATGGGGTAACAGTATTCTGTTGCTAAAACGGGACAGCAGATTTTTACCAAATTAGGAATGTGAATGATTGATGATATGTATTCAAAGGAAAAAAAAAAAAAAAAATCAGCGTTTTATAGAAAAACAGAGAATACAGTAAAGAAAATAACTCAGGCGAAATGCTCACCAAGATTAACATTTATTAATTTGCTTTTGATCCTGTGTATAGGTCATTCCACTTATTAAATTTGTCATTTTTCCACGCAAACTTCCACACTGTAAAAGATTTCTGTATATTTACTGGAATGTTTATCCAGAATCTCTGTAAATTTACAACAATTCTTATTTAAAAGTAAATAATGAAGATTCTCAATTTTTATTCTGTATTTTTATCTATCTTCATTATTTAATTTCTCAATATAAAAATCTAAAATGGATATTTCTACAGTCGGTAACAAAAGTGTCCGAACACTAGCAAAAATTCCTATGTAAAAAATGTACACTTAATACTGTTTTGTAAAATAAATCCTTGTGGAATCCTGTTCTTAGTCTGTCTAAGAACAGGATTCGACAAGGATTTTTTTTTTTAGCAAAACTGTATTAAGCGTACTTTTTTTATATAGGAATTTTTGCTAGTGTTCGGACACTTTTGTTACTTTAGAAAACAGTAACAAAACTGTACTTCAGAAAAGTAAACACAATGTACTTTAGAAAAAAGGCATTAAGTCACAAGTAGATTCTTGCCAATAATTAATTAAATCAATATTAGTCATTAAAGTGCATATATAAAATAGATTTAGAGTCTGAGTTTCCGTGCATTTTCATGCAAATTAAGCCCTAAATGAAACTTATTAAAAATTGGAAAATCAAGATTCGTGTATTAAAATAAATGGTCGAGACAGATCTCGGAGCCAAATTTCGTAGTTTAGCGCTGACGAACATACACACAGACACACAGGTAAATAGTTCGTGACACTTTCATTTAGATTACCTTGTATATAAAAACATAATATATATTTATTTATTTAACATTTAAAAATGTGTTTTTAAATTATCTCTCTCTCTCCCTTTTTAACACGCTTTTATTAGCTTCACCTGTATGTATGTATGTATGTTTGTTTGTAACTTCTCTGTTAGCAAACAAAATATTTATATTGTAAAAAAAATACTTTCCCTACGTGAACGATGTGACGTAGACGTAAGGCGCCGCGCTACGAATCTAAAGGTCTAGCGTTCGATCCCCGTCAGGGGAGATTTTTTAAAAATGGTTTTTGTTAATTCTAAGTTATTTTAATTAAAGATTTAAATGTATGTAAATATTACGGTGCGTCACTCACACGATTTTCTCTTTCCCTGAATTTTAATACTAAGATAGATATTTTGTGCTTTTTAGTTCACATTTCTATAAAAGCGTGTTCTTTAATTTTTTAAAACTATAATATTATTAACACGCTTTTATCAGCTTCACCTGTATGTATGTTTGTATGTATGTTTGTAACCACTCTGGGAGCAAAGAAAAAATCTATATTGTAAAAAAAGACTATCCCTACATGAACGCTGTGGCTGTGAGGTAAAGCTCCGGGCTACGAAGCTAAAGGTCTAACGTTCGAGCCCAGTCAGGGGGAGATTTTTTAAAAATGGTTTTTGTTTAATTCTGAATTATTTATTTCTCATTCCTTCATTGTGTTATTTATTCAGTTAATATTACGTAATTTCTAGACTTTTTAACACTTTTTTATTTAACATGCTTTTATTAACTTGACATGATGTAACTATTAATGTATGTAACGGAATCTTGCAATTCAATGTTCGACCACTTCTGTTCGTTCGATTGACCTGAAATTTTGCACACGACTTCATAGTCAATGACAATACTACATACAAGTATTTCCAGGCTCCTATCCTATCAGGGGCAGGTTCTAGGGGAAAATATATATATATGTATAAACTCTAGCGTATGGCGCACATGATTTGGCCGTATTTGTATAAAGTTGAGTGGCAACAATTAACCAATTAATTTTTTTTTTTTTTTTTTTTTTTTTTATTATTAAAGATGTAAATATTATGGTGTGTCACTCACACGATTTTTTCTCACCCTGCATTTTAATACTATAAAGATAGATATTTTGTGCTTTTAGTTCACATTTCAATAAAAGCGTGTTCTTTAATTTTTTAAAAGCATAATTTTATTTTTCTGTTTTTTTTCTCTTGCAGTTCAGATGATCTGGTATATTGCACTGAATGCATTGATGTAAAATACTGTGATTTAGAATGTCAGGTATGTTTTTTTTTAGTTAAATTGATTTTTCGCTCACATACTTCTTGAATTATTATCCTTTTGCTTTAGAAGAATTAACGAGAAAATGTGGAAATATTTTTAATGAACTACATATTCATGATTTTACTATAAAAGTATAAAATTACAAAATATTTCTTTATAAGAACAGAATGTATATACCTCACTTTAACCTCACTACATGGCAGTAGACGGTACATGTAGCCGTTTTTCTTCAAGAAAGGATTTTCTAGAGTGCTGTCGTTGTTTTTGTTTGCCATTTTGCACGACCTTCACGTGTGCTATAAATAACTCCTACATTACCTCAAGAATCTACCACCAGTCTTAAAAAATATATATGTAAATAGCATAAAAAGTAAATACTTTTTTTTTTTTTTTTTTTTAACCGTTTTTCAAGGTCTTAATATCCTTTTCGACCCACTAAAATACCACCTCACTAATTCCTCATTAATTACTGTGATGGGATGATATGAATAATTTTTAATGCAACATATCTTTGAAAAATACTCTTAAGTAAGTAAAAAAATATGTTTCAAATACGTCTTTTTGTTTATTTCATAATACGACAGATAAAGGGTTAAAAAATCGTTTTAGGATTCTATTTATAGTTAAGACATTCAAAAGTATTTCAAAACACATAAGTAAGATTACCCAAGACTTACTCATGTTTCGACTGATAACATCTAAATGTACTTTAGCCTGGAGAAGAGAAACATCCCTTACAAACTCGTTGTTTTTCTTATAGTTTTCTTACAAGTTTTTATTTAATTTGGTTGTTCTGCCAGGATCAAATTTTATCTTGCAGACAATTTCTAACTCACTTTTATCGAATCGATTTCGCTCAAAGTTTACACATGAGTTCATAGTCGATGACATAATACAATATGCAAGCATTTTCAAGGTTCTGTTTAATGAAGAGGAGTTTCCAGGAGCAAAAATTTGTCTTTCTGTTGTCTGTTACAAATATTGCGATTTATTTTTAATTCTTTCTGATTACTCCTTATCGACTTTTCTGAAATTTTGCACACGAATAAATAGTCGAAGACAAAATAACGCATTAGTATTTTTATGACTTAATCGGACCAGGGGCAGATTCCAGTGGCAAACACAAACAGTCTGCTTGTGTCAAACATTGGGTTTAATTTTTAATGCATTTTAACCGAACTGTTTTTGTTCAAATTTTAGACATAAATCCATAGTTGAAAATAATAGAGTACGGAAATATTTTCAGAGTTCTATTTCATAAAATGCAGGCTCCAGGGAATAAACCTGTCTGCTTGTGTCAAATTTTGAGATTACTTTTTAATCTAATTCCGCGTAATCATAATTATTGTACAGGGTGGCCATAATTAAACTTGGCCTATTCAGAGCACTTTGTAGCTGCATAGCCTCCTTAACTAGATGCCTGTCGCGTAGCTCGGAAACTAGGCAACAGTTGAAGCGGTAGATAGCGCCACCTAGTACAGATTATGGGACTTTTTTATTCAACTGTTACCAATAATTTAAAGAAGCGATACATGATATATAAAATCGACGTTTCTTCGATTCCATTCGCCTTTTATGTATATCATATCCCACTTAAAAAATTTTTTGGTGGCTGTTGAATAAAAAAGTCGCGCAATCTATACCAGGTGGCGTTGTCTACCGCTTCAACTGTTGCCTAGTTTTCGAGCTACGCGATAGGCATCTAGTTAAGGAGGCTATGGTAGCTGTAACTAAAATACGGATTTAGTCGAAAATTTGTATATAGACATTTCAAAGGATGCTGCCATAGGTTTCGAAATAAATAAATAAATAAATAAATAAAAATTAATGTTAAAAAATTTCCGCTCTGTGGGACATACATCAAAATACAAACATGTTACAAAATTTAATACAAACAACTTTCTTTATTACACATTTAATTGTTATTTATTACAAGATAGACTGTTTATCGATGGAAATCATATTGCTCAATGTGGTCCCCATCATTAAGTTGTAAAATCTGCAGCCGATGAACAGTGTGTTCGCCAGTGATCCTCTGTACATGCAACGTTATAGGGTCCTACAACATTTCTGTTAAAAACCAAACTCTTTAAATGACTCCATAACCAAAAATCCCACAGATTGAGATCGCGGAACGAAAGAATGGAAAATGAACGGGTGATTACTCTGTCACCTGTAACATTTTGCAACAAAAACCTTTAAAAAATGCAAGAATAACAATTTTAAATGTCATAGGGTTTAAAAATGTTAAAATAGACCACAATCTACATAATATTTCTCTAACGTGGACCAGTTTCAATTATTTTTTGTCGAAAAGATACGATACGCGAGGATAAAGAAAATAATATTTATACATGGACAATATTTAAGCACGCGGATTTAGCTCAATGGACTAATAAGAAAAAATGACGACATTTGTCTGATGAGATTATTTTATGAAAAAATGTATTTTTAACAGTTGTTTCTTCAGAATATTTGCAAGTGTCATTTTAAACCTAGCAATATTTTAAAGATATATACAAAACTTTTGTGTCATAAATTGACTAAAAAACACAATCATAAAAAATATAATCAGAATAGGTATTATTTTATTTTATTTATTTATTTTTAAACGAACAAACAAACAAACAAAAAAAAAAAATAATAAAAAGTCATCGCCAACATGCGGATGATAATTTTACAATCGCAGGTTAAGAATAACTCTCATTATGTACATTTATAAGAAATTTTGTCCTATACTGCCATGTTAAAAGTTTAGAAAAATACGATCACACCGCCTCCTGTTGTGCGATTGATCCCCAAATCTAATCAGCACCAGTTTATGTAAGGGGCCAACTAAATACCAAGTTTGGTTAAATTTCGTTTTAATTTTTTAATTTTTTTTTTTTTTTTTTTAATTACGATTTTTTTTCCGTTTTTTTTTTTTTTTCGTAAAAAGTAAAAAAATCGATAACTTTGTTTTGAATTATCACAAATTTATAGTTCAACCATTCGTTTTAAAGGTATTGACGAGACCTTTCGAAAGATACCCATCTTGAAAATTTACTCCCCTCGAGGGGGGACTTCCCCCCCAGGGGGGTTGACGAGGCTCCTACACATACAAAAAATTTTTCCCAGTTGACTATCTCTATTATAAATAATTCTTGTAAATTTCATAATGATTACTAAAAAACAATTCTCTTTATGCACATTTATACAAAATTTTGTCCTATATCACCATGTTAAAAATTTAGAAAAAGTGAGATGGCAACGCAACCTGTCAGACAATTTTTACCAAAAGTTGATAGGCACTAATTCATGTCAAGGTGCAACTACATACCAATTTGTATGAAATTCTGTGCAGTAGTTCCTGAGATACAGTTGCCACAAAATTTTGTCACACACACACACACACACACAGACAGACAGACAGACAGACATTATAATCCGCATTTTAGTTACAACTAAAGAGTGCTCTGAATAGGCCAAGTTTAATTATGGGCACCCTGTATATTTTGAAGTGAAAGTGTGTTTAAAATTTTTTCATATGGCATTGTGGTGGATTTAAAAAGTTTAGTATTTATCAGTTTAGTATTTCTAGAATAATATGTATTATTATCTTATTTGTTTTGTTTTGTAATAAAGTGTCAGGTTTGAAAACTCACAAGGAAACATTCAAAAGGTGTCGTCTTCAAAAAATATTGAGAAAAATATATGTGATTCTACTCTTTATAAAACACCAGAAAGTGAAAAAAATTATCGACTGAAATGAATTACAGCGACCACAAAATATTATCAAAATTAAGCATATTTGGCGTTTTAGCGCTGTTAGGCGTTCAGTTCGCTAGCGCCGAGATTGCCGTCTACGAGCAGAACCGTGTTTTGTTTCTCCGCCAAGTACTCAAAACCAATCGCCTAACAATGTGAAATCGTTAAATATGCTTACTTTTGATAATTTTTTGTGGTCACTGTAATTCATTTCAGCAGATAATTTTTTCACTTTCTGGTGTTTTAGGAAGAGTAGAATCACATATTTTTTTCAATATTTTTTGAAGACGGCACCTTTTGAATGTTTCCTTGTCAGGTATATTTGCAAAAAATGTATTCAACTGAAGTTAAAAAGTAATCGTTGTATATGACAGTGTACTTAAAAAACAGACAAGAAAATATTATGCGGTTCACATACATTATAAAACTCCTTATAACTGTAATTTTCCATTAACCTTCATTGTATTTTACCTTGGTGACGACATTTTGAAACATATTTTGTTCCTGTTCGCAAACAAGTTGTATTATATGCGCGATTTTCAATAGTAAACATTCTACAGCATGAATAAAATACATATGAATTCCAAGGCATTCTAGAAGTATTTTAATGCATCTGAATATTTTTGTATAGTCCTTTAAACTAGTCATTAATTCTAATTAAAGCGTATTCCATAAAAAACACGCTTCTATGCAATATAAATATTATGTATTATTTTCTTTCTTTGTGCAGTATAATGATATATTAGGTCGTTGCAAAAGTTCGTCCTGACGCGGATCATTTTATTGCCTCCAAAGACGAGAGCTTCTATCGCCGTTGTATACAATTGTTACCCGAAAAATGGGCAAAGGTTGTAGAAAGTAATGAAGAGTACTTTGATTAAAAATTGTCATTTGATTTGATGTATTTTTATGAAATGAAGCAATAAAAAACCGCACGAACTTTTGCAACGAACTAATAAAATGTAGTTTAAGAAAATACCTTCCGTAGACCGCAATGTATCCGAATTCTTTTGTTAACCCCTGTACACAAACCAGTATTACTATGTATATCAATTTTAATGCGGAATATGCTAACCATTGTTGTAAATAAAGTTGTACGTTTCTCCATAAAAAGGGTTTCAGTGTAGCTGTAATCAATATTTTTAGAGATCTAACGCTTTATATCTCATCGTTTTAGTAGTGCCGTTACAGTAGTATGCACGATTAATATTGCAAAATTTAGTACCAAAATATTGGTTCCTGTAAATTTACCTAATTGGCACATTTTTTTCTCCCCTGTAAAACACCGAATTATTATTTTCACCAGTTTAGCGAATCTGAATAACTTACATCATCAATTTCAAGATATTTAAAAAAATCATTCTATTAAAATCCAATTATATGTATGTCCTGCTATCTTTTCAAACCGTTGAATCTAGAAATTATCAAAATACGTGAAATATCTCAAGGATTTCAAATCGATCTTTTAAATTATATTGACCGACGGAAGTAGGCCACTCACCGCCATGCGGCACTGTAGAGTGTTTCTAGGCCGAGGCCTAGGCTTACCTCCGTAGTGTTTATTTAGAAATAAACACATACACACACACAAAAAAAAACTAGTTGGCATAGGTGGACTCTGCTCAGTTCCCCATCATATTTATGTTCTCATAAATTTCTAGTGTGAGACATATTATAATCATGTTAAAAGAAATGAATTTGACTAAAGCTTGATACAGTGACAGAATGAAATCCCCGCCTACTAGGCTATCCACCGTTCACTTCGATATATTTATCTTATTCTAATCTATTAATTTATTTTATTGGGGTCAATTCCTTTGTTTAGTTTTCATGATACTATTTCCAAAGCAATAATCCTCAAAATTCATACTTATATGAAAAATTTACAATTTCGCTATGTTGATAAAATCGTAAATTACGAATAATTTACGAAATTTTCCTATTAAAATATTTGTATTCAATCATGTTCAAACAAATATCCTAAATGTAATTTTGAAGTTGTCTAATGTATTTATGATCCTCAAAATGGAAATTTATGCTCAATTTTGCCTTATTCTCACATGTTAATTAAATCGAAAATTCCAAATACCTTACGAATTTTTTAAATTGGAAAAATCATAGTCTATGATATTCATGCCAGTATCCTAAATAATATTTCGAAAGTGGTTTGACATTTTTACGATGAAAATATTCCTCAAGATTGACGTTTATGTGAAATTTTGCTCTATTCTGCCTTGTTAAGAAATTCGTAAATTTCCAGTAATTTACGAAATTTTTATATTGGGAAATTCATGGTCATTAATATACATGCCAGTGTCCTAAATAATATTTCAAAAGTAGTCTGACATCTTTACCATGAAAATATCTCTCAAAATTGACGTTTATGGGAAATTTTGCCCTATACTGCCATGTTAAGAAATTCGTAAATTTCCAATAACTTGCGAAACTTTCAAAGTAGCATATTTATAGTTACTGATGTTCATTTCGGCATCAAAACTGATATTTTAAAACTGGTCAGACATTTTTACAGTAAACAGTTTCCATTTAATGCACGTTTAAGTGAATTTTTGTCCTATTCTCCCATGTTAAGAAAATCGTAAATTTTTAATAACTTACGAAGTTTTTAAATTCGAATGTTGCAAATGAATAGGGTTCTTGCCAGTGTCGAAAGTAATATTTTAAAACTGATCTGACCTCTCTGCGACAATGTGTTCTTGAGATATGGTGTACACAGACTAACAAACTAACGGACTAACACACTAACAGACACCCTACAGACAGACACCATACAAATTTTGTCATTTTCGGATTCCTAACACATGAAAACGTGTAAAAAAGTCAAAAAACCGAGGTCTAAAATTTTCACGATTACCTAAGTTCCCCAAACCTATAGTATGATGGGGAACTAATACATAGGGCCGCCTGAGTGGAAACTCAAACGCGACAGAGGGCGGCTAGAGAAATAAAAACATGAGTATCATGACTTTCGTTTCGTTTGAAGGACTTGACCTGTGGGCTTAAAAGTCACTAATTTGATGTATAGTTCAAAAATTGTTAACTGATGACTTTGAAATTTTATGAAATTAAATTAGAGATAAACATTAAGTGGTTAAAATTTTTTGTTATTTTTTGACGAAGTGGCTTTCGGTTAATTATGTTAAAAAGCCAGTCAGAAGGTTTATTGATGGGGTTTATAATGCCGAAAGTAAGTGGACAGGAGCACAGATTATCATACAGATAGGACAGTGAAGCTAAAACGCGAACCGGAAATATAGTAGCACCACTAGTGTCAACACTGGGGAACTACATGTGTTAAGTCTACATGAATAGCATCTTTGATCGAAAATTGTTTTTCTATTTCGCGAGAAGTTAGTAGCAGGTTAGTGTTAGTATGGGAAGTTTTCTTTTTCTTCACTTTCTATTGTTTTTGAATTCACAAAATTATCCTCAAAACATTCACAGCTATTCTTCTAAGAAGTAAAAATTATTTTTTATAATGTTTAAAAATATGCTTTGTGAAACATATTCATATTCAAGTACAAATTAAAATTACAAACTGTAATTCTGAAATAGCAGTATGAAATCATTAAATATTTAACGTTGCTTGTTTTAAATAATACAAAATGCCTTAAAATGAAAAAATGTTTTTATTTTATGTATATTCAAAGTTTATTTTCTTAATATTTAGCACTTGCTTCTTAAAATAAATTGCTTTTAACAATCAACTTTGTAAACAATAATAAAGTTGCCAAATGAAAACATATGTGCAGTTTTCTTTGCTTCACTATTTCTACTACTTTTAAATTCACAAAATCATAACATTACAGCTATTTTCTAAAAAATAAAACTAATTTTTATTATGTTTGAAAATAAATTTTGCCAAACACATTCGTGTTCAAGTATACAAATTAATATAAGAAACTGTAATGCTGAAATAGCAGTATGGAATAAAATCTTAAATATTTAACTTTGTTTGGTTTAAATAATACAAAATGCTTTAAAATGAAAAAAAATATTTCTGGTTTATATATATTTTCGAAATTTATTTGCTTAATATTTAGTACTTGCTTCTAAAAATAAATTGCTTTCGACAATCAATTTCGTAAACAATTACAAAGTTGCCAAATGTAAACATCGATACAATGGTTAGTTGGTTGGATGTTGGGTTTAACGTTGTACTAATATTACAATGAACATAGATACAATAAAAATAAGATGAGCGATTGCGTAAACCGGAAATCTCGAGAAACTTACAGCCGTTGACAATAGGGTCGCTGCAGTCAAATTTTGGGTACCGAAGAATGTACGGGAGTGTCCTATCTGTATAATAATCTGTGGACAGGAGTAGTAGTAATGGTTTGGAGAGCCCAAGGTCCCGCACTCACATTGGTCTGAACGCGAGCAATGAAATTTATGCAGGTAGGTTTTAAAAGTACCATGTCTCGTGAGAAAGGCAGTGACTGCTGGTGTTAGGAAATTGTGTTTAGAAACTTTTGGAAGTAGTGAGTAGGTGTGACGACCTTTTTCCGAGTCTTTCCAATAAATTTGCCACTCGTCCATAAGATTATGAAAAAAAGATTTTCTTCACGTGAGAGGGAGGTATTGGCAGTGGTGTTTGGATTGTTGCTTCTTTAGCTAGCCTATGTGCTAATTCGTTGCCAGCGATCCCCGTATGAGCCGAGACATGGGCAAAAGAGACATTGGTTGAGAGAGTAAGGGAAGTTGATTTAATTTCCTGAACAATAGAGTTAGAGGAGCGGAGGCGATCAAGGACCTGCAGGGCTGAGAGACTGTCGCTGAAGACTAAAACTGCGGTGCAAAGTGGAAATTCTTGAACCCAGTTTAGAGCTTTAAGAATTGCGTAGAGCTCAGCCTGGAATACAGAGTTGCAATCTCCCAGCCTCGAGGCCCACTGATATATCAAGAAGCCTTCGGCTATGACGCAGAAGGCTGCTCCCACGCCATCGGTGGTTTTCGACCCATCGGTAAAAATCGCCAAAGGAGCAGAAGGGGAGAAAGAGTTAACGTTAGTGTAAAAAAATTCAAGCAAGGTGTCCATTGCGGGGTGTAGAGACCAGCTGCTCTTGTTGAGTTGTATAGTGGTGTTTGAAAAGAAGGTGTTTTGTGTAGCTAGGGTGTTTAGTTACAGGATATTAGTTTTATAGTATTCATATTTAATTTTAAGGTGGATAGGCGGGACTCCGGTAATGACGTGAAGGGCGTCAGTTGAGATAGTTCTATGACCTCGTGACAATTGCAGAAGGAGAACTCGCTGTATTGAATTGAGTTTGTTAGCTGCTCTTTCGGAAAGGTTGCTCCCCCAGATACCTGCCCGTATGAGATAATTTTTTCTGCAATTGTTGTATCCTAATATTTTTATACTATCCACGTGTTTAACACTAACACCATTCACTCTCACCGTCGGCTTCCTTTTTAATAGATGTGGTCTTGAAAAGTGAGCGCTTGCGTCTTATGTGAGGAAAGGGTCAGATTGAGGGAACGCAGCAGCTGGGTGAAGTTGGAGAGAGCACCTAAAGCATGTGTTTCTAGGTCGATCCTCGTTTTTCCCGAGAGAATGAAAGTGAAATCATCCGCGTAGGCATAGATGTCGTAGCCTTTTAGAGACATAGTTTCAAGAATTTGATTTGCGGCGATTGTCCAGAGGACTGGTCCCAAACAAGAGCCTTGCGGACAGCTCTTTTCTTGAATGTGTTCACTGGAGCCGGAGCCCCAGTTAACAATGATGCTTCGATTAGAAAGGTAAGAGCGGATGATCCCAGCGACATTTCTCGGGCACTATAGGGAGGCGAGAGCTTTAAAAATGTGAGGCCATTCGATGTTATCGAAGGCGCCTTGAATATCGAGCGAGACGATAGTTGTGTACAATCCTGAGCTTACGCTGAGAGCAGAGGAAGACAAAATCTTGTTCAAAGCCTTTTCGCAGAATCGACCTTCTCTGAAGCCATATTGCCTGTTATTTAGGAGATTGTTATGTTGAAGGTGGTAATTTAAGTGAACGACAATTAATTTCTCTAAGAGTTTGCCTAAGGTTGGTAGTAGGCAGATCGGGCGGTATGATTTTGGCTCAGAGGGAGTCTTTCCCTGTTTCAGAAAATACCACAACTTCGCCTCTGCGGAGCACTTTGGGAAAATAGAAAAGTTCTAGACATTTGTTAACCCAATTAAATATAATATCTGGGAAAGATGAGTTAATTTGTTTGAGCATCCTGAAATCGATGTTGTCAGGTCCAGGAGCCTTTTTAACATTAAAGCTGTTAAGAGCAGAAAGGATCTCCGCCTTACATTTAAATTACATTATTCTAATTAATTAAAAATATATCAACTCTAAACACAAAGCGATTACAAGATAAACGGTTCAAAGAATGTCCGCCTGCCTCCTACAATAGCGCCAACTACCTGAAGTGGTTGGGTGGAAAATACAAGCGTCAGTGACATAGGTAAGGGAAACCTTAAAATCCAAAATATTATATGTAATCGCTCGAAACGAGGTTTTAAGGGATTTCAATGGAATTTATTTTTTAGCTTTTATTTATAAAATAATAATAATAATAAAAAAAAAATAGGAATTATTTATTACTATTTTTTTTTATTTGTTTATTTTTTTTAAAGTACTACAGAACTATTTCAGTCTGAATTTCGCGTTGTCGCCATTTATAGTATTGCACTTTAAATATGCCAGGATATCTGCCAATATCCAACTTTACCATTTAATTTCTAAAACTATCTTAAAATATTATGTCAAATCTCTAGAAACTTTTACGTTCTTCAAAACCTACTGGTAAGCGAGAAATTCTTCCTTTATTGTATACAGAAACGAATTGCTGATTTTGGTATCCAAGACCATCACCATTCGTAAATTGGTTGGCTTCTGAATATTTGTTGGCAATATCTTCTGAATATGTATATTAATTATGGCTTCTGATTGATTATTTCTTGGCTAATTTCTTTAGGATATGTTTTACATAATTATGACTTCTGAGTATTTGTTCGCTATACCTTTTGAATATGTATTGATGATGACTTCTGAATATTTTTTGGCTGAATCTTCTGCATGTAGCCAACAAATGTTCGAAGTCGATTGATGATGCCTTCTGAATAGATGTTGACAATATCTTCATGATATATGTCGGTGATGTCTTCTGGATAGTTGATAAAGACTTCTAAACAATACATATATATTATGTAATAAGATTGTAATATACAAGTTAGACCTGTCGTATAAAATTATATTCTGTCTTAAGCATATTTTTTTTTCTTTAGAATTTTTTTTTTTTTAATATAGTAGCTAGCAAAATGAGCATATTCGGTAGTTACTCGCTATACTTAAAAAGCATAGCGGATTCAGAAACAAGCCAAAGCATTTTTCTTTCTTTCTTTTTTTTTGAAAGTATTAATAATCATTGTTATTCATAATCGTTTTTATTTTGAAATTTGCAGAGAAAAGATGCAGAGGATCACAGAACAGAATGCGGAAAACTGGACAGACTTCGAGGTGATGCTACTGAGGATGTAGTGCGACTGTTAGCACGTATAATTTTTAAGATCAAAGTGCGTACATCTTTTTTTAATTCTTTTTTTTGTTTTTGTTTTTTTACTTAATCCAATATTTTGTAAAATGTGTTCTATATTTATAATTGTGGGTATATGAGATTTAAAAAAAAAAGAAAAGAAAAGGCTGCTGGCATGCATTAATTTTAAAATTAAAGTACGATATTTTTCTTTTGTTCCATAATACTTCATAAATTTCTTTTGTATTTATATTTATATATAGGTTAGGTGCTCCAGTGATTGGCATGCTCCAGTAATTGACATATATCCCGAAATAATTAATAAATAATAAAAATAATAAAATAATATATTTTACATATAAGTATTTTAACATTTTATGTCAAACACGGGAGCATAGGGTGCTAATAACTGGTAAAATGAATAAGTAGCAGTGTCAAACACTGGAACATAGGGTACCAATTACTGATAAAATGAAAAAGTGAAAGTGCCAGTTACTGGAACATTCAGTGGGTGTCAAATAAAAATTAAAAAAAAAAAAAAATGCTATCAAATGTATATATTTTAACATATATGTGGTTTTGAATGTCTTTCTTACCATATGTACTAACTTAAGATTTCTAAAAATATTTTCTGATGACTAGAACATTAAAAACATCAGAGATTGCTCTAAAAGTGTCAATCACTGGTGCACTTACCCTAGTTCGTCTGTTTCCTTAAAAGAGAGAACATCTTTTCAATCTCCAAATTATATTAGACAGATCCAAAAAGAGAAACGCTCGACTGGAAGTATTTTCTTTCTTAAATAATACTGAAAAATAGATGTTTAGGTTTGACTACTTTTATAGCTGTTATGTTGCGGCCTTCACGAAACTTTCTTCTACATCATTAAATATAATAGTGTCACTTTCTAGTTAATAAGTATAAGTATTTAATCATTCTAACTTTTCAAAATAAAAATTTCACATATGCAAATTGGGGCAATTTTAATTAATAGATTCTGAAATATAGCCATACAAAAAACTGAATAAAGTTAATGGCAGTAGCGCCACCATAATCCGATATACCACCAAATTAGAAAAGAATATTTTTTCTAAATTTATCATAATTTCTATCTCGCTAAAGTTTGTGCATATTTATATCATAGAAGTTGAGATATAGCCTTCCTGTATACAGGAAATATTGCAATGTAAAAGTGCCGCCTATTGTCCGATATGTAGCCAAACTAAATCGGCATAATTTTTCTGTCAGGTTGTCAAGAATGAAACTTGTAGTTAATAATATTGCTGCCATTAACAGCTTATTATTTGACATTGGCTTAATATTTTACCATTCTACTTTTTTTGTTGGAAAATTACACATCTCGCCTATTTAAAGAAATCATTGTACGCTCTATTTTAAATTAATTTTGTTGAAGATGAAATTTCACACTCTTATAATATATGAGTTCTTACGTGCAACTACAGTGTTGCAGATCGTGTAAAACATTAATAGTGCATTTGGCTCTAGTGTTACTACCCAGCCGACAGTATCAAACTGGTTCCCCAAATTTCATACAGATTACTTTGAGTTCCCAACTGAACCACGCAGTCGCCCAGAATCAAGGGTCAATAATGATGAACAAAAAATCACCGTTGATACTGAACCATCTCAGAGTGCCTTATGAATTATCGTTGAAGTTTGGTGTTAGCAAAAAATCAATATTAACTCATTTAGGCCAAACCAGTAAAGTGAAAAAGTTGCATAAGTGGGTTCTACATGAACTGTATGAAAAACAGAAACAAAAGCGTTTGGAAGCTTGCTTGTTTTTGCTTTCTTGTCACCAATCAGATCCATTTTTGAATCGAATAATCACTTGCAAGGAGAAATGGATTCAATATGCCATGCCCGTACGAAAGCTTTGCTTACCCGGCCTGGCCCGGTATAAAATAGAAAAATTCGGCCCGGGCCCGGCCCGATTAAAAAATATCTAAAAAAAAAAAAAAAAAAAAAAAAAGCATGTTTTTCTATGAAAAAGATTTTTAGTAGGGGAGAGTGGAGATGAATGGGACGCAGGATGACAATAGCAAAATTTTTACGTTTTGGAAGCACTAGAAACTTGACAATTTTTCTGATATATGGCAGTACTGAGGTGTAGTTTCAGAATTGTGCTGTCTATTGAAGAGCAGAAAAAAATTAAAGTGTCTTTTTCTGCTGCTAGAGTAAGTTTTTACTCATTCAATAATTAGATAGTAGTTAAAAATTAACTATTTGCTTAAAGTTAATATAACTCATATATGCTGAAAAGGCATAATCTTTTATTGTGTTTATGATATTCAAGAAGAATATTGACAATTGTTCCTTAGGCCTATTTCATGTTTTATATGATCATGTGGTGGTGGGGATGAATGGGACAGTTTGAATGGGGATGAATGGGACATTCCCCACTATGTGCTAATTTAAAATTGTACACAAGAATTATATTAAAACAAATCGTAAAAAGATTTTCAATATTTTTTTAGCCTGTAGCTCAATAGTTATAACATGGAATTATAAAAGTTGCATGGATTTAGAGAAAAATAGATTGAAATTAATTGTTCTGATTTTTGTTTATAATAATTATGACTATAAAAGTTATAAGTTAGAATATTCAATGCAACTTGAATCATAATATCAATAATTAAAAAAATAAATAAATAAACTAATAATAATTGGATTAAAATCACAATTTCAATCAAGCTAATTAAATAAATCCTGGTGATTATTAATGTAATACAGAATAGAATGCTTATTTTTCCCGCTCAGTTGGAAACAAAATTTATCTGGATAATTTGTGTTCTATTATAATGATTTATATCTTTCTAGTGTCTTATTTATTTATTTTTAGATTAGATCACATTAGATTAAATTATTAAAGCATAGAGCACTAGGAACTGTGCGAACCAAAAGACTTTTGTCTTTTGATGTTAATTTGAGTCAATTTGGGTCAATTTGAGTCATTTTGAGTTAATTTGGTTAATTTGAGTTAATTTGAGTCATCAGTTTGTGTTAATTTCAGTAACTTCATAGTGTGTAATAAAATCACATAAACCAATTTAACTTTAAAAATTTATTTACTTTCCATTTTGTTTTCTTTTCTTTGTTAACTCCAGTCCTGAGCATGAAAAATGTCCGTTCATCTCCACTCTCCCCTATATGTTTTGCAGAGGTTTTATATAGCGAAGCAATAGAATCGTCTTTAGTAAAACTGCTGAACTTTTACAAGATAATTATATATAAACAAAATTTCATTATTACAGACGTACAGAAGGCACAAAGACAGACAGACAGAAAGTCAAATCGAAAATATTAGCACTCATCAAACAATATAGGACGGTATTTAAGATGGTTATTACTACTAAAAATGCACGTTGAACCATTTCCTCTTATATACCGTAATGTATCCCAATATTTCATGTCATCCGGTAAGCAAAATTTTAGTGGTAATCCAACCGTATACAATAGGAAGAACGCTTTTACACATGCTAAAACGATGCTACTTTCATTCAGTGCACTGGAGAAAAGAAAAAGGAGTCATAGAGAAAAAGTTAAAGCGGAAGGATTTTTATAGCTTTCATACCACCTAAACTCTACAGACATAGGACACAAAGCCTTATACACAGTAACGTAACTAATTTCTTTTGTTTGAACATGTGCGCAATCTAGTAGTGACATGCATACTATTTTGAATAGGAAACCATTTAATATTACTTGAAATAAAATATATTAATTTCGAGACATATTAAAAATATTTGCGGAAAATCAGTTCGCGAACAGACAGACTGATAATCAATTAAATTGAAGTTACAGACATTTTTTAAGAAAATAAAATTTTATGTGACACACCAGCCTTTAAAATTAGTAAAATAAATGATTGAAGAAATACTTTATCATTTTCCTTTTTTCATTGATTAACGAGGAAACTAGAAAGAGATTCCGGGCCGACACGGCCCGGAAAAAATTTCATCCATACCCGGCCCGGCCCATGTCTGATAAAAAATTTTAAGCCTGAGACCGGCCCGGCCAGAGAACAAATTGAAAAATTCGGCCCGAACCGACCTCTAATTTGTACAGTGGTTGAATAAAGGTAAATCACCAAAAGACACTCCAAAGCGTAATATTTATCAAAAGAAGTTGATGATGAGTATTTGGTGGTCTAGCGCAGTTGTGATCCATTATGATTTCATGAAACCTGGCTCATCGATCATAGCAGAAATATACTTCAACCAACTGGACGAAATAATGCAAAAACTTCAAGAAAAACAGCCTAGATTGGTCAGCGGATCGACTCCTATCTCATTGGATGATGACGCTAGACCACACACTGCAGAAATGACCGAGGAAAAACTACAGGAATTGAAGTTGAAACTTCTTCATCACACTCCATACTCTACAGAACTAGCCTTCACTGACAACCACTTCTTTTACAATTTGGATATTGTTTTGATAGGAAAACAATTCAGTTCCAAATAAGCTGTAAAACTGGCCTTCCAGAAATTTGACTCTCGTCAGCCAGGGTTTTATATTACTGACCTGTACAACCTTCCACTTAAATGGCAAAAGTGTATAGACAATATGGGTGCATACTTTGATGAATAAAATAATTTATTATATTTGTAAATTGTCAACCAACTTTGGCTTTTTTCCTACAAGTTTCATCCTTGATGATCTAACAATATCCATCTCACAAGTTTGGTGCATTTATATTTCATAGAAACTGAGGTGTTCCCAACCTCTGAACTTGGTTAAATTGCTGCATAACAGCACCACTTGTAGGCCAGTATGCACCCATATTGAATCGATATTGTTTTTCCTCATGGTTCTCATACATATCAAGTTTTGCGCACTTATAACACTTATACTATGCAGAAGCTGAGTTATAGTTTTTTCTTTAATGGAGGAAATTGCTACATACACTCTCTACCAATAAATATTTCGAAACTTTCGAATTTGGACGTTTTGTGGAATATCTAGAAAAATTCTTTAGGAATTACACCTTGAAACTTTGGGAATATAAAGAAGATGTTATACTTAATATATTTCAGAAAAAAAATTGTCTCGAAGAGGAAAAGGCGTCCAGTAAAAAGTTAAACAAAAATCAAAACGGTTTGGATTACCCTATGGCATTTTTGCTGTACCGTGTGATTAAGCGGATTCTTTTAAATATCTGTATAAATTTTTACGACGTTACCATACATAATCATAGAGATATAATGGTTTCTTAAAAAAAAAAAAAATATAATAATAATTTTAACACGTAATTACATCCAGTGCAAAGCCATTTTTAGGAAACTTGGTGTGTTGCATCAGACACAGCATGCTGCAGTCAGAATGCAAAAGTGTTAAACATCTTACGAAATATGATCAGTTTCACTAAATAATTTTTAACCACACATGCGCAAGATTAAAAAAAAAATTCATTTGCGTAATTTAATAGCCAAGAGTATTGAGCTACTTATATGAAAACCCCCAAACAAATATCATGTAAATTAAAAAAGTTATGAGAAATAGAATCCCAGAATTTCAGTTCTTCTCAAATAAATAAATAAATAAATAAAATAAAGGAATATGATAGGAGGTTTTTATCAATATTTATTTACAATCTGTGAACACTGCATTACCATTGGGCATTAATTGAATCAAAATAAAAATGTGAGTAAAACCTCTTATAGTTTAGCTTTTTGGAAGGAACAGAAATTCTGTTCATTTTATCTCTCGTAGGTTTTTAAATTTACAGGATATTTGTTTAGGTTTTCATGTAAGCAACTCAATACGTTTGGCTATTAAATTATACAAAAGAAATTTTTTAAAAGCTTGCGCATGCGTAGTTAAAAATTATTTAGTAAAAATGCTCATATTGCGTAAGATATTTAACATTTTTTTATTGTGATTGCAGCATGCTGTGTCTAATGTAACACGCCAAGTTTCCTAAAAATTTCTTTGCGCTGTGTCTATTTCTTTGCAGAGTTATTTACATGCAAAAAATAAGGAATAGTTAAATAAATAAAGAGTTACAAAAGGTTTTAATATAATTTTTTAAAATATGCGAATCTTCACTTATTTGTAACATCGTTTCTCAGTTGTTAGAAATAGATGATGTAATTGTAAATTTTCCTTTCCACTAAGATGCATGTTTGAGTAAAATTGAGTATATCACCTTAACCTTTTGCACTCGAGAGATGACTGTCGGTCACCACTTAATTTGATACGGTAATGTTTTATATATTTAACAAATGCCCTTCTTAGAAGTATAAAGTTAAATAAAATGATGAAATGAAAAGTTTTAAACATTAAATTGCGTGTAAAATCATTTTATGATAATGGTAAGTAAATCAGCAATTATGCGGAAAATTATCTCTTGCTACTGATCAGAGTTCAAAGGGTTAAAAAATATTTCGGATGTTAAGGTAATTTAATATTCTATTAATTATACGATAATAAACATACCATCAAAATTTTATGTCCATATGTTAAATTTAAAAAAGAAAATACGCGCCAAAGTAAAAAGAAAGAAAAAGTGAAAACCAGGTTATTGCTAAAATTTTGGAAACCAGTGTACAGACAAATAAACAAACGATTAATAATAACAATTATAATTATATAATAAAAGACTGCTACCGAAAATGACAAAGTCGTTAACTAAAGTTTTATTGAAAACTCTTTTAGAATAGTTTGCAAACACACGTCAAACTCTGTCTAAAAACTTTTTGGAAACCTTTTACATTTAAATGAATTACATAGATGTAATTCATTGAGAAATTCATTTTCCACACTATTAATATTTTTAAGGCTTAGAATGAGTGGGTTTACGTCACAATTAGTGCTAAACTATAAGCAGATGGCAACGATTTGGGACTATGGATGGCCCGGATCAATTTTGATGGCTCACCCTGCTTCGGTAACCTCTAGAGGTATAATTTGGTAATTTGGATGGGAATATTGCGACCACGACGGATATCACGTGAGCCAGCAACCATTAACATTCACGACAGTCTTCAGCCCGCTCGAGTATCGAACCTGTAATCTTCCAATTACAAGCTCGGTGCAAACATACATATATTTAGGAGATATTTATTAAAAATCCCCTTTTTCTTAATTTCCTAATGTTGTAAACTCTTTCACGTTTAGTATTGTTACTAATTATTTTATCTAATTATTCGTTTTTTAAGGGAAAATTATGGAATGAAATTAAAAGAGACGTTTTGGGAAACAGCATTACATTTGAAGATATAGATTCTCGTAAGTATTTTGGCTGTTGAATACTAATTGTTATACAACATTTAAAAAAGAAATAAATAACCCTGTAATCTAGTATATTAGTGAATTTTATTTGTTTTCAATGTAGAAAGTATTGTTTTTTCTTCCGATTATCAGATTATGAAGAAATGACTAATAATCAAAGACTATTCTTACTATGCAGCGGACTTAAGGATGGTTTAAAAGATTTCATCGGAGAAGAAAATTTGCCAGCAGATGATGATCTCATCAAAATTATCGGAAAGGTCTGTAAATAGCTCCTAAAATATTTGTACATGAAGAAGTTTTATTATAGAATCTATTATTAGTTATTATTATTATTATTGTTACTGTGACTATTAATAGTATATTATTAGTATCAGTAGTAGTAGATTATTACTATTAATAGTAGTAATAATACCATTTAATTCCGTTCTCGTATAGTAATGATTTTTTTAAAAATATATGTATATAAATTTCCTGAACATTTTTAAAAATGAAATTTGCAGGTATGTTTTATGAAAACATGAAATAGGTTGATTAATAAAATAAGATTTTTTAGATAAATTATGAAGCATGCTGATTGGTATAAAATAATTTTTACATCATCTTCCGAATGTTTTATGCTATTGCGTAATGAATTGACAAATTAAAAATTTCCCTTAAAGTTACTATTGGTGCAAGCAGAAAAATTCATAGCTGTCTCTTTAGCAGAGCAAAGACATATATATACAGGGTTAGGGTGCCTCAAAAATATCCAGTAGTGGCACCAGAAATTCCCCGACAGGGGGGCACTATATATAGAGAGTTTATTATATGAATATTTATCGAAAACTGCAATATTCTTAATAATATTACTGATAATATTTGTACCATTCCATTTGTTAGTACTCCTCGTGGTTTTGGAGATCATCATGCTATTCTCTGAGAGTATAATATTTTCTTTCCGCAGAAAAAAATATGTGCAGGGTGCATGACGGAAAATTCTTAAGAAAAAAATAATCTTCGTATCCCGTTGATCACAGACATATATATATACAGTCGAACTTCCCTAAGAGGAAATCGTCCCATAGAAAATTGGCTCTCTAGAAAGGTGGTCTTTCAGTAGAAGTTGTCTTTCTATTCACGGAGTAAATACAAAACAGCAGCGCCACCTATCAGCTCATATGCACCTAAATTGGTTCAGTATATTGTTTTAAAAGGGTCCTTTCATATACCAAGTTTTATGTAATTATATACGATAGAATCTGATATATAGCCTTCTCGTTCACGGAAAAAATTAAAGTAAAGGAGCTTCACCTATCTGGCTATATGCGTTGGAACTGATTCCACATAATGTATCATTATGGCCCTGTCATATACAAAGTTATTAGCAATAACAATAGAAACTGAGATATAGCCTTAGTCTTCGCGGGGAAAATAGTAGCAGAGCAACTTATTGGCCGATATGCACATAAATTAAATCAACCAGATGTTTCATAATGGCCCTCTCACGTATCAAGTTTTGTTCGATTATACAAAATAGAACCTTAGATATAGCCTCCAATTAAATGAAAGGAATTGCAGTAGAGAAGCGCCACCTATAGGGCGATCTGGACAAAAAGTTAACAGACAGTAATTTATGTCATGGTACAACTACATACAAATTTATATCTAATTCTTTGCATTAGTTCTTGAGATACAGTTAGAAAAAAAATTGTCACACATAAGACAGACATTTTCTAAAAATATCATGGTCAAAACGTGTTCTGGACCTCTCAAAACGTGTATATTCATGGAAAACCGGAAGGACAAATCCAATACTTTCTTCTATTGAATATAGAATGCAAAAACTGGAATGCTCCAAATTTGTAAAAGGAAGAAAAATGCTGCTAAAAGGGGAAATGAAAATTTTGTATATTTTCCCCGACAAATTTTAGGAGTATGCCCCGATGGGGGTCACGGACTCCCTGACGGGGGGGGGGACTGTGCCCCCCCCCTAGCTGGCGCCACCCCTGAAAATATCTGACACGGATGTAAAGGCAGGTAGAAGGGACCGAAGTAAGGAGTACGTATTTATAAGGATTTATACGTATCTAGCGCTGATGAGATTAAACTTGAAAGCGCCTTGCTAATTGCAATCGCCATTCACCAGACAGATTTTGAGCGGAATACATCGTCACACCAACTGAGGGCACGCCGATAAGCATTTCGTGCATATGAATGCAAACAGAAATGAAACAGCTATTAAAAGAATGTATAGAAAACGATTTACCGGGAGGCAATTGCAAAATCGCAAGAAATTCGAACGTATTCTCGAGAAATTCGGTGAGATGTATTTTTTTATACTTCGAAGTGATTAAAAAGAGTGATATGAGTTTTACAGTGATGACACATAGCGAAAATACCAAGTATGTTATGGATATTTCCATTAGATTTGATAATCTGGCCATCAGCTTCACTGTTAAAAATTTCAAGAGAAAACTCTGTGTAATGTATTATCTCAAGTCTTACGCAAAATTACAGACAGAGATGTTAAAAAACTTATTTTATACATCCACTTTAATAACTAATATTAATTTAATTAATTATTGGTGAGAATATATTTCGGACTTAGAATGCTTTTTCTAAAGTAGAAACAGTCGTTTTTAATTTTAATTAAGAAAATAAATAATAAAATTAGGTAAAAATACAGAATAAAGATTGAAAATCTCGATCGAGTTTTAACTCAGAATTACTGTAAATTTACAGACTCTGGATAAATATTTACATTAAATTTACAGAAATTTTTAACAGTGTTCTCATCAGACTTAATGGTAGACTATACTATAAATATTGCTTCAGAAGATGAAGAATGTATAACGATGCATTCTGCTCGATATTCATGCGAGAAGTGTTTTCACATAGCAATCTTATCAGCGCCGCCTACCGCCTTAGCGAGGTATTTCTGAGCCCACATTCCTGTGCTAGATTTACATATTTCTGTTCCTTCTACTTGCTTAACCTTTGTTTTAGATATTTTATAAGAAGCCTGTATATATTGCATTGAAAGATAAATGGGCTTTATCCTGGTCACGTCATAAAACCCTTGACACGTGACCTCTGTAGGGAATAATGCAGTATTATAATGTTTATATTTGTATTGCATAGGGAAATGTTCGTATTCCATAGGGAAAAATTGTATCCTATAGGGAAATGGAGAATCAGAAGTCACATGTTGGGTATCATTTAGCCTCGAACTCAAAAAGACGGATATTGTCCACTGTTTCAAAAATTCTTTATGAACTAAAGTAGATAGCACACAGACTGTGAAAAAATATTTCTGTTTAGATGTCTTATAATTCGAGCATCACTGTGTCACATTACATAGTGCCTGAATATCAATTGAATTTTCACTCTGCTAATTTTCTTTTCTTTGCAGGTTAAATCCAGTTCACTCGATTTAACAACGAATACACCTCTAGAAGTTTGTATTGGGTAAGCTCCTATCTGTAAAGTATTTCTTAAAAATTTCTGATACAGACTTATAAGTATAAGGTAAAAAATGAAAGAAATTAAAACTTTGTGGGTAATGTTTGTAACAAAAAAAATTTTCCTGTTTTACAGCTGCTAAAAACAAGCGCATATGTGATATCTGATAGTATATCTAGAGAATTTAGATGGCTAATAACATTTATAAGTTATTCATTTGCATCTATAGAATGCCTCGTCTTATCTTTTGTCAAACATGAATAATTAGTCATATATTACTGTAAAAGAAATGCATAGGGGAACAATAGTTTTAATACTATACGCCTTCAATTGGATTTTATACAAAGAATTTAACCTCCGAATGAATAATAATAATAATAATAAAGTATTTTCATATTTTGAAGTTTTTAAATAAATGTTACTTGTTATTATTATTGTTATTATTATTATTTATTTATTTTTCTTTTGGGGTGTGTGTGTGTGGGGGGGGGGGGGGGAATTAAGTTTCAGAACTAAATAGAAGCAGTCAGTTTTATGGGAGCAAAACTCATTATTATGATGTGTTAAGTATTTAGATAACGTTTCTTGTGTAACAATAATTATCTATCCAGTATTATTTTATTTATTTATTTGTATTTTGTTTTGCAGAGTAAGCAAGTTTGAGCACGAATGCATACCAAATTCCAATGCTGAAGTCTCCGGCAACGTTGTAAAAGTGTGGGCTATAAAAAAGATTGAAAAATCAGAGAAAGTAATTACGTTTAATGCATTAATATTTATTATACAACGTTTGTTTGTTTTTACATCTTAAACTATTAATTATTGATTATAATATGATATTTGTGATCAATGTTTAATTACATATTCAAGTCTCATAATCTTTATTTATTGCAATTTTTCGAGCGTTATCAATAAACAGAAACTGAACCATATTTGCTATATACTTTTCGTTAAAGGTTAACATTATATATATATATATATATATATAAATTTTATTGTTTAAAATCGGCGTATATATCAGCCAATTAATTCATTTCATTATTTTCTAAAACTGCTAAGGATACTTTTACAACAGCAGTAGGAATGCATGGGTAGTAATGTTTTTCATTTTAAATGAAAGATAAAACTTTATCAATTTTAAAGACACAGTGCTATACAAAATCAAAGCAACAACCACTTTTCTCGTTATCTTTTGCGTATAATTTTTAAATAAATGAACATATGAGAGAGAGAGAGAGTGTTGCATAATTCTGTTCGTAAACATAAAAAAAAAAAAAAAAAAAAAAAAAAATAGTATTAGTAATGTTATATAAAATTTCATGACAGCACATGCATATTTACCCCAGTCAGAGCACTGACATACAGAAAAATTCTTCACAAAAATTGTTATAAAATTTTCTTTAAAAAGTTTAAAGACTATGTTGATTAACTTTTGTAAAGATTAGTCATAATGAATTCAATCGCGTTTATTAATTTTACAATTTTTAATTCAGGTTTGTGAACAGTGTTCAGCATTGTCAGCAGTGATGTACAATATTTAAAAAATGTATATTGAATGGTGAAAAGCAAATGATAAAACAACTGAAATGTAGATAAAATAATTATAAGATAAAAAACTTTTTATAAACCATGTTTTTAAATTTTCTGTTGAATCACAGCTATAGAACTAACTACATTAGCACTTTATCAATGCGTATTGTTACGAAATTATAAATCATTGTATTTATTTTTGTATATATTCTTTCAAAGAGGCTTAGAAAGTTGATAAAATGTCAATTTTCCGCATTTCCAGCTCTTTTTCACGTTAAAATACCTTAATTTTCCCTTCAAAATGCATTAAAAAGCTCCAATAGGCAGGTAGTGGATTTGGCGCCAAATTTGGCGACTTTTTGCCCTTGGCGACTTTTTGTGAGAAAATCCTTATGATCGATATACCAAATATGGACGCTCTAATGTGATTGGTTAAGGAGTAACGGGAAATTTCCCGAACATTCTGGGTTCGGCAGAGATGTATAAAAGGAGCTCTAGCGCGCCAAACCCAGATCAGTTCTCAATCAGTTTCGTCAATGCTTGCAGTGCTATTGAAGGAATTCTGAGCCTCTTTGAATAAGATTTGTTTTATGTGTTATTGCTATACAGTTTGTACTGTGGATTTGCTGTTGACAGCTGTTTCTTTAAGCTGTGTTTATTGGTGGAATTGAAGCTGATACTCAGTTTATAGACCTGTATTCTTCTGGAATTTTCTGTAAATAAAGCTCCTGAATTTTTGTAAGTTTCGCCTGCCATTCTCGGACAACTTACGAACCCCCAAGTACGCAACAGTATGAAATCTTTAAATTGATAATGACGTCAATTTTTGTGAGATGCATAATTCAACTTTTTACAATTTTTTAACGATCATGTTTAATTAAATATATTTATTTTTATGTCTAAAGAAAATGAACTCGTAATTTTTTTTTTTTTTTTTTTGGCAACAATTAAATTATAGCTAATATTTTAATGGCTATTTGTAAGGTATTAGGAGGTTATTATTTTCATATTTTAAGTAATTATAAGAAAACCATTCGAAAATCGGACTTCGAAGTATTGTGTTGTCATCCGGTTGTGAGCTATTGTGAAAGTTTCAAATGTCTAGCTAGTAGGGAAGTTAGTTAAAATTCGATTGCAGGATTTGTACCGGACAAACAAACAAGAATAGAAGTTAATAAAAACATGGTAAAATAATGAAATTCCACTCTATGATATATATATTTATATCTGTAAGACACTATGGCCCCCACCAGCTATCCCTCCCCCCCCACCTAGATCACATTATTATTATGTTTTTTAGTCGACGCGATATTTTGTCCGGCGATATTTTGTCCTGTGATATTATGTCCGGATCCCATTAACCCTTTGAAGCAGATTTCTCATCAAACATAATTTTTACACTTTTTTGATAGTTTTAAGTTATTTTAGATCTAAATAAGTAGAAAATGTTATATTTAAAATTTTAATTAATTTTGGTTCTAAAATATAGAGTGGGGCACCGGTGTCCCTTTCTGCGTTAAAGGTAAATTCATCATGGGACACGAGCGTCCCATGAATAAATATTTTTACAAATTGCACTTATTTACAATTACTTAGATATAGGAGTAGCAATAATTCATTACTGATCTTTTTTAAATAATCAAATTTAATTAGAAATAAATTTTTGAAATTGGTTGATAAAACTTTTTCAAACTACTTTTATTTAACATTTTTATTTTAGTAAAAAATTCACTCTGATAATCTAATAGATTTTTTATAGTAACTATTAGACTCTCTTTTATAATAAAAAACTATCATATAATAATAATATTTGTAATAAGAGCGTAAAAAAAAAATAAAAATAAATAAAAAATAAGCAAAAGGGACACTGGTGTCCCATCTGCGTCAAAGAGTTAATAACTATTTAGAAGAAGTATAAATAGTTGATATTATGAGAATGTATATCCACTTTTATAAGTTCAATGTTATCAATCTGATATCATTCTTTCATTTTATGAAATTTATTTATCTGTTACAGTATTCTTATACCATTTTATTCTGAAAATAATTTTTTATGTAATTTTTTACTATACGTTCATTGTATCATTATGAAAAATTGTAAACTTCTTTTGAATTAAGATTGAATAACACTTCCAATTTTTATTCACCATATGATTATTATCGTTTACAGATTACCATATCCCGTATACATCTGTTAACCTCAACTCTTATAAGATCTCCTCTTACAGAAGACAGCTTATGTATTTGTAAGTGCACAGAATGTAGTTTACCGTATGGGGTAAGTAATGTGACAACCTACGAAATCGAACCCGTTATAGGCTTGTAACTTTAACATATTTTTATTTATTTACGCAGATTTGTGACTTTATAAGTGGTTTTTCACAAAAAAGAACTTTTGCAATGTGACTGAAATAACTGGATCTTTAAAATTAACCACGCGGCAAGTGTAAAACCCCTTATGAAATTTCAACTCTGGAAAATATCTAAAATCTAGATCGTTCTTTTGCCGATAATTTTTTTAATTTTCACTCCATTCAAATGAGCTTTTCACAAAAGTTGCTAAATATATTTAGCTTTCAAGCTATTCAATAAAAATTTTACTTATACAATAAACACATGCTAGGTTCGATTTCTGACCTGCTGACTATTCGTCCTTGTGAAAATTAATTCAGTTGTATTTAAAAGTATGTTAAGTCGAAGTAAGAAAATCTTTCGTATTAAACTCTTACTTATTTTCTAATAGTTATTTGTATTTTATTGTTTAAAATAAATAGTTGTGATAAAGTTTTCAATTTTTTTTTTTTTTTTTTTTTTTTTTTTAATTAAGTAAATGTTTATTCTTAACACGTTGAGCGCCATGTCAATCATTCTAGATTCTAGACATTTTATCATATATCTCTAAATACTGAAGGAAATCTTGAAACTTTAGGAGTGTGCACAACATGTTATACTTGAAACATTTCGGTGAAAGTTTTACCCCGAAAGTAAAAATAGAACCAATAAAAAATTCAAACGTTGAGCGCCTTGTCAGCCATCTGTGTCAAATATGATATAAAGCCGCGTCAACCATCGGTGGCGGATATAAAATAGGATATAAAACTAAAAATATTACATTTAACGTACTTGCCAACCATCTCATTAATAACCGCACAATTGATAACGCCCCTTTTTTCACACCACTTTATTTTTACAGAAATTTTCTCCAAATGTTGTTATTTTATTAAGAATAAAATTACTCTAAAAAATGACTGGTGTGAAAAAAAAAGCGGATACTAAAAATTGTACAGTTCATAATGAGATGGCTGGCAAGTATGCATTTGGTGGTTGAAAATTTATTAAAAATTTGCTTAATTTTTATTTATTACAGGAGGAATCATTATGGAATTTTAATGGATTTTAAGAATTTGCGTGGCGTTCAGCGTGTTAATAAATGTATAACTTAAAATCTTAATCTTTTTACACTTACTACGTACTTTTTTTTTTCGAAAACAGCTAAATTAATATGAATAATCTAGTGTGATACGCTACATTTCAATACTATAACGACAAATTGCAGATTAAGAGTAAGCTAACAAGTACTGTACATGAGTCTACGTTAAAAAGAATTCAAAATAGGTGTAGGATCAGTTTTATATGATAATTCTGTGAGAGTGGGGGGGGGGGTACCACCCCTTCAACCCCTGTTAGAATATAATACCTGCATTTATGTAGAAAGCAATGTTGTTATCAGACTTAAAAGTTTATTCCAAACTATTCACTTAACTTTTACCCACACCACTCCTTAAAACTTACAAATCTTGATGAAATTTTCCAAGTGATAATCTCATATGAATTTCAAAATACCCAAAATTAAATTTCCTGCAAAAATATTTGATTTAAATTATCTAGATAAGAGACGTACACGTTTCAGCAGTTAACAAATTGACTTTCACATTCAAGGGATTTCAAAATACGTAATTATTACAAAAAAAAAAAAAAAAAAAAAAAAACTCTAAAATATGTATTTTCAAAAACATTTTGTCTACCGTATGGATATGAGAAATTAATTTTCGATTCTTCAGCAGTTTTCTTGGACATGGTAAAATGCAGTAAAGCACTTCCATCAAATGCATTCGTTAGAAAAGAATCTTTTCACTTAATTTTGGATAGCCCTGTATATTGCTTACAATTTATTTACGCTCTACATTGTCTGTTTAAATTTAGTCCTATTTGAAAAACGCATAAAACGTCCTCAAATGGACTTACATCAATTTCAATGTATGACTCCAATATATCCGAATATGTTTGTAAACGAGTGGTGAGCGATATTCATACCATATTCGACACGAAACATGAGCCTATGCAAATGCATATTAAATTTATATCCTCATTTCATTTTGTTTAGTGCATCCTATGGATTTTTAACTATACCTACTAGAAATTTTTCCCGTAGGAGTAATGTATTTAAATTCTTTTGGATGTCGCTGTACACGAACTATTTGCTTGATATTAACGAAATGTTTAGCGTTGCAACCCTGTATAATACAAATTTAGAATACCAAATTTGGACTTGCTGCTATTATATGTTTTTGAAATATGCTTATAACAAATTCACGCACCCAGACCAACCACTAAAAACATGTTTTTTTGGGTTCAGGGGACCTTAAAACGTGTAAATATAATAAAAACTCAATTTCGAAAATTTGACTCAAAAGAAATACTTTCTCTCCCGTGTGTATCTAAGAAAAAGTAACTTAGACATATAGCTAATGATAAATATGTAAAAAGGTATATATATTAGCATTTCTTATTTTCTAGAAAATTTTCCTTTAAAACATCTATTTATTAACCTGATTAGATTCAAATAATAATTAATGTATTAGTAAATAACTTTATAAGTAAAAGCTATAAACTGGTAGCTGTTGTTTTGGGTAAAAATAATACCACTCTCCTTCATCAGGTGAAGAAAATTGGGATTCAAGCCAGCAAGGGGCACTCGTGTCTACTAACAAATTCAAAGTGACTTCTACATATCGCTTCCTCTGAAGCATTAGTTGCTAAATTTCGAAGTTTTGTTACTATCTACAGAAGAGAAAAGAAACAAAAGTTTTAAAATAATTTAGCACAGGAAAAAATATATAAAAATTGTAACATAAATAAAATAAAATAAATATTTAGTTTAGTGCGAAACTGATGAACTTTAAAGGGTAAATCTTTTATGATAATTTCAGTAATGTTTTTACTTTTTTTAATCACTATGGTGAAATGTTTTGATATTAGTCTTTGTCTAGCTCAATATTAATCAGTATTTCATAATATCATATTTTCATAATTACAGTTTTGTGATAAGTAAAATGTACTTCGAAACCAGAGATTTCAAATATCAACGTTAATCAAAGATCACCATGATAAATAGATTATTTTATTTGTACATGAACAAATGAAATATTCCAATGGTGGTTCTGCTAGTAGTTTATTATCTGATTTATATCTTTATTATTATGAAAGAAACTTTATGTAAAGCTTTGATGCTCTACATCGATAATATAATCTCTATACGATAATATAATCTCTATACATACGACAATATAATCTCTATATTGATTATATTATCGTTTTTTACTCTTAATGATAGCAATACTAACACCTTCATAGAAAATTATCCTAATAGTTTTTCATTAACTAAAAATGATATGATAAATAAAGAAATAAACTTTCTAGATTTAAAAATATTTAATGACAATAGAAACTTAGATTTTGATATTTTTGATAAGAGAAAATAATTTTCTTTTAAAGTTAATTTATTTGTTCATTACAAATCATGTTTACATAAATCTATTTACAAAAATATTCTTATTAACTTTCTATATAGAATAAAACATCTTATGTTCTGATAAATATAAAAGTAAAAACGTTAAATGTATCTATTTTCAGGCTAGACTTTATGGTCATCCTAAATTTCTAGTAAATTCAATAATTAAATTTTATTTCTAATATCTTCTAATCCTTTATTTGGTGTTTGATTATTACACACGCATACACACATTTAAAAAAAAAAAAAAAAAAAAAAAAGTTATTGCTTTATAAAATTTAAACACATTAAAAAGAAAAAAAAAAGTTATTGCTTTATAAAATTTAAACACATTAAAAAAAAAAAAAAAATCTAATAGTTTTTAATACTTCATTTTTAACTTTCAAATTAGTTAATTTTTAAAATTCGTAATAATTATCAAAAACTTTAGATAGAAATTAAAAATAAATAAATAAATAAAATAAAAAAGTTAATTAGTCCGGCTATCTAAAAAATTTTTTTTCTCAGAATTTGAGTTATAATTAATAACTTTTAATTACATACTGCATGGTGTTTTCTATTAACGGCCCTCTTCACTCACCGTCGCCGGAAGCCCGAGCCAATGTTATTCTACGGGGAAATTTTCTTTACAAATAACTTATTAACTAATACATATTTTTAAATTCTGTTTTCACATTCAGAAAATTCCCAACTGTTCAATTGACGGACCTTTTTTAAAAATGTAATTTTTTAATTTTTAATATTTTATTTCGAAATTGCAAAATGAAAAAATTTCACATATTGAAAATTCGTATTTTGCAGCTTCAAAATAAAATATAAAAAATTAAAAAAATAATATTTTAGAAAAGGTGCGTCAATTTAACAGCTGGGAACTTTCAGAATGTGAAAACAGAATTTAAAAATATGTATTAGTTAATAAGTTATTTGTAACGAAAAATTTCCCATAGAATAGCATTAGTTTCGGCTTCCGGCGGCGGTGAGTGAAGAGGGCCCTTAAGTGTCCGATTCTCTAATAGGATAATGAAAAAGCTATCATTTGTTTAGGTTTCATTAAACAATAAAAAAAAAAATCTGATGTGGGCACCACATGACTTCCTTATACACTTTTAGAAATATACATAATGTTAAAAAACATTGTCACTGGACCCGAAACAGTTGGCTAAAAATATTTTTAAAAAATGCATGCATACGTAAAAAAAAAAAATAAAATAAAATAAAATAAATAAAATAAAATTGTGCCTTGAGGGGACTCATGTCAAAGTTGTGCCTTGGGGGGGGGGACTCATGTCAAAGTTGTGCCTTGGGGGGACTCATGTCAAAGTTGTACCTTGGGGGGACTAATGCCAAAGTTGTACCTTGGGGGGGACTCATGTCAAAGTTGTGCCTTGGGGGACTCATGTCAAAGTTGTACCTTGGAGGGACTCATGTCAAAGTTGTGCCTTGGGGGGACTCATGTCAAAGTTGTGCCTGGGGGGGACTCATGTCAAAGTTGTGCCTTTTGGGGACTCATGTCAAAGTTGTACCTTTTGGGGACTCATGTCAAAGTTGTACCTTGGGGGAGACTCGTGTCAAAGCTGTGCCTTGGGGGACTAATGTCAAAATTGTACCTTGGGGGGGGGGACTCATGTCAAAGTTGTGCCTTGGGGGGACTCATGTCAAAGTTGTGCCTGGGGGGGGACTCATGTCAAAGTTGTGCCTGGGGGGGACTCATGTCAAAGTTGTGCCTTGGGGGGGGGGACTCATGTCAAAGTTGTACCTTGGGGAGGACTCGTGTCAAAGCTGTGCCTTGGGGGACTAATGTCAAAGTTATGCCTGGGGGGGGACTCATGTCAAAGTTGTGCCTTGGGGGGGGACTCATGTCATAGTTGTGCCTTGGGGAAGTTTTAAATGTCTAGCTGGTCGGGAAGTTAGTTAAAAATCGATTGCAAGATTTGTACTGGTAACGCTGCCGAAGGCAGCAGGAACCCTACACAGTTGGCTAAAAGTATTAAAAAATGCATTTTTACCGTGTTCTGATCTAGTCTGAAAGTTTCAAATGTCTAGCTAGTCGGGAAGTTAGTTAAATAATTTTTCTGTTGAATCGCATAAACGCTGCTGAAGGCAACAGGTATCGGAAACAGTTGGCTAAAAATATTTGAAAAATGCATTGTCAACGTGTTCTGAGCCTTTCTGAAAGTTTCAAATGTCTAGCTTGTCGGGAAGTCAGTTAAATTGCAAGATTTGTCTAAACCGTTTCTGAGTTATTACCGTTTTTTGATACATTATGGCCAAAACCTATGTATTTTTGTCATTATGAACCTAATTTTCCTAAATATCTCCAAAACCGAAAATCATAGAAAGTCCAAAAAGGGAGGTGCACAACTAGATGTTATAACAAACCTATGTACCAATTCGCAACTTTCTACGTCCAACCGTTTTTGAGTTATGCGACATACCCACACACACACAGACACACACACATACAGACGTCACGAAAAATCGTGTAAAAACCCTTATATCTCTAAAACGACAGCTCGTGTTAAGACGACACTTGCAGGTGTGCAACTAGACATCATGACAGTCACACGTATAAATTGGCAACATCCAGCGATCATTCGTTTTCGAGCAATGTGAAATACAAAATCCATTTCGCAAATCGGGATTACTATACTTCCTTATACTTTGTATAAGGAAGTAAAAAAGTGGATCATTACCTTCTTTTTTTATTTCACTCAAAAAGAAGATGCTATCATTCCTTCCTGTTTTGTTCTTTTGCATATATAGGAAAAACTTTTAACTTTGCATGTTACTTTTGAATTGCACATTTACTTATCTCAAATTAATGCAAGTTATAAATTAAAATTTAATTAAATAAATTTATTTTAATTTAATTTTTAAATTTAAGATTTATTAGTTATTAAAATTAGCAGAAACAGTTTAAACTAAATTATATTTATTTATTAGTTCAGTAGATAAATACAACTCTAATTAACAGTAAATTTAACTGTACATGGCTTTTTTGGTTAAGCTGTTTTCGCCATGTTTTGCAGTTGTCGAGTCAGTAATAGTTTTGCTTTTTTTAATAATTAATCTAAGGAAAGGAATAATTTGTTTATTCAGTAATTGGCGATTGTTAATATAAAAGCGTGTTTCTCGCTTGGTTTTTCCTCTTTCTATTTGAGTTTTAAATTATTTTCATGTCTTCTTTGGGCATAGCATACTGTAAATTTTTAGCAAATATCATACAGTATGACAGAAATAACATCTAATTTGCATGCAGCATTCAATCCATGCCCTTGAAAAGTATTGATGTATTCGTTAAAGAATGCTTAGTTTTTTTTTTCAGAAATCTTTATTCATGTTCTTTCTAATTCTTCAAGTGATACTTGGTTTCATCTTCTTCAATTTTTGAAAAGGTTTTCAATATATATATATCATCCTTTTCTTTTTTCTAGTTCTTCATATGATACATGGTTATATCTGCTGCAATGCTTGAAAAGGTTTTCGATATATATATATATATATATATATATATATATATACTAGCAGACCCGGCCACGCGTTGCTGTGACTAAGTTATACGTTGAATTATACGGCTGTAAACTATTTAGTACAGTCAAATTATTATTTACGAACAAAGACGAAAACGTTGTAGCCGATGTAAAAACCCACAGGGTTGAGATTTGAAACTTAGCTCAAAATTTGGAAGCGATTGATAAAAATTTTCGTAGTGTTGATATTAAGCACAAATTAATTTTATTGTAGGGTCCTATAAATTTTAATGGAGAAGTGATATATATTATTTCTAATGCTACTTTGGATAAAATTGCTAAAATGACTAATATATAAATTAAATTCTATTAAAATTCTATTAAAATAAAAGTATAAAAGAAACAGACGTTTTTAAAATCAATTTTTATTGAGGAGTGAAATATAATATATGCTATAATGGATAATTTTACTATAAAATTACCTCATCATTTTAAATATTTTAAAGAGGGCAACAGCTGTAGTTATAAAAAGGAAAACAATAAGGCTAAACCAGAAAAATAAGTAAATTTGATAAATATTTTAAAACTTTAAAATTGGAAATCTTATGAAATATTGGACATTTAAAGTAAATACATGTATCATTTTAAATATAAAAAGATTTTGGAAAAGTTTAGTGTATTTTAACGAAGTGATGAGAAGTTTTTGAGTATGTTAAAATTTTAATAGTAAATTCAAGTTAATAAAGATGGGAAACATTGAGGATTAAGATAAGAATAATTATAAGATTAAAAAAAAAAAAAAACTTTTTATATACCATGCTTTTAAATTTTAATATACTAATAATATACTAATTAAAAGGAAAATGATAAATATTCTATCATAGTTTGAAGTCAAATTTGTTTTCAAATGTCTAAATAAAATATCTGATGTAAGATACTAATATTTTGTAGCGGAATAGAATTCATTTCTGTCATCCTTGGCGAAAAAAAAAGAATATCGCCAAATTATCTGGCGAAAATATTTAATTCCTTTCAAAAATCATGGTTATTTTAACAACTTATATTAAAAGAGTAATGAATAATATGAAACAATATTTCGTACAATACATATTACATATCATACATACGTACAATGAATAAAACATATTACATTTCGTACAATGCATACATCTGGCATGCATATTTTCGTGTTACGCTTTTGATCGCCAAATAATAATAATAATAATAAAAAAAGCCAAGGGCGACAGAGTTTTGAAATTTAAAATTAAAATTTTGTCAATTTGACAGCAAAATAATTCAATCTAACACCCGCGATAACTAATACATATCTATACCCAAATATAAGGATTTAAATCGGGAAATAAATTTCCTCGATTTTTAATAATTTCTTACAAAAAATCCAGTGGGCAATTAACATAGGAAATCCTTTTCTTGGCTGCACAGACGGTCAGTGAGTCACACTTCGCTTGCGTATAGAACTCATAGATATAGTATAGCATATATAGAATAGAGTGATCATTGGGGAGAAAAAAGTTATTCCTTTTCATTTGGGAAAAGACGACGTTTTTACCAAAATATGGCCGTCTTTCCCCGAGTGAATACACACGGGAATACATACTAATATTTTAGCAAATAAAATTTATGAATAATTTATTTG
The DNA here is from genome assembly GCA_963930645.1 of Salticus scenicus. Taxonomy (NCBI): domain Eukaryota; kingdom Metazoa; phylum Arthropoda; class Arachnida; order Araneae; family Salticidae; genus Salticus; species Salticus scenicus. The sequence goes on along the minus strand of OZ005653.1, from coordinate 233,894,854 downwards.
CTAAAGGGGAATGGAAGACTCCAGATACAGTTTCAAATTCATATTTCTTTCTTTCTTTCTTTTCTTTTCTTTTTTTTTTTTTTTTCAATACCACTTAATGGCTGTTTCTAAAGCTTTTTTTTTTTTTTTTTTTTTTTTTTTTTCGGCATCAAAAATCTTTGTACGATAACATGGGGATGAGAGATCTATATATATTACTATATATCTATGATAGAACTACATTAGCACTTTATCAATGTGTATAAAATCTTTAAATTGATTATGACGTCAATTTTCGTGAGATGCATAATTTAACTTTTTATAATTTTTTAACGTTCACGTTTGATTAAATGTATTTATTTTTATGTCGAAAGAAAATGAACTCGTATTTATTTATTTATTTATTTATTTTTTATTTATTATTTTTTTTTTTTTTGGCAACAATTAAATTCATGGAACTCACAGATATTTTGGAGCAACTTTAATAAAGGTCTATAATTAACAAATAATTGCAATAAAACAATATTGTGACAATAAATTGAGATAAAAACTATCCTATCTCTCAAGTTGGACCAAACTGCACACAGTGTGCTAAATTTCATTAAAATCGGTTCCTTAGTTTAGGAGTTTACCCCGGACAAACATCGTGACACGTAATTTATATATATATACAGATATACCAAGTGTCCCATAAGTCTGTAGACATTTAAAAAATTCATAAAAATTGATGGAATTGGTAGAATTGAACGCGATTTGCAAGAAAGTAATTCTTGTGAAAGGTTTTTTTTTTTTTTTTTTTTTTGTAAAGAAAAAAATAATAGTTAAAATTTTCGTTGATAGAGGGCGCTGTACGTGAGCAAATCACACATTTCCATATAAAACTACATTTATTTGCATGCAAATGTTTACAGGTATATAAATTTTATTCTGTATTTTCGCCATAACCACAAATTACCTTTTGCAAATGACTTACAACACCGCTAACAGCGGCGTCAGTCGGCGACTCTTACCTGAGAGAAAACATCTTCACTAATAACGTTTTATCAACCAAGTCAGCACTGCATGAAGCTTCATATACGCTCAAGTAGGAGGCAAAATGAGAAATAAGATGTGTTAATCGTAAAACTGTACAATTTCTAGAACTCTTCACTCTTCTTTACATATATCTCGTTACGCATCCGTGCAACGCCCTCTATTGATGAAAAAATTTATTCTTAAATGCCGTGTATTGCCTTTCGGCAATATACCCAATTTCGTCTTCTAAAGTATTATTAGAATAATATTGAAGCTCTAATGCCTCATGTTTGCTGATTGACAACAAACTGCTTTTTAGCTATAAACCATAGTTAAAATAAAGTATGATTTTTTAAAGTATTTTTCCCGCGATTTATTTAACAGAGGTAAGAATAACACATTTTTAAATTGATTTAAAAAATAGTCAGGCGTTTAAGGGTTAACTATTTTTTCTTTAACTCCCCCCCCCCCCCAAAAAAAATCCCCCCTTTACGAGAATAATTTTTTTCACAAACCACGTGCAATTCTATCGATTCCTTCAAGTTTTATCAATTTTTAAACTGTCTACAGACTTATGAGGCACCCAGTATATGTTTAGTTTTTTTCTGTCTTGATATTTGGATATTGATTACAATAAATTGAACGTATATATGTGTAGTCCCGTCTTTAATTTATCGGATAATAAGTTTTACAGATTCTCTATTATGTAGACAGATGAAAAAAAAAGAAAAAAAAAAAAAGAAAATGATGCTATTAGTTTTTGATAATTTAATAATGCAATAAATTACAGAGGTAAAACAAAAATATTTACATGTATTTGTAAACTGTCAATTCCAAGCAAATTAAATCCAGTCAATTTTTCTATACGAAATTGATGGTTTAGAGAAAGTTTTAGACAGAGTTGTATAGGAAACCATTTTATTCATTGCAAAAATTTAATTAATACGTTTTTCCAGAGAGATTCATTTTTTTTTTTTTTTTTTTTTTTTTTTTAATTGAATTTGAGGGGGGGGGGGGAGGAATGTTACTAGAGAATACATTTAATGTTTAATCAGGTAGTTACAAAATTTTAATTTCACGTATCATTAAAAATATTTAAAAGGATAAAATAGCATATTTTCGTCTACGCTGCTGATGAGACGAATGCTGGAAATTCACATGGTTTAAAACAGTCCTAGACTCAGAGCCTGATTAAGGGGGAAGCACACATTATTTATACTTACACCGTTATTTTTTAACAAATACTTTCCTCCTATAATAAATAGAAAATTCTCATTAAAAATTATTTTAAAAGAATTCTGGTGTCTAATAACGGTGAGTAAATTGGATTGTTTTACACCGTTCATTTTTTATAAAAAATATTTCCTCGCCATAGCGTGGAATTTCAATGACATGAAGTAAAAAATAATTGTAAAAATATTCCTTGTGAGAGCGGAGATAATGTGTGCTTCCCCCTTAATCAGGCTCTGCCTAGACTAGCCTATCTTCCGTAGCATTTAGAAAGCCTTGGATTTCTAGCTACACAATTCTTAGATCACTGTATAGCCTTATAGTTATAATATTCTAATGTTATTATGTTACTGAGACAGAATATTCCATTTAGAATTGGACGTTTGATCTTTTTGATGCAAGAAAAAATGATAATGTTTCACTTAAATGTCAAGACTAGTAAATTAATTCACAGTATAAAAACACGATTTTTGAGCAATCATGTCAACTTGTTTAGCTTCCATTTTTGGCCTTGCTAACGACATTGATTCAGTTAGGAAGTTCACAAAGTTCTGCATATATGCCGTTACTTAAATTAGTACGTCGCATCCAGTTTATGAATATATATCAAATTAATTGGGAAGCTAATTTTAACATTTTATTCGCTCTTATACAAAATCTTACCGCAGATTTTCAATAGAGTTGATTTCAGGTTATTTTACAGAGCATTAGAGTTGTAATAGAGCGTATGTGTTCATTATATCAGTCATATAAATGAGTCCAGTTTTATAAACTTTTTGTTGTCCTCTGAGAAAATCGGCTATGGTCAACATATTCATCAAATGTTCTGCCGGAAAACACCTGCTTACAGTGTCGGATCCAGAATTTAACTTTTTTTTTCGGGGGGGGGGGGGGGGGCTAAGATTTTTCAAGATACTATTCCAGATCAATGAAAAATTTACCATTGTAATATTCAATTGTGAATGTCAGTGTTTTTTTTTTTTTTTTTTTTTTTGGGGGGGGGGAGGGGATTGAGCCCCCTAGCCCCCCCCCCCCCCTAAATCCGCCACTGTCAGCTTATTAAGAATAAATAAAGTATACTGTTAGTTATCACACGCACATTCTTCAGTTCGTTGATCCAGTCCATAGAAGGAAAAACATCTTTAAAATATCACAATGTACCTCTCGCTCTATCTAATCTTTCGCACATCGAGAACGAAATGATTTATTTACGCTTTCTTGACGTCGTGTGTCGTTTAAATAACGACAGAAACGTGATTTGTCGGATTATATTACAAAAATATAATTCTTTTTTATCTTTGAATTTTATTTGTAATCCCCAAATTCTTATGTACAGTTTACTGTTATTCACTACGGTATGTTTGTGAATCTCAAGCTATCCATAATTTAATTGTAGCCAATTTTTTTCGACAGGAAAAAAAAAAAGTACATTTACTTAAAATGAGGAAAATAAATTAGAAAAATTAGAAAATAAATTAGAAATATCAGTCGTATCCAGAGCCTGATTAAGGGGGAAGCACACATTATTTATACTTACACCGTTATTTTTTAACAAATACTTTCCTCCTATAATAAACAGAAAATTCTCATTAAAAATTATTTTAAAAGAATTCTGGTGTCTAATAACGGTGCGTAAATTATATTGTTTTACACCGTTCATTTTTTATAAAAAATATTTCCTCGTCAAAGCGTGGAATTTCTATGACCTGAAGTAAAAAATAATTGTAAAAATATTCCGGTGAGAGCGGAGATAATGTGTGCTTCCCCCTTAATCAGGCTCTGGTCGTATTATTACAAATAAGGTACCAAATGAAAGAGGTGATTTTTGTGAATCTGATGCATTAAACAGCTTATCGATCGGATAATTAGATTTTTTAAAATTAACTAAAGTAGGAATTTTAGGTGGCAACAGCAGACGATAGTATGGAAAACGTTTGGAGAGAAAAAAAATCTGCTACTCATTAAGTCACATGTTTTTGAAGTGGGATTAAAAATTGCAGTTTTCAAAAATTTTTTAATTTTCTCTCACGAACACAAACATATAATATACTGCCTGTACAACACAAGACCAAATTGCAGTTCAAATTTCATCAATTTTGGTTAATAAACAAAGAAGTTACTTTTTTTTTTTTTTTTTTTTTTTTTTTTTCAAATTAAATTTTATTCTAACTTCGGAAAGATTAATGTGAAGAATATTAAGAACTTGGATTTTAAAATTTTACAATTAGTATAAATGGTTTTTCTTATTTCCTCGAGACCTTTATAATTTGATGCACAGAGCTAATTTTTTTTTTTTTTTTTAATGTAGGAATCAACTTTGACGAAGATCATAGATGCAAAAAAAGCATATGATGCCATAAGGATATCTGAGAGAGCAATAGGCATCTCTCAAGTTTTGTCTAATTTAGATCGTAAGTGAAATTTTTTATAATTAGATGCTAAATGGTACCCACAGACAAACTTACTATAATATTCAATTTAGAATTCTTTTTATATTCCATTTTAACTTTTAAACTTGAATAGCATTTATTTGAATTTATAAATGCATTCGTTACATTTTAATATAAATTTTAAATTTTACTCATATTTAATGCATCAAATATCTTGGAACTAATCGTTTTCTTAAATATTCGTCATTTTATTAAGAACACATTCAATTTTAGTTTATTCGACTTAGATTTTATATGAACTTGTATAATCTGAACGATACTTATTTGTAGGGGAATGTCTTCGGTTGTGGGTACGGTTTTGATTTTGGTTTATAACTTTTGATAGAGTAGATATTATGCAAACATATGAATATCAACAGATAACTAGAGCCATTACCTGACATTTGATAAAGTAACTGTATTGATTCCATCAACCAGGAAAATTTTATCACCAATTTTGTGGCCATATTTGGTCCAAAAAAAAAAAAAAAAAAAAAAAAAGAATGTGTACCTTGTTGTAGGCGCACTTGACAAATCCGCTAAAAATGGCAAAATAATATAATAAGAAAAACCACAAAAATAACAAAAAAAATATTCATTTTGTAAAGATTCACTGGCCAAAATAACAGAAAATGGCATTTGTAAAATTTATCCGTCATCTTCTTGCTCTACAAATGAGGGCAGTACTTACAAGTAGAATAACTTGCATATTTGCTCACATCAAATGCACCAGATGGTCGCATTCGTTGCATTTGATTGAGTTGGCTCTTGTTAGGCGTCGTAGCAGGTGCTCCAAACAGATGATACAGAAGTCAATATCATCATCATCAGATGGGGGGAGACTCTTTTTTTTTTTTAGGGCGCTTAGCCAGAAATTTGGCAGGTGGAGTTACCTTACTTTTTCCAGGCTTCTTCTGGAAGGACACATAGGCTCACTTATCTACCTTCTCCTTCAAAGTGGCAGTGCTTTCCGGAGAAGTAAGAATGGTGCTTTGAAACGGCTTCCGACCACGATTCGATCGCTTCTTTGGTTTAGATGCTTAAAGGGGGCCAATTTCGCCCAAAGGGATGAACAGCTCACTGAAGACGCTCTCGACGTGGAAGGTTTTGGTATGGTGAGCGTTTCCTTCTCATGTACACCATCTGACCCAAGCAAGACGATTCGGAGCTGCTCCTCTTCATCAACGCGAACCTTATCAGCTGTTTCTATCGCATTCTGCTAGACTGCTTGTACAAATTCAACGTAAAAGAAGATGTCTGGGTCGTATGGACAAATTCCGGTTGCTCTAAAGCCTTATTTAATGCTTATCAAAGCCAGATCAAAAGTCTTACAGACAAGGCCAGGAATATGACGGATTTCTAATACCTGGATAAATGAGAAAAAAATAGGTCAAAATTCAAAAGAAATGGATTGAGACAACAATGTTTAATGATTGAAAGTTCTACCTTGTTGACATTGTTTTTCAGCTATGCAAAACACTGTGATTTGTAGTAAGTCTTCATCAGTCCGAACACGGAGACATCTAACAACTGCATTTTGTGACTGCAGTGCGGCGGGAAAGAAGCAGTATGCATTCTGCTAGCAATGGCCATATCGATGGCTTCAACTGATAGATGCGAAGAATGGTTGTCGATAAGCAGCATCACAGGTTTATCCAATGAACGCTTTGCAAAATTGATAAAATGACGCTTATATCGTACAAACTCTGGCTGGCACATCCAACCAGAATCATTAGCATAACCAGCAGTACCAGATGAAACATTATCCAAGAAGCAGGTTTGACAATTTTTACATTCAACCTATTTTCTATTTAAAACAGTAAACCCCGCCTATTTAGTTATTTTTTTTTCCTAGTGTTCGTTTAAAGATTCAAAATTTATCACCAGTAATCGATGAAGTAAATACCACTGGTGCATATTTTTTTCAACATAAAATAAGGGGTTTAACACGAATACTCAATGTCACATTTACTTTTCTTTTCTGTATTGTTGTGTTTTGAAGAACGATGAAGGCGGGGCTTGTCTTCTTTAGAAAACAGGAATTCTTGATGCTAACACTAATGTCTAAAAAAATCATCATTTTTGTTTTATTTCTTTGCGTTTGACGTTGTTGTTATATAATTTGACCCATAAATGAAAAATAAACATATTTTGTTTAATTTTCTTTGTTATTTTTAAAGATTTGATTAGTTATCTCATGCAAAACTTTATAAGAGACGGCCCCCTAAACCATTCCAAAAGAAAGATTTATTTATATCTCGAAAACTAATAACTGGAATGAGCTGCAAATTTGCGCACCCATATTTTTCAGCATTAGTATTCATTGTATGTAAAAATTAATATAGGTTATAATTCATAATTTTTATGAATATGAATTTATTAATATTTTTCAGAATCAAAAGTAATGATGGATTGATTATGTTTGGGTTTCTTCCCTGTATCTCGTAAAAAAAAAAAATTATATCGATCAAGTTATTTTTTGTGAAAATATTAATAAAAGTTTGAAATATGAGTTAAACATTAGCACCTTCAAACTTTGAACGCTTATAACTCTGTGAAAAAATAAGTAAAATATACAATCAGTATACTTTTTCGCGTTGTCGCGATCCCAGGAATTCAAATATAAAATCAAAATGGGGCGTTAGCGTTGAAAAAATCAAAGTTGGTGCGCGTTTTAATATGTAGACGACCTCCAATTCAAAATTTCAGTTCATTTTCTGAAACTACTCACGATTCTCTGTCGAATGATACCTATTACATTTTTCTACATCTATTAGCAACGAAGTTATGTCGAGTGTTGCGTCCCCCCCCCCCCCCCGACTGTACAATTGCAAATACTATATCCTTGTGACGAACGATGGCAAACATAAAAGCAAATAAATGATAACACTCTCTGTACCCTCTATAGGCGTAACTAAATCAAACAATTGCAGTCACGGTAGATAATAATTTAATCGCTGCTGAATTACACAGTAATACTGTAAAAATATTTTTATATTACATCTACAAGTTGTGACACATGCTTTTTAAACTTGATGATACGTTTTCCATAATACTGATAATTCAATTTATTAGATTTTTGTTATTTTTGAATTTAATAATAATAATAATAATAATAATAATAATAATAATAATAATAATTAGCAGGAATCTATTGATGCAAATTAACTAATTATTTATTATTCTAGTGTGGTACAGATTAAAACTATTACTTTTTATGTTATTATTATTTTTTTTTCTTTATTCATAATTCTTAATTTCTTTAAATTGACAGTGGAAGATGATTTTCGTCTCAGAATTTTAGTTGATAAAGCTCTAGAAAAACAAGTGGGAGTACTAGGACCTACCAATGCACTGCATTTGAAACTTTTGGCTATAAAAGGATTTACACTGCAAGGAACAGATATTCAAAAGAAGATGTATCTGTTAGAGTTGGAAAGGAATATGAGGTTAGCTAAATTTGCATTTAATGAAGTGATATTCTGTAATTTCAGTTGCTATTAGATTTATTGTTTCAGGCGTATGCTTTTCTTAAACGTATACCATATTTTATTATTTATTTTTCAAATATAACTTTATTTTTTGTTCTTTTCATTTTTTTTTTTTTTTTTTTTTTCAGCCATCGAGTTAAAATAACTTTTAAAAGGTGTCGATTTACATTGATCAAGAAACAAATAACATTTTAGAAATATCTGTACAGAAATATACGTTTTTTAAAAAGCATTTGAGTAAAGTTATTTTATTTGAAGCAGTATTAAAATCCATATAATTTTTATACTGATTTTTTAAAATTCAACTGTAAATTAAAACATTATTTTAGATCAAATTCTAGAGGTTTCTAAGCTAATTATTAATCGTATTGTTTTGAAACTGAAATTTTCTGTTTCTTTCTTTTTTTTTTTTTTTTTTTCAAATTTTATGAAAGGTATTCAAAATAATGCTTTCGAGGCTAAGAACTCTTGTGAAAATGTTATTTTGCGGTTGTGAATCTAATACAGCGAGAAAACTAGTAACGTTTACGAATTCGTAAAATGTTTTTTTCAAGCATAATAAATTTAGATTAATAAACTAAAATTCATTCACAAATTAAGTTTCCTATTTAATTCTTCAGTCTACCTCCGTACTTTGTATTCAAGTTCTGTCGTAAAACGGTTTCGTACGGACATGAAAATTGAATTTCATTTGCATTTTTTTTTTTTTTTCTTTTTTCTTTTTAAAGAAGGTTTCTAAGTTTTGTATTTCTTTTACGGAACCCGTATAAAAAACATAAATCAAATAAATTTTCAGGCATATGCTTGAAGGAAGATTTGCTAAAGTTATGTTTATCAGAATTTTTACTTTTTTTTTTTTTTTGAATTCTTTCAATTATTATTATTATTGTTTTTTCAGTATATTATTCAATATAGTAGTATTTCACAGTACAATATTTGTACTCTACTGTTTGTTTTCTACTGATATAATGTTTAAACTATGCAAAACATGTGTTCAGCAAAAGAATTTAAACGGGTTTTGAAAAAAAATTTTTTGTAAAAATTCCACATATTAATGTATTCTTAATTGTTAAAAGTACTTAAAATGGTATAAGTGGATGTTTACAGAATACAAAATGAATTGTGTAATTACGATTAAAATAAATTTTCTGTGTAGATATCTCTTTCTATAAATATTTAAAATTCTTAAGTATATGAATCATTAGGACAGCATTTTAGTTTAAAATTTGCAAATATTAGATTGCGATGTGATCCATAGCATATGTATTGAATTCTTTAACATGTTGAAGGTGCTCAGGTTGTGTGCATACTTCTTTGTTGCTTTTGCATAGCTTTATGTGGATTCAAATGATTGTTTTAGTGAGAGTTTTGTTATATAACTATGTTTGAAAAAAAAATGCCATCAAAAGTTCTTAAAACGGAGTATGCATAAAGTAGGATTTACTTAATATTAAAAATAATATTTACAGTGTTTTAAAAAATTGCACAGGGTGAGCCAAAATTCTCTGACACATTTTAAACTTCAATATAAAATCGAGTAATGAACGTACGAGAGTGCGGTTTCCACAAAAATGCTTTTGATGCTGAAAAGTTTTATTTAAAAAAATAAAAAAGTTAGTTCCAGATTTCGCTTATAGGTGACACTGTATCTAAAACAACAACAACAACAACAACAAAAAGAATAATAATAAAAAAAGAGCATCAAAGGCGCATCACAAGCAAATAAAGAGTGTTTAGTTTGTAAAATTCACTAATATATTTCAATATGTATGACCTTTACAGCTCAAATCCCATCTAAACGATATACCAGTTCAATCCACATGTTCGTTTTCATTGATTGTGGGAGAGAGTGGATTATGTACATTCTCGCGCCCAACTGCGCTAATTAAGGAAATCTAATGCAATCTGGTCCATAAGGCAAAGGGTGTTGTAACCCGTCGCTTTATGGACCAGTGCTATTTTGCGCAAGGATCCAGGTTCCACTTAAGAAACTTGCATCAACATCCCGTACTCTCCAAGAAATCAAATTCTTTTTAAGGGATCCTCGCGAAGCAGATGGCGGGAAAAGTCCCAGACGTATCATGCATCACCATTATCTTACGCCACAATTTTATGATTATCACCTGTGATTTGAAGCACTAGGTTTGACAGCATTTGACTCCCATACACCAGGTAAAAACCCTTATCAGTGGAGAAAAAAAAAGACTTTTTTTTGTATTCACAGAGACTTTTGGCAGTTGAGTCGAGAGCTGGTACTCCCTGCTATCGAGATGACCTCCTAAGATGTTTAGGTTGAGAATCGAATTCAGATTCTTTCAACGTTCTGGAGCCATTACCTAGAGGGTTCAGTGCCCAGTTAAGAAGATCGGATATAACAGCTGCAATCCCCTTCCTGCAGTAATTAGTCCAGGCAAAGTTTTCGTTGCATTCTACTCTGAAAGCCATAGGGGAAAATTTTTCCCTTATGGTATGGTGAACAGATTAGTGTATTGTTAATGGAAGACTTGGCGTGGTATTATAAAAACAAGGCAAACAACAACGTCTAGAATGCCAAATAGAAATAATAGAAATAATAATATTATTTCTATTTGGCGTTCTAGGCGTTGTTGTTTGCCTTCTTTTTACAGATTAGTCTACCTTATAATTAATAAACGTTATAATAATTATTAAAATTCCTCAACAACAGATTTAGTTTTACATTCTTTGTAATGAGGACCAAAAAGGTAAAATTATGATAAATAAATTTCTTGTTATAATTTTTTAAAACTTACAAAAAGTCTTATAAAAAGTCTGTCTTCAGAAAATAAAAAATGGACCTCCAAGAGGCACACTTGTACTGAACATGTCTGACCGAGCTCGTGTTCATCCCACACATGCTTACGGAATTCTTATTAAAGAAGCAGTGCTAGTGGATACCGAATGAGACATGTCCTGTTAGGACCTAATTAACAAAGTCCTCCTGAAGTCAGCGAGTGCTTACTTTCAGAAAGGTTTCGTGCATGAACCAACCCGTAATAATGTCATGCTTTTCTCTTTGTCAATTGGCTATTGTTATCTCTTTAACAGTACGTCTTGTGTACCTCGGATTTAGCTTCACTGAAAGATTTACATGTTTTTTCTTAGCTGCTTGCTTCATTATTGAGTCAACTAACTTGATAAATGATATCTTACATGGGCTTTGATCCAACGCATACTCACTGGGGAGGCATAAACTACATATTTCACATCGTTTCACAAGAAGAAATCAAGAGGGATTAAATTTGGAGATCAAAGTAGTCATCGCAAAACTACAAGAAATGTTATATAAAGAAAACACAGCATAGGTAATAAAAAGTAGCGTTATCCTATTCTTTATGCCAATTAGCTTTTGTTATCTCTCAGAGTTTCTTTCAGGTCTTGTGTACTTCGAACTCAGGTTTACTGAAAGATCTACCTGTTTTTTCTTATAATTGTTTGCTTCACTATTGAGTCAACTAACTTGATAAATGATGGCCTGCATGGGTTTTGATCCAATTTATAGTCACAGGGAAACATAAACTAGGTCTGTCGCATAATCCCACAAGAAGAAATCAAAAGGGATTAAGTCTGGAGACCAAAGTAGCCATCGTAAAACTACAAGAAACGCTATATAAAGAAAACATGTAGGTAATACAAAGTAGCGTCATCCTATTCTCTTTGCCAATTGACTATTGTTATCCCTCAGAGAATAGGTCTTGAGCACCTCGAACTCAGCTTCACTGAAAGATCTACCAGTTATTTCTTAGTTGCTCGCATCACTATTGAGTCAACTAACTTGATAAATGATGGCCTACATGGAATTTGATCCAATGTATAGCCACAGGGAAAGCATAAACTACGCTTTTCACATAGTCCTGCAAGAAGAAATAAAAAGGGATTAAGTGTGGAGATCAAAGTAGCCATTGCAAAACTACAAGAAACTTTATATAAGAAAAACACAAAGTACAGTGCCATCGAAGCACCAATTTAGAACTATTTCTTTATTTGCTTAAATCAAACTTGTCACCAAAAGAAGCATCGTAGGTCAAACCCCACTCTCATGCACCACTCTCTCGATTTTATACGAGTTTTAAAATGTGTCAGAGACTTTTGGCATATCCTATAATGTCGTAACTAACTTTTTCATAAAAATGTGTTTGACCAAAGTCGAATTTTATATACAAGGTGATCGTAATTAAACTTGGCCTATTCAGGGCTCTCTGCAGCTGTAACTTAAGTGCAGATTGAGTCAATTTGTATATAGACAATTCATATAAGACACGCCCAGAGATTCTGAAAAAAAAAAAGAAAAGAAAAGAGAACAAAATATTCTTCGCTAGAGGCGCAATACTTCAAAATATAAACAAGCTACAATTTTCTATACAAACACCTTTATTCATTACACACATTTTTGTTATTTGTTAGATGCTGTTTAGCGGTGTAAAGCATATTGTTCGATGTGACACTTAATTGTGTGCAACCAATGAACAGTGACAGACCAACAGCGAACAGCCGACTAACAGCTAATCCTTAGTGATCTGTCGCATATTGTTCTTCACGTCAGCCAAGTTTTCGTAAAACCGTTCTATAATTACAATATTTTCTAGTTAACTAGCAGTCATCGTAATTGAAAGAATGCGATTCACTCGATCTCTTTCTTTTATATCAAGAACTTACACTGAAACTGTTTGCTTATACAAACCGGATGTTTTTTCGTCTTTACTTGCAGCGCCACAATTATTATTCTTTGTACTGTCATAAAGCTTCCAAATGTGAAAGTAACAGCTTTAAATGTCGTAAAGTTTAAACTTGTTAAAATAGACCCCAGTTACCGTAATTTCCGATGTATAATGCGCAGGTTTATTAAATCAGTTATACACCGGTTTACAGTAAAAGCTATCTTTTAACAAGCTTTACTTTCTTACAAATATAGCTTTATTTATAAATAAAAATTTCTGGTGCATACTCATTTATGTAACCTGCACGTTATACGCCGGAAAATACGGTATTTATCTTTTCAAGATTTTGACTGCAATGCATCACTTAGCGGATTTTTTTTTTTTTTTTCCTACAGAACCTTTCAGCGTATCCTTTGAAATGTCTATCTACAAAGTTTGGACTTAATCGATATTTCAGTTACAGCTACAATGTGCTTTGAATAGGTCCAGTTTAATTACGATTATCTTGTATATATTAAATATATTTAAAACACTTTAAACACACGTAAATATAAATTTATTTAAAAGATGTTAAATTTTTTTTTATCCAAAGCTTTTCGCTTTAATAATAAAGCATCATCAGGGATTTATGATTCGTTTCCATTGCGCAGTTTTAAATATGTTTTCTTTTTACAGTCAACAGTTAAGTCTTTTATATATAACGTGATATATTTTAAATATCAGCAAAAAACAATATGAATTCCAGTAGAGGTTGGACCAAGGAGTTAAGAAAAGTGAGAGAAGCTGGAACTATTGCATATCATACGAGGTTATTGTAGGAGAAAAAACATCATGAATAAGCAGAAATAAACTATTAACTCTTTTATAATATTGTGCCAAATTATTGGTAAAATTGCAGCATCTTTGGAATTTATTGCATTTTTGCATTTAATTATATGAATAGCTTCGGAAATGTAAAGTTCTTGGATATTAGATGGTGCTGTAATAATTTTGGCTTTATCCCATATAGGGTTGGCGTTTGTGTTGGCATAGATGAAGTCGACTAGAGTAGAACTATTTGCTTCTTTTATATTTCTTATATGTTCTTGTATTCTTTTATTTAAAGTCCTCTTGGTCTGTCCAATATAATAGAAAAGTTCTTTATTGCTTTCTATGGGAATTTGATAGACTCCTCCAGTGGGTCCATTTAAGTCGCGGTCATGAAGGGTTAATTGTTTAATAGTTATAGGAGAACTGAATGGAATAAAGAAATTAAATTTACGTTGTATATAATGTTTAAAGCTATAGAATTCTTTAAAGAAAGGGAGACTATTAGTGTAACGAAATTTTAGAGTTGAGTCTAGAGTGGGATTATTAGGTTTAATTAGCATGCGATTTTTTATTCTATTAACTAATCTTATAATACTAGATTTACTATATCCCGCAGCAGTACCTATTTGAATAATATTGTTAATTTGTTGTTTTTCATTAAATTTAAAAGTGGTATAATTTATAGCTCGGGTAATGTAGGAATTAAAAAAAGCATTTTTATAATTAGTAGGATGAGCTGAATCAGCTGGGATCGGTAAAGGGATAAATGTGTTTTTGGAAAAGACGTCAAACCATATAGTTGTATTATTTTCGTTACGATGTATCTTAAGGTCAAGAAACGGAAGCGTACGATTGATCTCAGTTTCAAATGTAAATTTAATCGATGGAAATTGGTTGTTGAGACAATCAATTAAATTAAGGAGTGCATTTTTTGAATAAGGCCAGGAGATAAAAATATCGTCAACATATCGCAAATATATAGTAGGTTTGAGTATGGAAGTTTCAAATACGCGTTTTTCTAATTCAATGAGTAATAAATCTGCTAAAATAGGACTAAGTATATCCTATAACTATTAAACAATTAACCCTTCATGACCGCGACTTAAATGGACCCACTGGAGGAGTCTATCAAATTCCCATAGAAAGCAATAAAGAACTTTTCTATTATATTGGACAGACCAAGAGGACTTTAAATAAAAGAATACAAGAACATATAAGAAATATAAAAGAAGCAAATAGTTCTACTCTAGTCGACTTCATCTATGCCAACTAGAGGTGAGTTCGGGCTCTATTTTGGCAATCCGAGCCCGCCCGGGCCCGAAACATTTTTGAACTGAGCCCGCCCGAGCCCGAAAAATTTTGCGTGATCAGAGCCCGAGCCCGCCCGAGCCCGATATTGAAAGTGGTACGCAATGCAACGCATACACAATAGTAAAATTAAATACCGTTTTCATTTTCAAATTAATTTTCTTGTTATCAATCTTCAATTTAAATAACTATAAATGTTATTATAACAACTTATAATGTCTGTGTCTCTGTATACATGTATATATTTATATAATAGATATTTATAGTGCAGCCTATTGTTTATAACGCGCCTATCGGGGGAAAAAAAATTATCCGAATGAGTGATATAATGAGGCCCGATATAACGAAGGAGGAAGGATTACTGCATAACACTATGACATAATATGCATCCCGTTGAAAAAAGAGTTCTATTTAGAAAAAGGAAAGTCAAAGCTACTAAGGTTTGCAAGATTATTTTGTGATTTACAACCTATCATGGCTATTATGACATTACTAAAGGTGCTCTCAAAATGAATAAAATTTCATTTTTTTTTTTTTTTTTTTTTTTTTACATTTTCCAGTTAGTGAAGAATAAAATAAACGGAACTTTTAGCTTGAATCCGAGCCCGTCCGGAGCCCGAAGACTTGCGTAAGATTTGAGCCCGATCGGGCTCGGGCCCGGGCTCGGGCTCGGGCTTACGGGCTCGGGCTGAGCCCGTCTCATCTCTAATGCCAACACAAACGCCAACCCTATATGGGATAAAGCCAAAATTATTACAGCACCATTTAATATCCAAGAACTTTACATTTCCGAAGCTATTCATATAATTAAATGCAAAAATGCAATAAATTCCAAAGATTCTGCAATTTTACCAATAATTTGGCACAATATTATAAAATAGTTAATAGTTTATTTCTGCTTATTCATGATGTTTTTTCTCCTACAATAACCTCGTATGATATGCAATAGTTCCAGCTTCTCTCACTTTTCTTAACTCCTTGGTCCAACCTCTACTGGAATTCATATTGTTTTTTGCTGATATTTAAAATATATCACGTTATATATAAAAGACTTAACTGTTGACTGTAAAAAGAAAACATATTTAATTAAAACTGCGCAATGGAAACGAATCATAAATCCCTGATGATGCTTTATTATTAAAGCGAAAAGCTTTGGATAAAAAAAATAAAAAAAAAAAACATCTTTTAAATAAATTTATATTTACGTGTGTTTAAAGTGTTTTAAATATATTTAATACAAATGACACGTGTTCAATTTAACTCTTTATTTTTTAGAGATTATTTATAATATCTTGTATATAGATTAACCTGGTTGACTCTCACAAGAAATCCCGAGAATGTATAAATGGTCAAAGCGTAATGGATGTTTTTCTCCCATTTTTGCTTTTAAAGAAATATTTAAACTCAAAACTATTAAGGATACACTCCAGTAAAACGCTGTGGAAAATCTAAAATTATTATGTTTCATTGAATTAGATATGTTTTGTTTTATAAATTTTTTAATTTAAATATGCATTTTATTTTTTTTCAGCTTGGCTTTTGGAAATCTGTATTTGGAGCTACGTCAGATTTATGAAACATTAACTATTATTAATGTAAAAATGGACAATATTTTAGAAGCAGCTCTCTATTTAAAGAAGGTAGATATTTTGTAGTTTTTCAAATATTGCTTACTAGCAAACCCGTGCGAAATTTGCGCACTTTATTTCTTTTCTTATTTCTTTTTAAAACTTGAAACTCATAAATATTATTCCAATTTCACCCCCTAATTAAAAATTTAATTTACCAGAAGTCAAATTATTATTAGAACTAAATTAATATTGAGCAATAGTGAAACCAAAATAATTCAAAGAAAGGTTTAAAAATAAAGTTCATGGTTAATGATCCAGTTTTCATACTTCCACAGGCAGTTCAGTTTTAGTATAGGACTCCCCCATGAATCCTTTTAAATTTTTGTCATCATATTGGCGATGACATTTTATTTATTTTTGCATAATTTTTTGTAAAAACAAAACAAAACAAAACAAACAAAAAAAACTGATTCCTATTTTGATTGTACTTTTTATGAATGCGTTTTTTAGTCATTTTATGATAATAATTCCTATTCTGTATATATCTATAAAGTATATTGCTAGGTTTAAAATGACGCTTGCAAAGATTCTGAAGAAGCAACTTTTAAAAATACATTTTTCTATAAAATAGTTTCATAAGGCAAATGTCACTTTTTCTTATTAGATCATTAAGCTGAAATCGCGTGCTTAAATAGTCCATTTATAAATATTTTTTTTTTTTTTTATCCTTGCGTATTTTATTAATTATAACACTATAGTATCGTTTTGACAAAATGTAATCGTAATTGGTCTACGTTAGAAAAATATTATACAGATAAGTTTCAGGTCAAAGATTTCATATCATAAATTCAGAAACAAACTGAACTTAAATACCTGATGCTTGCGCAAACTTTTCATTTGTCAATTTTTTAATGTGTCGGTTATGTACGTGTATGCAACATGAACTATAAGGGGATTTTACGAAATTACTCCCCCCACCCCTCTTAGGGGTGTGCGAGGCAAAAAACACGTTTTTAAGCTTAAATCTGCTCCAAATTACCTTAGAATGGCGAATTTTGGTGTGTGGGTTTTGATTAAATGTACGTAGTATGCACTTTGATGTGATTTTGCAAATCTTTCCACTTTACTCGCAAGGGAGGAGGAGTAAAATGCAGGCAAGGCGCTACCGAAGGCATTGTTGTTCAGACTCGAAGTGTGGCGCGTGGGAAAACAACTACCGAAGGTAGCACGAACTTTGACTTAGATTTTGACTGATTTCAATGATATTTTTATTATTAGGTAGATTCCTTATAGGAGATCTACCTATTGCAATGGTTCTCATGACACGACTTCTGGAAAATTTCTTCATATCTTCACCGATCATGACCCCTAGAACCCAAAACCACCCTCCGTTCAAAAGTTTATATATATATATATATATATATATATATATATATATATATATATATATATAGGTATATATATATATGTATAACGCTTTTTCCCATGTTAAGTTGTGAACACGATAACTGGAGTAATTTTTATTTAAATTTAACCATCTAGGGATATGTTGTCAGGACAGTAAAAATCTCGGTCGAGTTCGTAGAGGGGGTATCCAGCTCAAAGGGGGTGGAAATGGTGGGGGGTGGAAATTTTCATTTGCCCATAATTTCTTTAATATTGAAAATAGGAAAATACTTCAAATCAGGTGAATTACCGCCTTACCCTAAAGAACAATTTTTGTATTTAAACTTTTTCGATAACTTCAATTGCTTAAAAGTTACAAGTTAAAAAGTGATTTTTTTCGTCAATTGTAATGATGCCGACTTTTTCTTTAGCTTAAATTTATAATCTGATGCTTACGTCACGTGCAAACGATAATAAAAAGGATAGCTGAAAATATAAAAACCATGGTAAAAGCTTTAATTAATCATTTAAAAATAATTATAAGATAAAAAATACTTTTTATATACCATGTTTTAAATTTTCTGTTGAATTGTTGAACCCACGGAGTAATATTAATACTTATTACTCCGTGGTTGAACCATCGCTATACCCATAGAATAATAATAGAGGAAAAAGGAGCACGCCAATAGTCTTAATGCTTACAAACCCCTTCTAGTGAAATGCCAGCGAAAGCACCTTTTGCTCCTCTCAATATTGAAGTTTGTTAATAAAGGCTTGTTAATAATCGCTGTTTTTTGTGGCAACACAACAGCTTATGTAGAAACCTTATGCTCCTTCTTCCTTTATTATTATTCTATGGCTATACCATAGAATAATAATAAAGGAAGAAGGAGCATAAGGTTTCTACATAAGCTGTTGTGTTGCCACAAAAAACAGCGATTATTAACAAGCCTTTATTAACAAACTTCAATATTGAGAGGAGCAAAAGTAGCTTTCGCTGGCATTTCACTAGAAGGGGTTTGTAAGCATTAAGACTATTGGCGTGCTCCTTCTTCCTCTATTATTATTCTATGAGCTATACGCAAGCGAAGTGTGACGTCACAAACCGT
Organism: Salticus scenicus; assembly: GCA_963930645.1. Lineage (NCBI taxonomy): Eukaryota > Metazoa > Arthropoda > Arachnida > Araneae > Salticidae > Salticus > Salticus scenicus. The sequence goes on along the minus strand of OZ005653.1, from coordinate 233,875,851 downwards.
CAGTGGGGCCAAAAAAAAAAAAAAAAAAAAAAAGATTTCCTATGTTAATTATCCACTGGATTTTTTGTAAAAATTATTAAACATTAAGAAAAAATATTTCCTGATTTTAATCGCCATATTTGGATATAGTTATATATAAGTTATTGTCTACATGTGTTAGATTGAGTTACTTTTGCTGTAAAATTGATAAGCTTTTAATTTTAAATTTTAAAATTGTGTCGTCCTTTGCTATTTTTGTATTTGGCGATCAAAAACGTAGTACGAAAATATACATACTATGTATAGTTTCGTAATATGCATTGTACGATATATTGTTTCATATTATTAATTGCTCTTAATAGGTTCTCCGAGTTCGTTTCGGCGGCTCCGGTCGGCGGGTTTGTGGATGGGTTACTTCTCTCCCACCTCCTCCCAGGCTTCGGCCGCCATAAACCTCCTGGTTGGCGGGAGGTTGGGTTGTCTTGTCTTGCTCTTAATATACGTTGTTGAAATAACCATGATTTTTGAAAGGAACTAAATATGTTCGCCAAATAATTTGGCGATTTTTTTTTCTGCCAAGGACGACTGATATCAAATATTCCTCTGCAATATATTAATATTTTATATCCACCACTTTATTTAGACATTTGAAAACAAATTTGACTTCAAATTATGTTAGAATATTTATTATTTTCCTTTTAATTAGTATATTAGTTGGATATTTATTGTGTAAATATAACCCTTTGAAATAAAATGTTTATGTTTACATTCGAAAATGGAAGTTAAAGATTTTTTTTTTTTTTTTTTCTACAGCTTTGAAATTATTACAAAAAATAAATTTTTAAAGTGATAATGACGTCAATTTCTGTAAGATGCATAATTTAACTTTTTACAATTTTTTAACGGTCACATTTAATTAAATGTATTTATTTTTATGTCGAAAGAAAATGAACTCGTAATTTCTTTTTGGCAACAATTAAATTATAGCTAATATTTTAATGGCTATTTATATGCTATTATAGGAGATTATTACTTTCATATTTCAATTAATTAAAAGAAAACAAATCAAAAATTCGAAAATCTGACTTGAAGTATCGTGTTATCACCGGGTTCTGAGCTACTGTGAAAGTTTCAAATGTCTAGCTAGAAGGGAAGTTAGTTAATAATAGATTGCAAGATTTGTACCGGACAAACAAACAAACAAGGATGGAAGTTAATAAAACATGGTAATATAAAATTAAAATAATACGTTAGTCTTGGTAAAAATATTGTTTGTGGTGAATAGTTTAGAACACTGGTTTACGCAAGAATTTAAATTTACGATTGAAATTGACGTTGCAACTATTCTTGACTTTTTATCTTGCGGAAACAAGATATTAGTCTAAGAAGAGATATGAGGTTTTTGCGTGGGAAGAAAGTATAATGACGCCAAAGCTGCAAGTTTTCATCGCCAAGCTCGCCAAATTTTGTCATCAAATAACTAATTTCGTCGCCAAGTCAAAAATTTCATCGCCAACTGTCAAATTTTACCGCCAAATCACAAATTTCATTGCTAAGTCGCAAGTTTTGTCACCAAATTGTATATCTTTATGGCTTCTGTTTGTTGAATGATTATGAGCTTGGATTAAAAAAAAAAAAAAAAAAAAAAAAAAAAAAAAATGAAACATTTACAGACAAATAAATCTAGCCTAAAATTTTAAGTAGAATGAATAGTAGTAGTTGATAATTAAATTTCTTAAAAATAGAACAGCGACGTAAATAATGCAATGTGTGGGAACAAAGCCATTGGCCAAGTATGTGTTAATGCATATGTAATATTTCTTTACTTTTGTAACATTAACGTAAAGGAATCTACCTTTGCCTTTAAGCTTGCCGAAAAGGGATTTTTATTATTATGATATGGTATTTTGAGAATTCATTTCAATGTAATGACCAGCGAAGTGGGCAAAGCCTGCTAGTCATATATAATGGTTCAGAAAGTTTTGAGCAAAACCTGTCTGGATATTCAAGATTCAAGTTCTCAAAATTTTCTATAACTTTATTAATATTTTCGTGCCACATAGAACACTTTAAAAAAAAAAAAAAAAAAAAAAAAAAAAAAAAAGTAGTCCAGCCTACCTGCTCAGTTGTGGGGATTTTTCAAGGGAGGATTTCCTGAGCGATCTGGTCTTGTTCTTTGATTTTCTGAAGGTGAATGGACTCATGGACCTGGTCTAGCTCCGCTAGACTAAGACTACTATATAACAGGCTGAATCATTCGCCGCCATTTGTCCGTCAAGTCCGTCATTGCTAAAACTAAGACTATTGTATATGACTATTTATGAGATTATATAAGACTATTATAATAGTCTTAGGTGTGGCAGTGACGAACTACCATATAAGATTATTATATGAAACTATATAAGACTATTATATAGTAATCTTAAGTTTAGCAATGACGGACTTGACGTAGAAATGGCGGCGAATGATTCAGCCTGTTATATAGTAGTCTTACGCTAGACCGGTGGAGATGAGAAACAACAACACACTTTTCAAGAGTAGAAATATTCAAATCACTTATGACGTTCTCTCTCTCTCTCTCTCTCTCTCTTCTTCTTTTTTTGAGTGAAAACAGTCTTTGAAGTGTGTTTGTCATATTTTTTTTTGATCAAAACTGCATCTATAAATTATCAGTAAGGCAATTTGGTATTCATTAAGGCTGCTCACTCCCTCTTACAATTTCCCCGTCTCCGGTCACCAAATCCCATGAAGAAATCACTCTATGAAGAAATTTGCTTATGGAATTACTCGTTACCTAATGGTTTTTTTTTTTTTTTTTTTTTTTTTTTTTAAATAACATTTTCATATTCAGAAAATTCACAATCGTTAGAATACTATTTGTTTTCCAATAGCCGAATGTATAAATTTTTCAGCTAAAAAATTAGAAAAATACACTTTAGGCCGTGGGCCATAGCTGGATATCGTTCAAGTCCGTTTCAATCATCGAGGGGCAATTTCAATTTAATGCTAAAATTAAAAGAATATTCAGTTATCTACAAATTCGCAATGTTCTGGTCTGAAGATGTGCACATTATTTTAAAATTGATTAAATAAACTCTACAAATTTGACGTTTCTGCGGTCCTGCCATTTTACCTACTTTTAGAGATAGCAAGATTCTCTTCTCATTTCTTTTCTTATTCTCCAATCAAAACCGATAATTTTTTTATTCTGGCATTTCGATCCAATGAAGGCTGATGTTAGTATGCGCGCAAGCGCCCCGCTTGCATTTGATATATTTTGTTTATGTTTACATTATCTTGAGTCAATATTCATTGACATTTTCATACAATTCTACTATTGTTTTCTTTTCATGTATTTTTAAGTATTGTTTAAATTTAATATAATCAGAATGTGAGAAAAAAATGGCGTAGTGTTTGCATATCGGTAATTGGATACATTAAAAAACATAACATTTTTCTCAAATAAGATGTAAAGTTTCTCTCGATGTCACTATCCTGCGTATTATTAACATTGTGATCGAATTCTGTTATAATTTTTTTTTCTATATTTTTAAGTAGAATTATTACAGTTAATATAATATCAAAAGAAATTACTTTTTGTTCGCACATCGGTGATGAGATACATTCAGAGGTAAAGTGTTTTTCTCAAATAAGCTGAGCTAAAGTGAGAATGTGTGTTGATCAATGGAAAGTTTTAAATATTCGTGAAAGAAAAATATCTACCTATTTTCTTCTTCCAATTAATGAACTGTTCAAACTGCCTTTAGACAACAGCATAGATTACCATATACAGTAAGTTTTACTCTGAAATGAAATTAAATTATTGGCGAAACGTTAGTCGAGGCCTTCATGTGGAGATTAAAAAAGATTTTCTGTTCTGTTTGTGTGTCTGTCTGTTTCGTGATAGCGGCCGCAAAAATCGTGCTATTGACTTGGAATTTGGTACACATGTTTATGAACCACACAGAATTAGCTGTATAGTTTTAGGTGTGTATTCCATTTGCAGTTCGTGTACAGGGACACACCAAAGTTTTTCTTATCATTACGGCCTACGGACAGAATTTGTATGTACCGCGATAGCGGCCCCAAAAATCACCCGATTGACTTGAAAATTCGTATACATGTCCAGACTTTGTATAGAAATAGCTGTGTAACTTTTTATGTCTAGATTATTTATGGATCGTGTACAGAGACACAACAGTTTTTTCTTATCATTACAGTCTATGGGGTGAATTTCGTTTAAGCGAATTTTGATTTCGTAACTCTGCATTCAACGAAATGAAATTAGCGTACATTATTGAGTTGATTAAATTGATCTTTTCCATAGAAATTAAATATGTGTGCTTAGGCTTCATAATCAATGTACAGGACCTTACAAAAGTATTCCGACAATGTCATGTAATTATCCAAATTTTGTTAATTTTCGAACAATTACTTTTGAAAAACATAGAATAAGTTGAAATGTTTTTACTGGTGCTCTTTTACATAGAAAAGCAAAAGAAATTTGTAACATTAGAATTTATGGGCAAATTTTTATCTAAGCGCATTTTAACGCGTTTATGCTGCATTCAGTGGAATTAACATATGTTATAAACATACTTAAAAACATGTTTTATCCCTCTCTCTCAAAAAAAGAAGGAAAAAAAAAAAAAAAAAAAAAAAAAAAAAAGGTATGCATAAGCTAATTTTATTTACAGGACCATACAAAAGAATTCCAATGACATTCTGTAATCATTCAAATGATGCCAAATTAGGTTAAAATATAAGTGAGTTATAATTAATTAGGTATACTATTTTTAATGGCGTATATAATAACGGTGGCTCATTTTCAGGGATTCGCAAAAGAATATCGTACCATTATGGTCTATAGACAGTATGTATTGAAAATGTATTTTAACATGGTTACATTAAATATTATAAAATGTTATTAGAATGTTTGAAAGCGTGTTTTTCTGTGGAAAATTGTGGGCATAGAATTGATAATTAGTTTATAGGATTACACAGGGTAATCTTTTTGCGTAAAATTTGGTACATGTATTTATGATTTAAATACTTGTACCAAATCATAGTTTGGTACAAGATTATGTATCATATAATTTAATAGCCTTCTATTTATAAGGAATTAATAGAAGGCTGTTATTAGGAATATATATATATATATATGTAGAGAGATAGACAGCAAAAAGTTGAAGAGGGGCCGGTAGCTCCCATTAGAAATGTATCTGTTTATGTAGCGAGTTGTCATATATATATATATATATATAAAGTGAGAGAGATGCATAATAGGACTCAGCCGAAGAGAAAGAAAGCGAAACACTTGTATTAGATTAGGGATAAAACCAATGTTACTGATGTCATTTCTAGAAGTAAGTTAAAATGGAGCTGGGCTGAGCACTTTTCCGGAAGGAATGATGATAGATGGACCACCAGTCCTATTTTGGATACCGCGATACAACAAAAGACCGAGAAAGACACCAATGTGCCGTTGGAGAGATAAAATTGTGAAGTTTGGAAGAGCAGAATGGAGAAGAATTGCAGAAAACAGGGCAGATTGGAATCACCTAGAAAAGACCTTCATCCTGCAGTGGACTGATAAAGATTGAAATTGATGATAATAATAATATATATAACATGGAGTAAATAAATATTATCAATGATCTATTGAATAATGAGTGATGAAAATTGGACGTTGAGGCTTCTGATCTGCAGATCAACTAGTTATTAAACTTTTACTTTTTTAAGCACTTTTTTTTCAGGAATATGATTTTAGCACTCGTGTGCAAGTTAATTTAAAATTTATTCAACGAATCACAATATTAACAGAAATATATTGCGCACAGCTATAATCCAGCAACGTGAATGTAAACTCAGTTCCTTCAAATTGGAAACAATTTTCCAAATTTATGTGCAAAGATTATTTCCAGAACATTTGATATTTTCATTACCTATCTTTAAAAGAATATATTAGCAAAATTTTCAGATTGCCCCCAAAAAGTTGAAACGAACTTGTTTTTAAATGACATTTTTAGCATATGGCCCACGGTCTACTTAGTCAATTTTTCACATTTTGAAACTCAAAAATCTAATATTAAAATGAAAAAAAAAAAAATAAAATAAAATAAATCAATTTTCAGAAAACGAGTATTAATTGAATGTTAGCGAATTCTGAGAACTTGAAAATGGGGGAAAAAAAAAAAAAAAAAAAAAAAAAAAAACGGTAGGTGATGTCTAATTCGATAAACAAATTTCCCCTTAGACGTGGGCTTTGTCTCAAGGCTACGCAAGCGAAGTGATGACGTGGATGCAAAAAAAAAAGATTCCCTATGTTAAACACCCATTGTATTTTTTATATAAAATTATTAAAAATCGAGGAAAATTATTTACCGATTTTAATCCCCATATTTGGGTATAGATATGTATTAGTTATCATGTGCATGAATTAGATTAAGTTGTTTTTGCTGTAAAATTGATAAAATTTGAATTTTAAATTTCAAAACTCTAGAAAAAAAAAAAAAAAAAAAAAAAAAAATGGCAAACTTCCATATTCGATTGAAAACATAAACATTTCATTTCAAAGGATGATATTTACACAACAAATATCAAACTAATATACTAATAAAAGGAAAATAATAAATATTCTATCATAATTTGAAGTCAAATTTGTTTTCAAATGTCTAAACAAAGTATCTGATATAAGATACTAATATGTTGCAGAGCGGAATAGATTTGATATCTGTCATCCTTGGTAGAAAAAAAAAAAAAAAATATATCGCTAAATTATCTGGCGAACATAATTTAATTCCTTTCAAAAATCATGGTTATTTTAACAACTTATATTAAGAGAGTAATGAGTAATATGAAACAATATTTCGTACAATACATATTACGAAAATATACATCTGGTATGTATATTTTCGTATTACGATTTTGATCGCCAAATACAAAAACGCCAAGGACAACAGATTTTTGAAATTTAAAACTAAAATTTTGTCAATTTGACAGCAAAATAACTCAATCTAACACATGCACATGATAACTACATATATATACCCAAATATGGGGATTAAAATCGGGAAGTAATTTTCCTCGATTTTAAATAACTTTTTACAAAAAATCCAATGGGCGATTAACATAGAAAATCATTTTCTTGTATCCACCGACGGGTCAGTGACGTCACACTTCGCTTGCGTATAAAGCTTTGTGAAATGTTAAACCTACACGTTAAATCTGGCGTCATTATAGCTTTAAAAGTATTTATTTTTCTGATGATGTAATTTGATATCATATGATATAATACAATGATCTAAACATTAATGTTTAAACTGATGTGTGTAAACAAAATTGGAATTAAAAAAAAAAAAAAATTAGAAATTCAAACTTCTAAACTTTTATTAAATTTCCCCATAGGCTTTGTCTTAAGGCGACAATAGGCAGTGAGTCCCGAGAGTCTCTTAATTCATGCAGCAACATTACGTGCTCATTGATTTGCTTTCTTCTGTATCAACATACACATGCAGCGTACATCTTTTTTTATAGGAATAAAACATTTTCTGAGATGAACGTATCTATAAATGCCTCAAACCATATTCAAGGCATAAGACTGAAAATTTCGTAAATACGTTGGGATAAAATTTTTACTTGAACATTCACAACAGAAAATTTTAACTTAATTTTTTTAACTTAATTTTTCTTTTTGCTGAAACTTTTTTTTTTTTTTTTTTACGTAATGCATTGTGTATTTCAGGCAGAAAAAGTGTCTTCTAGTACTGAGGTAGTACTGCATCGGCCTGTTGCACCTGAATGTAGACCTAGTTGAAGACTGATATAAAAGATTATAGAACAAAATATTTTTACATGTACTTTATTTAATTACTTTTTCACTATACTGTTTGATTCCAGCGTATTTTTAAACATTATTTTTCTGTTTCATATATCTATCTTAAATGAATGAAACTATAAAATTTAGTGACGAATAACTCTTTATGTCTGTATTCTAAGTTAACTTTTTTTTTTACTGACAAAATAAGCTGTAAGACTTTAAAATATTTTTTAATTGCTGCAAAGAAATTATTATTATTTTACTAAATTCTTTTTATTTTGAATAAATATATGTGTATTTTCAAGAAAATTATTTATTATTTTTTTCGGCAGAAATCGGAATTGGTTCGAACTGATGCGTTAAATTTCTCATCTTAAATTTAAGCTATTTAGTGTTTTTCTTTCTTTCTTTCTTTTTCTTTTTTTTTTTTTTTTTTTTTGTGCGATTTAAGATGTTCTTTAAAAGAGTTTTCCATATAATGTCAATTTAGATCTGTGTATATATCTATTATAGGCATAGCTTAAGAACAAAGAACTGCAAGATATTCAAATACTTTCTTAAAACGAAAAAAAAAAAAAAAAAAAAAAATGAAAATAACTCAACTTGAGTGAATTTTCACTCATTTGCCTAGAAGAAACGTGCCCTCTCATCTTGAGTTAAATTCAAGAAATTGATTGAGTTAACATAATGCACTCAAACTTGAGTTATTTATTGTATTTGATTAATGATTTTAATGCAAATGATTTTAATAAACTGAATTCTTTTATAATAGCGCTACTGGAGAAATGCGTTGCAGCGAAAGCGATATTGCCACTTATAAGTGGTTGAATAAGCAGAAATAACTGAAGTATCGATAAATATAGATAACTCAAGTTCGCTTAAATAAAAAGCTACTAATTAGCTGAAAGAATTCCATTTTTAACTGAAGTCGATTAAAAAAAAGTCCTACTTGACATGGTGAATTAGCTCAGTTATTTTAAGAGAGTGGGGTATTCTGAAGGTCATGAGGTTACCACTTAAAAAGTTTCACCAAGATCGGTAAGTTTCAAAGAGTGATATGGTGAAAATTGTCTGAATAGTTTTAAATAAACTTTAAAATTTAATAAGTCTTAATTTATTTATTTTTTCTTTTCTTTGCTAATGAATATATTCATTATGTCCAACGGATGGGATTGAGGGGACGCAAACCCACTCACGGAGAAACATAAATAATAAAAAAAAAAACCTTTTTAAAAACTATTTTCAGCTGTTTTTAAAGTACATTTATAAACAATGTTTGGAGTCTTACACTTTAATCTGTAATCGCTCTTTATATTAAGATGCAAAGTAAAATAAAGTCGGGCAAGTGTGACACCAGATTATTTACTTTCATTACCCCACTACGATAGATGATGAAAATATTGTATTGGGTCAAAAAAATGTATACTGAGATTTCACCTGATTTAACTCTTTTAAGGTTTCCCGTGTTCAAAAAATTATTTTTGAAAATTATTTTGGTCAGTGTGTGTGCGTGTTCAGGGGAAGTTTCGAGCAAATCCTGTTCAATTACATTGCGCTGCAAAAAAAAAAAAAAAAAAAAAAAAAACCCTGGTACCAATCTTACTGATTCTTATGTAAAATGACCTCCTGAATCCGAATATGACTACCATTTTGCCCAGTCACCCACCGTTTTCTCGGGACACCACCCCCTCCCCTAATTTTTATCACTGTTCGGTAATTTTATGGCCATGAATCTGATTTGGAAAATGAAAAGAAAATTAATTTAACACTTAAAGACAATATATATATATATATAATGTTTAATAAATATCATTAATAATAGATTAAAAGAACATAAGAAATGTAATACATAATTTCAGTGTCAAATCCCCCTAAATTTTCCCCTTGCCGCAAATGTTTATGTTTTAGAAATTTCCAACTTTGTAGCCCCTCAGAACATATTTAACAGTTAAAATAATCCTTTCCCATCTCAAAAATAAAATTTATCGCCATAAAATTACCGAAAAGTGATAAAAATAGGGGGCCATCCCTAAAAAATGGTGGGTGGTAGGGCAAAATGAACGTCCTATTCGGATTCAGGAGGTCATTTTACATAAAAACTTGCCAAAATGGTGTTGGGGGCAATTTTCATGCCGAGCAGTGTTATTGGAGATTCGTTCCTTTAAATTTTGAATAGACAACAACCTCTGAACAGTTCTGTAATTCATGGAATTTGTATGGAGTTTTGGCAGATTTGTTTTGTATGGGAACTGAGTGTATAAATTATAAGTACAGCAATTTAGTATTCATTAAGATTAATTCACAATGCAATATTATGTATTCATATGATTTTTCCTGTTTAACGAAGTACATAGGGGTATGTAATAGCTTTTAAATATAAAAAAATGTATTCTATGTTAGATGAGTATAATTTGTCAAAAACTTAAATGATTTCAAAGGCAATCAAAAGGCAACTTAAATAATTTCAAAGGCATTTTTTATTGCAAATTTTGTAATCACTTTATTTTAAAGTATTTATTGACTATTCACGAAGGATGTTTTTGATTTTCCCTAGTGCACATTTGAAAATTTTACTTTGTAATTAAAAGTTATATTTACTCGCATGCATTGTTTATTTTAGGCAGAAAAAGTGACCCCTCGTGCTGCTGAAGAAGAGTAAAAAAAAAAAAAAAAAAAAATCTGGAACAAAATATTTAAAAATGTACTTTATTAAATTATTTTGTCACTTTACTGGTTAATTTATATATATCTTCGAATGCTATTTTCTTGTTACGATGTTTGCTTTTTGAATGTTTTATAAATGTAAAATTAGTGATAAATAATTTATACGATCTAATTTAACTAATTTATTATCCACAGAGTTATGTGACGTCTTTTAGAACACTAATTATCAAGATATAAGCAAATTTATGTTCAATAACTATCAAGAAAAAAAAAAAAATATGTTGAATAACTATCAAGAAACAAACAAATTTATGTTCAATAACTATCAAGAAATAAATTTATTTTGCTGAATTCTTGACTCTTTACTTTGAATATAGCTTTCAATAAATGAGTGCTTTGAATAAATGTGTTCATTCAATAAATATTTGTGTGCTTTCAATATATATATGTATACACAGGGTGTTCCCTAAGTCTGTAGACATTTTAAAAATTCATAACTATTAAATGAATTGGTAGAATTGAACGCGGTTTGCTAAAAATCATTCTCGTGAAGGGGGATATGTTTTTTTTGGTAAAGAAAAAATAACAATTAAGCTATTTGTCGATAGAGGGCGCTGTGCGTGACTAGATCACACATTTTTATGAAAAATTGTACTTATTCGCATGCAAATGTTTACAGGCATGTAAATTCTATTCTATATCTGTCCTTCATCACCATAAATTATAGTTTGCAAATGAGTTATAACACTGTTATCTGCAGCTTCAGTCGACTATTCTTACCAGAGGGAAAACATCTTCACCAATAACGCTTTATGCACCAAGTCAGCATCGCAGTTAAAACTTCACGTATGCACAAGTAGGAGGCAAAATAAGACATAAACTATTCTAATCACAAAATTGTGTAATTTAGAGGACTTTCATTTTCATTCTTTTCTTTCACATCCGTGCGAAAAAATTAACTATTTGTCTAAGTATCGTCGACAAAAAATTTAACTATTTTTTTCTTTACAAAAAACAAAAAAAAAAAAAAAAAAAAAAGAAAGAAAGAAAGAAAGAAAAGAAATCTCCCTTAACGAGAATGATGTTTTCGCAAACCGAGTTCAATTCTATAAATTCATTCAATAATGAATTTTTAAAATGTCTACAGACTTATGGGACACCCGGTATATATATATATATATATATTACATATATTTAGAAAGTGGAATTTGTTTAAACTGATCGATTAAGTTCTTCATCTAAAATTTAATTCATTCGATGACTGTTTGTTATCGTGATGTACGATACACTGTAAAACAGTTAGTAAATTTTAAAATAAGTAAGTAGTATATATTTTGAGCACTTGTATCATTTTGTTCCTTTGTTTTATGATTGCAATATTGCTACGTTTGTTAAACCACGGCCCTACTAGATAACTACTCGACGTCAACGCGCCAACGCCGTGAAAGCGGCCGTAAGCGTAACAATCCACGATTTTTCCGGAATCAAATGCATTGGAAGTTAGCGCCGCCACGGCAGCTACACACACACACACACACACACACACACACAAAAAAAAAAAAAAAAAAAAAAAACTGATATTAACATACCACAATTTTAGCACACAAAAAAGCAGACCGAAAAATGTTATTTGGTCAAAAATAGGGTTCTAAAATTCTATTTCTGGTTCTAAACACAAACAAAATTGCCTCCAGTCAGCCTGACAACAGATTTTATTTTAAAATTTTATTCATGTAAGTAAACACACAGCTGCATTAGTAAGAAAATAAAAAAAAATCTGGAGTGACTCCACTCGACTTTCCGAACATTGAGTAACTAACAGTTTTGTAGATAAAATAAAGAAAGAGGTGTTGCTAAACAAACAAAAAAGAGAAAACCATAACAGAGTATTTCAGTATTTTTCTCCATATATCACACGAGGTTTTATTTAACGCTACTGAACTTTGAGCCCTTAGATCATAAGGATAAAGAATTTTTCGTTGTGTCCCTGTAAAAATCTATAAATGCTAGATTCACCAAAATGCTTATAGTTAGTGCAACAGTGATTTATAATATTCATACAAATTTTCAGCTCAATTGAATAAGGCATTTAGATGCTATCGCTGGTCTCATTGGCCATAAAGATAAAGAATTTTTCTTTGTGTCCCTGTAAAAAAACTGTAAGTGCTAGATTCACCAAAATCTATACAGTTGGTTCAAATATGACCTATAACATGTGTACAAATTCTTTGCTGAGATTAATAAGGCGTTTAGACGCTATCCCACTTTTAAAAATTTGGCAAAGAATTTTTCTTTGTGTCCCTGTAAAAAAACTATAAGTGCTAGATTCTCCAAAATCTATACAGATTGAGTATCTGTGACCTATAATATGTGTATAAAGTTTTTGCTCAATTGAATAAGGCGTTTAGATGCTATCGCACTTTTAAGATTTTGGTCCCTTGGCCATAATGATAAAGAATTTTTCTTTGTGTCCCTGTAAAAAAACTATAAGTGCTAGATTCACCAAAATCTATAGGGTTCGTACTATGGTGACTTACAATATACGTACCAACTTTCAGCTTATTCGAACAAAGCGTTTAGACGCTAGCGTGTTCACTCACAGACATACACACATACATACACACATACATACACACACACATACACACATACATACACACATACATACACACACACATACATACATCATCGTAAAAATAGTGAAAACGGACTCGTTGGACCTCGAAACGTATAGAAACATCAAAATCTCGAATTCAGATTTTTGACATGATTACAATACTTTCCTCACTATAGTGTTCGGAAAGTAAAAATCTGGAGTGACTCCACTCGACTTTCCGAACATTGAGTAACTAACAGTTTTGTAGATAAAATAAAGAAAGAGGAGTTGCTAAACAAACAAAAGAGAGAAAACCATAACAGAGTGTTTGAGTATTTTTCTCCATATATCACACGAGGTTTTATTTAACGCTACTGAACTTTGAGCCCTTAGATCATAATGATAAATAATTTTTTGTTGTGTCCCTGTAAAAATCTATAAATTCTGACAAACTTAAACAAATTTTCACATTTTACCCACAATTTTGTCAAAGTACCACATTTTTTTTTTTTTTTACTTTCCGAACACTATAGTGAGGAAAGTATTGTAATCATGTCGAAAATCCGAATGCGAGATTTTGATGTTTCTATACGTTTCGAGGTCCAACGAGTCCGTTTTCACTATTTTTACGATGATGTATGTATGTGTGTGTGTATGTATGTGTGTATGTATGTGTGTATGTCTGTGAGTGAACACGCTAGCGTCTAAACGCTTTGTTCGAATAAGCTGAAAGTTGGTACGTATATTGTAAGTCACCATAGTACGAACCCTATAGATTTTGGTGAATGTAGCACTTATAGTTTTTTTACAGGGACACAAAGAAAAATTCTTTATCATTATGGCCAAGGGACCAAAATCTTATAAGTGCGATAGCATCTAAACGCCTTATTCAATTGAGCAAAAACTTTATACACATATTATAGGTCACAGATACTCAATCTGTATAGATTTTGGAGAATCTAGCACTTATAGTTTTTTTACAGGGACACAAAGAAAAATTCTTTGCCAAATTTTTAAAAGTGTGATAGCGTCTAAACGCCTTATTAATCTCAGCAAAGAATTTGTACACATGTTATAGGTCACATTTGAACCAACCGTATAGATTTTGGTGAATCTAGCACTTACAGTTTTTTTACAGGGACACAAAGAAAAATTCTTTTTCTTTATGGCTTATGAGACCAGCGATAGCATCTAAACGCCTTATTCAATTGAGCTGAAAATTTGTATGAATATTATAAATCACTGTTGCACTAACTATAAGCATTTTGGTGAATCTAGCATTTATAGATTTTTACAGGGACACAACGAAAAATTCTTTATCCTTATGAACTAAGGGCTCAAAGTTCAGTAGCATTAAATAAAACCTCGTGTGATATATGGAGAAAAATACTCAAACACTCTGTTATGGTTTTCTCTTTTTTGTTTGTTTAGCAACACCTCTTTCTTTATTTTATCTACAAAACTGTTAGTTACTCAATATTCGGAAAGTCGAGTGGAGTCACTCCAGATTTTTTTTTAATTATTGTTAATGAATGAATTTGTATAGGAAAATATAGAAGAAAGTTTCGTGGTGGCCACAATTCACCAAAATGCTTATAGTTAGTGCAACAGTGATTTATAATATTCATACAAGTTTTCAGCTCAATTGAATAAGGCATTTAGATGCTATCGCACTTTTAAAAATTTGGTCCCACAGGCCATAATGATAAAGAATTTTTCTTTGTGTCCCTGTAAAAAAACTGTAAGTGCTAGATTCACCAAAATCTATACAGTTGGTTCAAATGTGACCTATAACATGTGTACAAATTCTTTGCTCAGATTAATAAGGCGTTTAGACGCTATCACAATTTTAAAAATTTGGTAAAGAATTTTTCTTTGTGTCCCTGTAAACAAACTATAAGTGCTAGATTCTCCAAAATCTATACTGATTGAGTATCTGTGACCTATAATATGTGTATAAAGTTTTTGCTCAATTGAATAAGGCGTTTAGATGCTATCGCACTTTTAAGATTTTGGTCCCTTGGCCATAATGATAAAGAATTTTTCTTTGTGTCCCTGTAAAAAAACTATAAGTGCTAGATTCACCAAAATCTATAGGGTTCGTACTATGGTGACTTACAATATACGTACCAACTTTCAGCTTATTCGAACAAAGCGTTTAGACGCTAGCGTGTTCACTCACAGACATACACACATACATACACACATACATACACACACACATACATACATCATCGTAAAAATAGTGTAAACGGACTCGTTGGACCTCGAAACGTATAGAAACATCAAAATCTCGAATTCGGATTTTTGACATGATTACAATACTTTCCTCACTATAGTGTTCGGAAAGTAAAAAGGAAGATTTTTACCATTATTTTAACCATTAATAAAATTTTGTGCCCCTCAGAAATTTCGTGCCCAGGGCACGAGCCCCGGGTGCCCGTGCGATAGTCAGGCCCTGGTGGTTGAATGAGCAGAAATAACTGAAGTATCGATAAATATAGATAACTCAAGTTCACTTATATAAAAAGCTACTAATTAGCTCAAAGAATTGCATTTGTAACTGAAGTCGATTTAAAAAAAAAAAAAAAAAAAAAAAAAGAAAAAGAAAAAAAATCCTACTTGACATGGTGAATTAGCTCAATTATTTTAAGAGAATGGTGAATTCTGAAGGTCATATGAGGTTACCACTTGAAAAGTTTCACCTTGATCGGTAAGTTTCAAAGAGTAATATGGTGAAAATTGTCTGAATAGTTTTAAATAAACTTTAAAATTTAATAAGTCTTAATTTATTTTTTTTTCTGTTCTTTGCTAATTCATTAATTATTTAATATTCATTATGGAATAGTAATAAAATATAATGAAATATCTTTCAGCATATCATATAATTTTAATAACTTTAATAAACTTTATATCCAACGTTTCGGTTAAATTTCATCTTTAACCATCCTCAGGGGAAAATGATGTTTAAAAATCATAAACACAGACAATTTAAGTCATTCTATGATACCACAAATACAATTTCAAGGAAATTAATAGATGATTACATAAATTATAAAAACATACTATATAAATTTAAAAAAAATGAGCTAAAATAACTTAAATAAATTTGAACCATGATCATTACAAGAAAAAGACAACCACTTAAAGAAAACGGAGCCAAAAGTATCATACAGCGGGGTTGCCAGAACGAAACAATAGCAGGGTAACCATAAATTATTTCAAGCCTAAGAAATGAAGCCAAATTGAGGGGGGGGGGGTTATGGATAGTGAATCGTTACAAATTTCTGATTTTCTTTTAATAATTTCAAATGATTCATATAGAAGAGCTTGGTTTCTATTGTCAGTATTGTAAATTGCTGTATGATACTTTTGGCTCCGTTTTCTTTAAGTGTTTGTCCGAAACGTTGGATATAAAGTTTATTAAAGTTATTAAAATTATATGATATGCTGAAAGATATTTCATTATATTTCATTACTATTTCATAATTATTAAAACAGCATATATAAAAGTGGAATAAATATTTCTGAATTATTTAATATTCATTATGTCTAACGGATGGGGTTGAGGGGACGCAAACCCAATCACGGAGAAACGTAAATAATGATTAAAAAAAAAAAAAAAAAAAAAAAAAAAAACTTTTAAAAAACTATTTTTAGCTGTTTTTAAAGTACATTTATACACAATTTTTGGAGTCTTACACTTTAATCTGTAATCTCTCTTTATATTAAGATGCAAAGTAAAATAAAGTCGGGCAAGTGTGATTTACTTTCATTACCCCACTACGATAGATGATGAAAATATTATATTGGGTCAAAAAAAAAAATATACTGAGTTTTCACCTGATTTAACTGTTTTAAGGTTTCCCGAGTTCAAAAAATTATTTTTGAAAATTATTTTGGTCAGTGTGTGTGCGTGTTCTGAAAGTTTGGAGCAAACCCTGTTCAATTACATTGCGCTGCAAAAAAAAAAAAAAAAAAAAAAAAAAAAACCCTGGTACCAATCTTGCTGATTCTTATGTAAAATGACCTCCTGAATCCGAATATGACTACCATTTTGCCCAGCCACCCACCGTTTTCTCGGGACACCACCCCCTCCCCCAATTTTTATCACTGTTCGGTAATTTTATGGCCATGAATCTGATTTGGAAAATGAAAAGAAAATTAATTTAACACTTAAAAACAATATATATATATAAATGTTTAATAAATATCATTAATAATAGATTAAAAGAATATAAGAAATGTAATACATAATTTCAGTCGCAAATCCCCCTAAATTTTCCCCTTGCCGCAAATGTTTATGTTTTAGAATTTTCCAACTTTGTAGCCCTTCAGAAGATATTTAACAGTTAAAATAATCCTTTCCCATCTTAAAAATAAAATTTATAGCCACAAAATTACCGAAAAGTGATAAAAATAGTGGGGCATCCCTAAAAAACGGTGGGTGATAGGGCAAAATGGACGTCATATTCGGATTCAGGAGGTCATTTTACATAAGAATTTGCCAAAATAGTGTTGGAGGTAATTTTCATGCCGAGCTGTGTTATTGGAGATTCGTTAAATTTTTATGAGAAGAGATTTGGAAAAGTAGTAGTATTAAAAATACTTATAACATTATTCTTCTTTTAAATTTTGAATAGACAAAAACTTTTGAAAAGTTCTGTAATTCATGGAATTTGTATGGAGTTTTGGCAGATTTGTTTTGTACGGGAACTGAATGTATAAATTATAAGTACAGCAATTTGGTATTCATTAAAATTAATTCACAATGCAATATTATGTATTCACATGATTTTTCCTGCTTAACGACGTACATAGGGGTATGTAGTAGCTTTTAGGAAAAATGTATTCTATGTGAGATGAGTATAATCTTCCAAAAACTTAAATGATTTCAAAGGCAAGTCAAAAGGCAACTTAAATAATTTCAAAGGCATTTTTATTGCAAATTTTGTAAATACTTTATTTTAAAGTATTTATTTAACATTCACGAAGGATGTTTTTGATTTTCCCAAGTGCACTTTTTGAAAATTTTACTTTGTAATTAAAAGTTATATTTACACGCATGTATTGTTTATTTTAGGCAGAAAAAGTGTCCCCTCGTGCTGCTGAAGAAGAGTAAAAAAAAAAAAAATCTGGAACAAAATATTTAAAAATGTACTTTATTAAATTATTTTGTCACTTTACTGGTTAATTTATGTATATCTTCAAATGCTATTTTCTTGTTACGATGTTTGTTTTTCAAATGTTTTGTAAATGTAAAATTCGTGATAAATAACTTTATACGATCCAATTTAACTCATTTATTATCCACAGAGTTATGTGATGTCTTTTAGAACACTAATTATCAAGATATGAGCAAATTTATGTTCAATAACTATCAAGAAATAAAAAAAATTACGTTCAATAACTATCAAGAAATAAAAAAAATTATGTTCAATAACTATCAAGAAATAAATTTATTTTGCTGTATTCTTGACTCTTTATTTTAAATATAGCTTTCAATAAATGAGTGCTTTGAATAAATGTGTTCATTCAATAAATATCTGTGTGCTTTCAATATATATATGTATACACAGAGTGTTCCATAAGTCTGTAGACATTTTTAAAATTCGTAACTATTGAATGAATTGATAGAATTGAACGCGGTTTGCGAAAAATCATTCTCGTGAAGGGATATTTTTTTGGTAAAGAAAAAATAACAATTAAGCTATTTGTCGATAGAGGGCGCTGTGCGTGACTAGATCACACATTTTTATGAAAAACTGTACTTATTCGCATGCAAATGTTTACAGGCATGTAAATTCTATTCTATATGTGTCCTTCATCACCACAAATTATAGTTAGCAAACGAGTTATAACACTGTTATCTGCAGCTTCAGTCGACTATTCTTACCTGAGGGAAAACATCTTCACCAATGCCGCTTTATCCACCAAGTCAGCATCGCAGTTAAAACTTCATGTATGCACAAGTAGGAGGCAAAATAAGACATAAACTGTTCTAATCGCAAAATTGTGAAATTTATAGGACTTTCATTTTCATTCTTTTCTTTCACATTCGTGCAAAAAATTTAACTATTTGTCTAACTATCGTCGACAAAAAATTTAACTATAATTTTTTCTTTTACCCCCCCCCCCCCACAAAAAAAAAAAAAAAATCTTCTTTTACGAGAATGATTTTTTCGCAAACCGTGTTCAATGGACTCTTCCCGGCGTCGTCCGATCAATCATGTGATAGACGAAAACGAAGAATCGAATTCAATTAAATATTGTTCTTAAGAACAAAAGTGTTAATATTTAATATAAAATAAAATAAAAGTAATATTGTGCATTTGTAAACAGTAGAATAGTTGTATTTGTAAATTTAATAATTTTTAAAAAGCACGTTATGTGTTTATTTATTTTGAACTGTAAGAATCGATTTTTGTATGTTCTAGTGTAACTGTTACATTAACTGATCTAGCAATAAATAATAGCTTATTCTTGTGGAATGTTTATGGATTATAATTTGAAATTTTAAAATGTTTTCATTTAATTTAATTGCATAAAGGTGTTACAACAAATTAATTAACTTTAACGTACACAAATTAACTTAGTTACTGGTCTAAATGGATTTACGCCGTACGATGTTACACTATCAGTGATTTAAGTACCAAAAATCAGAATATTTAACATATTCTTCATGAAGATCAATAACAAATATAAACTAAATGATGATTGTAAATGTATACAGTAAACAAAAGATGATGAATAATGATATAGAATGAATTAAAAATGATGTATAAGAAAATAACACAGATTAAATACTATTGATCAAAAATAAGAATAGAAAATATATTATTTCAGCAATCGCTATAGATATACAAGACTTCGTCTGCTATTTGTTTTTCATCTATCATGTGACCTCTGACGTCAGGTGGGAAAAGCCCATTCTATCAATTCATTCAAAAGTTATAAATTTTTAAATGTGTTCAGACTTATGGGACGCCCTGTATATATATATATATAACATATATTTAGAAAATGGAATTTGTTTAAACTGATCGATTAGGTTCTTGATCTAAAATTTAATTCATTCGATGACTGTTTGATATTGGGATGTACGATACACTGTAAAACAATTAGTAAACTTTTAAAATAAGTAAGTACTATACATTTTGAGAACTTGTATCATTTTGTTCCTTTGTTGTATGATTGCAATATTGCTACGTTTGTTAAACATAAAGCCCTAATTAATATATGCAATATTTAAATGAAAGTGAATTTATGGCTAGAAGTCAGTTGTTTCTACTTCCTTAAAAAAAGTACTAGCAGGCCTTGTCTGCTTTGCTGGTCACTATATTTAAATGAATAATAATAATCTGATGTGTCACTCACACTACTTTCTCTTACCCTGAAATTTAATACTATAAATACAGGTTGGAGATTTAGAGGTAATATAACGAGTACTGTTATGTAAACCTATGTTAAACAATTCAAATTAGGCTTAGGAAGAGTTTTATATGATAATTAGTTCTGTGTGAGGGGGGCTGACACCCCCTCAACCGTTTCATGAATGTACAAAAAACAAGCGATGAATATTTAACTTAAAACATACATTATTTACCACTGTATGAGGAATTTATTTCAATTCCCGAACAGCTTTCTTATAAATGATAAAATATTATTAGTAAAGCACATCCACTAACAACAAATGTATTGGGGCCACCACATGACTTTCTTCTATATTTTCCTATACAAATTCACTCAGTAAAAATAATTTATTGAAATTATTATTTAAAAAAAATATCTTCTATGATAATCCGCATGGTTTCCATATTAGTGAAGTAGTACAATACTAAATATCCAAAAAAAAGTTGAATTTACTCTCAATATTACACAAAAAAAAAAAAAAAAAAAATTGATAACTTTATTTTAAATTATCGCAGATCGATGGTTCAAGCATTCGTTTTAAAGGTATTGGCGAGCTCTTTTGAAAGATACCAATCTCATGAAAATTTACTCCCCTCAAAGGGGGACTTCCCCCCAGGGGGTGGGGGGAGGCGAGGCTCCTACATACACAAAATCTTTTTCCTAGTTGACTATCTCTATTACAAAAAATATATATTCGTTTCATTTGGTTTAGTGCAGTCTATAGATGTTAAACTCTACTTACCTGCAATTTCCCCCATAGACGTAATATATTTGAATACTTTTGAGGGTGCCTGTACACGAACCATTTGCTTCATCTTAACGAAAAGCTTAGTGTAGCATCCCTATGTGATACACATTTAGAATACGGAGTTTAGAATTTCTGCTACTATTTGTTCTTGATTTATGCTGATAACGGACACACAGGCAGACTAACAGACACACACACACACAGACACAAACACACAGACCATTCGCTAAAAACATGATTTTCGTATTCAGGGGACCTCAGAACATGTAAATATAAGAAAAACCCACATTCGAAAATTTGACCCTAAAACATTACTTTCTCGACTCTATGGGTAAGAGAAAGTAAAAAATGATCCCTACTTTCAATTTTTAAATAAAAACTTAAAAAAACAAAATCCATAGAAATCGCTCAAAAACTTGCTTTGGGTCCCTGCTGCCTTCGGCTACGTCTTCTTCACTCACAATATTTAGAGTCTTTGTCATTATTGCCTAAGACAACTAATGCCTTACCCTTCGCCTATAATTTGGATGTAACGGACAACATATGTATATAAATATACATATAAATCGAAATATCTTTTTAATATTTAAATCGCGATTACATTGAATTATACTATACAGATTATACATCGTATTTAGTATCAAGTAATTTCTTATAATTTATTTAATTTATCCGGTCGATTATAAAATGACAGCAATTCCACTCCAAATACAGTACTACAATATGTAATGAAGTTTAATTTGATGTAAAACTAGTATGTTGTGGCCACCACAAGACTTTCTTCTATATTTTCCTATACAAATTCATTAAGTGCAAATAATTCGTTAAAACTATTATTTATTAAAATTATCTAACATGATGAATGCAAATGATTTTCATCTTAGAGAAAACTAACACTAAATATATAAAGAAAGACAGTTTTATTGTCTATGGATATTACAAAAAAATTGCGTTTTTATAATTGTTATTTCACATATCAAGTTTCGTACAGTTATATGTCATAGAAGTTGAGATGTAGCGTTTCCGTTATCGAGGAAATTGGCAGTACAGTAGCGACATCTGTTTGCCAATAAGACTCCAAATTGAATCAGAATAATATCTCATAATGGCCTTCTCACATACCAAGTTTTGTTTGATTAAACACAATAGAACCTGAGATATAGCCTTCCATTAATTTACAGCAAATGTTGTCTAGTAGAGCTGTATACATTCTGTATACATTCATATTCACTGACAAGGGAAGTATGAATCAGTAAAATTTCTATTGAAACAAAACCAAGCTTAGATTAAAGAGCATGGTCGAAAACAAAGGGTAGAGTGCAAATTTCCTGCAACAGCACCCATGGGGACAAGATATGACTCCCTAATAGTTTTAGTTATTTCTATAAGAACCAACAAAACCCGCATCTCTTTAAGAACGGGTGGTGCAGAGCTAGTGTGCTTCGCTCGTGATACGGAGGTCCTGAGGTCGAGTCCCCATAAGCTGTTTTGTAACTTTTTTTAATTTAATTTATTTTTCGTTTTTAATTAAATTGAATTATTAATTTAGTACGACGTCAAAAAGTTAAGCAACAGCTGTTGTTCATTCAGGATTTTTCATGCAAAAAATTGCAGGAATATTAATACAATTGAGAGCAGACGATTAACTCTTGCTATTAATGTCGTCGATAAAAATTAGTAAATAAAAATTTACATAAAACATTAGTACAAATCATTAACAAAATTTTATCAAAGAGTCATTCACGTCAAATCAACAACAACAAAAAAAAAAAAAAAAAAAAAAAAAGGAAAAAAAGCATTTTTAACCTGACTCCCTCAGATTTTTATGAAATTGGGCTCATTTATTTGTCCTATTGAGAAATGGATGTGTACCAATTAATTGGTCCCTATCTCTTTTAGTTTTTGATATACAAGACTGCAAAAATGGGTAAAAAATGCAAATTTCGAAATTCTTGTACTACAAATGGACCCATATTTTCTTTCCTAATTAACTTAGAGATTAAAAAAAAAAAAAAAAAAAAAAAAAAAAACTGGTATTATTAGAAGGCTTATGATACACGCTTTCAAATGATATATCACGCACATATATATATTTAAATTTTTTTCACTTTAAGGTCAAACATTTTGATCTTTGACCTCCAGTATCTCAAAAAGTACACATTCAATTTTCTTTTAAAAATTATATGTTACTTTTACATTTATTATCTATAACTATTGCAAATTTCAACATGGAACGGCCATGGGATGCTGAGTTATAAATTAAGGCATGTTTAGAGAACCGGCAGCCGGGTAAGTATTATAGACCCGGCATTCTTCTGCGCTTGCGTATCGTATTAGAACTTCCGGGTATGGAATACTTGATCTGTAGCTGAAGTGCCGGGTGATACAGAGAATGGATATTTTTATATCTAACAGATAAGTGGATAAAAGTAAACAATAAATAGCATCAGCCAAGCATATAAGTCTGATGTGTATTTTAACAATTAACAAACGAATAGCGCCGATATCTGTTTTTAAACCAGTCAACTTTGTAATCAATCCAGCTGGTGCAGCCATCTTTGGAAATGATTTGAAACCAAAGGTTTTCTAAAACTTAATCTTTGGAGAAAACAGGCAAATTTTAAAAATGAAATTTCTTATACTATACTGATTAAATTAAAATTTAGATTATTATTATAATTATTTTTTAATAATTTAGTTTTTAAAAATCCTAATATAATAATAGGAATTATTTGGAAAAACCATGCAAAGTTGAAAAATTAAAATTCTTGTACTAACTGATTGAATTATTTTTTTAAAAATATATTTAGGTTTTAAAAGTTCAAATATAATAAATTAGAATAATCATCAGAGAGATCATGCAAAGTTAAAAAAACAACTTTTTTGTACAATACTGATTAAATTAAATTTTTAAAAAATATATTTAGTTTTTAAAAATCAAGGCATAATAAAATATTAGAATAATCTTTCGAGAAATCGTGTAAAGTTTAAAAATTAAATTTGCATTGTGGTGTAACATAAGATCACAGAAATATTTGTAGCAATTTGAGAGATTTGTTTAGCTTATTTAGCTTAATTATGTTAACTTATTTAAAGAAAGACAACGTAGCAGATAAAGCAAAAAATATAAGAGAAAATAAAACTGAATAGTGGAACAAATATTTAACGAGAAAAATCAAGAGAGTTAAAATATGAAATATGGTCAATACAAATAAATGCGAATTAAAGCGGCAATGTGAATTATCAAAATCACATGTTGATAAGATTCGTTCACTTTACCGACAGATGAATGATACCCGGCAGTCATACTGCGCAAGCGTCAAAACTGCCGGGAATATAATAGAGACCCGACTGCCGATTCTCTAATCACTGCGTATAAATTAATCAGTTCAAAAAACCCTTAACGGCTTAAAAGTTTGCTACGCCGCTACTTTATGGCTATAAGAATTTGAAATATGAGTCTTAAAAATAATGATATCAAATTTTAAGTGACGCTTTGCAATTAGTTAAAGTATACATAGATTTTCATATTTGATCATTTACTTTTATCTTTTATTTATATTTATAATGCAAACGTAATATTTTTAACTTCAAGATCAGACAGACATACAAAATACACTCACTAGATGCTTTTTCATTCGTATTTAAAATTCAAAATAACAGTTTTAAAAGGAATTACATAAAAATTCCAGTGGCGCCTCGGTGTTATTTTAAAAGATATGTTTTTAGATTCCATTAAAATTACTTTTGTTTTGTCTAATAAAGTATATTTACACATTTAAACAGGGCTTTTAATTTTCAAATATACTGTCAAATAATTATACTTTCACCGAGTTTGCATTATAAAGTAAAATTATTTATTTCAATAAATTGATTTATCTTTTGCATCACGCTATCCAAAACATAGTATCATAGTATCCAACTAAGTGAAAATTTGCTCAAAGAGGTAGTGTGACGTAAAGAAAACATTTACACAAATTTTACTTGCAGTTTTGGATAGCGTGACGCAAAAGATAAATCAATTTATTGAAATAAATAATTTTACTTTATAATGCAAACTGGTGAAAGTATAATTATTTGACAGTATATTTGAAAATTAAAAGCACTGTTTAAATGTGTAAATATACTTCATTAGACAAAACAAAAGTAATTTTAATGGAATCTAAAAACATATCTTTTAAAATAACACCGAGGCGCCACTGAAATTTTTATATAATTCCTTTTAAAACTGTTATTTTGAATTTTAAATACGAATGAAAAAGCATCTAGTGAGTGTATTTTATATATCTGTCTGATCTTGAAGTTAAAAATATTACGTTTGCATTATAAATATAAATAAAAGATAAAAGTAAATGATGAAATATGAAAATCTATGTATACTTTAACTAATTGCAAAGCGTCACTTAAAATTTGATATCATTATTTTTAAGACTCATATTTCAAATTCTTATAGCCATAAAGTAGCGGCGTCACAAACTTTTAAGCCGTTAAGGGTTTTTTGAACTGATATCATTCCTTTTTAGTGGTTTTTGATCAAGAAATTAAAATAAGTCCTTGTGGCTCCTAGGAAGGGTAAACTAATTTATCTTTTCTTATGAAGTTGCCACCATTTTTTTTCCAAAATGGCAGCTACAATTTATTAATGGACTTAGAGGATTTATTAGAAGGTTTGTATATATAGAGTTTTAAGCAAATCGGTTCATAAAACCTTTCTAATGTAAATTTGAAATTTTCAGTGTGCTAGCACAGGGAAACAAGAGGGTAGATTAAGTTGGCAAATGAACATATCAAATACATTTCTAAGATAAATCTACACTACAAATTTAGTGTGAATTAATTCAGTATTTCAAACGTCATCATACTGACAAATTTTCAAGTAGCCTGCCACTTGGAAACAAAATGGAGAAGCTTCGCACTAGAAAAATTTATTGACTGGGATTCTCAAACTTTAAAAAAAAAAAATAAAATAAATAAAAAATAAAAAAATAAGAAAGAAAGAAAGAAAAATAAGTGGATAATTTCAAATTTAAATTAGAATTACGTAATTTACAGTTTACAAGTTTCTTTTTAGAGAATTACAAATTAAACAATTACAAAAAAAAAAAAAAAAAAAGTAAATATTAAAAATGGAAATTTGTATATTTTGTTTCCCCTTTTGAGGCTAAGTATGCTCCAATATTCACAGTTTAAATTTTCATCAAAATTGCAGGTAAAAATTACTTTATATATATTTTCATATAAAACGTTTGGAGGAAAAAATAGCGAAAATATAAATTAAGCTTTACATTTCTATAATTTTAAAAATAAGATAAAATCACCCGGAGAAAAATTTTATGGAAAATATAAGTTAAGCTTTAAAAAAAAAAAAAAAAAATGAAATTTCTGCGTAAAAAATCTATTTCATAAATATATTTACAACTACAATATACAAAAAACCCTCCTTTAACTTTTAATTAATTATTTCTACACGTTTCGAAGCAATTAAAAGTTTTTTTTTTTTTTTAAGAAAAATAAATAAATGTAGTGGCGCCATCTAGTAGTTTAAAGTCATATACATATATATTAAACTTTTTATTATTATTATTATTATTATTTTTTCCCTTAAAAAAAAAAAAAAAAAAAAAAAAAAAAAAAAAAAAAACTTGTTTAGAAACAGGTAGAAATAGTTATTTAAAATTAAAGGAGGATTTTTTGTTTATTGTATTTGTAAATATATTTATGAAATAGAATTTTTCATGCAGAAATTAATTAATTAAAAGAATAATATTTTTTAAATACATTAGGGTTTCAAAGTAAAGATGTTATTTATTTATTTTGACGTGTTTTTTAATAATTGCTATTTGACATATTTTTCATGAATTTTAATAAAATTCATGAAATAGCGTTATTTCTAATAAACACTGTTTCATCCCCTAGTCATTATTGCTTTAAATAATAATAATAAAAAAAAATTGATTATGTTAATATTTAAAATATGTATCATTTTAAAGTCTGAAAAATAAATAAATGAATAAACTCTAACTGTATTTTCAAAAGAGATTTTTAATTTTTAAAAAGAAAATACATATATATATATATGTATTTACGGAAGTGTATATTCTAAATAAAAAACGATAGATGCCGCCAAAACTCTATTTGCTGTTTTTTTCCATTCCCGACGCGGAATGATACATGAATATGAATAGCAAATCATTGAGCTATTATAAAATCGATGTTCATGAATGATCAAAAATTTGTTCGCTTTAAAAAATTGTAAATTCATCATTATTATGATAAAATGGAATATCTAAAATTACAAAATACTTCCTTATTTAAAATATTATCTAAATATTTTTTTGACTAAATATGAAATTTTGAAATCAAAAATATTTTTTTCATAATAGAAAAGAAAATATATTTAAGTGAATTTGACTTTGTATATATACAATAAATATTTTAAACATGTAATAAAGTACTTTTGCGTTAAAAAAAAAATCTAAATAATTCATTGGCTGCATTGAAGTCGGACAATCAACCAGCCCACATACCTTACAAGAAAGAACCGCATAACAGCGTTTTCACCCGGAGAAACACATGTAATTGGCGGAGTAATATAGTTCCATATTTAAAGCGATTTATATAAAAAACAAGAGTTTTCCTGAAAAAAACGAAAACGTTACTAGATTCAGAAAGATCCTATTAACAAAATATATTAATTATATGAAAATCCTTCGAGCAGTTTTAGAGATATTTTTTCAGAATTTGAGTCCATTACAACCTTACACCTTACATTTTTCCTTTTTGGCTTTAAATTGAGATTCAGATCTCAAAACATATTACATGTAGAAATGTAAAATTTTCAGGATAGATTAAGACCGAAGATAAAAGATTATTTTGAAAAGATCAGAACAAAATATGGCATATTTGCTGAGATATTAAGTGTCGGCTTTTACAAATCTCTTTGATGTCAAACTAGCCGTATATATGAGTTCGCAGCGTCCCGTTTGTCCCTCCGCTTGCGTCACTCAAAAAAACTGTCGTTTTTCATGATGTGCAACCCTAAATCAGAGTATTTTCATACTAACATATAACGTAAGTGTTTCCCATATTTTGTTCTCTAATTAACTTAGAGATATAAGACTGGTATCATTATAAAGCTTATAATACAGGCTTTTAAATGATATAACACATGTATACATTTTTTTTTAAATATTTCCTTTTAAGGTTAATAATTTTGACGTTTGACCTTCAATATCTCAAAAAGTACATATTTAATTTTCTTTTAAAAATTATACGTTATTCTTACGTTTATTATCTATAATTACTATAAGTTTCAACATGGTACGACCATGGGATACTGATTTATGAATTAAAATGCAACTCTACTAGTATTTCCATTATTAACATACGTTTTACAAAAAAAAAAAAAAAAAAAAAAAAAAAAAAAATGGCCCTCCCATGTTGAAACTTACAATAATTATAGATAATAAACGTAATAATAACACATAATTTTTAAATGAAAATTAAATGTATACTTTTTGAGATTTTGAAGTTTAAAGGTACAAATGTTTGACCTTAAAAGGAAACATTTTTTAAATATATACATGTGATCATTCAAAAGCCTGTATTCAAACGCTTTCTAATGATACCAATCTTATATCTCTAAGTTAATTAGGGAACAAAATATAGGGAAAACGTTATTTTTGTATGAAAATACTGATTTAGGGTTGCATATTAATTTATAAATCAACAGCCCATGGCCATCTCATGTTGAAATTTGCAACAGTTATAGATAATAAGTGTAAAAATAACATATAATTTTTAAAAGAAAATTAAATGTGTACTTTTTAAAATATTTGCAGGTCAAAGATAAAATTGTTTAAGCTTAAAGTGAATTTTTTTTTAATTATATACTTGTGATATATTATTAGAAAGCCTGTATTATAAGCTTTCTAATGATACCAATCTTTTATCTCTAAGTTAATTAGGAAAGAAAATATAGGTACATTTGTAGAAGAAGAATTTCAAAATTTGTATTTTTTGCTCATTTTTGTAGCCCTGTATATCAAAAACTAAAAGAGATAGGGCTAATTAATTGGTATACATTCATTTCCCATTAGGACAAATAAATGAGCATAATTTCGTAAAAATCTGAGGGGTTAGGTTTTTAGCTGTGTTGATTTGACATGGAATGACTCCAAAGTGTAATATAAAGGTACTTCCCGTGAAATTATTAATTAATTTTATTTTAATAAATAAATAAATAAATTGCTTAAAAATAAAAAATAAATATTAAGTTGTCTATGCTAAAAAAAAAAAAAAAAAAAAATTTTTTTTTTTTTTTTTTTTTTTTTTTTTTTAATATAATTAATAATTTTTCTTAAAATAATAATTAAATTTAACTAAAAATGTAAGAAAACAAATATTTCAGTGGAAATAAAAAATTAAAATACAAAGCATCCTTGCGGGAACTCGATCTGAGGACCTCTATATCACAAGTTAAGCACGCTACCATTGCACCACCCGTTCTTACAAGGATGTGTGTTTTGTTGATTTTTATAGAAATAACTAGATCTATTTTGGGGGTCATATCTCGCCCCCATGGGGGTTATTGTAGCAAATTTATACTCTACCCTGTGTTTTCGACCATGCTCTTTAATTTAAGCTTGGTTTGGTTTCAACAGCAATTTTACTGACTTCCCTTGTGAGTGAAAAGAATACTGAATCACATTTCCAACATCATTGAGAAAGGTTTTGGAGGGGCTGGAATTCTAGCATTTACAGTTATTTTGCAGGGCCACAAAGAAAAATTCTTTATCATTATGGTCTATAGGCCAAAACTTTTTAAAGCGCAATAGCGTCTAAACTCCACATCCGATTGAACGGAAAATTTATATACATATTACAAATCACCGTAACACGTACTGTATGAATTTTGGTGAGTCTAGCGCATATAGATTTTCACAGGGACATAACGAAAATTTCTTTATAATTATGGTCTGTGGGCCGAAATTTTGTTAAGTGCGATAGCGTCTAAACGCCTTATTCGGTTGAAATAAAAATTTATACACATTTTATAGGTCACCATTGCACGAACTGCATAGATTTTGGGAAATCTAGCGCGAATACTTTTTTTTACAGTGACACAATGAAAAATTCTTTATCATTATGCCTTATGGGCACATATTCTTTAAAGTGAGATAGCGCCAAAATGCCATATCCGATTGATATAAAAATTTATATACATGTTAAGGATCACCGGCAAAAAAAAATTGTACGAATTTTGGAGAATATAGTACTTATAGTTTTTTTACAGGGACACAAAGAAAAATTCTTTATCATTGTGACTTATGGACTCAAATTATTCAAAATGCAATAGCGTCTATACGCCTCATCCGATTGAGCTGAAAATTTATATAAATGTTATAGGTTACCGTCGTACGAATTTTATGGATTTTGGTTTGTGATTTATAGATTTTTTACAGGGATACGACGAAAATATCATTATGATCATAGGCTCAATTTATTTGAAGTGCAATAGTGTTAATTAAAATAATCTACTATATAGAAAAAAAAATAACCCTTATTACAACTTTATTCTTTGTTTATTTAATGACTGCTCTCACTTAAATTTTTTTTATACAACCGTTAATTATTTAATAATCGGAAAGTCGCGTGGAGTCACTACAGATTTTTCTTATAAGTGTGTTCAAAACTTTAAGCGTATCGTGGCTAAGTCTATATGCATTTTAAAATATTGTTGCGAAAATCGTTCACTAAATGTCGAAAGTTGACTCTAACTTTTACCAATAAATGTGGTTGCAGAGAATGAATCCTTGCATTTCAATTACAAGATCTAATTTAAGGCAATTATCGAGCTCATTTTTCTGCGCACTCTTCTAGAAGATTACACTGCTTGGCATGAAAATTGCCCCCGACACCATTTTTTGCAAATTCTTATGTAAAATGACCTTCTGAATCCGAATAGGACGTCCATTTTGCCCTATCACCCACCGTCTTTTAGGGGCAGCCCCCTATTTTTATAACTTTTCGGTGATTTTATGGGTAAAAATTTGATTTTTAGGAGGGGGGAAGATTATTTTAACTGTTAAATATTTTCTGAGGGGCTACAGAGTTGGAAAATTCTAAAACAAAAACATTTGCAGCAAGGAGAAAATTTAGAGGGATTTGCCGCTGGAATTATGTAGTACATTTCCTATATTTTTTTAATCTATTATAAATGTTCTTTATTAAACATTATATTTTTTTGTTTTTAGGTGTTAATGTAATTCTTTTTCATTCTTCAAATTAAATCCATAGTCATAAATTTACCGAACAGTGATAAAAATTGGGTAAGTGGGTGGTGTCCCTAGAAAACGGTAGGTGACTGGGCAAAATGGGAGTCATATTCGGATTCAGGAGGTCATTTTACATAAGAATCAGCAAGAATGGTATCACAGCTCAAATAAAAAAATAAAAAAAAAAGAAAAGAAAAGAAAAGAAAAAAAAAAAAAAGAAAAAGAAATTGTTGTTTGAAGCGCAGTGTTATCTGTTTTGACTATTTTTAATTTTTCATTTTCTCCCGTAACATTTCAACGATTTATAAAACTTTTTTTTTTTTTTTTTGCTCTTTTTTATTAATATTTTACGATCCATTATAAAATATGATTAATGCCACGACAAGATATCAAATTAAACGCAGTTACACTTTAACCTTTGGTTGGCGGTCTATTGTTTTCATTTACCATTACATAACGAATGCGTAATAGATTACGCATTTGGAAATCGGAATTGTCTTTGTCGAAAAAGTAGTTACGCGTAATTAATGAATAAAATTTTATTATTTCCATTATTCAATCTTTGGTGTATTTATAAACTCCGTCCAAAAAGAAAGTTGTTATAAGGCTGAAGCTTTTGTTTCTGTGTTTTTATATGTATGTCTGTCTATGGTACTGTAGCTTTTTAATAAATGGACAGATTTTAATTCAATAAATCACTTGTTTTTTGGATTGGGATACAATTTTTTTAAAAATAAAAATCGTGAAATTTCAACCAATTTCTTTAAAACTGAAATCAGTTATAAATAAAGATTATGAATACAGAATTAAAAAATTCACTAAATTCGGTTGAAAATTAGAGGTTTTATCGAGATCTTTTTAATGTTAATTAAAATATGTTTTTTTTTTTTTTTCTTCAGCCACTTTGCATCGAAATTTCAAAATTTGCGAGCTGAGAATGAGAATCTTCCAATTTCCAATTCATGTTAGATGATATATCACATGCTATTTTTGGAAGGGAATATAAAAAGTTTTCTCATATACGGCCCTACCATAAATGACAGGGCACATTCGATTTCAAATGTTTTATCAATTATCATTAAAAAAAAAAAAAAAATTGTTTACGAAGTATCCTGAAACTTTAGGTATGTAAAGAACGTGCTATACTTGGTATATTTTACCAAAACGTTTGGCCTGAAGACTAAAAAGGAACTAGCAACAATTTAAGAAATAATTATAAGGTAAAAAAACTTTTTATATACCAAGTTTTTAAATTTTCTGTTGAATCGTATCTATAGAACTTTATTAGCCCTTTATCAATGTGTATAAATTTTTTAAAGTGATAATGACATCAATTTTTGTGAGGTGCATAATTTAATTTTTTACAATTTTTTATTGTTCACGTTGAAATAAACGTATTTATTTTTATGTCGACAAAAAAATGAACTAGTAATTTTTTTTTTTTTTTTTTTGCAACAATTAAATTGTAGCTAATATTTAAATGGCTAATTTTAAAGCTATTAGGAGGTTATTATTTTCATATTTTAATTAATTAAAAAAAATTAATCAAAAATTCGAAAATCGGGCTTCGAGGTATTACGTTGTCATCGAGTTCTGAACTATTATGAAAGTTTCAAATGTCTAGCTAATCGGGAAGTTAGTTAAAAATCGATTGCAAAATTTGTACTGGACTAACAAACAAACAAACAAGAAAGCGAGTTAATAAAAACATGGTAAAATCAGCATGGTTGATATCACCCTGTAGAATTTTTTTTTTTTTTTAATGTTTTCTGGCTGTAGCCTGTGATTATGACGCTTCTTCTGCTATTTTCCATAAACATTTTTATGAGGGTAGAATATATATTAAAAGAGATATAAAGGTTTCTTCAAAAGAATGTACATACATATACATATATGCTTCCTTATATGCAGGGCATTAAACCTAATGTAAAGTCATTTTTAGGAAAACTGACATACTACTATAGACACAGCATATCACAATAAGAATATAAAAATATTACATATATAATGAAATATGAACGTTTCTATTAAATAATTTTTACCTACGCATGCACAAGTGTTAAAAAGTATGTTTGCTTAACTCGCATTAGGCAAAAATATTGAGCTACTTACATGAAAACTCCAAACAAATATCGTGTAAATTCAAAAAGTTATTGTCGATAGAATAACTATGCCATAAAGAGTCTCACAAAAATATTTTTATACCTTTATTTCTAAAGAGAAAACATTAGAAATATTCTTTTCTATATCCTTGTATTTCGTCTAAACTTTGAATAGCCCCCATAATAGTACTAAAATGATTCTCATAACACTAAATATTTATATTAACCAGTTTTCCCTTAAATTCCATAAAGTATTAACTTCATAATGGGGATCTGAAAACCTACCAAATTACGCTGATAATACATTATTTCACAGAAACAATGTGTGTGCATATCTTAATTATGTATTGTGGTAGTGTATAAAGATATAATGAAATGTACTTTAAAAAGTACCTCACATAGATCGTAATGCATTAGAAATATTTTGTGTGTCCTTGCACACAAATAAATTGCGCTATTTTTACCATTTTCAATAGAGACCATGCCATAGTGAACTTAAATAATATATCAAAACATTCTATAAATATTAACGGTAATTAGAGTGCGGAAAAACAGATGCAAATTGAAATCTTAATTTTTCATGTAGACATTGTTATGGAAAATTTTAAAAACGCTCAGGAGTGATTATTATGAAAAGTGTCAAATTGAACATGGAAAATTTCAAATTAAAAAAATATATATATTGAATTAATTGAATAGTGTATTTTAATTACACATTAGTTACAGATTTTTTTTTTTTTTAATTAGGAGCAAGTTCAACGAAAACTTATTATTTTTTTTCCAAGGGGTTACTTTTAAGCGGACTATTACACACCTGATGCTACTGTTACAGATCTGACAAATATTGCAGATTCATGCTTAATTTGTACATATTTACTCTACCTGGATAATTTATACACGTAATATAATCGATACATAATAAATATATCAAGAATCAAGCATACGTACAATAAAAACACAATAAAAATAATTATGTAAACTATAATTAACATTAGTATGTGAAATTATACATTGAATAAATGTGTCATATTAAATTTTAAATTTCAACGAATTTTAAAGGATGACATTAATAGTGTATTTTAATTATAAACAATTTTCAATAGATGGAAAAGATATTTACATTTGAATGAAAATACTGAAATCAACAAACACAAATCTTTTTTAGCCTTTTAGTAAAATTAGCTGTTGTACCATTAACTAATATACGTATCATAAAAACACTAATTTTACAAAAAATATCGGTAAAGAAAGCATCATTTCTATAATAAATCGCACCCCAGTCAGAAAAGTGACATGTCAAAAATGGCGGTTTTGAATTTGCACAATTGAAAAATGTACACGAAGTGCTCCAACCTGTACCCAAAGCATCAGATCTCTATATTGCAGTTTTTACACTTGAGAGGCTATTATGTAAGTTTTATTGTAGTCAAGTAATATTGTAGCCGTCGTAGATATTAAAGTAGTTATTTTTAATTCAATGTAGCAGTCAAAATACTTATTCGTGCCATTAGTTCTGATACAATTATAAAGGAATTAAAATAAAGAACACTGTAATCAACTTTAAAACTAAATTTTTATTTTATCTTTAAATTTAACATATTGCATCTTTTATCCAGAATGATTACTTTTTAACTTGGACAACCATCTATCCAGACATGCCTTTCTTCCATGGGAATTTCTAACGACGCTTTCCTTAAAGAATATTGAACCCTTGAACACTAGTGCGCGTAAATTTTACGTGCGGTCTTCCTTTATTCGTATATTTTTTTATAGTTTTCAAATATATTTTTAAATATAAATAGTTATTCAGTTAATGAAAAGTTAGTAATATTTGGTATAACAGAAAATAATTAAACATACTTAATAAAATTTAAGTAAAAAATCATTTTTTAAAGTAAGAAGCTTTTTATTGTGAAGCCCTAAAAAGCATAAAATAAAATGTATTCTGGCAAAGACATGCTACAAAGAAATGAAAGTTTCAACCTAAGAAAATTTTAGAGAAAAATATAGGTACTTTCCTTTTGCAAGAGATGAAAATTTTTTAATGTTCAAAATATTTTAAAAAGCTTTCGAGACCAATAATATTCTTAGTTATTAGTGTTTGTAAAATCATTCATTAGGCCAGAAATCTCAAATGTCTCGAAAGCTTTTTAAAATATTTTGAACATTAAAAAATTTTCATCTCTTGCAAAAGGAAAGTACCTATATTTTTCTCTAAAATTTTCTTAGGTTGAAACTTTCATTTCTTTGTAGCATGTCTTTGCCAGAATACATTTTATTTTATGCTTTTTAGGGCTTCACAATAAAAAGCTTCTTACTTTAAAAAATGATTTTTTACTTAAATTTTATTTTGTACTTTTTAGTTACAAAAAAGGAAAAAGCTTCTTAAGAAAAATAATTAAAATTTCTTAGGATATTTTGTAGACAACAGAAGATTTTCGTTTATCAATTGACATTTTTTTTCTATTATTTATCTGCAAAAAAAGTACAATATCGTCTTTCGAGGACCCAATCCTTGACCATCGCGTTATCAGCATGACGCTCTAAACAAAAGTCTAAGAACTGTCAAGAAAAATCATAGAACATTCTAGAAAAATCTAACAAATACTTATACAAAAAAAAAATATTGTTCTAGAATGCTTTTTAAAACATTTGGAATATTTAAAATTTTTCATGTTTTGCAAAAGTGAAATATCTATATTTGTCTTTAAAATTTTCTTCTCGTTGAAACTTTTATGATTTTATAGCATGTCTCTGCAAGAATAAATTTTAATTTTAGGCTTTTTAGGGCTTCACAGTAATAAAAAACTTTCAGTGTTATTTTTATTCATTTATATACTTACTTATATTTTTATTTAATTATTTTTTTTTCTGAAATTTTTATTTCGTGCGTTTAGTAACTCAAAAAGAAGTTTCTTTAAAAAACTATCAAAATTCCTTAGGACACTGTGTATGCAACGAATGATTTTCTTTTATCAATTGACATAGTTTCTAATAATTATCTGCAAAAAAGTAACACATCGGCTTGTGAGGATCGAACCCACGAGCATCGCGTTATCACCATGACGCTCTAACTAAATGCGCTAACAAGCGACGAAAAGGTTGTTTAAATTTACGTTAAAGTGGAGGCGCCTTCTTTTTCAGAATGGCACAAAGACACTATGATAAAAATCAAATTTCAATAACAAGCTTCTAAAAGAATATAAATATATATATATATATATATATATATATATATATATATTTAACTTTATATTTTGTGTTTTTTAGTATCTAAAAAAAAAGGCTTCTTTAAAAAAACTCTTCAAAAATTCTTAGAATACTGTGTAGACAATAAAAAATTTTCTTTTATCAATTGGCATATTTCCTATTACACATTTCATCTGTAAAATTTAGCACATCGATCCTTCGGGAATGGAACTCACCACCATCGTATTAGCAACTTGACGCTCTAACCAACTGAGCCAACGAGTTACTATAAAGACTGCTGATATTTACTTTAAAGTTGAGGTGCCTTATTTATTAGCTTGACATGAAGACGCGATAACAAAATACAATTTCAATAAAAAGCTTCTAAAAAATGTTTATTTATTTCTTTATTTTTATTTAAATTTTTATTTTGTGCTTTTTAGTTACTAGATAAAAAGCTATTTAAATGAAATCTTCAAACATTATTAGGATACTGTGTACACAACGAAATATTTTCTTTTATCAATTGACACTTTTTCTATTAATTATTTGCAAAAAATAACACCCCCGCGAGGATTGAACACACGACTCTCGCACTATCAACATGACGCTGTAACCAGCTGATTTATTAAAAGATACAATGAGCTGCTTATATATATATATATATATTTTAATATATATATATATAATGCAAGCGTCTTGTTTTTTTAACGTGACAAAAACCCTTTTGACAAATCCAATTTCATATAATAGTAATATATAATATACATATATAAAGCTTCTAAAAATATTTTTTTTAAATGTATTTTTTACTTAAAACATTTTATTTTGTGCTTTTTTAATATCTAAAATGTTTTGTGTTTACCCAATACCCAAATAAATAAATGAAAAAAAAAAAAAAAAAAAATGCTTCTTAAAAAAACTCCTCAAAAAATTCTTAGTGTAAGCAACGAAAAATTTTCTTGTATCAGTTGACACCTTTTCTACTAATTATCTGCAAAAATTAACAGGCTGGACCTTCCGGGGACCGAACTCATGACCACCGTGCTACTAACGGGACGCTCTTACCAACTGAACCACAGAACGACAAACGAAATAGCTTATATTTACTTTAAAATGAAGGCGCCTTGTTTACTAGCGTGACACGAAGACACGATGACAAAGTCAATTTCAATTAAAAACCTTCTAAAAACAACATTAATGTAATCTATATTAATAAAATCAGAGTTTTGTCTGTAAATTTGTCGGAATCGAAAAATTTTGCGATATCTTCACGTTTCACACCCCATGAAAGCCGAAAATGACTTCAGAAAATTTTGCCTGTGTGTGTGTGTGTGTGTGTGTGTGTGTGTGTGTGTGTGTATGTCATCGTGTCCGAATGTCGCTTTTTTTGTCCGGGCATCACTCGGGAACGGCTGGACGGAATTCAACGACGCTTGGCAGTAATTTAGGTCTTCACCCAACTTAAAATTATATCTATCAACTTTTCGGAAATTCCCCCCCGTTCCCCCCCTAGGGGGTAAAAGACTAAAACACGTTTGTCCGGGCATCACTCGAGAACGGCTGGACGGAATTCAACGACGCTTGGCAGGGATTTAGGTCTTCACCCAACTTAAAATTATATCCATCAACTTTTCGGAAATTCCCCCCCGTTCCCCCCTGGGGGGTAAAAGACTGAAACACGTTTGTCCGGGCATCACTCGAGAACGGCTGGACGGAATTCAACGGCGCTTGGCAGAAACTTAGGTCTTCACCCAACTTAAAATTATATCTATAGAAATTTTCAAAATTCTGATTAGTGTTTAAATTGTGGGTAAAAAACGCCTGCGCATGCGCCATAAATATTTTTTCACTAAAACGCTTTGAATGGAAAAATAAAATGCAAAAATAAATTTTTAAGATAAAGACTTTTTTCATTCGCGTGAATCGCACTACAAATTATGAAAAGATTTAAATGAAGTTTTGCCATCTGAGTTTCATACTTTAGTTAATTTTAAAACATCTAATTGTCGTATCGAAAAACTGTTTACACCCCAGGATTCAGAAAAATCATCTCTTTAATTTGGTACTGAATTTGTAACGATAGGTCTGATACTTCTAATTTATTTTCCCCTTTTTCCGTTTTTCCGTTGCCACTTAAATTTCATACTTTAGTTATTTTTTTAATATCTAATTGTCGCATCGAAAAACTGTTTGCACCCCTGGATTCAGAAAAATCGCCTCTTTCATTTGGTACCAAATTTATAAATATAGGTCTGATATGTCTAATTTATTTTACCCTTTTTCCGTTTTCAACCTAGATTCGATATGGAACAGCTTTAGTATTGGATCCCTTTGTCAAAATTTGAAATTCGGAACCGAAGTAGCTCGGACGTTTCTCGCCAAGATCTTTGATTGCACAATTGAGATAGCCAATTCAGTTCATCGCAAAAATGGCTTAAAATATTTAAAGTCACCAAAGGGTTCCCATACTAAAGCTGTGCATTTTGTACTTATTTATTTATATTTTCTATTAAAGACTTCT
Source organism: Salticus scenicus (assembly GCA_963930645.1). Lineage (NCBI taxonomy): Eukaryota > Metazoa > Arthropoda > Arachnida > Araneae > Salticidae > Salticus > Salticus scenicus. The sequence goes on along the minus strand of OZ005653.1, from coordinate 233,836,540 downwards.
GTGGTCACGAAATTTGGTGCGTAAATTGTTTGTTTGCATCCGGCACTTATTGTAACTGGATTTCACGAAATTCGAAATCTCCCCCCCCCCCCCTTCTCGAAGTCGGAGGGCAATAAACGGTATAACTTCTGTATAACCCCACAGCTGAATTTGGCGATTTTTCTTTGGCGTTGTTTTGAAGGATAACGATGCCGTTCTGGACTGTTTGCGATATAATATGGCAGCCTAATATTTTGTTTATTTTGGATTTATGATTAAGATTATGATTTTATCATTTATCATATATGATTTATGATTTTTAGATTTATGATTTAGCCATAATCGCCAACAAAAAAAATCGCCAAATATCGTTGTGGGTTTATACTGAAGTCGTTCCCAATAAACATGTGTAAAAACATGTTTTTCCGTTTGAATTCGCTTTGAATTATCTTAGAATGGCGAATTTTGGTGTGCGGATATTGATTAAGTGTACGCATTATGTACGTTAGTGGGATTTTGCAAAACTTCGAACTCACCCACTGAGGAAGGGGAAGTAACAAGTGGGTAAGTTGTGCCTAAGGCAGTGGGGACCCAGACTGTATATTGATTAAGTGTACGCATTATGTACATTAGTGTGATTTTGCAAAACTTCGAACTCACCCGCTGAGGAAGGGGAAGTAAGAAGTGGGTAAGTTGTGCCGAAGACAGTGGAGACCTAGACTCCTCACTTTGCGAGCGAGAAAACCTCTACCAATCACAGCGAGAACTTGGGTTACTAATAAAGATATGGGATTTTGACAACTCATTTAAGTTTAATGTCCAGCGAAGCGGGCAAAGCCTGCTAGTATAAATAAATAAAACGAATTTCACATGAGCACGTAAATTTTACGTATCTCTAGTGATAGAAGCAGATATGAATACGCTAGTGTTCTAGGGTTAAAACTTTTCTAACTGGGATGACTTTTTGGCACACCTTTGCTTCTAATACTAATCACAATTTGTAGTCGAATAGATTTATATCTGGACTGTGAAAAGCTAATCTTTGTTTTCTATGAAGTCCGGTGCATTTCTCTTTTAATTACTACAGGTTCACTTTCATCTTATGAGCAGGAACATAGCCATGTTGAAAAGTATAACAGTGTCCACTGAATAGGTTTACATTCAAGGTTTTCCCTATTGGTTTTATAATAGTATTTTGATAAACTTTTGCGGTGGTTCATACTCATTTCTTGCAAAAATAAGGAATCTATGAGACGCCTTTATAACTAACCCCTCTCCCCCACCAAACCATTGCAGAAGCTGGATGATGAGCTTTCTGCACGCCTTTTTTCTTTTTCTTTAGCTTTGAACACTCTTTGCACATACGCGGTCATTCTTGCAATTGAAAGATTACTCAAAATTAAAATTTTTCACTGTGGACATTATGAGCATGCCATCAAAACAGTTCTTTTGCTTTAAGATATCTCTGACGCTTTTAATTGATTTATAAGAAAATGCGCAGTTATTCTTCGATAGCTTCTTAGTCTAAGGCTATCGTTTATTATAGGACACATTGATCCTTTTGGCATGTTCATCTGTTAAGCAAGAAGAGACTTCTTCGACAAGTACTTCGACAAATTCTCTTCTTGACTGCTTTGACAAGAGCTGTTCCTGTCACCGAGTACGGACGGACGGCCGATTTTAGTACGGACGCAGTGCCTAGTCATTCATGAATAGTCTCTTAATCTAAGGTCTTTGTTTACTATGCAGCCCTGTTTTTATTTATTTATTTATTTTGACGCGTTCACCTATTTAGCAAAAAGAGACTTCTTTCGACAAGGATTTAGACGAATTTTCTCCCCTAATTGCTTTGAGAAGAGCTGATTTTCTCACTGAGTGCGAACGACCGCTTTAAGTACAGTATAAATGTCAGAAAATCTTTCAATTGTTCGGTAAGAATAACCTTTGACATCTAAATGTTTAAAATTAAAAGCCTAAAAATTCTCCTATAGACTTTTTTTAGTGCTAGAGGCCTATTTCAGTCGGTACAGTTGTCGAATTTTTATAATACACTCTTAATTATGCTAGAGGCCTATTTCAGTCGGTTTATTGAATGGGGATTTATTGAATGAAGTCCCCCCAAGGCCCAACTTTGACATGAGTCCCCCCCAAGGTACCCCTATTTCAGTCGGTACAGCGTTGTCGAATTTTTATACGTCACTCTTAATTAGTGCTAGAGGCATATTTCAGTCGGTTTTTTGAATGGGGATTTATTGAATGAAGTCCCCCCAAGGCCCAACTTTGACATGAGTCCCCCCCAAGGTACCCCTATTTCAGTCGGTACAGCGTTGACGAATTTTAATACGTCACTCTTAATTAGTGCTAGAGGCCTATTTCAGTCGGTTTATTGAATGGGGATTTATTGAATGAAGTCTTCCCAAGGCCCAACTTTGACATGAGTCCCCCCCCCAAGGTACCCCTATTTCAGTCGGTACAGCGTTGTCGAATTTTTATAATACACTCTTAATTAGTGCTAGAGGACTATTTCAGTCGGTTTATTGAATGGGGATTTATTGAATGAAGTCCCCCCAAGGCCCAACTTTGACATGAGTCCCCCCCAAGGTACCCCTATTTCAGTCGGTACAGCGTTGTCGAATTTTTATAGGCCACTCTTAATTAGTGCTAGAGGCATATTTCAGTCGGTTTATTGAATGGGGATTTATTGAATGAAGTCCCCCCAAGGCCCAACTTTGACATGAGTCCCCCCCAAGGTACCCCTATTTCAGTCGGTACAGCGTTGTCGAATTTTTATACGTCACTCTTAATTAGTGTTAGAGGCCTATTTCAGTCGGTTTATTGAATGGGGATTTATTGAATGAAGTCTTCCCAAGGCTCAACTTTGACATGAGTCCCCCCCAGGCCCAACTTTGACATGAGTCCCCCCCCCCCCAAGGTACCCCTATTTCAGTCGGTACAGCGTTGTCGAATTTTTATAATACACTCTTAATTAGTGCTAGAGGCCTATTTCAGTCGGTTTATTGAATGGGGATTTATTGAATGAAGTCCCCCCCAGGACCAACTTTGACATGAGTCTCCCCCAAGGTACCCCTATTTCAGTCGGTACAGCGTTGTCGAATTTTTATAATACACTCTTAATAGTGCTGAGGGCCTATTTCAGTCGGTTTATTGAATGGGGATTTATTGAATGAAGTTCCCCCCAGGCCCAACTTTGACATGAGTCCCCCCCAAGGTACCCCTATTTCAGTCGGTACAGCGTTGTCGAATTTTTATAATACACTCTTAATAGTGCTAAGGGCCTATTTCAGTCGGTTTATTGAATGGGGATTTATTGAATGAAGTCCCCCCCAGGCCCAACTTTGACATGAGTCCCCCCCAAGGTACCCCTATTTCAGTCGGTACAGCGTTGTCGAATTTTTATAATACACTCTTAATAGTGCTAAGGGTCTATTTCAGTCGGTTTATTGAATGGGGATTTATTGAATGAAGTTCCCCCAAGGTACAACTTTGACATGAGTCCCCCCCCCAGGCCCAATTTTGACATGAGTCCCCCCCCCCCCAGGCCCAACTTTGGCATGAGTCCCCGGCCCAACTTTGACATGAGTCCCCCCCCCCCCCAAGGCACACCTTTGACATTAGTCCCCCCCAAAGCACACCTTTGACATGAGTCCCCTCCAAGGCACACCTCCCCCTCATTGGGAAAAAGAGAAAAAACGTTGTTTTGCGGCTATAAGACAGTTTGGACTTCCAACGTTATTGGCTACAATATCTGCAGCTGAAACAAATTGGTTTGATTTAATGAAAACTTTACCATGGAATTTAGATCGTCACGAATTAACTAAAGAAGAATTTGTCGATATTAACAAGTTTAGCAGTAGGCCTCTGGCACTAAATTAAAATCTGTCAATGTCAGATTTTCATGTTTTAAATAATGAAATAATGTTCTGTATAATTTTTTTTAATACAGAGAAATATATGTATTATATATGTTTAATATATGTATAAATATTTTTTATACAGAGAAACTGTGTACGCTTTTGTTTGACATTCAATCTACTGTGTTAAAGCTCTGACGTATTTATAGCACAATGCATGAAAGACCACAATGTTTTGAAAAATGATGTAGTCGATCCCCTACGAGCGAAATTTAAAATCATTCTCATTAATTATAATTAATCATGGAAACGTACTATAAAATTTACCGTATAACCATATTAATGGAAGACTCACAGACGAAATTGTGTCGGTAGACACCCTGTATTGACAAAATCTATGCGTAATAGAGAAAGTCTAGCTTCAGTTTCAGTTTCAGCCAAAATTATCAAATCAAAAGTTTAGATGTAAACCTGTGTTTATTGTAGTAAAGTAAATTTCTGTATTATAAAATCCTGAATATCGAAAGTCTCTATTTATAGCGCACTTTTTCAATCTCCATTATAAATCATTTTGATTTTTCAGAATTATTAGTTTTTTTCTTCTTTTTTTCGGGTTTCATTCAGAGTTCAGGACAATAAATATCTTTTTTGTGAGTTCGGGTTGGAGTTCAAGTGAGGTAAATTAAACATGGGTACTGCCTTTTCATAAACCCGAAAACTACAGTCAGCTGCAAAATTATTCGAGCACTAGCAATAATCCCTGTCTAAAAAAAGTACACTTAATACTGCTTTGTTAAATAAATCCTTATCGAGTCATGTACTTAGTCAGTTTAAGAACATGATTCGACAAGGATTTATTTAACAAAACAGTCTTAAGTGTACTTTTTTAATATAGGAATTATTGGCTAGTGCTCGAATAATTTTGCAGCCGACTGTATTACTAGTCAGCTACGTTCAAACCGAACTTTTCTTCAAATTTGTTAGATTAGGTTAATTCTGAAAGAAAAATTAAAGTTTAAAATTAAGCATAAATCAAGCATTTTGACAAATCTGCAAAATTTCTCGAAGTTCGACCTTCCCTAACCCCCCCCCCACACACACACACACACTTACATACACATCTGTTCTCTTGGCTAGAGTAACTGTATTTAAAAATATTCAGCTTACTTCAGAGATTGGTCAAAATAGTCCTTGATACAGTTTTATTTCACATATATTTCAGAGTGAGAGGAACTATTGCCTTCGAAATCTCTGTTTTAGTACTGTTGTTAAATTCACAAAGTATTTAAGGCTTTCATTTAATTTTAAAATTTGTTTCAAATTATTCAGAAAAATTACCATCCATACTATTCTTTGAAACTTAACATTCAATGGTCCTATCTATATATATGTTGCCTACGCTCCGAGTAGTGAACTTAAATGTATCACAGCAACAAGGAGTAAAAAATAAATAAATAAATAACATAAAAATAAAATAAAAGTGTAACAGATTGCAAAGTTCGATCCACTTCCAAACACTGCATTAATGCATTTGAATTCTTTTGTGTGTCTGTCCCTGTAAACGAAGGATTAATACTCTTCATACCACATTCACATGAAACGTGTTTTTGTGCATATAAAGAATGTAAGCCAATTTAATTTTGTTTAGTGTTGTTTAAAGTTGTTAAATTTATCTATCAAAAATTTCGCTAATAGACGTAATATATTTAAATACTTTTGTAGGTTGCTGTGCACGAAATTAATAATAATAAATAAATAAAATAATAAAATAATAATCAAGTAGCACGGCTTTATGATGTAGATATTAAATACAGAGTTTGGACTTCCTGCTATTAGTTCCCCATCATACAATAGGTATGGGGAACTCAGGTAATCGTGAAAATTTTCGACCTCGGTTTTTTTACTTTTTTACACGTTTTCAGGTGTGAGGAATCCGAAAATGACAAAATTTGTATGGTGTCTATCTGTAGGGTGTCTGTTAGTCTGTTAGTCCGTTAGTTTGTTAGTCTGTGTACACGATATCTCAAGAACAAATTGTCGCAGAGAGGTCAGATCAGTTTTAAAATATTCCTTTCGACACTGGCAAGAACCCTATTCATTTGCAACATTCAATTTTAAAAACTTCGTAAGTTATTAGAAATTTACGAATTTCTTAACATGGGAGAATAGGACAAAAATTCACTTAAACGTGCATTAAATGGAAACTTTTTACTGTAAAAATGTCAGACCAGTTTCAAAATATCCGTTTTGATGCCGGAATGAACATCAGTAACTATAAATATGCTACTTTAAAAATTTCGCAAGTTATTGGAAATTTACGAATTTCTTAACATGGCAGTATAGGGCAAAATTTCACATAAACGTCAATTTTGAGCGCTATTTTCATCGTAAAGATGTCAGACTACTTTTGAAATATTATTTAGGACACTGGCATGAATATTAATGACTATGAATTTTCAAATATAAAAATTTCGTAAGTTATTGGAAATTTACGAATTTCTTAACATGGCAGAATAGAGCAAAATTTCACATAAACGTCAATTTTGAGGGATATTTTCATCGTAAAGATGTCAAACCACTTTCGAAATATTATTTAGGTTACTGGCATGAATATCATAGACTATGATTTTTCCAATTTAAAAAATTCGTAAGTTATTTGGAATTTACGATTTACTTAACATGTCAAAATAAGGAAAAATTGAGCATAAACTTCCATTTTGAGGATCATAAATACATTAGACAACTTCAAAATTACATTTATGATATTTTTTTGAACATGATTGAATACAAATATTCTAATAGGAAAATTTCGTAAATTATTCGCAATTTACGATTTTATCAACATAGCGAAATTGTAATTACTTTCTCTTACCCATAAGGTAGAGAAAGTATTGTTTTTGGGTCAAATTTTCGAACGCGAGATTTTGTTATATTTACACGTTTTGAGGTCCCCTGAGTACGAAAATCATGTTTTTAGCAAATGATCTGTGTATATGTCTGTATGTCTGTGTGTCTGTGTGTCTGTATGTCTGTGTGTCTGTGTGTCTGTCTGTTATCAGCATATCTCAAAAACAAATTATGGCAGAAAGTTCAAACTTGGTATTCTAAATGTGTATCATATAGGATGCTGCAGTAAGCTTTTCGTTAAGATCAAGCAAATGGTTCGTGTACAGGGACAATCAAGAGAATTCTAATACATTACGTCTATGGGAAAATTGCAGGAAAGTAGAGTTTAACGTCTTTAGACTGCACTAAACCAAATGAAACGAATATATATTTTTTGTAATAGAGATAGTTAACTGGGAAAAAAAAAATTGTGTATGTAGGAGCCTCGCCTCCACCCCTGGGGGGGGAAGTCCCCCCTCGAGGGGAGTAATTTTTCATAATGGGTATCTTTCAAAAGAGCTCGCCAATACATTTAAAACGAATGGTTGAACCATCGATCTGCGATAATTTAAAACAAAGTTATCGATTTTTTTCACTTTTAACGAAAAAAAAAACTTGAAAAAAAATCGTATTTTTTTTTTTTTTTTTAAATATTGAGAATAAAATGGACTTTTTTTGGACATTTAGTGTTATACTACTTCTCTAATATGAAAATCGTCTGCATTATCATAAAAGATAATGTTTTAAATAATAATTTTAATAAATTATTTTTTAATAACCGAATTAAATTTTATGTAAATCTAGGTGCATTAATGAAACGGGGGGTTGAGGGGGGCGGCAGCCCCCCCCTCACACAGAATTAATTATCATATAAAACTCTTCCGAAGCCTAATTTGAATTATTTAACATAGGTTTACATAACATCGTTACCTTACCTCTTAATCTCCAACCTGTATTTATAGCATTAAATTTCAGGGTAAGAGAAAGTCGTGTGAGTGACACACCAGATTATTTTTTCATATAAATATGAATTTTGAGGATTATCGCACTGGAAATAGTAGCATGAAACATAAACAACGGAATTGACCCTGATAAAATAAATTAATAGATTAGAATAAGATAAATATATCGAAGTGAACGATGGATAGCCTATTAGGCGGGGATTTCTTTCAGTCACTGTATCAAGCTTTGGTCAAATTCATTTTTTTTTAACATGATCATAATATGTCTCGCACTAGAAATTTATGAGACCATAAATATGGTGGGGAACTGAGCAGAGTCCACCTATTCCAACTAGTTTTTTTTTATTCGTGAATTATGTTGATAACAGACTCACACACACAAAGAGACATGCAGTTTAACCGATAAAATCAGATTCATGGACTTCGAAACGTGCAAAAACAGGAAAATATCAAATTCGAATCCAAAACATTTTTTCGCTACCCTTTATGTGTAAGAGAAAGTAAAATATTCTATAGTTATCGATGTAATCTACATATACAATAAAGGATACGATAAGTGCCTCCTTAGTGAGAAATGGTGGAAAATCAGAAGTATTCCCAGAGATATTTCTCTCATGAAGTTAAAAAAAAAAAAAAAAAAAAATAAGTGATCTCTAATCATCGTCCTACATCATCCATGCTTTATGAAAATAATTTAACATTTGTTATCATAAAAATAATCATTTGACCAATTCGTTTTCTTTTTATCAGTTGTAAAAATATGTGAGAATTTATCACGCTTTTATACAATACCAAAACAAGCTGACATCAATATCCAACTTAGGAATTTAACGAATTCAAAAATGTTAAACGTATTTATCTAATCAGTTATTTAATGAAAATTATAAATAATTTTGAAAGGAGATTACCTTTAAGTGATATAAGTATAGTATGAATCTGAGTTAAATTTCATTAAACTTAATAAAAACTATTATTCGAATGTATTTTTAAGTTACGTAACAATTTAATTTGTTAAATTTCCCTAACAAAATTTCTCCAGTTATTATATTTTATTTTACTAGATAAATTTCATTTAACTAGGGGCTCTACCCTCATGCTCGCTCTACTCGCCAATCATTGCAGGGGATCTTTACATGACTGGGGGACTTTCAATGATTAGGGGTATGAAGAATGCATAACACAAGGTATAGCGACGGAACGGGATCCGGACATAATATCACGGGACAAAATCTCGCCGGACAAAATATCGCGTCAAAAAAATAGTATGATCGATTTGAAAATTTGATTTTGTGTCACGCGTGATCTCTGGCGGGGGCCACATGGCCTTATAAATATTAATTAATTAATTAAAATAATTAATTAATTAATTAATTAAATCATAGAGTTGAATTTCATTATTTTATGTATGTTTATTTTTAAGTTATTTTATCTTTTGCTTTTCACTATTCAAAATACATTTTAAAAATCGTGTACATTACTGCTGACATTAAAGCTGAACTCTATTCACAAACTTAAATTAAAAATTTAAAAATTGATAAGCACGATTGAATTGATTGTGACTAATCTTGACAAAAGTTAATAAATATAGTTTTTAAAATATTTTAAGTAAAATTTATAAAAAATTTTTGTTGTAGGTTTGTCAGAATGTCAGTGCTCTGACTAAGGTATGTGTTGTCATGAAATTTTATACAACGTTACTAATAATTACCTACTCATTTTTGCTTTGTATTCATTTACGTCGGCGATATTTTGTCCCGCGAGATTTTGTCCCCAACCCCGACGGAACAAAATTAAAGAAACTCCCATATTTCAATTCACATTGATGCGCGAAACCAGGGTTGCAAGATTTGGCCTTTTTTTAATTCTATAGTCACCAATAATTTTTATTTGTAACGTTTGGCTAATAACATCGAAGACTGATGGTCTATTATGTATAGGAAATGTCACTTCCCAAAATTATTGGTGACTACTGAATAATAAAAAAAAAGGCCAGATCTGGCAACGCTGCCTGAAACACGTGAAAATTAATGTTAAATTGTTTGTTTAAATCCATAATAATAAAGAAAGATGTCTGTCTCTTTGTCTGAGCATCTATACGTTCAGCCCCTATTGAACGCAGAACTACAAAATTTGACATACGGGTGCTCAGAAGCCTGCCCGAGTGCATAGTGAAAAAAGAATTTAAAAATTTTAATTAGTTCCGGAGATATTAATTAAAACGTCGACCAATGTCTAATTAAAAAGAGAGCCGATCCTATTTTCCGCCCTCGAAGTAGAATTCAGCCCATTCCTGAAAAGAAGAAACACAGAGAGAAAATTTCGCGCGTTTTTGTGAAGTCATCCCAGCTTAGCGGTTGCAGAGATTGAAAATACACCTGTACCACGAGAAAGAGCATTTATTACCGATTCTTACGGTAATTTTTTTTTTTTTTTTTTTTTGAAAAATACGGTATTTTTATATTTAAAAATTTAAAAAGGGTCCGAAATTTCTCTTTTTCTCGATCGTCATTTTTGAATCGCCCTGTACAACAGAGTAACTGTTCTATTTCTTAACAACGGGTATATTTAAAAAGGTCATTTAATCCTCTTTCGAACCATATAAACATTTTAACAAAATACGGATTACTGATCCATATTTTTAGATTTTACAAAACATCGATTTTTTTCACAAAACATTTTATAACTCAAAATCTTTTTGAGATAAATATATATATATATATATATATATATATATATATTTTTTTTTTGTGTGTGTGTGTGTGTGTCTACATAGAACTCGATTAGAAGAATCATATTTCAAAAGATTGTGAGATTTTTTCAAAAACTGAATCCATTATAAATGTTTAAATTTTCTGCATGCCTGCAGTTTTTGATGACATTCTGAATCCGCGTTTGCGTTCAAACAACAGTGGAAACTCTCTTTTAAGTTCGCAGACGGTATTTCGAAAGCAGAGCGAAAGAGAAAGATCTTTTTCTGATCGAGGTCACATGTTTTAGGTTGATTTCTTTAGAAATCGACCTATTGCAATCACTCCGTTTATCTATCTATCTATATATATATATATACACTGCTCAAAACAATTAAAGGATATTGTAAGTTTTATATAAAATAAAGATATAAGCGAAATTTTTTTTGCCGAAAATGGAAGAAGAGAATCACAAATGGAAATTTTTCTGATTTTGAAACTGTAGAGTATGCTAATTTTGAGTTCGACGTCAAAGCGGCAGCGATTGGAATTTGACTTTCAATTGAATAAAAGACAATGAAGCCAAGGATGATCGGCATTCAGTGACTGCTTTGTTTCGATGAGTACGATGTCTCAGCGAAGTCATTTAACCGATTCAGAAGCTTGGAGAGTTGTTGGTAGGTTAGAAGGTGGCCAAACTCAAGCCGAAGTAGCGCAAGCCATTGGAGTGTCACAAAGTGTGATTTCTAGGATCTGGAACCGTTTTTTGGAGACTGGAAGTGCAGACCGAAGACCAGGGAAAGGTCGTAGACGGGCAACAACGCCCAATGAAGATCGTTATTTAGTCTTAACGGCTCGGAGACACCGAAATATGAACGCTACTCTTCTCCAACAACACCTTCGCTCGGCTACTGGCACCACGGTTTCAACACAGACTGTCCGAAACCGGCTCCATGGTGTAGGTCTGTATGCTCGCCGACCGATGGTATGCGCTAGACTAACATCAAGGCATCGTCGCGACCGCAGGGAGTGGGCAACAGAGCATGTGAACTCAGAGTCTGATTAAGGGGGAAGCACACATTATTTATACTTACACCGTTATTTTTTAACAAATACTTTCCTCCTATAATAAACAGAAAATTCTCATTAAAAATTATTTTAAAAGAATTCTGGTGTCTAATAACGGTGAGTAAATTGGATTGTTTTACACCATTCATTTTTTATAAAAAATGTTTCTCGTCAAAGCGTGGAATTTCTGTGACATGAAGTAAAACATAATTGTAAAAATATTCCGGTGAGAGCGGCGATAATGTGTGCTTCCCCCTTAATCAGGCTCTGTGTGAACTGGAGGAGAAATGAATGGAGCAATGTTCTTTTTTCTGACGAGTCCCGTTTTTCGGTTCAGCCTGATAATAGGCGTATTTTCATCTGGAGGGACCGTGGCAGTAGGAATAATCCTGCGTTCGTGCACGAAGGTGTCAGATTTGGCGGTGGGGGAGAGTTGGTGTGTGGTGGCATCTCCATTGACGGGCGCACAGACCTCTACATCATTCAAGATGGACCTCTGACTGGTCGCCGATATAGGGATGAGATCCTCAGACCTATTGTAGTCCCTTACGCTGCAGCAATCGGAGATGACTTCATTTTAATGGACGATAACTGCAGGCCACATCGTGCTAACCTGGTGGAGGATTTCCTTTTCGAGGAAGGAATCGTACGAATGGAATGGCCAGCGTGTTCTCCAGACATGAATCCAATAGAGCACGTTTGGGATGCTCTAGGAAAACGAGTTGCTGGCCGCCAACCACCCCCACAAACTCTCCAAGAACTGGAAAGAGCTCTTCTGGAAGAGTGGGACAGAATACCCCAACTCGTGATTAATAGCCTCATTGACTCCATGCCTCAAAGGTGTTCAACGTTGCTGGCCGTCCGTGGAAACCATACCCCCTACTGAAAATGATTTCCTTTGAAGAAAACACCTTTTCTTATTCTTTTTTTTCTCATATGCACAAATTGTGTTTTTTTCATTTTGTACACAAATGCGCAATAAAATGCATTTTTTTCTGCCAAACATGTGTAATTTATTCTCATATAACCTACTACGTCTGTCGACCATGTATCAATCAGCTAAAAAGTTTCCCAGCCACAAAATCCACCTAAAACCGCAATATCCTTTAATTGTTTTGAGCAGTGTATATATATATATATACTAGCAGACCCGGCCACGCGTTGCTGTGACTAAGTTATACGTTGAATTATACGGCTGTAAACTATTTAGTACAGTCAAATTATTATTTACGAACAAAGACGAAAACGTTGTAGCCGATGTAAAAACCCACAGGGTTGAGATTTGAAACTTAGGTCAAAATTTGGAAGCGATTGATAAAAATTTTTGTAGTGTTGATATTAAGCACAAATTAATTTTATTGTAGGGTCCTATAAATTTTAATGGAGGAGTGATATATATTATTTCTAATGCTACTTTGGATAAAATTGCTAAAATGACTAATATATAAATTAAATTCTATTAAAATTCTATTAAAATAAAAGTATAAAAGAAACAGACGATTTTAAAATCAATTTTTATGGAGGAGTGAAATATAATATATGCTATAATGGATAATTTTACTATAAAATGACCTCATCATTTTTAATATTTTAAAGAGGGCAACAGCTGTAGTTACAAAAAAGGAAAACAATAAGGATAAACCAGAAAAATAAGTAAATTTGATAAATATTTTAAAACTTTAAAATTGGAAATCTTATGAAATATTGGACATTTAAAGTAAATACATAGAGATCTATATATATTACTATAGATCTATATATATTACTATATCTATGATAGAACTACATTAGTACTTTATCGATGTGTATAAAATCTTTAAATTGATTATGACGTCAATTTTCGTGAGATGCATAATTTAACTTTTTATAATTTTTTAACGTTCACGTTTGATTAAATGTATTTATTTTTATGTCGAAAGAAAATGAACTCGTATTTTTTTTTTTTTTTTTTTTTTCGCAACAATTAAATTAATGGAACTCACAGATATTTTGGAGCAACTTTAATAAAGGTCTATAATTAACAAATAATTGCAATAAAACAATATTGTGACAATAAATTGAGATAAAAACTATCCTATCTCTCAAGTTGGACCAAACTGCACACAGTGTGCAAAATTTCATTAAAATCGGTTCCTTAGTTTAGGAGTTTACCCCGGACAAACATCGTGACACGTAATTTATATATATATACAGATATATATATAATGAAAATTTTGTCATCACGATAACTCCCGAAATAATACTCCAAATCGAACCAAATTTGGACAGTGAACTGATCTTATAAATATCTTGGATGAGTTTGTTAACCAAGTTGCTCCGACTGTTTGTTTACAAGTGGCAGCCACTTGAATATTTCTAACCCACATTGTAAAAAGTGTATTTAAAGCAAGATTTGCTTGAATTTTTATGTAAATCTAGACTACATAAGAGTCTAAATGAACTTTATTAATGAAATTTATCAGCAATTTTTAACAAAGTGGCGGATATCTTAAGTTAAGTGGTGTCACTTGAAATCAGGCTATCACTTGAAAATTTAAAATCACGATAACTTCCGAAATAATACTCCAAATCGAACCAAATTTGGACAGCGTCTTAACTTGTGTTATGACTATCTTGGATGAGTTTCTTAACCAAGTTGCTCCACCATTTTGTTTTCAAGTGGAGACCACTTGATATTTTCAAATTCAAATTGTAAAAAGCGTATTCCGAATTTGTTTGAATTTTGATGTATACATTGACTATATAAGTGTCTCAATGAAGTTTATTAATGAACGTATCCGTCATTTTTAATAAAGTGGCAGATATCTTAAGTTAAGCGGGGCCACTTGAAATTAGGCTACCACTTGAAAATTTAAAATCCCGATAACTTCCGAAATAATCGAACCAAATTTGGACAGTGTCTTAACTTGTGTTATGAATATCTTGGGTGAGTCTCTTGGATGAGTTTGTTAACCAAGTTGCTCCGACTTTTTGTTTTCAAGTAGCAGCCACTTGAATATTTCTAACCCACATTGTAAAAAGCGTATTCCGAATTTGTTTGAATTTTGATGTATACATAGACTATATAAGTGTCTTAATGAAATTTATTAATGAACTATGGATTTTCTCGCCAAAAATCGCCAAAAAAGTCGCCAAGTGGGAAAGTCGCCAAATTTGGGGCCAAATCCATTACCTGCCATATTGGAGCTTTTTAATGCGTTTTTAAGGGAAAATTAGGCTATTTTAACGTTAAAACAAACTAGAAATGCAGAAAATTAACATTTAATCAACTTACTAAGCCTCTTTGAAAGAATTTCTAAAAAAAAAAAAAAAAAAAAAAATTGAATTATTTTTAAATTTGCAACAATATCTTAGATTAATTAGTGCACTGAGCAACTTTCTCTGCCATTTTGATCCAAGTGGCAGCCACTTAATTTTTCAAAACGATGACTTTTGAGGTTCTGAATTAATTCCAACTATATTTGTACAGTAGTCTTATCTTACAAATGCATTTAATATATTTGTCAGCTTGGCCCACCATCTTGTTTCCGAGCGCTGGCCACTTGAAAATTTTAAATTCTACATAAAAAGGTATTTATGAACCGATTTGCATAAAATTCCATATATAGATAGTCTACATCAATATTTCTACTAATTCGTTAATAATTTGTAACTGCCATTTTGAAACAAAATAACGGCTACTTGATAAGGAAAAAGAAATCAACCTACCCTTCCGAATAAGCCGGAAGGACTTTTTTGTACTGCGATTAAAAATTGCAAATTTCAAAATTCTTCAATTTTCCTTTGTCGCCCACGAAACTTACTATACAGAGTTTTTCATCTCAAGACAAATTTGTAGTTGAAATTTCATCGATTTCGGAGAATAAACAAAAAACCTACATTTTAGTTGCAAATTAAATTTTATTCTAATACGCGTATTTCAAATTCTAATTATGATTAAATTATTTTTAATTAATACATCATTCAAAATATATTTTAAAGTTCTTTTATATTATCGAAAGTGGAATTCCAGATTTCACCTTATTTACACGTTTAGAGGCGTCCTGATTAGCTTTTATTTTGTATCTCAGCTACTAATTAAAATAATTTCATAAGTAATACATCATTTGGAAGCTTTCTTGATTTAGAATAGAACAGTAGATTACAGAAATTTCTACCACCAGATGGCGCTGTAATATTTTTAATTTTCAATATTTTAAATTCTAATGAACGAGGAAGGTGTTATGAGTTCTGGAACGGGGATAAGGCGCCGCAGTCGCCACCGAGCGGGACTTTGCTAAAGTCAGAAATTTGAAAGATCATAACCTGGTGAGCGAACAGGCTGTTTCAGATATTGAAACTGGAAGAGGGCGCCGCAGGCGCTACCGAACGGGAATTTACTGCGATTAAATTTTTCAATAAAGCTATTTTCACTATATGTCAATAATCTGTTGTAAGACCTTAAACGGATAAAAGGCGCCGCAGGCGCCACCGAGTGGCAGTTTCGTAAAGTCGGATTTTTCAAGGACCACGAACCAGCTGGTCGCCGAAGGCGGCTAGTGAAGTAATATGACAATAATCTGACTTAATGTTCGACATTTTAATGACAACTTGGCGCTTTTTTTTATGCTAATAATCTGATGCATCATTTTATTTGGGCAGGAAAACAAAAACTCTCATTTTTACTTCCATTATCCTACTACCGTAGGTAATGGAAGTATTGTATTCGGTCTGAAAATTCGATATCGGGTTTTCACCTGATTTACACGTTTTAAGGTCCCCTGAGTCCAAAAAAGTGGTTTTTGGCAATTGGTCAGTGTGTATGTATGTGTGTGTGTATGTATGTATGTATGTATTTGGAGAATCTTCTGGCTATTATAGCTCAGAAACTAATGAAGATAGATCTACGAAACTTTAGAATTGAAATACGTCTGGTGTACAGATGAAATTTCCAAATTTTGGTGAAAATTGAAAAACCGGAAGTGGGACATCGGAAACCGGAAGTGGGACCGTAAGTCCGTATCTCAAAAACGGCTCTAACGATTTTCTTCAAACTTGCTATCTAAACACTCTATTAGATGTCCTTTCGAATGATATAGTTGGTTAGTTCAGGAAAATTGATAGGCGGCCTGTATAAATAGCTCAATTTCAGGCCTCGCAAAGGCGTTCCTTTAAAAACGGTTGTACGGATTTTTTTCAAACTCGCCATTTTAACTCACTTTTAAACATGCTTTTTTATGTAATTATTGTTTTCCTGTCAATAATTGAGTTTAACCGGAAGTGGGACATCGGAAACCGGAAGTGGGACCGTAAGTCCGTATCTCAAAAACGGCTCTAACGATTTTCTTCAAACTTGCTATATAAACACTCTATTAGATGTCCTTTCGAATGATATAGTTGGTTAGTTCAGGAAAATAGATAGGCGTCCTGTATAAATTGCTCAAGTTCAGGCCTCGCAAAGGCGTTCCTTTAAAAACGGTTCTACGGATTTTTTTCAAACTCGCCATTTTAACTCACTTTTAAATATGCTTTTGTATGTAATTATTTTTTTCCGGTCAATAATTGATTTTTTGTAAAAGTTGGTATCTCAAAAACGGCTCTAACGATTTTCTCTTTATGTCACTTTTATGTTTTCTGATCACATTATCTCTCAAAAATGCATATAATACATGTAATAGCGGGTAATGGAAGTCGTGTGGTTGTTTCACACCAGATTTTTAGACTTAAAGTGTCCGAAGCGTCCATAATCAGCAAAGTTAATTCTGTTGCATTAATATTACGTATTTTTATTTTATTATTATTATTATTTTAAAGTTAGTATTATTGTTTATTTATTTATTTTATTAAATAGTCGATCTTCGCCCGCCTAGTGGTCGATATTTATATGATATGGAAATTTTATATATAAACAAATCAATATCATATCACGTACACGCATAGATAGATAGACTGACAGTAAACTTCATCTACTCGTAGCATTCTGAATAAAATAAAATTTTCCATATCAGTGAACAACGCGTACAACGCCGGGGCAGAATTGCGGAATAAATGCTACAATTTAATTTTTTAACACCATTAAATTTCTAGAATATCAGTCTAATGATTCAATTACACCAGATTTAGTTTTCGTATGAAGCGGTTGCTTTGATATAAAATTAGTGATATTAAAAAATAAAATTGTAGTATCGATCTGGCAACCTCTCTCCAGCATTGTACGGAAGCCTATTCTAATATTCTAATTAATTTAACATTTTAAACAGCCTTTGAGTCCCTTATTTCATTTCTTTTTTAACTCTTCTTATCTAACATTTCGTTATCGATAACCTATGCCCGTAAGCACGCTGCAACAAATTGTTATCAGATATCATAAGAAATTGAAAGAGGAAGTGTATGTTGGATGGATGACGTGTTTGACATTACAGAAATAAAAAATAAAAAATAAATATAAATATAAATAAAAATAAATAAACGAAACAAAGTAAATAATTTTTTCTGTAGCTACTATGACTTTCATGACAGCTTCCCGAACTTATTATCCTGGTCATTTAATATACACTGAAAAGCCATTTGCTCGGGTTTTACCAAGAAGCAAAAGGGATGATCATTGTGAATTTTGCTCTAAAAAGTAAGTGGAACTTTTTAAAAATTAAAAATATAGGTGTTGGTGGATTTATGAAAGTTGTTATATAATCTTAGATTTATGCATTAGAATACCCAAAATATGTAAACGTTATCTAGATAGTTTTAATTAAAGATGTTTTATTTTGCCAGTTGTTTTGCCAACTGAGTCATAGATGTTGTAAACCAATGATCTTTTCCCTCAGTAGCTTTTCACTTCCCATCATACTATAGGTATGGGGAACTTAGTGATCGCGAAAACTTTCGACCTCAGTTTTTTTATTTTTTAAAACGTTTTCAGGTGTAAGAATTCGATAATAACAAAACTGATATGCTGTCCGTCTGTAAAGATGTCAGTGTGTTAGAGTGTTTGTTTATTAATGTGTTAATTAGTGTGTCTGTGTACACGCTATTTCAAGAACAAATGATCGCAGAGATGTCGGGCCAGTTTTAAGATATTACTTATGATACTGGCAAGAACACTATTCATTTTCAACATTCAAATCAAAAAACTCTGTAAGATATTTGAAATTTACGATTTTCTTCACATGGAAGAATAGGGCGAATTTTCGCTTAAACGTACTACATTAAAAGGAATATTAGTTCCCCATCATACTACAGGTATGGAGAACTTAGGTAATTGAGAAAATTGTCGACTTTGATTTTTTGACTTTTTTACACGTTTTGAGGTGTGAGGAATCCGAAAATATCTAAATGGGTAAGGTGTCCGTCTATAGGGTGTCTGTTAGTTTGTTAGTCTGCGCACATGATATCTCACGAACAAATCATCGCAGAGAGGTCAGGCTTGTTTTAAAATATTATTTATGACACTGGTAAGAACCCTATTCATTTGCAACATTCTAATTAAAAAACTCCAGAAGTTATTCGAAATTTACGATTTTCTTAGCATGGGAGAATAGCGCAAAATTTCACTTAAACGTGCATAAAAAGAAATATTTTTATCGTAAAGATGTAAGAACAGCTTTTAAATATCAGTTTTAATCACGGGATGAACATCGTTAACTATAACCATACCATGCTACTTTGAAAATATCGCAAATTATTCGAAATTTACGAATTTCTTAACATGGTAGAATTGGGCAATTTCGCTTATAAACCATGCAAATTAAAAGTAACTATTAAAATAATTATTGAATATAATCATTTATAAAACACTGAAATTTATTATTTAAAAATAGAAGGAAAATAGCCTAATTTTGCCATTAAAAAGCAAATCAGAAACTTACTAAACTTACTTTTCCCCCGTAAAATCCCTTTATAAACTACTGATGGAACTAACATATGGGTTATCATGTACAGTCGGTAACAAAAGTGTCCGAACACTAGCAAAAATTCCTATGTAAGAAAAGTGCACTTCATACGGTTCTGTTAAATAAATCCTTATAGAATCATGTTCTTACACTGACTAAGAAGAGGATTCGACAAGGATTTATTTAACAAAATCGCATGAAGTGTACATTTTTTACGTAGGAATTTTTGCTAGTGTTCGGACACTTTTGTTACCGACTGCTCATGGAAGTGGATACTAGTGTGACCAAACTTCTAAAAACTACATATAAATTTTGAGTAATAATCAGCAGAATTCTGCAAGTTGTCCACAGTAGCCCCATTTACACACTAACCCCCTTCTTCCTTAAATACCTTTTACTTGTAAATGGCATTTAATTCTTATGTTCTCCCTCATCAGAAACTATAGAATGAATACTTAATGCATGACTTAGGCTTTTATTCACCAATAACTTCAACTCCCGGTTGAAGATGAAAATTTGAAAATCGTATTAAAGCGGGGTGCAAATTTTCAGCAAATTTTGCCGTGTTGTTTCTGCCATCTAGTGGTATAGTTATTTAAAGATTTTTTAGGTGAAAATAACCAGTCAAAGATTATATGAAATCCTCGACGTTAGATGGCAGAAACAGCGCACCAAATTTTGCTGGAGAACTTACCCTGCCTTTAGACGCTTTTCAGGATTTTGCGTTGAACCGGGAGTTGAAGTTAATGGTGAATACGGCCATACAGGTCATGAAAATTTACGAGAAATGTGTTTTTTTAGGTCAGAGGATCTAGTGGCATGCTCTGAATGCTCTATTGTAAAATACTGTTGTATGGAATGCCGGGTAAGTATAACTTTTTTATTTTTGATACTTTAACTTAAGAAATTATCTTATTTAGAGGCATAAAATAACTGTTTCTTGTAAAAATATATGTATATAAATAAAGCAAAGAGTTTGTCGGCGGAACACATCTGGGTGGAACACTCCTATTTTAGCATACTTATTATAGCGGCAACTATCATATACATAATTTGTTTTCGTGAAATATTTTCTCTCATGTTGTCATTAGTCCTTCTATCAATTTAGGTTGCACTGTCAAAAAAAAAAAAAAAAATCCTATTTGCTGCAGTTTGCTGCCAGAAATTTTCTGTAATTCAGAAAAATAATTTCTATCAACGTAACTTTTCCGCTGATAGAACGTATTTTTCGGAATTACAGAAAATTTCTGGCAGAAAACTGCAGCAAACAGGACTTTTTTTTTTGACAATGTGCGTTCCGGCTGACAGATAGACAACTCTTGTAAATAACGTCAATTAAAAAAATGTACAGTTAATTGGCCAAACATATGTTTAAACAAATATGTTTCAGGAGTCATAGCGTCCTACTTTACATTCCACTATCTTTTATAATATTTTTTATTTATTTAATTGCAGATTTGCGAACAAATTTGAGGATTAACTAAATCAATGTTTATTGTTAAAAAATAGTGGTATGAAAAAAAGTAGGACGCTATGACTCCCAGAGATTTAGATGTTCGCACATTCTTAGTATAATCTTTTTTATTTCAATGCTGACTCTGTACATTTTTATAAATAATTTCTAAGCGGTTTAAATTATTGCTTTGCAAATTTAATTTTGTCTGTGAGTTATAGTACGTAGTGTTGCTTTAATAATTGTTGATTATTTTTCTTCCTGAAAAAGGCAAAAGATTCTAGTGACCATGGAATCGAATGTGAGAATATGGAGAAATTGGGAAGAAGTTTATATGAAGATTTTGTTCGGTTGCTAGGTCGAATTATTTTCAAAATAAAGGTATGTATAAGAGATTGAAATTTAAACTTCATTGCAATTATTAAGATGATTATTAATATGTACATATATTTTTATTTCCGTTGATAATTTATAAATGAATTGTGATATTAATCCTTTTTCTCCCTCATTATAAAACAGATAACAAAATGTTTTTGAAGTACATTATTTTAATTATACTTAACCCTTTGCGGCGCAAACAATTCAGATCATTTAAATTACACTGCCACCAGAATTCATGAACTAAATTAAATTAAAAGAAATTTTAAATTTGAAGGTTAAAAAAACTGGCCTTGTCTGGTATGTTACAAACGTAAATTTTTGCTAAAAAAATTTTGGGATGAATTTTTGCTGCTGTATCTTAAATTTTGCGAGCATCCTCGCAGCGAGGACAGCGCGCGTTAAGGGGTTAAGAGTATTTTTAAAAGATATATGCAATAAAAAATATACATTTATTTTTACATTCACCTCGTCGTATTAATTAAGTAGGATTTAGTGAAGTGGTATTTCAGTGTTCCATTGATACACCGAGGTCGAAAAAGATATTTGGACTTTAAAAAAGCGTAAAAAAAAAAAAAAAAAAAAAATTTACTTTTTATGTTTCTTACAGTCGGCAGCAAAATTATTCGAGCGCTAGCAATAATTCCTATGTAAAACAAGTACAATTAATACTGTTTCGTTAAATAAATCCTTGTCGAATCCTGCTCTTAGACTGACTAAGAACATGACTCGACAAGCGACTGCTGACGTAAATTCAAGTCATTTGAAAATTTTTAACTCCGCCAGTGGGCGTTTCTTTGGCAATTTGAGTGTTATTTATTTCTTGCTAATAAACCTTTTATTCGTATTTTTCAATCAAATATACTATGGATACAAATACTTTGATTAAAAAGAATATAATTATAATGTATATATATTTGTAATATAAATGTGAATACAGAAAATATTGTTCTGAAACATTGTTACTCGGAAGAATAACGCCCACAGGCGGACCTTACTGTCAAGAAGACAAAAGCATTCGGTCGCGAAAGTGTTAACACTTTCAGGACCGCTGACGTAGATTCACGTCATCTGTAACTCCGCCAGTCGGCTCTTCTTTTTCAGTTTGAATTTTGCTATATTTGTTAAAAATATTCCCTATATTCATATTTGTGCACTCAAAACACCATGGATACAAATACTTTCATAATAAAGAGTATTATTATTATGCATATGCATATGCATATGTAATATAAATATGTATGCAGAAACTTTTATTCTGAAATGTATCTTGAAAGAATAACACCCAGAGGTGGAGCATACTGTAAAAAAGACAAAAACCATAGCTGCCAATATTTTAATTTATTCCGGAGTACTTTTAGCCCCGCCTTTATTTCGCACCACTTTATTTATAGAAAAATTTTCATCAATATATAACTTCGATAAAATAAGAAAAATTTACTTTTAAAAAATAAGTGGTACGAAATAAAGGCGGAGCTAAAAGTACTCCGGAATAAGTTAAAATATTGGCAGCTATGCAAAAACATGCGGTCGCGAATGTGTTAAGTGTACGTTTTTTTTATATAGGAATTATTGCTATTGCTAGCGCTCGAATAATTTTGCTGCCGACTGTATACTTTTTTCTGAGATTTATGGTAGATGCTTGGGATAATGTAGGAATTAATTATAACACACGTGAAGATCGTAAAAATTACCAATCAAAAGCAGTGTGACCACCCTTTAAAATCCTTTCTGGGACAAAAATGACTACATGCAGCGTCTAGTGGTTCTTAGTGAGATTAAAGTCAGGTATATACGATATATTCTTATAAAATACTTTTGACATTTCTTGCTTAAATTCGATTTTATACGCTTTTAAGCTAATGGTTCTTTAAGGTACCGCCAGCATATAAAGGGTTAAAAGTGACTATGTAACAATGCACTTTTCATTGATTGTTATATTTGGGTCGTTCAATGTAAAAGTGAATTATCTCCTTGGAAAGTGATTTTAAAATAACGAGCTTTTCTCAAATTTATGCGCCGGAAAAAATGTCAAGATTCAGTAAGTGTTATAGATTTTTGTGTTAAATACAAATGATAGTTATAAGGATTTATAAATTATATTAAAAATAATTTGAAATAACATAGGAACTTCATTTTTATAATGAATATTTAGAAGTTTTAGTTTTCTGAGAAAAATATGAAATGCCATTTATGGGTCTTTAATGCAATTATTGGAGTTTTTTCTTTTTTATAATGAAAGGTGTAACAAAATGTGATACAATTAACACTTTCGCGACCGCCTATCTTTGTTATTTTGAAAGTATGTTCCGCCTGTGGGCGTTATTTTTTTAAGCTACATTATTTCAGAACAAGGGTTTCTGTATCCATATTTATATTACATATGTATACGCATAATATTTATATTCTTTCTAATGAAAGAATTTGTATCCATAGAATTTTGATTGTAAAAATATTAATATAGGGAATATTCTTAAGAAATAAAGCAGCATGCAATTGCAACAAAAAACGCCCACTTGTGGAGTTACAGATTTCAAAATGACGTGAATCTACGTCAGCGGTCGCGAAAGTGTTAAGGAAAAAATATATATATATATTTAAAAAATATGGAGTTAACCACTTTTACACTGAGCCGTCCATTTACAAGAAGCAATTATAGCTGCCAATCGGTATTATTCTATCTTTGTTTTTATGGCGCTAATTCACATTAAACCTAAAATGTCGATTCATGTAAAGGATTTTCCTCTGTTGAGCAGAAAAAATCAAAATGAAGAAATTGTTAACTCAAATGTATAATACACGGGCGTGCAAAATTAAAAGAAAAACCAGTTTTCCCGTTTTCTTCTTTTGTGCATAATTTTTAAACAAATGAACATATGAACATAAAATTTAGATGAGATATTTATTATAAAATCATTAATCTTGAGTTTTACATAGCATTGACATAATTAATAATTTTTAAACGGATATTAATTTAATTTTTTTCCAAAGTAAGTTTTGGAAGAAATGAATATTTAAAAAGAAATAAACGAGAAACGGTGCTAATGCAATATGGATAGATTAAGATACACGTGCTTCCATATGTTGGATTAAAACAGGATTAGTATTTTTCTTGGAGTATTCAATTTGATGATTCTTTTTTTATCTTCTTTTTTTCAAATGTCATTTTTTTTTTTTTTTTTTTTTTTAATATACATACAAACATGCAAATTGGCTGTAATGTCTGTTATAAAATTATCTATTAACAAATTTATTATTCTAGTGATATTCATAATTTAAAAATTAATAATTATATTTTTCCAAAAACTTCATTATAAAAGGAAAAGGAACGTGAATACCAGAAAAAAAAAAAAATCTGTTTTAATTTAACATTTAGGGATACGTGTATCTGTAATGCATCTTTAATACCATTTCTTTTTTAATTTTCTTTCTTAAAATGCTTAAATTTTTCCTTTCTTTTAAAGCTTGTATTTGAGAAAAAATAAATAATCGCAGTTTGAAAAATATTGCTTCTGTTAAAGATACACAAAACTCAATGAATGATTGGATAACGAACATGGTATTTAACTGTTATATTGAAATGTTTATTTCTTTAAAAATTATGTACAAATGAAGGAAACAAAAAACCAGGTTGTTCCTTTAATTTTTAATGAATATAAAAGTTTCATAAAACAGCCACGTCCTAATTAATTGCAACATTTACATTTCCGGGGAAAAAATTATTTTCCCCTTATAATTCTGTGGCAGATCATCACATTACAGAGGCCAAGGTGATCACTTTTTTGCATAAAACTTCTTTTTAAATAGAAAACTTTAATAATCTTTGTAGTAGTTATTTTCAATTGAATAATACAAAGATTGCTTTTTAAAAATAGTGGCATTCGAGAAAATTGACTGCGCTGTCGTTGCATTAGAATGATTTCAATATAAATTGACATAAAATAACATATTTAATTCAATAGTGTTTATTAAGTTTTGGACTCCCATATATTAAAATTTAAAAGAAAATTTAAACTTCGGATAGCAAACTTCAATTTTGTAAGAGAGTTTATCAATGTTCAGAAAGTTTTAGTTTTTTAATGTTAAGTTATTTTTGCATATTTATATACAAAGTGCACACATCCTCTATTTCTTTTTCAAAGTCATGGCCGCAATGTCTTCCACGTTTTCATCCAAATTATACCTCTAGGAGTCACTGAAGCTGAGGAGCCTTCCCCTTCGTGGGGTTTTGAAAATTGTGATGGTATATCTTACCATCCTAACGGCGTGAGTCCCAGACCATCGCCAACTGCCCATAGCCACCATCCCCTGGATAGTGCCATAGCGCAGCACAAGCGTGACGTATAGTAAAACCCACCCAATTAAATCTATTTTTCTAACAAGGAAACATTCAAAAGGTGTCATCTTCATAAAGTATTGAATATATATATATATATATATATATATATATGTGTGTGTGTGTGTGTGTGTGTGTGTGATTCTACTCTTCATAAAACACCAGAAAATGAAAAAATTATCGGCTGAAATGAATTACAGCGACCACAAAAAATTATCGAAATTAAGCATATTTGGCGATTTCACACTGCTAGGCGATTGATTTTGAGTACTTGGCGGAAAAGCAAAACACGGTTCT
This sequence comes from Salticus scenicus, assembly GCA_963930645.1. Classification (NCBI taxonomy): domain Eukaryota; kingdom Metazoa; phylum Arthropoda; class Arachnida; order Araneae; family Salticidae; genus Salticus; species Salticus scenicus. The sequence continues at coordinate 233,810,754 of OZ005653.1, read as the reverse complement.
ATTCGTACACTGCAATCTCGGCGCTAGCAAACGTATCGCCTAACAGCGCTAAATCGCCAAATATGCTTAATTTTGATAATTTTTTGTGGTCGCTGTAATTAATTTCAGACGAAATTTTTTTCATTTGATGGAGTTTCATGAAGAGTAGAATCACATATATTTTTTTTTCAATACTTTTTGAAGATGACACCTTTTGAATGTTTCCTTGTAAGACGGAAAGAGGTGAAAAAACAAGTAATCTGTATTATAAAAATTGCAATTTTATATTTTCACATAAATAAAACTAAAAATGAATTAAAATCTGCATTCTTAAAAATAAATAAAAATAAAGTACACCGATAAGTGTTTTTCATCTGAATCATTTTATCTTAAACATACTATTTTCATGGTAAGCATTATTTGGTTTTAGTCAACTGATATAAAAAGTTTAAAGGGGCAATCAGTTTCTGTTTCATGAAAGAATATGTATTTTGGTTTGATAAATTTCTTTTATTTTTTCAGTTAGAGGAAGAAATTGATAAACGTTTGATAGCATTATACGTTATAGTATGATAATAAAATTTTTAAATTTGCGCAATAAATTTTTGCAAGAACGCATATTATCTTATATATATATATATATATATATATATAAGATTTTATACAGCAGGCATGTGGAAAAAACTATGTAGCTCCCCCCCCCCTCTTTTTTTTTTTTTTTTTCAGCGTAACAATTGCAGTTTACACTAACTCTTTAAACTGTTTGTTATTTAGCTCTATCCTGAGTTCATTCTTTAATCTTTTGTAATTATAATCCTAATACTCCGCTTCCCTTTTCCCAAACACATGACGCAAACCCATACTGTACAAGGCTGCCACAGGCGACTATTTTATTTATTTTTTTATTTTTTATGTGCCCTTTTTTTTCTAGACTTTTGAAATTTAAAATTAAAATTTTGTCAGTTTGACATCAAAATAACTTAATCTAACACATGCGCACGATAACTAATTTTTAATTATATCGAAATATCGGGATTAAAATCGGGAAATAATTTTTCTCAATTTTTAATAATTTTTTACAAAAAATCCAATGGACGATTAACATAGAAAATCTTTGGCCCCAACGAAGGACAGTGACATCACACTTCCCTTGCATATATCTTCTACCATAGCCTCCTAAACTAGATGCCTTCCGCGTGGTTCAGATTACGGGACTTTTTTATTCAACAGCCACCAAAAATTTTTAAAAGCGAGATCTGATATACATAAAAGGCGAATAGAATCGAAGAAACGTCGATTATATATATCATATACAATCGTTACAGGTGACAGTTGAATAAAAAAGTCGCTCAATCTGTACCAGGTGGCGGCGCTGTCTACCGCTTGAACTGTTGCCAAGTTTCCGAGCCACGCGGAAGGCATTTAGTTTAGGAGGCTATGCTTCTACATATATAAGAAAAAATTTTAAGATTTGGAAAAACTTTTGATTTCCGGTTTTCGATTAATTTACACATTTTGAGATTTCGTTGCATTTCAATTAACTGAAATTGACTACATATTAAAACAAAAAATAGATTTATTACTAAATTCTGCACATGTAAGAAAAAAATGGAGGTTACGGAAAAATTTCGATCTTTGGTTTTCGATGAATTTACATTTTTTGAGATTTCCTTACATTTGAATTAACTGAAAGTGACTACTTATTTTTAAAAAAGTAGATTTATTATTCTATCTTCTGCATATTTAAGAAGACGTTTTGAGATTTTCTTGCATTTGAATTAACTGAAAGTGACTATCTATTTTTAAAAAAGTAGATTTATTATTCTATCCTCTGCATATATAAGAAGAAAGTATAAGATTCAGAAAAATCTTAGATTTTCGGTTTTTGATGAAGTTGCACGTTTTGAGATTTCCTGAACTCAATTCGACCATTTTTATAAAATATCTGTCTTTTTGTGTTCGAACACTGTACTTTAGGAATCAGTGAACGTAATTTAACCGAACTTGATATTTGGTTTGACATTGGTGCCGATTACTTTTTGGGCTATATCACCGAACAGGGAGCGCTTCCACGTTGTGATTTCCTGTCGTTTCACGAAAGGTTCAGCATCTACAGTGTACCAAACTTAGAGAAATATATTACGTAAAACTTTGCTGATTCATTGCAAAAAAAAGTGATCGCGTTTCGACCACTGGGCCATACTAGTTATTATAAATGCATATATTTTTTAAATTTCACTATAATTGGTTAATAAAAATGTTCATTGGGTTCATTTATATGAAATTTTGTCCTATAGGAGGGTAATATTAAAAATTATTAGATCTACCGAAAAATTTTGTCCTTTTGAATTAAAATACTGACATTACAAATAACTTATCTTAGTTAATATTTAAGATATTCTTGGGTAAGTTTTTAGATGGTAATTGGTAAAGTATCATATAAATATTGTTAAACAAAAATTTCCGATATCATTTGATTAATTCAAAAGGACAAAACTTTCCGCTAAACCTTAATAAAATAAAATGGGACGACAGTGTCATCTATTGAGAGACAAACAACTAAATTTGCTGAACACTAATTTATGTGAAGTTGCAACTAAATATATCTTTTTATGAATTTCTCTGCATTTGTTTTTGACTTCACCACAAAACGAGTGAAAAATCAGATGTCAAAAATTTTTGCGAATCGAATACCTTCTTCTTTTGAATTTAGAAGAAAGTAATAATATCATAATGTGCTATTAGTTGAATTAGAAAATATTGTTCTAATGAACATAAAATGTACAAAAACAAAAAATGAAACAAAATGAGGATATGACCTCATTGTATAATGAGCAATCAGACCTCGAAGTCTCCTTCTTTTTTTTCTACCACTATTATTATACAATAATATCCTTCCCATTTAATCACAAAACATTGCGATAAATGTATGTGGTAAAGATTTCTGTATAAAAATAGTGGTAGCAAAGAAGGCAGAAATTTATCATCTCTGAAAGTGTCCTGAAAAAAGGGCGGAGATTTTGAATACTGAAAGCAATGCTTTATGATCGCTATTAATGATTATTTTAATATTTTGATGTTATATAATATTTCTATTAATCTTTATTCAGGATAAAGACTGGAAGACAATAACAACAGATGTTATGGGAACTGAAGTCAGTTTTGATGACATCGATCCACGTATGTGATAATTTTTTAAATTAAGCCTACCTATTTAAATATTTGATTGTCTCATATTATAAAAGTAATTTATCTAATGCTAAAATAATTTTGATTTGAAGAATTTTAATTTGAAAAATCATTATGAAACCTATCAAAAGCCGTTCCTTACGTCCTTATGTAGCCTGTCAGGTTAGGCAGTTTTCAATTTGATTTCTATAGTACGAAATGGTATTTGTTTTATTTATTAGTAAGGTTATTCATCTAAGGTAAGTAATAAAAGTTAATGTCAATATAAATAATTTGACGGAGTAATGTAATTTAGAAAATGTCATTAAAACAACTTTCACCTAAGATTAAATGAATTAAATTGCAATTCAATATACTATAATAGAATTATTTTTAAACAATCGTTATGATCTAACAAATCTATAAAATATACATTTACAAATTATTATAATTATTATAAATTATTATTACGTATATTGTATATTTACAAATGTAAATTTCTTTAAAGATTTAATTCTACGCACTTTAAAAATGATGGCATCTATTGGAAAAAGGATTATTTTACTTAAATGTTTATTTAAGTCTTTTTTAGAGTATATAAACAGCGTATATCAGAACTCTTGTGATATACATTAGGAGGTGATAGAACAGGTCTTGCGGAGCACAAATCGTAAAAGAAACCTTGTCCTATCTCCAACCACCGTTCGTAAAGTGCTGAGAATAGAATGAAAAATGTCGAAATCTTGAAAAATCCCTAATTTTTGAAATTTTCATAATTGCTGCAGAAAAAAATAAGCGTTTATATAAAAAAAAAAAAAAAAAACAGAAAAAAAAAAAAAAAAAAATCCCATAAGATGACATTAGTCTCATTCTAATGTCTAGATTAAAATGGCGAAATACAAGCCGTGAAATATGTGAAAAATCTAAAATGAAATTGTCGCCAGAATTTGAAATCAAATTTTGTAATATCGCAAGCAAACAGTTGATCACTTTCCTCCCAAAATTTGCCTATTCTAACAGCTTTCGAAAAAGTTGTTATGAGATACCGACTTTTATCAAAACATGGCATATTCAGTTATTCACCAGAAAACAATAACCACATATGAAAGGATATCTAAGAGGTGGTGCATATGACGAGTTTGAAAAAAATCCGTACAGCCGTTTTTATAGAAACACACTTGCGAGACTCAAAATTGTGCTTTTTATACAGACATCTATAATTTTTTTATAAACTAACCAACTAATTCATATGAAAGGGTATCTAATACAGTGTTTATATAGCAACTTTGAAAAAAATCGTTAGATTGAATACCATTAAAAATTCTTAGTGCAAGATGTGAACAGAGTATCGGAATTCGAAAGTCTGCAAAATGTAAAGGAATAAAGACGTTCTGGGTTTTCCATAATTTTCTTCTAAGCACCCATACGAAATTTGAACGGTGTTTATTGGGCTTTAAAACCCAATAATACCAATTTTCATCGCTTTAACTCTATTCTACGTTTTAGCCCTTTCACCCCTTCCCGCTTCCCCTTCCTTATAGTAATTTGAAACTTTCGAAAATATCCGGAACCGATTTATACGGCCTTAAAACCTAATAATACCAATTTTTAACGCTTTAGCTGTTTCTACATTTTAGACTCTTCGCCTCCCCTGCCCCCCTCCGACTTTCTGGGTTTTCTGTAGTGTTCTCCGAAACACCCATACGACATTTGAACGGCGTTCGATTTATCGCGTCTTAAAACCTAATAATAACGATTTTCAACGCTCTAACGGTTTTAGTCCCTTCGCCCCCCTTCTCCCCCCTCCTAATAATTTTACACTTTCTAAAATTTCTGCAATCGGTTTCTCGGGTCTTAAAAACCTAATAATACCAATTTTTAACGCTCTATTTCTACATTTTAGCCTTTCCACACCCCTTTTCCGCCCCTCCTAATATTTTTACACTTTTTTAAATATCTGCAATCGATTTATCGGGGCTCGCAATTTAATAATACCAATTTTCAACTCTCTATTTCTACATTTCTGGACCCTCCTTCCCCTCCTGATAATTTTACATTTTCGAAAATATCCGCAATCGTTTTCTCGTCTCCTCCTCTCAACACCTAATAATACCAATTTTCAACGCTCTAACCGTGTGTCTACATTTTTCCTCCGTCCCATTAAATTAACACTTTCGAAAATATTTTCATTCGATTCCGCAACCATGAAAACTTTTCACAAGGAGAGGTCACAACATGAAAAATTCAAATCTGGACGAAATTGCGCAGAATTGCTGAATACTATGAAGGTAACAAAACATTAAAGCAGTAGCGTGCACTAACTACACAATTTTGAAAAAAAAGAAACAAAAAGAAAAAGTCTTTAAAGCTTCAGTAATTAAGTACAAGATATTTCAAGAACAAATCAATACTCCGGTGTCGCGCTTAGGAGGGTAGGTGACAGCAAATCCGATCGTCCCGGGCACGATATTACCTACACGTTTTTTTTTTTTTTTTTTTTTTTAATTAATATTTATTTATTTAAACGTTTTATTTCACTTCATGTTTACTTTATTTTATAATTAAATTCAAAAATTGAAAATTTCAATCAATATTAATTATTATTTTTTTAATAAAAAATAAATAAATAAATAAATAAATAAAAAAAAAAAAAAAATGGAAAAGGAAAAAGAAAGAAAAAGAAATATGTAAGTTTTATAGTTTTCTATTTGTAATATTTATAATTTACTATAACTTAAAAAGTAAATTTTAGCTTTGTTTTAATTATAAAATAAAGTAAAAATAAATGGGACCCCCCCCCCCCCCTTTAAATATATATATGTATATATATATACCCTGCGGCAGAATTTCTTCTGGCTTTCTGCGACAAATCTCACTAGATCTAATTTCTTTCTTCAAGACGATATTATTCAATAAAAAATATATGCATTACTAACTACCAATAAGACTAGATTTTTTGTTTCTAAAAATGTTTATATTAATATCAAATTTGTTTGAACTTTTTAAAAACTTTATTATCCCATATTAATTTTTGGTGAGAAGTAATTCTGTACTGTGGAGGTAAAGGACACAATATCTATTTTGTGAAAAGAGTTTTTACTACCACGTCTTTGATGTGCTGCAAGAACATATATTTGTCATAAATAAAGAAAATGATCCCCCCCCCCTCCCCACACACACACACCGTCTTTCCTTTAAAGTAACTGTATATGAATGCTTAATGCCTCTGTATAAATACAAAAATACACATAAAGGACATGGTGCTCTTTTCACAAAATTAACATGGTGTCCTTTACCTCTAAGGTACAATTTCTTTTCTCTTTCTCTTTTTCTTTTTCTTTCTTTTTTTTTTTTTTTTAACCTTTGGGGTACAAATTTTTTTTTCAAATTAAAGAGCAAAAAAATTACAATTTTTATGACACAATTGTAAAAAAATTAAAATTAACCGAATAAATAAAATGTTTCATAGGAAGACAGAAATTAAAACAGTAACACATGAAAATGTTACTTACCTGCAGCTAAAATTTCTGAAGAAATAGTGAAGAGCTTTACTACTAACTTTACTACTACTTTATTTCACTACTAACTGACAAAATTTGCTCTATTTAATTTTGTTATAATTTGTGATGTTTTAACTAGATAAAACAATAATATGAAAAAGTAAATAATATTTTAAAATACTAGTTCACTAAGTTAATGAAACACCCTGACCTTATTTTAATTATTGTTGTTAAAAAATAAATAAATAAAATAAATAAACAGAAAAAAAAAATAAAAGAATAAGAGTGTTAAGGTATGAAATGTTTTAATTAACAACAGTATTTTATATATATATTTATTTTATTTTATTTATTTATTTAATACAATTTTTTATTATTCAAACATAAAATATTTTTACACAATAACTTATCAATGAATCCACAAAATAATAGCCAAATGAGTTTTTTAGAATATATAGTGAAGCTATAATAATGTAAAATCAGGAGAAAAAATTAAACATTAGTTAAACGGGAACGTTTAAGAAAAAATAAATTTTGAATTTTGTTTTATTAATTCGGGACTAAAGGGAGCTTAAGATACAAAATAATGGGAAGAAGAAATAGGAGCTAAAAGTAAAAAAAATATATATATAATGGAAAATATAAGAAAAAAAATACAGGAAGATTTTTTTTTTTTTTTTTTAATGTATGGAAAAATAAATAAGCCCAAACAAAATATAGATCCTGAGATCTACAATTTCACTACTAACTGACAAAATTTACGTTTAATTGCAATTAACTGCTGTAAAAGGCTATTATTTAGCTGCTAATCTACACAGATTGTACCTTTTTTAAAGTTGATTAATGAAATATATGTTAAGTTTACATGTGTTAAATATGGATTAATTTTACTCTTAACTTACCATTAACTACTTAAATATGTTATTTTTGCAACTGGTTAATTAATAAACTAATTATAAAAATTCGCAAAATTTTTTTGACCAGTTGCCGAAATACGTAATTATTTCGCTACAAATTTACAAAATCTACATTTAATCGCGATTAATTAGTAATGTACACCATAATTTTGCACGTAATTTATCTTAACTTTATTTATTTATTTTTCAAAAGTCAATTTCTGAAATTCGCGATATTTTTGCAGTCAAATACCAAAATATGCAATTATTTGGATGCTAATCAATGGAATCCGTGCCGAATTCCTAAATACTGAAATTCTTTGCCGTTAATCGATGAAATTTACAGTTTTTCCAAAATTGAATAATCTCAAATTATGCAATACTTTTTGCGACTGAGATAAAAAAAAAAATCTAATCATTTCATCCCTAATTGTCAAAAATATAGGCAAAACTGCAACTAATCTATTTTCCAGCTAATAGATAATAATCACGCTTTTTTTCATAGCTTATTCTCGAAATTCGCATTTTTACGATTGCAGAAACACGTTAATATTCAGCTACTCATGAAAATCGCATTCGAAATGTAAATCTCACATACTCAGTTATTTTGACGCTAAGCAACGAAATTTGCACTTTTATTTTCAAAGCTGAATCTCTCAATACAGAATAATTGTACAGCAAATTTTAGAAATACGGAATCGTTTCACCACTAATAAAACATTTATGTTTAACGTGGTATTATTTATTTGCTAGTCGATAAAGATCGCGATTTTTTAAAAGCTGATGTTCGCAAGTTGGGATCAGAGCCTGATTAAGGGGAAAGCACACATTATTTATACTTACACCGTTATTTTTTAACAAATACTTTCCTCCTATAATAAACAGAAAATTCTCATTAAAAATTATTTTAAAAGAATTCTGGTGTGTAATAACGGTGAGTAAATTGGATCGTTTTAACCGTTCATTTTTTATAAAATATATTTCCTCGTTAAAGCGTGGAATTTCTATGACATGAAGTAAAAAATAATTGTAAAAATATTCCGGTGAGAGCGGAGATAATATGTGCTTCCCCCTTAATCAGGCTCTGGTTGGGATATTTTTGTAGCAGATAATGGAAATGAAAATATGTAATCAATTATCCACTGATTAACAAAATTTATATTTAATAAGAATTAATTGTTGAAATAGGCTTTATTTCGATGCTGAACGGTGAAATTCTTGTTTTTTTCAAAGCTGATATGGGACATACGCAACAATTTTGTGGCCATTTATTGAAATATGGAATTATTTTATTGTTAATTATAAAAAAAATTTCGTAATTGAAATTAATTGCTAAAATAGGTATTATTTTGCTAAAAACATGGAATTACTTATACCTCATAATTCACCAATATTCTTTTTTTTTTTTTTTGTATTTGATTACTGAAATATATCATATTTTTGAGGTTGGCTTCAAAATACGAAATTTTATCGAGCAATTTTCATGAAGAATTATTTTAAAGCCGCCAATTTTTGTGAAAAACTAGCTTTCCGATCCGAAATTTTCTTAAAATTACCCCTGCATTATAAAAACTTAGTTATCACGTTTTCAATTATCTCAACAAATGTTATAGAAACTATTTTTTTTCTTTCTCCAATGATAAATACTTCGTTAAAGTTCAGAGTTTTCCGTGATTTTCTCCCAAACTCACATGAATGCGGACTGAAACGTTTTAGTAATTTTCCCACGGAGAAAATTTCATTCGTTTAAGTCGTGTTTTCTCCAAAACTCATGTAAATACGAACTAAGATACCTTCGAAAGTCTCCCACACAAGACACTGCTACCAGTCCAAAAAAAAAAAAAAAAAAAAAAAAAAGATTCTTCAGCTATACAACTGAACCTTAAATTTTAAATGAAAATCAAAACACTGCATAATCATATCATTCTTTTTCTTTCTGCATCGTTTTCAGCTTTTGATTCTAATTTAAGTAAGTTTCAGTTAATACAAACAAATATTTCTCTCTGAGTCCTGATACAGAAAATTTTAATTACGCAATGCCTTGAGCATTTTTTTTTCTACTTAGTTATGCGTATTGTGCAATGATTTGTGTAGTTTTCAGTTAGATTATAAAAGTAATTAATTGATTTGTTATTACCATGTTTTCTTCTATTCTTGTTTGTTTGTTTGTTTGTTTGTCTGGTACAAATCCTGCAATCGAATTTTAACTAACATTTAAAAATTTCACAGTAGCTCAGAACCCAGTGACAACACAATACTTCGAAGTCCGATTTTTCGAATTTTTGATTAATTTTCTTATATAATTATATTTTTATAATTTTCTTATATATGCTTAAAATATGAAAATAATAACATCCTAATAGCGTTAAAATAGTCATTAAAATATTAGCTATAATTTAATTGTTGTCAAAAAAAAAAAAAAAAAAAAAAAAAAAAAAAAATACGAGTTCATTTTTACCATTGTTCATCACATTTAATTAAACGTGAACGCTAAAAAAATATAAAAAGTTAAATTATGCATCTGACAAAAATTGACGTCATTATCACTTTTAAAATTTTATGCACATTGATAAGATCTCTAGGATTCATCAGAAAATTTAAAACATGGCATATAAAAAGTTTTTTTTTTTTTTTTACCTTATAATTTTTTTTTCTATTTTCAAGAGATGTTGAAGCAATTTTATAAATAAGGAAGAAAAAATAAATAAATAAAAAAACCAGGAATATGTTTTTTGTATTATCTGTAAGAAAGATAAAATCGAAAGTTCATAATTTTCGCTCCGTGATATAGGGGAAAAAAATAAAGGAGGGTGAATTATAGGAATGAATAGTAGAAATTCCTTGAAATTTAATGACAGACCGCGCGGATAGTTTGAAACAGAGGAGAAATCACATCAAAGCAAGACAGTGCGCGGAAACAGATCATGTGCTGTGCCTATAAGGAATATTGCTGTTGTTTCGTACGCACACAGCGTTCAATGTTTTTTTGCCGTTGTTGTATCGCTATAGTAATGTAACCCTTTTGTACCTATCTGCAGAACGAGCAGCTTATGCAAAAACGAAACTTATACTGCAGAAATGTTTTAGCCAAGTTATTGCACTTAATTTTTTTTTCTTTCAAAATTTTTTGTTCCTAAAAGAAAAACTTTTCTTCAAGGACTCAATGCCGTTCTGCGACATTGTCGCCGTGTCGCCGCGTTTCTGCCACAGGGTATATATATATATATATATAAATATTTTATTCTTTCTTTCTTTCTTTCTTTTTTTTTTTTTAACTTTATTTTATAATTAAAACAATGCTAAAATTAATTTTTTTTCAGCTTTCATAACAAAATAAGTAAATAAATAAAATAATCAAATAAAAATAAATAAATTTAATAAATAAACAAAACCCTGACTAACAGAAATGTACAAAAATCAGACAAATAAATAAATAAATAAATAAATAAATAAATAAATAAAAAATAAATAAAATAATAATAAAAAAATAATAATAATAAAATAAAATTATAACAGAATGACACCTTAGAACATTGAAAGAACGAACTCGGGCATTCCGTTATTTAATATTTTTAATTATAATAAAGCACAATCACAATAATTATATACATCGCGCGCAGTAAACAGAACATTAAGATACATAAGAACGAATATAACTTCTTTCAGGCCGCTGCTTGCGGCCCATGACCACAGGGGGGGGGGGCGTCCAGGGATGGAACACGGGCGCAGAATTCATACCACTATCAATGTAAGAAAATTTTCTACTTCTTAAATCAACGATATTATAGGTAGAGAAATTTCTTAAACGGATTCCGGTATGAATTCTGCGCCCGTGTTCCATCCCTGGGCGTCTTACACGAAAAACGACTACATCTTTCAGCGAAAGCTGACGAACTTCTGAGTTCTGACTACTCCGTGGTTCTGACTGAGTTCTGAAAACAAAATGATTTCCCTTCACTTTAATGATTGGCAAAATATCATTAGATATTTTGCCGAGAATGGCGACAGCGCCGTCTATATTATTTTAAATGACAGGGAAGATGGCTCAATATTGATAGGCTATTTAGTATATTCGTAAGAGTTTGAATTTAGCGCTACAAAATAATAAAATAATAAAATAATAATAATAATAATAATTATTATTATTATTAAAATAATTAAAAGTGGACCAAAGTGTATAATAGTTAGCAGGTATACTTGATTTGAACCTCCTGTTACTGTTAACTATGTATATTTTGCGTAACCGCTTTCAGAGAGCAGCTGAAAATTTTATTTCGTACAAAAAAATAAAAAGCATGTAATTATCGAAGGAAAATGTTTGTTGATTGATATGTAAAATCTAGATTTAAAGGTGTTGTCATAGATTTCAAACACTTGCTTGCTGTGACAATTTAATAGCATCGGAATCCTATATTATAATTATTCTTCAAATGGCAGAAGTAATTATTTAATTTGTTTGGATAGTAATTGCATGTACAATTAAAATCGTTATTCCTCTGTAATATTTTTATATTTCTATAGTTTTAAAAACAAAGTTTAGCATTGTTTTAAATGTACTTAAAATAAAGTAAAAATTAAATTAAAACGTTTAGATAAATGAAAAAAAAAAAAAAAATCTTCACTTTTAAATTTTTTATATATAGTTAAAACAAAGCTAAAATTTATATTTTAAGTTACAGAAAATTATAAATATTGCAAATAGAAAAATATAAAACCTATATTTTAAATAATAATTTAAAAAAAAATTATTATTTAGTGAAATTTTCAAATTTTGAATTTAATTATGAAATAAAGTAAAAATAAAATGAAATAAAATGTTTAAGTAAATAAATATTAATGGGGAAAAAAAAAATCTCGTAAGTAGCATCGAACCCGGAACGACCGGGTATGTAGCCGCCAAGCAGGGTTACCAGATTTGGCTTTCCTTTTATTCAATAGTCACCAATAATTTTTATTCGTGACGTTTAACTAATTATTTCGAAGACTGGTAGTCTATTATATATCAAAAAAAAAAAAAAAAATATTGGTGACTATTGAATAAAAAAAAAAAAAAAAAAAAAAACACATCTGGAAACGCTGCCGCCAAGTGCGGTATTGGAGCCTTGACTCATTCTCGAAATAATTTATACTTAAGAATTACTAAAACTTGCCTGTTTCTCAAAATTGTATGTCTAGTGCGCGCTAGTACTTTGATATTTTGTTAATTTCTTAGTATACTACAATTATGTGCAATTTCGTCACTCTCTGAATTTTCCATGTGGTGACCTCTCCTTCTCAATACGAAATTTCTGTGGCACATCTCAATTTCAAATACAGCAAAGAAAAACTAACCTTACATTGTCTTTCGGTCACGTGTGTTAGAATAAATAATAAAGTCCCAATAAAAATGAAACTCTTTCGTTTATTCACTTAATTTGATGAAAAATGAAATGTAGCCTGATCTCATGCTGTCTAGGTCCAATATTAATTTCTGTGAACGTAAGTGAAATTTTGAAAAAGTTTGAAAAATTCAATTTTTATCCCCACTCCAAAAACATGTGACATCTTAAAGGTCTGAATGGATTTCCTTTTTCATCCCCAGAATCGTCTGGCTGCCAGCCTGGATTGAAATGATGTGTTGTTACCTAAATTTCATACTTCAGTTAATTATTAAAAAAAAAAAAAAAAAAAAAAAAAAATCTAATTGTCGTAGAAATAAGCGGTTTGCGCCCTTGGATTCAGAAAAATCGCCCCTTTCATTTGGTATTAAATTTGTAACGACCCGACCGATAGTTCCAATATATTTTCCACTTATTCTGCTTTAAAAGTCTGTTAAAATGTCTATTTTGCAATCGTGGTCAATTCTCGATTGAGATCGCTTAGGTCAATGTTTTAATTAATATCTTCGCAATTAATTAAAATTTTTAAGTTCTTTTTTTATTACCCTTTCGGAAAGGTTTCTGAGATCCGTATGCCAATTTTTGTACTTCTATAAAAGAGGTGGAAGTCTCCGCCCTTTTTTCAAAGACTTTCACGAATGAAAATTTTCCGCCTTTTTTCTACCATTTTCTTTAAACGATAATATCTCTCTCATTTAATCACGACACATTGCAATAAATTTATAGTGAAGATGTCTGTATTAAAATAATGTAGCAAAGAATGCGGAAATTTCTCATCTGAAAGTGTCCTGAAAAAGCGGCGGAGGTTTCGAGCTCTGTTCTATGATCAGTGGGGGTTGAACGTATAGATGAACAGACACACAGACAGGCAAAACTTTCCTTTTATTATTATAGATAAATTTCCTCTTAAGTGACCAGTGTACATTTAAAAGGAAATGATATAAAACTTCTTGGAAAGAGACCGAGCTGTGTACGCACATTGCATATAAAGTCAAATAAGAGATGTAAAATCGTACTTGCCAATCTAACACGGAATATCGTTAGTTCCCGCCCTTTTTGTACACCATTTCATTTTTAGAGTAATTCTCTTCAAATATATTTACGATTAAATAAGAAGAAAATGTACTCAAAAAAAAAAAAAAAAAAACTGGTGTAAAAAAAAAAAAGAAATAGGCGGAAAGGGGCGGGACTAACAGTCTTCCGATTAGGTTGGCAAGTATGTGTAAAATCATTTTTTAAGTCTATTCTTTCAGAGATACAGAAGGCGGGGCTTGTTTTCTTTTGGAATTCTTTAAAATCTCTCGCCTGCATTGTGTTAATTTTAAAAAATAAGTTAATTTTTATAATACACACCGGAACGTTGCTTAGCAAACAATAAGAATCACATAAAAGTAAACTTTTCTGTCAGATTATATACAGATATTTACTTATAGATGATAGAAAAGATAACAGGAGACGGTTCCCTAAAGTCAATATAACAGAAAAATCACAATAACTCGAAAATTAGTGATAGGAGTGAACTGTAAACTTGAAAACCCATGTTTCTTATTCTATTCGTACACAAATTAATATAAGTCATAATTTTTTAGAATATGAATTTATTAATAATTTTCATAATTAAAAATATGGAATCGGAAATGTGCATGGGATATGTTTGGGTCATTTCTATCTAATGTACTGAAAAATAAATAAATAAATAAATAAATAAATCTGAATTTAATAAGTTTTTAAGGAAATGTGAATTAAAGTTTGCCATATTCAATTAATATTAACCTCCTCAGATTTTGATGGATTATAACTCTATGAAAAATTGAGAGAAATATATAAACTATACCATTTTTTGGAAAGATGTGATCCAAATAATAATAATAATAATAGTAATAATAATAAATCAAATATGGGGGTAGTCATTGAAAAAGAATAAAGTTGATGCCAGTTTTAATAAGTTCATGATCCCCTAAAAAAATTTAACTATTCTATCATAAATTTGATGTCATTACGAACCCATCGGCATTAGCCGCATATTCATACGATGATTTGTGTCAAAATTAAAAAGGGGTGGCCTTTTTTTAGGACTATACATTATTAAAATATTAAATATATTTTATAACAATATTTACATACACTCGTGATTAAATCATTTAAATTTTGTCTTCAGCAATTGATGCGGTAAATCTAAATGACATTGCTGTTTATGTGTACTAGTGTCACATGTGAAATCAAATCCAAATATGAAAAAAGTCTTTTTTTTTTTTTTGAATATTTTTTCAGAGCAACAGAAGGCGGGGCTTGTTTACTTTTGGAATTCTTTTACAATCTCTCGGCTGCACCGCTTTGATTTTATAAAAATAAATTCATTTTTATAATACACATATATGTTAACTTACTAATTAATGTCGGAAGATTGACATTGCCCACGATTCATTTTTCTTCATATCACTCTTTTATTAAATTATTTTTCTTCTTCTGACTTTGAGAGATGGATGCTTGCCGAGTACCCGGGTTCTATTAATGCCCCCCGTCCACCCATACACACACACCTCAGCGACCAGAAATATAGAAACAGAAATAAATACAAATGCCAGATGATAAAAGAGAGAGAGAAACTGTAAAAGGTCACTAGTAGGAAATTTAATTAAAATTAACAGAAACATTGCAATTTCAGAGTATAAGAAAAACCATTAAGTAAGATCAGAAACATGATCAGAAACCGAGAGCCTCCCAGAGAACGGCTAGCTTATTAATGGTATTATCAGTATTTTTCATTTTATTACGTGCTTCTAAGTTTAACAATTAGTTCATTAAAGTTTTTGACATTAAATTCAGTTGCGATTTCATTGAGGCTGTCAGGAAGGTTCTCGATGGGGTTAGATTTGAGTAAATCGGAGTATATAACTCGTTTTCGTTCTGAGGGCGTGGCCTGGGAGAGTGAGGGAAATTCTGATTGGTTGAGGTAGTTTCGTTTTTCAGGGAGAGCCGATTTAGTTATATGAGACTTACTTTTATTTTCCGGGAATTTGGGGCATCCTCTGCAGTTTGCTAAACGATTCTCTCCGCAATTACAACAAACTGGGTTTGGTAATTTTTCCTTACCAAGGTTACATTCATTAGTAGGATGTTCACCAGAGCATCTAATGCTACGGACTTTCATATTGCAGTTTTTAGCAGTGTCAAAATATAATTGACGCCATCAAAAACATTGGAGTGCTCGGATGGAATTTTTATAATGTTCAATTTCGATTTTAATTTTCTTCTTATTTAATTGGGATTACACTTAAAGGAATTTTCTGTAAAAATAAAGTGGCGTGGAAAAAAAAGGGTTCAAAAAATCTTCCCGAATATTAATTAGTAAGTTGGCAGGTATGCATCGAAACATTACATAGAAAATAATAAGCATCAGATAAAAGTAAACTTTTTCGTTAGATTATATACAGATATTTACTTACATAGGTAATACAATCGATAACATGAGATTTCCCTCTCCCCGTAAAGAAAATATGAAAAGAAATATCCCTAAACATTAGTGGCCCACCAGCGGCCGAGCGGTTCTGCGCTCAAAGCTGGTAGATGGGAGGTGCCGGGTTCGATCCCAAGTCGCGCTCATCGACCTAGCCGTTCAGAGTTTTCCGTGGTTTCCTCCGAAACTTGCGTAAATACGGGCTAGGACCCCTTAGAAAGACCCCCACGGAGGGCATTCCCCCCTAGGCCTAGGACACATCAGGAGTCAATCGGCCTTAAATCCTACAACCAACCAACCAACCCTAAACATTAGTGATAGGAGTGTGTTGCAAACTTGAAAATTCATGTTTCTGATTATGCTTATTCTATTAGTACGAAAATTAATATAGATATTAATTCATAATCTTTTGGAATATGCATTTATTAACAATTTTCAGGATTAGAAATATGCTTTTAAATCGATAATATGCATGGAATATGTTTGGATAATTTTCTTCTGACGTATTAAAAAAAAATCTGAATTTAATAATTTTTTAGGGGGTTGTGAATCAATATCCATGCGTGCGAACTCCCCGTTTTCAAAGAAGAACTAATGTCGGAATTTTTGTATAATTGTTTTCAGCTTATTTTTCGTCGAAAATATATGTGACATATTCCTCTAAAAGAAATCTGATTAAAAAGCATACTTGGCTATGAAGCCAACAAAGAATTACGACTAAGTTTCATTTTTATGAATTTCGATTTAGGTTTTATTAAATTTAGAATCTCGGATTAAGAATTTCTAACGAATTTATTTTAGATTCAAATTCTGCAACTTTTACCCAATCACAAATCAGAATAACATGCATTATAATTAAATGAGAATAAGTTTAAATCTACTTACCCTCTCTGCCAGCATCCCGGGATTAGTAACGATAACTGCCAATACATAGACTCTGACATCTAATATCTGCTTACTACAAACTATTTATTGTTACAATCATAACTTATGTTATGGAAAATCAATAAGGACGAATAAAGTTTATGATTTAGAATGAGTTTTGGTTTCTCGGTTTAAGATGCATCGCATCTCTTTCTCGATTCGAATGAGCGACTGACTCAATCTGCTCAGCGCCGTCACAAATCAGTTCAGTTGTGCGCATCACCTTCTCCACTCCCCTCCTCCCCGACATCCTCCGGGGGGGGGCTGAACATGGGAGACTGGCAATTCGATTCACTGGTCTCTTGATGATTCCAACTGGTGTTTTCAGAGATACCACTCGAATAATACCGTCATCACCAGGATGGACGTCCAGAAGGCGTGCTAGACTCCACTGAGCTGGCTGAATAGAGGGTTCTAAGACGAGGACTAGTTCTCCGGGCTGCAGATGGGTAACACCGCTCTTTAATTTTTCTCTTGACTGTAGAGAAGTAAGATAGGACTTTTGCCAGGTGCTCCAAAAGTGCCCCTTGATCTGCTGGAGGAGTTTCCATCTGGAAGAAAAACCGGTACAAAATTGGTTAGTTGGGTTAGGAGATTGTTCAGGAAGCTGAAGAAGCGGAGCCCCAATTAGGAAGTGTCCTGGTGTAAGTACCAGGAAATTATTGGGTTCGGTGGAAAGTGGTACTAAGGGGCGGGAATTTAAGCAGGCTTCAATATTGGTGAGAATAGTCTCACATTCCTCGAAGGAAAGGCAACTGCCTTTACAAGCCTTAATTAAGTGACGTTTAGCCAATTTAACTGATGATTCCCATAGGCCGCCAAAATTAGGCCCGTAAGGTGGCATAAAATGCCAATGAATTTGTCTAGCTGCTATATAATCTTGAATTGTGTTGGTTGTTGAAAGTGTCACGAGTTTCTTCAAATGGGCATGGGCACCAACAAAATTTCGGCCGTTATCGGAGTATATGTCCGTGGGATAGCCGCGACGCGCTATGAATCTTTGTAGGGCATATAAAAAATGTTCAGTTGATAAACTAGTGACTAATTCGAGATGAATTGCCTTGGTGCTCATGCAGATGAATAGGCAAATGTAGGACTTAAATTTTGTTTTTGTTCGTTTATGTTCACACTTTGTTTGAATAGGGCCTGCATAATCAAGGCCAACATGTTGGAATGGTCGACAAGGGTTGACTCTGGCACTGGGTAAGTCACCCATGATTTGCTGAATGGGGGTTGGTTGGATTTTGGCACAAGTGACACATTGTCGAAGCTGCTTTTTCACAGTGGATCTCCCATCAGGAATCCAGTAAGACTGGCGGATTAGGCTTAACACTAGTTCGACACCTCCATGGAGACTATACACATGAAAATGTCTGATTATAAGGGAGGTAAAAGGGTGATTTTTAGGCAACAATAACTGATGCCTAGTGTCATAGGGAAGGGTCTTGGCTTTGTCAATTCTACCTCCCACTCTCAATAGGTTTTCGAAATCAATAAAAACATGGAGAGGTTTCAATTTACTGTTGTTTGCAACAGGTTTGCCACGCTGCAAAAGGGCGATTTCTGAAGCAAAGGACCTTTGTTGGTTAAATTTAATCACCATTTTTTTAGCCTCTGAAATTTCTTATACTGAGACTGGTCCTTTCAACTTTATAGCATTTCGACTATTACTAATAAACCTCTTCATAAATGCAATTACACAAAAAAGTTTTGTACTTGAAGAAAATTCTGAAACCAAGTCGTCTATCATGGAGTCATTCATTGGGTTTGACTCTATTAGACTTGGAGTTTTCACCACTGTACATTTGACTGAGGTCGACATTTCTGAATCGTGCTCTGAGACCTGGATCTTTGGCCAATCAGGTCCAGACCACCACAAGGCAAATGTTTGTAATTTGTTTGGTAACAGCCCACGAGTTGCACAGTCAGCTGGGTTGTGTTTGCTTGGTAAGTGATGCCATGTGGTTGGGTCTGTCAGAGCCGCTATTTTGTTGACTCGGTGTAGGACGTATGTGTTGCCCTTTAAGGGTGGATTTAAGATCCAACTACGGGCGATTGTGGAGTCTGTCCATAGAAGAATTTCCTTCACCGGAGAATCTAGTGAGTTCTGGACGACTGACAAAAGTTCCGATAACAAAACAGCCGCGCATAGCTCCAACCTAGTCAAGGTAATGGGTTTTAAAGGAGCTACACGGGTTTTAGCTGCAATCAATTTTAAAGTTGAGTTTGGTCTGGGGCGTATATAAATTACGGCAGCATATGCCTTTGTTGACGCATCACAAAATCCCTGAATCTGGTAAATCGATTCGGATTTCAAATCTAAAAATCTGGGTACTGACATTGCCTTAAAGGAGGCAATTTTTTCATAAAATTCGTTCCACCTGTTTTGAATGTCTGGTGGTAAAGGATCATCCCAACCAAGTTTTTGCTTCCAAACATCTTGTAAGAGCAATTTTAAAAGGATAGTGGCAGGGGATAACAGACCCAAAGGGTCGAAGATGCGTGCAATTACGGACAATAATTGTCTTTTTGTGGTGACGCTTTCTTCGGTATTAACCCAAACCTGTAGGGTATCCAATGCTAAATTCCAGTTTAATCCCAAAATACGTTGGGATTGATCGGGGTTTAAGGATAATTCCTGATTTGCTGATTTTAAAGTTTCTGGGACCTGAACTAGAGCTTCCACATAATTTGAAGCCCATTTTCGCAGCTTGAAGCCCCCAGCATTGAATAAAGCCTGAAGGTCTGTGACCAAAGCTTGAGCGGCTTCGATTGTTTCAGCCCCTCCAAGGAAATCGTCCATATACAGGTTATTACGTGCAGCCGGCACAGCTACGGGAAAATTGGGTTCTTCATCGTTTAATAGCTGTCGTATGGTTCGCAGGGCTAAAAATGGTGCACAGGCTGTGCCATAAGTAACAGTGTTCAATTGATAAACACGAAGTGGGTCTGACACATTGGCCCTCCAAAATATTCTTTGGAAATTCCTATCATGCTCTGCGACTAGAATTTGCCGGAACATTTTTTCTATGTCGCTCGAGAGGGCGACTTTATTTAAACGGAATCTAATTAGATTGCTAAAAATGCTTGTTTGAAGATTTGGCCCTTTATGCAAGTTAGAGTTCAGGGATTTGCCATTTGTAGTTAAGGCCGATGCATTGAACACTACTCGTAGTTTGGTAGTGCTACTATTTTCATTAATAACTCCATGATGAGGCATGTAATAATTGGGTTTACTGTTAAGTTCCTCAGCTCTTAGTAGAGTCATATGACCTAAGTCAGAGTATTCACACATAAATTTACAATACTCTATTTTTAGATTAGGGTTCTGAATAAATCGGGCTTCCAGCTTTTTAAACATTTTTAGTGCACAGTTGGCACTTTCACCTAACTCAATCTCATCATGGAGGGGTAATTTCACAACATAGCGACCTTCGGGGTTGCGCTTGGTGGAAGATTTATATAGTTCCGCTGCCGGATCGGCTTCGGTTTCACTCTTAGAAGATATTATTGGCTGATTGTAAAAAAAAATCGTTTAAGTTAACACAGTGTAACGAGGAGCTATATGTTGATTCTGGTTCCATTCAATCCCTTGAGAGGGGGCCACTGAGTAAGTACCCAAGTGAACTGGGAATAGCAGAGGGTTCTCCTGACCTTCCATGTATTGGTTTGCCACAAATTAATGAGGGAAAAAGGTCTGCACCCAGCAGTACCTCTATATGTTGTGGCTTGAAGAAATTCATATCGGCTAACTGAAGATTTTTTGTATGTGGCCAAGACGTCGTCCTCACCCGGAAATTTGGCAGAGGGGCAGTAACCCTATTAACTACTAGCGCTTTCAAGTTCCTATACTCATTAGCGAAATATGGCGAGAATGAGAATTCCGTAAAATTTAAAACAGTTTCTGCGGAAAGACCGTTTATGCCTACAAGTCGATGAGGCAAATTTAGCTTCTCAACGCACTCCTTTGTTATGAGACTATTTTGTGAGGCACTATCAACTCACGCCCGACATTGAATAATTTTGCCGTTAGGTGATCTAACCTTTATAAGGGCAGTAGACAATAACACCTTTTGGTTATTAAAATTTGCATTAGATTGAGAACTATTGGCCACCGAAGTAGTAACAAGGCCACCTCCCTGATCTGCAGAATTCTGTGTATAAATGTGCAGAAGAGTGTGATGTGAACCTGCACATACTTTACATTTAATATTAATTCTACATTGTCGCACTTGATGATTAGTTCGCAAACAATTTTCACACAATCCTTTTGATTTAACTAAGTCCCATCGCTCCTGAACACTAATTCGATTGAATTTGGGACATTTAAACAATTGATGTACTTGAGAACAGGCGACGCATTTATTTTCTTTGACTATTATTGAATTATTGACACAAGATTTTTTTACACTACTACCTTCTACTGGCTTCTTAAACATTCCCGGTTTATTTTCAAGCTTTGTTTGACTCGACGCCTCCCTTTCAATGAATGTACGAAACGAATTTAAATCGGGGATAGTTTGCGTATTCTCTAGACTGAGCTCCCACCTATGCCTAACGGATGAATCCAATTTTGAAATCATGAAATTTATAAGAATAAGATCGCTAAGAGGATTAGATTCCAATCCGAGGGTCGATAAATTTCGCACCGCTTCGTTACAAGTATCTATTAAATTGAAAAACGATTTAGGATCATCCGCTTTGTTTACCTTTACCGAAAAGATTTTATTTATTTGAGTTATAGCTAATTGGCATTTATTTTCATAGCGCTGAGTAAGGATTTCCCAACAGTGTTTAAGATTTTCCGATTGTAACGAAAATCCACGAATAAGTTTTGATGCACTACATCTTACACACTATTGGAGGTATTGTAGCTTTTCAACCTCACTAAGGCTGTCATTATCCAGAATAGATGATTTAAACAAACTTTTAAATGACAACCAAGATTCATTATCCCCGTAAAAATAAGGAATTTCAAGTTTGGGAAGACTAATATGCGAATTAACAGAAGTCCCTGGTTTCGTACGTGCATCATTATTTACATTTGGAGTATTTGATTGCGATTTACTTTCTAACACTATAGATAATTCTAACAGAATGTCCCGATTTTTCATCACTGCCTCATAGTTTTCATCGCTTTCCTCTTCGGAAAAATTTGTAACTATTTCCTCGAATTTTACCTCCAGTACATTTACCTTATCTTTTAGGATCTTTAATCTGGCTTGATCGCTTTTATCGCAATCATTGACCTTCGATTTTATAAATTCTATTTCCCTAATCACATTTTCAAATTTTATCACTTCATTAGATTTTGGGAACAACTCACTCTTTTCCGCGTCATTTGCCCTTGTTCTCCCTTTTCTACCCATCTTTTGAGAAAACTAATTACAAATAATTAAATTTAAATATGAATTAATCGATCGAATTAAATTATTATTCTGCAGATCAGGAAGTAAAAGAAAACAAAAAAATAAGAACAAATGAAAAGAAACACACATATAGTAGAATATATTTTTTTTTTACTGAAATAAATAAACTAATAATATTAAATGCACCCTTTTCAATCTCATACACTTTTTTTATTCAACAATTATTTAACATGAATAGCTATTTCTTAAATTCCCAAAACGAAATTGTTCCGGTTTGAAAACCAAACTATTTTGAATTACGTTTTCTCTCAACCCAAAACTTTTACGTATGCATCAAATCGAAACTACTTTGAATTACGTTTTATATCAAAACAATTTAACTTCATATTAATGATTTATTTCACAAATTAATTTTAACTTCCTTTAAAGTTCTTATACAGATAATTTAATCCTACGTAAACAAAAGAATTTTTTCAATTTTCAATTTTTTTTTTTTTTTTTAAATTTAACGAATTACGATTAATTATCTAATTAATAGATAATTAAGCCTCCGTGTATCGACGGACCACTAATGGCTGTGAAGCCAAAAGAAGAATTTTCGACTAAATTTCATTTTTATGAATTTCGATTTAGGTTTTATTAAATTTAGAATCTCGGATTAAGAATTTCTAAGGAATTTATTTTAGATTCAAATTCTGCAACTTTTACCCAATCACAAATCAGAATAACATGCATTATAATTAAATGAGAATAATTTTAAATCTACTTACCCTCTCTGCCAGCATCCCGGGATTAGTAACGATAACTGCCAACACATAGACTCTGACATCTAATATCTGCTTACTACAAACTATTTATTGTTACAATCATAACTTATGTTATGGAAAATCAATAAGGACGAATAAAGTTTATGATTTAGAATGAGTTTTGGTTTCTCGGTTTAAGATGCATCGCATCTCTTTCTCGATTCGAATGAGCGACTGACTCAATCTGCTCAGCGCCGTCACAAATCACTTCAGTTGTGCGCATCACCTTCTCCACTCCCCTCCTCCCCGACAATACTTGCCAACCATTTCATTACAAACCATACAACTTTTAGTACCCACATTTTTTTTTTCACACCAGTCATTTTTTAGACTAATTTTTTTTTCTTATTTAAGGGGCGTTAACAATTGTACAGTTATTAATGAGATGCTTGGCAAGTATGAAAAAGTTAGAAAGGTTGGCAAGTATGAATATCTGTCATATTTATTTAACATTAGCCCCCTTAGATTTTGACGTCTTATATCTCTGTGAAAAATTGAGAGAAATATGTAAACTGTACGATTTCATGAGAGGAATTGACCAAAATAATAATAATTTAATTATAGTATAAAATATTACATGTATTAAAATGACCGGCACGTTACGAATTACGATTTCTGCAAAACATGACTGCCTTTCTCGTTGACGTTCAATTTTTTACAATGTAATTACAACTAATTTCCAGCATTATTTTTTAAAGGGTAATCCGAATGATTAAATATTTTTGGTTAATTTCTGACTGATCCCCTTTCAGTCTCCTGGGGAAAACTTTGGCTGAAATAGTATAACATGTTCTTTCTAATACCCTAAAGTTTCAAGAGAATTCATGAAGTATTTGTTTAAAATTCGAGGAAAAAGTCTAAGTTGCTTAGCTATTCGTCATTAGATTTTGTGCACCAGTGTACAGTTACATTTAAGTCATTAAATAATTAAAATAATTATAGCCAAATAGAAACTATAGTTGCGATATGAAAAAATTAAAGTAGCATTTCGTTGTAAATTTTTACATGGCTGTTTTTATTTGTGGATGTCTTGAATAAGAGGTCGGAGTCCCCCATACAGTTCGATTACCGGAGCGAGTCGGGGCTCTCGCATGGGTTGATGGAATCCTAAAGATACAAAGTAATAATAATAATAAAATTATCAAAAAATGGGCGTTACCATTGAAAAAGAATGAATTTTATGTCAGTTTTAATATGTGCACGATCTTTAAGTAAAATCTAATTCTTCTGTTATAAAGTAGACGTTATTACGAATCTATTGGTATCAACAGCATATTCATACGATGATCTGCGGCAAAATTAGTCAGGGTGGCTTTTTCATGGCTGCCAACTTCTATGTTTTTTGATACAGGGAATTTTGTATAGAAACATTTAATAAAATTTTTAGCAGTTTTCTTTGATTAATTATAATGAGCTTTTCACAAGGAAATACTGGTGTTAAAAAACCGTACAGGTACAAGTTGGTACTTATACTGTTTTTTTAAATGACTGGACAATATTAATATGTTACATGAATTTTATAAATATACTCACACCAGTAAATTGTATTAGAATATTATAACACATTTAACATTATTTAAGGACATAATGCCATTTCTTTTATTTCTATTTTGTGAAAAGAAACAGAGACTGGCTTTTCTAAAGCTTGAACCTGTTAAAGGTCACTAGTTGGAACTTTCAGAGTACAAGAAAAACCATTAAGTAAGATCAGAAACCTGATCTCCGAGGGCCTCCCAGAGAACGGCTAGCTTATTAATGGTATTATCAGTATTTTTCATTTTATTACGTGCTTCTAACAAGGGAAGTATGAATCAGTAAAATTGCTATTGAAACCAAACCACGCTTAAATTAAAGAGCGTGTTCGAAAACATTGGGTACCGTACAAATTTGATGCAATAACTCCCATGGGTTTGAGCTATGCCCTCTATTAGTTTTAGTTATTTCTATAAAAGCCAACAAAACACACACCGTAATGTGAACAGATGGTGCAGTACTAGCGTGCTTGACTTCGGATACGTAGGTAGTGGGATCGAGACACCGCAAGGGCGTTTTGTATTTTATTTTTTTATTTCAACTGAAATACTTATTTTTGACATTTTTAACTAAATTAAATCATTATTGTAAGAGAAAATATATTAATTATATTAAAACAAGTTTTTTTTTTTTTTCAGCGCTGACAGTTTAATATTTTTTTTTATTTTTAACCAATTTATTTATTTATTTATTAAATTTAAAGAAATTAATTATTTAACGGGAAATGCTTTTATATTATATTTAGGTAAGATTTTGTTAATGACTACATTCAGATAAAATTTTGTTAATGATTGTTTTATATAAATTATTAATTACTATTTTTTAACGACGACAATAATAGCAAAAGTGAATCGTCTGCTCTCAATTGTATTATTTATTAATGTTATTTTTTAGATGAAAAATCCTGAATGATGAACAGCTGTTGCTTAACTATTCGACGTCGCATTTAACTTTTATTTCAAATATTTCATTAAACAAGTGTCAAGTTTCGTGGTGTCGGAAGAACTGACAATAATATTGAAGACAATGACAGATTTTCTCAAAATGATTTTACTAATTTATAAATAATTTACATCTACAAAAAATTCAAAATCTGGGTAAATATGAATTTTACAAATCAAGTAATCTCGACGAAAAGCCAAATATTTGACAAAATGTTCGTGATTAACAATAATTGACGGTGAACAAAATTGAAATTCAAATAATTGTGATCAATCTCTTTATATTTCTTGTTCTGATTGTGAAAAATACTTATGGTTCCATGATTTTTCTACTTTTAATCATAATTGTTATAAATTAGAAACTATATTTGTAGCTTTAAACATGGTTTTCTTTTTCATAAATAAAAAAATTAAAAAATGCATTTCTTAAATTCATTCTTAATTCTTTATTAATTGGAATACTAAAAAAATCTTCTTAATGTAATAAATATTTTCTCTTAAACTAATGATTTAATTTAATTAAAAACGTAAAGAAAAAAAAATTAAAATACAAAACGCCCCTGCGGGGACTCGATCCCACGACCTACGTGTCCGAAGTCAAGCACGCTAGCACTGCACCATCTGTTCACACTACGCTGCGCGTTTTGTTGGCTTTTATAGAAATAACTAAAACTAATAGAGGGCATATCTCACCCCCATGGGAGTTGTTGCAGCAAATTTGTACGGTACCCAAAGTTTTCGACTATGCTCTTTAATTTAAGCTTGGTTTGGTTTCAAGAGCAATTTTACTGATTCATACTTCCCTTGTAAGTTTAACAATTAGTTCATTAAAGTTTTTGACATTAAATTCAGTTGCGATTTCATTGAGGATGTCAGAAACTCAGAAAGGTCCTGGATGGGGTTAGATTTGAGTAAATCGGAGTATGCTCGTTTTTGTTCTGAGGGTGTGGCCTGGGACAGTGAGAGAAATTCGGATTGGTTGAGGTAGATTTGTTTTTCAGGGAGAGCTGATTTAGTTATATGAGACTTATTTTTATTTTCCGGGAATTTGGGGCATCCTCTGTAGTCTGCTAAATGATTCCCTTCGCAATTACAACAAACTGGGTTTGGTAATTGTTTCTTACTAAGGTTACATTCATTAGTAGGATGTTCACCAGAGCATCTAATGCTACGGACTTTCGTATTGCAGTTTTTAGCCGTGTGATAATATAGTTGACACTGAAAACATTGATGTGCTCGGATGGGATTTTTATAATGATCATTGGATTTTAATTTTCTTCTTATTTAATTGGGATTACACTTAAAGAAATTTCCTGTAAAAATAAAGTGGTGTGGAAAAAAAATGGGTTCAAAAAATCTTCCGGAATATTAATTAGTAAGTTGGCAGGTATGCATCGAAACATTACATAGAAAATAATAAGCATCACATAAAAGTAAACTTTTCCGTTAGATTATATACAGATATCTACTTATGTAGGTAATACAATCGATAACATGAGATCCCCCCCCCCCCCTCTCCGTAAAGTAAATATGAAAAGAAATATCCCTAAACATTAGTGGTAAGAGTGAGTCGCAAACTTGAAAATTCATGTTTCTGATTATGCTTATTCTATTAGTACGAAAATTAATATAGGTATTTATTAATAATTTTTTGAAATATGTATTTATTAACAATTTTCAAGTTTAGAAATATGCTTTTAAATCGATAATATGCATGAAATATGTTTGGGTAATTCTCTTCTGACGTACTTGAGGGGGAAAAAAAATCTGAATTTAATAATTTTTTAGGAAGATGTGAATCAAAATCCATACGTGCGAACTCTCCCATTTTCAAAGAAGAACTAATGTCGGAATTTTTGTAAAATTGTTTTCAGCTTATTTAATCGTCGAAAATGTATGTGACATATTCCTCTAAAAGAAATCTGATTAAAAATCATACTTGCCAACCATTTCATTACGAACCGTTCAATTTTTACTACCCGACTTTTTTTTTTTCACACCAGTCATTTTTTAGAGTAATTTTTTTTTATTATTTAATCATAACAATATTTGAAGAGAATTACTCTAAAAATAAAGTGGTGCGAGAAAAGGGGCGTTAACAATTGTACAGTTATAAATGAGATGGTTGGCAAGTATGAATATCTGTCATATTCATTTAACATTAGCCCCCTTAAATTTTGACGGTTTATATCTCTATGAAAAATTGAGAGAAATATGTAAACTGTACGATTTCTTGAGATGAATTGACCAAAATAATAATAATTTAATTATAATATAAAATATTACAAGTATTAAAATGACCGGCACGTTACGAATTACGATTTCTACAAAACATGACTGCCTTTCTCGTTAACGTTCAATTTTTTACAATGTAACTACAACTAATTTCCAGCATTATTTTTTACAGGGTAATCCGAATGATTAAATATTTTTGGTTAATTTCCGACTGATCCCCTTTCAGTCTCCTGGGGAAAACTTTGGCTGAAATAGCATAACATGTTCTTTCTAATACCCTAAAGTTTAAGAGAATTCGTCAAGTATTAGTTTAAATGCACGAGGAAAAAGTCTAAATTACTCAGTTATTCGTCATTAGATTTTGCGCACCAGTGAACAGTTACATTTAAGTCATTAAAAAATTAAAATAATTATAGACAAATCGAAACTATAGTTGCGTTATGTAAAAATTAAAGTAGCATTTCATTGTGAATTTTTACATGGCTGTTTTTATTTGTGGATGTCTAGAGTAAGATTTCGGAGTCCCCATAGAGTTTGATTACCGGCGCGAGTCGGGGCCCTCGCATGGGTTGATGGAATCCTGAAGATACAAAATAATAATAATAAAAAATTTATCAAAAAATGGGCGTTCCCATTGAAAAAAAATGAATTTTATGTCAGTTTTAATATGTGCACGATCTTTAAGTAAAATCTAACTCTTCTGTTATAAAGTAGACGTTATTACGAATCAATTGGCATTAACAGCATATTCACGCGATGATCTGCGGCAAAATTAGTCAGTGTGGCTTTTTTATGGCTGCCAACTTCTATGTTGTTTGACACAGGAAATTTTGTATAGAAGTTTTTAATAAACTTTTTAGCAGTATTTTTTTTTTTTTTTTTTTGATTAATCATAATGAGCTTTTTACAAGGAAATACTGGTGTTAAAAAACCATACAGGTACAAGTTGGTACTTTTTTTCTTTTTATGACTGTACATTGTACAAAATTAATATGTTAAACTAATCTTATAAATATACTCACACCAGTAAATTGTATTAGAATATTATACGACATTTAACATTAATTATGAAATGTTGACATTATCATTAGAGATGGGCATTCCCGTTCTTTTTCAAGAACGAGAATGAACAGTTCTTTGAAAACTCGGAACGGTTCTGCAGAACGGGTCTAATGGAGAAAACCAACCGGAAATTCAGAATGAACGGTTTCCGGTACCCTCCCTGAACTGTTCGCCTCGTTCTGCTGATAAAATGGGCATTGGCATTTGTGTTTCACTAGAAGAGATCGTTCTTTTCGAAATGAGCTGTTTGTATTCTTTAATTCAGCACTTCTGCTATGAGAAAACACAGTTGTCCTTAAAGAATATGTAAAACATAGAGATTTTTTTCTTTCTAATTGCACTTGTAAAACACGTGGTTCAAATTTAACTGGGAATATGTAGATTTTATTTTATTTCGTTTTATAGAAGGCTAAAACACATTATAAACATTTGATATCTAGAATTCAAGCACAGAGTAAGGAAATTGATTTTTCAGTATATATTGTTATTTAAATTGGTAATTAATTTTATAAATTTCTTTATTAATTTTAAATTTTCTAAAATCTATTTTTAATTTCTGAGGAAAAACGGAAACAAAAACGCATGCAACTTTTGTTTAAAAAAATAAATAAGCATGTTCATTAAGATTTATAAACAATAAGGTATTATAAACTTGACTGTAAACATAATATAAACATAGCATAACTTTTGAGTATGGAAATGATCCATCATGAAAAGACAGTAGTGAATGCCCTTAAATTCAATCGGTCGTCTATCTATTTATCTATACATATGGGCATAAAGAAAAATGACCGTTCGAAAATCTCTCTCTCTCTCTCTCTCTCTCTCTTTTTTTTTTTTTTTTTTTTTTTTTTTTTATTTAATTAAATAAACCGTTAAAACATTTATTTTGTTCTATTTATTAATTTTTTATTTTAGCAAGCTAAATACCTATATTCATATTTATACGACAGAGTGTATCAGGAATGTTTACTTTCAGTTATATTCATATATGAATGTGTTGGCTTTGTAAAAAATTTCGACTTCCGACGTACTTACACGTTTTAAAATGTCTTAAACACAATTTGACCACAAAAATTATAAATAAACTTTATGTTCTCTAGATCAAGATCACATAACTTAAAAAAATTATATTTAGTTGCATCTTGACATAAATTGGTGACAATCAAACTCTCTTTTATATCACCCAACAAGCAACGTTGATATGATGCGATTGCCCCCATTTCCGGAAAAATTTTGTCAGCTTCTATAGTATAAAATTTCACAAAACTTAATACTTGAAAGAGCTCTTATGAAAATGTCAAAATAGGTATATATCGGCTGGCAGGTGAATCATTTAAACTGTAATGTCCTCTGTGTACGGAAAGGTTATATCTCAGCATCTAAAGCGTATAAGCATCAAATTTGATATGTGAGCTGTCTATTATTACTGTCAGAAAAAAAAAAGACTAGTTAAAAGCGGTTTTTTTTTTTTTTTTTTTTTTTTTTTTTACTTGGTAACACGAAAAAATATACAAAAATAAAAAATAAATATTTAAATAAAATTGAGTGAAAACGTGCAAGAGAAATGGAAAAATGAATTTTTCTCATTTCTTAACATTGAAAATTAATTATATCGTCAAAATAATTGGCAAGAAGTTAAAAAATATATTAAAACTATGGTTCAAAGTAAACTGCAAACAAAATTTAAAGAAATGAATATAGTAACCATTGCTAGGGAACGCAACCCAGTTACCGTATGTTTTTATATAGGTCAATAGACATTAAAGAAAAAGAAAAAGTGTCCCTAAATTAAGTTTTAATTTATAAAGAATTATTTATTTTTTTATTCCAAAATTTAAAATCGGCATGATTTTTTTTACACTGTCGAAATTTAAAATGATAATGACCTTCGTCACATCAAACGAAAACGGTGCATTAAATTTATCTTCAACATATAAAAACTAAAACGTTAAACTTTTTCATTAAATAAAATTGAAATTTGTTCCGATGCAATAAGATATGTACTCATCAAATAAGCATGAAATGCGTTTCAGAGTATTAAATCTATCTTCATCAGATAAGCAATACATAAAATCGATTATAAAATTACAACGATATTTCGATAGATAAAATTATTATAATAGACTTAATCTATTATAATCTGATCGAGCTGAGACACATTTTCATTATTATTATTTCCCCCCCCCCCCTCTCTCTCTCCAGATAAAATTAAAGGAATGCATCTTGTATTTATCGTATAAACCGATTCAATGTATCATCACCAAATGAAATTGAAATACGTTTCAATATAATAAATCTGTCATCATCAGATAAAACAAAATTGAAACGCGTTTCGTTACTAAAAACTGTCATCATCAGATTAAAATAAAATGAAGAGTGTTTCGATACATTAAATATAGCTTCTTCATTTAAAGTTAAACGAACAACGCGTTTTGAAATATTTTCATCAAATCAAATTATATTGTAAACAATGAATTGAATCCATTTTCACTAGATTAAACATGTTTGTTCAAATAACTTTTTGTTTATGAAAATAATAATATTAATGTAATTTGTATAATAATTGAGATAAATTAAACTTCTTTAAATGTAGAAAATACAAAAACCTCAAAATTAAATTTAGAAAAAAAAAATTATTTATTTCGGTCCACTACCCGACGCAAGAACGTGGAAAAAAAAAAAAAATCACTAAATTCAAATCAAAATAGTATTTCAATTTTTATGCAAAAGAAAACAAATAACAAAATAATATTCCCCTCCACATCTATACAGTTAAAAATTTATTTTCCAGAAAAAGGCTGGATTAAATATCAATATATCATAGAATATTGATATTTCTTTAATAACAGGATAACGATATTTTAAATCTTATTTCATTGATATATCCCTTTTCTCACGTTATGTTTTTATTACACGAAATTTCAGAACAAGTTCCTAAAACAAATAAATAATCCCTCGCATAATATACAGAAGTAAATCAGTACTTATTGAAAGCCATCTGCTTTGATTATCGCGCGAATAAGTGCAAAAATTTTCCGACGCAACGCTTAGAGCGTTTTCGTTCTATCCCTCAAGAAGGAAATACTATCATCCTTTTCTGAACTGTTCACCCACTCGCAAGAACTCCACTGTTCCGAGGTTCCCTCTGTTCTCCATTTGCTCGGGATCATCTGAGCTGTTCATCTGCTCATTCTGTTCAGTTCAGTTCTCCTGTTCCGACTTGTTCCGCAAACTCGACCGATTTCTGCCTCATTTTTAAATGAACAGATTTTCTATCGCCAATCAAGCGATATTCTATTTATTCCTAGAACTCCATAGTTAATACTAATAAAGGCTGATTGCCTGGCAACCTTTCTTCCCCGATTAAAACCAGCATCTATGTAAAGCAATCATACACAAGTGAGAGATAAATATTCAGTGTTGCATTGGCGAAAGTGAACAGGAAATGGCAAAGTGAACGGTTCTTCTTGGCGAAAGTGAACAGTTCTTTCGGTTTTTCGTCCAGAACTGTTCAGATGAACCGTTCTTCATTCTTTTACCCATCCCTAATTATCATTTTCGTTCGATTTTCACTCTTGTGAAACAGAGATTGCCTTTTCTAAAGCCTAAACCTGTTGATCTATTGGTGAAGGGTTCAAAAATCGCATAGTTTATTGGGCAAGCCTGTTCATATAGTCACCAAAAAAAAAGCCCCCCCCCCTCATGCACACACACCTAATTTCGCCGTAAATTATCGTAGAAACATGCGGCTGGTACTTATCGATCTGTAATAATGTCACACAGATGTCGTGAAGAGTCAAAGTGAACACTCGAAGTTAAGTAACAAACGTAGTTTATTAGTAGAAGAAACTTGTAACACAGTTACACTCGGCTGAGAACCTACAAAAACTGAGGAACAAGTCGCTTATATACAATATTCGAATATTCCAGAATACAAGATTAACATAAATTAGAATATTCTAGAAACTGCAAGAATACGAAATTAAATATGCAAAGATAATTATAAGACTTTAGAAATAATTTTTAGAGTCTTTAAATTTACTTGCCCCCGGCTGGAATCGAACTGAGGCTGTCTGGGTGACAGTCCAGAGACATACCTCTACGCCACAGCGGCTGTGAAGAAAGCTGACTTTGTGGCATTGCCCTCCTTTCAAAGAACAGCGTCTCGCTGTTTTAGGACTTCTGGGTTGAAGCTCTAGTCCTCGAACGCGTCATGGGTCCCTTGTAAGTACCGTTCGTTTTAGGAGGAACAACATCATCCTGTTTTTTTGTGTTCTCAATATGCTTGTCCGGATCATGGTAGGGTTTCATACGTAGTACATGGACAACGTCTCTTGGTTTTCTTCTTCGCGAGGCAGGATCAAAATCTTGTACCTCATAGGTGACGTCTGATAAACAACGTAAAACCTGATATTGTCCAAAATACCTTCTTAAAAGCTTTTCGGAGAGGCCGACTTTCCGGACTGGAGTATATACCCATACGAGATCTCCAGGAGCATAAGAAACCACTCGGTGTCTGGAGTCGTAACGTCGACGGTCTTTATCTTGGGCTTTCAGCGTTCGCACTCGGGCTAGCTGCCTTGATTCTTCAGCTCTGGCAATTATCTTGGCGAGGTGATCGTCGTCGACATCATCAGGGTAAAATGGTAACATTGTGTCCAGCGTCGTTTCAGCCTCACGTCCGTGAAGTAAATAAAAAGGCGTGAATCCCGTCGTTTCCTGTTTAGCGGTGTTGTAAGCAAAGGTTACAAATGGTAGAATTTCATCCCAATTCTTCTGTTCTGTATTCACGTACATGGACAACATGTCAGCCAAAGTTTTATTAAACCGCTCCGTCAGTCCATTTGTTTGAGGGTGATATGCTGTCGTCATCCGATGATCGATATTACACAATTCGACGAGAGCGGAAACAAGTTTGGATTGGAAGACAGCTCCACGGTCTGTGATAATTACTCGGGGAGCACCATGCCTTAAGAGAATTTCTTCGAGCAAGAACTTCGCTACCTCTTCGGCTTCAGCGGTCGGTAAGGCTTTCGTTGCTGCATATCTCGTTAAGTAATCCGTGCAGACTATGATCCATTTGTTCCCACGAGTAGATTTTGGAAATCTTCCTAGAAGTTCGACCCCAATGCGATGGAAAGGTGCTATAGCTGGAGGAATGGAAACTAAGCATGCAGGAGGTCGTTGAGGAATGGATTTTCTCCTCTGGCATTCTCGACAGTGCATCACATATCGAACAACATTGCTGTACATCCCAGGCCAGTAAAACCTTTTGCGGATTCTGTCATAAGGTTTTTCAAAACCAAGATGTCCTGCGGTGGGAGCGTCGTGGAAATGTCTCAGTATGTCCACTTGTAGATGTTTAGGAATGACTGGCAGCCACGTTTTTCCATCAGGGTCAAAATTCTTTCTACATAGTACTCCGTCAATTAATTCAAAATCTCTTTTATCCGCGTTGGAGCGGTTATTCGAAAGAATAATTTTTGCGAGATCTGGGTCTTTCTTCTGTTTAATCGCAAGGTTCATACTCGTAGCCACAGCTAGAAATTTGTTTGACGTCTCAGTTTCTTCGTCCACTGGATTTCTCGAGAGTGCGTCAGCGTCCCTGTGCTTCTTACCGGTTTTATATGTCACTGAAAAATCATATTCTTGAAGTCGAAGGGCCCATCTTGCCAGTCTTCCTGAAGGATCTTTTAGACTCATAAGCCAGCATAGTGAATGATGATCTGTAACAACAGTAAAATGTTTTCCGAATAGATACGGCCGGAATTTATTGATAGTCCATACAATGGCAAAGCATTCCCGTTCTGTGGTGGAATAATTCTCTTCGGCTTTTGTCAAGGTTCTTGAGGCGTAAGCTATAACTTTTTCGGCATTGTTCTGAATTTGGACGAGGACTGCCCCAATACCATACCCACTGGCATCTGTATGAATTTCTGCAGGGGCGCTTTCGTCGTACATTCCTAATACTGGATCAGAAGTGAGGGCTGACTTCAGACTTTTGAAGGATTCGGCCTCTTCAGGACCCCAATGAAACTTCGCATCACCTTTTGGAAGCAACTGCAAGGGTTCTGCGAGATAACAAAAGCCCTTAATAAATCTTCGGAAGTATGAGCAAAGTCCAAGAAAGCTTCGTATATCATGTTCATTCTTCGGAGTTGGAAAATTGCTTACGGCTTTCACTTTGTCGGGATCTGGACGGACGCCATTACTTGAAACAAGATGACCCAGTATTTTTACTTCTTTGGCCGCAAATAGACACTTCTTTGGGTTGAGTACAAGACCAGCTTCCTGAAGACATTTCAAAACAAGCCTTAGCCGGGTGAGATGGTCTTCAAAAGTTTCTGAAAATACTAGGATGTCGTCTAAATAGCAAAGACACACTGTCCATTTTAAATGGCGTAGCAAATTGTCCATCATTCTTTCGAAGGTTGCAGGGGCATTGCAGAGTCCAAACGGCATGACTTTGAACTCATATAAACCTTCGGGGGCTATGAATGCCGTCTTCTCCCGATCCGCCTCGTCTACTTCTATCTGCCAATAGCCAGAACAGAGGTCGATGGAAGAAAAGAACTTGGCGCCTTTCAAACAGTCTAACGTATCGTCGATACGAGGTAGAGGATAGACATCTTTTTCGTGATCTTATTGAGTTTCCGGTAATCTACGCAAAAACGTCAGCTTCCATCTTTTTTCCTAACAAGTACCACGGGTGATGACCAGGGACTTGCAGATGGCTGGACGAAACCCTTATCAAGCATTTTCTGAACTTCCTGACGAATTACGCCTCTTTCGGTCGATGATACTCGGTAGGCTCGTTGGCTGATTGGAGTATGGTCACCTGTATGAAACCTGTGTTTCACATTCGTCCGTGAGGCTGTCGACTTGTCAGTCTTCTCGACAATTCCGGAAAAAGTTCGGCAAGCTTGGTTTTTTGTTCGTTGCTCAACTCGGGAGACAACATCCGGGAGCAGTCCATCGGGGAGTTTGACGTGTCTCGTGTATTCAGGCCATCCGTCGTGTCGGCAATCGCACATAAATGTCCTTCGTTCAGGAGTTCGGCTAGGCCTAAGCACATTCCTTTCGGAATGACTTGGTTCCTGGACTAGAGGTTGGCGACCCAGATTTCATTTTGCTCGTTATGGTATAAAGATAGCATGGATGGTATAGCGAAATTCTTCTCGAAGAGCAGATGTTTATTGCCATCTATGACAACATTTACGTCTCTTCGTACTTGGCATCCTGAAACTGTTATTTTAGTTAAAGATTGTGGCTTGAGAGTGTAGTCTCCTGTGGCGTACAACTTCCAGGCATCCGTCGCTGCGAGGTCTTGGCAAACGTCCTCTAAAAATAGTTCACTCTGTCCACAGACTATCACGGCTTTGGAAGCTTCTAAAAAGTCCCATCCAAGGATTATGTCATGACTACAATGCGGCAGAACAATGAATTCAAATGGCAACTCTCTGCTATTTATGAGAATACGTAAAACACATTTTCCCATCGGCCGGACAAAATTTCCATCGGCGACTTTGAGCATAACGTTCTTGGCTTCAGAAAACAGAACTTTCTTTAGAGATCGACGATACTTATCGGAGACGACAGAAAATGAGGCTCCAGAATCCACTAAGGCTCGTACCGGCTTTTTATCCACGATTACGTCTAGTTGGTTACCAGTCATCTTTGCGGCCGACGGAGGATTTTGATTACATGCGGCCTCACCTCCTTGGAAGGTCGCTCCGTTTAGTTTTCCTCATTATTGCGACTTGATCGACGATATGGCGACGGTGATCTGAAACGGCGTGTTGGAGATCGGCCTCTAGTTGGACTAGGAGTAGAACGGCAAGTGAAGCTTGGTCGGCGAAGTTCGTCTTCTGCGTCAATTTCGTCGGAGTTCTGTCGGCGGCGTCGATAGCTGTCGAAAATAGCCTTTCTCTCTCGGCAATAAGGCACAACATGTCCAGGACGTTCACAGTGGAAGCAGACTGGTCTGTTGTCAACTGTTCTCCAAAGGTCAGTTTTTCTCGGCTGCGTGGGTGATCTCTGGATAGGAACTCTGGATTCCCTGGTTACAGTGGCATATGTTGGTCGGCGTGGAATTTTGGTTGGTGTTGCTGAAACGGGGGCTAGAGCCCTTTGAACTTCGTCTTGGACTATTTCTTCTAGGAATGGCGAGCATGACTCCGAAGGTTCTTTCGTCTGGTTGATCAGTAGATGGATTTCCTCCTGTACGGTCTGGCGGACAAGGGATACCAAATCTGGTTCCTACTCCATGGCTGCCACTGGTACGACGTTCGGAAGCCTGTCGAATCTTTGTCGCCCAACCCTCTTCTGCTTCATGTCCTCAATATAGTTGCACCATTTAATGAAATGAGTTGTGGTGCTGATTTCTTTCGTCAGCAGGGTCTGATAAATGTCCTCTGCAATGCCTTTCATTAGGTGAGACACTTTTTCGACTTCGGACATTGAATGATTAATTTCCTGGCACAGACCTAAGACACTCTGTATATAGGACTGTGTACTCTCTCCTGATCGCTGTGCTCTGTACTTCAATTGTTCTTCCGCCTTCCTGGTATACTTTTGTCTGTCGCCGAAAAGTCCGCTTAATTCCTTCTTGAACACCTCCCAGGAATTCAGGGTATCTTCATTGTTTACGTACCACTGCTTTGCTGTACCACCAAGGAAGAAATACACATTGGCTAAGCACATCATGTCATCCCATTTGTTGAATTTAGCCACTCGATCGTATTCTTTAAGCCATTTCAGAGGGTCTTCTCCAGGCACTCCTCGGAAGGTCGATGGGCGCCTTTGTTGTTGGTAGGTAAGAGTCAATACGACGGGCTTAGTCTCCTCTGGCATTTTTGTTTTCTTCTTTTTGCTGTCTGGAAAATAAAGTCCGTACTCGGGAGATTGTCCTCTTAAACGGAGACTTCTGCGAAGATTGTCACTGTTATCCTCGTTTGCAAGGTTTATATACCCGGCGCCTCCACCAAAATGTCACACAGATGTCGTGAAGAGTCAAAGTGAACACTCGAAGTTAAGTAACAAACGTAGTTTATTAGTAGAACAAACTTGTAACACAGCTACACTCGGCTGAGAACCTACACAAACTGAGGAACAAGTCGCTTATATACAATATTCGAATATTCCAGAATACAAGATTAACATAAATTAGAATATTCTAGAAACTGCTAGAATTGGAAATTAAATATGCAAAGATAATTATAAGATTTTAGAAATAATATTTAGAGTCTTTAAATTTACTTGCCCCCAGCTGGAATCGAACTGAGGCCGTCTGGGTGACAGTCCAGAGACATACCTCTACGCCACGGCGGCTGTTAAGAAAGCTGACTTTGTGGCAATAATGTCTAGTTTTTAATGGTGTAGTTAGATTTTGCTTAAGGTGTTATCTACATATTAAAACAGGCATAAACTTCATTTTTTTCAATGACGACCCGTATTTTTGACTTCATATTCAGATTTCTGAGATCAAGGCACTTAAACCTGCCTATTTATATACTTTAAATCAATTCTGAGCAGAGTAACACGTGAAAATGTGTTAGGGGACCGTTCATACACATAGAAAAATAAATCGTGATCTACCACCCAATATACATTATTTATTAAATTTTACACCGGAAAAAAAGTTCTGAAATGTTAATTATAGAATAAAACACGATTCTAATTCACCGAACTCTCTGTGTTAGTTTATGAATTAAAAGATTTTTATTGGTTTCTATTTATTAAACATTGAATCAGGGGGGTGCCATTTCATAGATGCGCGAATTTTTAGCTATTTGAGATTTCTCGCGCACTACGTCATTTGGCGGATGGATCAAATCTTGTTTACATTTGAAATAACTGTGTTTAAATTGCGTTTTTATGATTTATTTTTTTTTCTTTTCTTTTAATCGAATTTGTTTAAATGTACCGTGTGATAATGTTAATCTACATCTTTTGTTGCTTCTTTGACATGCTCCGCATTAGAGCACATATTTTTTTTAAAGAATAGATTATTGAAAGTGATAGAACATTGCTGAAAAACTGTGATGTATAATAGCAATAGATAGATTGCTCATAAAATCAAATCATGTAAGTAATATATCATCGTGTATATTACACCATACATTTTCAAGATCAGAAGTAATAAATCAAAGGGATATTAAATTAGCAATAATTATGTAATAAGTATGTTTGTTAAATGTTTATGCTTTAAATGTTTATTATCTTTATGAAAACAAATTGTGGTATCTCATAATAAACAAAATGTTTAAGTTATGTAGTGGATAAAAATGAGTACATACAAAAATATTTCTGCAGTTCAAAATTAAATTTGCAGTTAATACAATTAAAATAAAATAAACTTGTGTGTAAAAAAAAAAAAAAAAAATCTTAGGTGCATTTTTTAATTTTTTCTCTCTTTAATCCTCTCTAGAAAGTATCTGGATAATTGAAAATTTTATGAAATTGTTTTTATGTAGTAACACATTTCAATGTAACTTTTGTAATAACATGTTAAAAGTGTCAGTAGTAGCACATGTTTTCCAATTAAAATAGTTTTAAAAATACCAACAAGCCAACATGAGCAAAATGTTTTGAAACTATTTCTGTCATACCATATTTAAACAATGAATATAATTTTTCTTTTGTAAAAAATTGTTGATCATTGCTTAAACATTTTGGAGTATTATATATATATATATATATATAACACCACAGAACTGAGGTTTAAAAGTAATAAGTACAAAACTTTGAATAAACACCATAAAATGCAAGAGTTCACAATAATTGTTTCAGGTGGAAAGAAAACATGACCCTTCGGCAGCGCTTTATTGGCAGCACTCTTGCCTACTTTATTCGCCTTGATGAAGTGTGTTTTCTTTTAACCAGAAACAAATGTTGCAAGTTTTTGCATTTTATGGTGTTTATTCAAAGTTTTGTATTTATTAATTTGGAGTATATTTACTGACAGGGTTTAACCTGGCAAAAAAATTACTTTAGCATTTTAGCGAAAATAGGCAAGCACTATTTTAGCTTTTTCGAAAGTCAATTAATTCTTTGGATACCATTGATTTCTTTTACTTACAAGGAGCATCACCCAAGTGTCCGGCTCGGATTTCAGTGAGAGAGAGGCGTTTCTTTCATATTTGATATACTATCAAATTTTACTCAAAAATATGCAAAAAAAATTGTATTTATACAGCAAGTGAATACTCAAATGAATAATTCAGTTGAAATAATTTTCAGTACTACTATAAATTTTCATTTGTAACTTAAACATGAAAGCGCAAAATCATTTTGCTTTGTTTTTAAACTGTGCTATCATAATGTTAGACCCACCACCAAGTATCATTTTTTTTTTTTTTTCTGGATTGTGTTTTATTAACTGCCCTTCCCTCTTTTTCGGTGCAACAATGAAAAAAGTGATCATCAGTATCAGTCCATTTTCATATCAGACTTTTTTGTATATTCATATTACTTTCCGCTACAGTACAGATTTTCATGTAAGACAAGTTAGCTGTATCCGAAGATCTTTTTTTTTTTTTTTTTTTTTTTTTTTTTTTTCATGTACATGATGCATATTACTGATTACATAAATACATATGATACATATATATTATTGATTGCTGCAGTACAAAATTTCATACATTTCTTCTTTCATGCAAAGTGAAGTATAATCATCTCTCAAAAATCCACAATTCTCTGAAGTCCATATATCAATTGCAATGTAAACAAACACTGTCACAACTGATTTGTTGATTAGTGGATTGCGAAAATTTAGCTGTATTAGAAGATAAATCAATTATTAATTTGTGCTGATCAATCACCAATCACTCAGCATGTTACATAGGACGAAATAATAATTGTAATTATATATAATTAAAATACACTTGGAATTCAACAACCAAAAATTCGGTAAGTGATTTTAGTACCCTTCTAATTTCTGTTATTAAGGAACCTATTTTATTTGTAAACTGATACTAATAATTATTTTGAAATATATTGTTATGCTGAAACTCTTTTTAAATAGGGAAATATTAAATTTAATATGAGTTTAAAGTCTGACAAAAATATTAAATTCTCCTATTTCCAATATTTAGTTTACTTTTAATATTAAAATTCATAATATTGAAGTATTTAAAAGGTAAACAAACATATCATAATATTACAGATAACTGAATATATTATGTATTTCTTTTTAAATTGAAAATTATAAGTGTTTTATTTTGAACAAACCATTTTAAAGAATGTATTTTTATTTCATTTTTTCTCATAAAATTAAAATTCATAATTTTACTGAAATATCTGAAATGTAAACAAACAAATCACGCTAGTACAGCAAAATTTATATATTTTAGATTTTTTTAAACAAATACGTGAGCTTTCTTTTGAGCAAAACATTTAAATAACTGCATTTTTA
Organism: Salticus scenicus; assembly: GCA_963930645.1. Classification (NCBI taxonomy): domain Eukaryota; kingdom Metazoa; phylum Arthropoda; class Arachnida; order Araneae; family Salticidae; genus Salticus; species Salticus scenicus. The sequence continues at coordinate 233,769,088 of OZ005653.1, read as the reverse complement.
TTTCATTTCGAATATAATTTAAATTCGTCGTTTTATTGAAGTAATTCATTACAATATTGAAGTATTTAAAAGGTAAACAAACATATCAATATTACAGATAACTTCATATATTGTGTATTTCTTTTTAAATTGAAAAATATAAGTGTTTTATTTTGAACAAATATTTAAAAAAATGTACTTATATTTTATTTTTACTCATAAAATTAAAATTCATAATTTTACTGGTATAGCTGAAATGTAAACAAACATATCGCGATCGTACAGTAAAATGTATATATTTTACATTCTTTAAAAAAAATATATGTGCTTTCTTTCGAGTAGAACAATTAAATAACTGCATTTTTATTTCATTTCATTTTAATATAATTGAAATTCATCGTTTTATTGAAGTATTATAAATGTAAACAAATGCATAGCAATGTTGCCGAAAACGCGAAAGCTGTATAATTTTTTTTTGAACTTATATGTATTTAAAATAAATATTTTAACGAATGTACTTTTATTTCATGTAATACCGTACATGATTTTCGTTTCTGTGTAATATTTACATCAGATTATAAGATATATTTTTTAGTAAGTAATAGCTAGCTCTGGGCTAACAGCTGTATATTTGCATTGTAGTTTGTTTCTGTCTTCCGCCCTGTGACGTTTCACGTCTGCTTTCTTCTGATTGGCTACTCTTCAAATGGCCCAACCTTATGATAGAAGAACCTTGCATTGAATAGTTAAATACATCACTTCATACATCACTTCATACATCACTTCACATTTTATACAGTAAGCTCCGCATGAAAGTGTTACTTTTAAGTTTTACATTTAATTTTAGGCGTACAAACCAACAATAGATAATATACAAAAATATAAATAACAAGATTTAAACTAAAATCTGAGAAAGGATATTTAATATTTTCCCGACTGCTGACGTAGTTTCACGTCATTTGGAAACCTGTAACTCCTCCAGTGGGCATTTCTTTCACAATTTGTGTTTTACGATATTTCTTAATAATATTCCTTATATTCATATTTATATAAACAAAATAGTATGAATGCAAATACTTTCACTAGAAAGAGTATAATTATTATGTATATTCATATGAAAATAAATATGGATATAGGAAAAACGGTTTCCTATTGCCTAGAACGAATATTCCCCGTTCTGCAGTCGCCTACTGTACTTGAATTCTTAATTTTAAATGTGTAAAATCTCTATATCTTTAAAAGTAATACGACATATTACTTTGTTTTAAAATCTTTTTCCGTGATAAATGTGCCGCCAGTTTTACGCCATGATTAGAATAATCGAAAATAAATAATATTGCGCTTTGTTTCAATAATAGATTTTAAAAACTTAAAAAAAAAAAAAAAAAAAAATTACCACTATATTATTCAGTATTTAAAAAACATTTAATAAAAATTTTATATTTTATTATGTTACGTCATGCGGCAAAATTTAAATAGCACAAACGATAGGGTAAACGAATGCGAAAATATTACAACAAGATTAAAACAGAAAATTTGTTTTAAAAATTCTGATAAAAATTGATTATATTAATTTAAAAAAAAAGAAAAAACAAAAGTATTGTTCACTGCGTATTGCTCTTTCAAATAATAATCCGCGTCTTACTGCGTTTTCTAAATCATAATATTTAACTTGAGGTGCACGAATCCTAGAATATTCAAGTTAAAAAAAAAAAAAAAAAAACGACAACAGGGATAAAATAGAATTTTAGCAGTGAGAAACTAGGAAAAGTTATCTAATATTTATGAACAAAGACTTAAAATTTCAGAATCGAGTGTACTCCTTTTTGCAACGGAAGCAACGCCTTTACTCATATTTTTCTAAAACTTTACAATATAAAACAAAATTATTTTACATACTTCCAATTAAATCGTTAAAATTTTTTCTTCAGCATTAGTAAATGCCATTGACATTTATGCGTACCAGCGTCACAAATAGAGTCTTATACGAATATGCAAACTAGTTTTTTTAATAGTGTTTCTGCAATATAGAGGCGGGGCTTCATTTCTTTTGGAATTCTTTCACAACCTGTCGCTTGCATTGTGATAATTTTATAAAAAATAATCCAATTTGCATCATAAACATCGAAATGTTGCTTAGAAAACAATTAGAATAACATTAAGGTAAATTAAAATAGTTTTTTGTCAAAATATATACAGATATTTACTCACAGAGGATACAAATTATTGTAAGTGGCGGCCCCTAACAAAAGTAAAAAATGAAATATCACTGTAACTCAAAAAATAATGTTAAGAACGAGCTGTAAATTTGGAAAGCCATGTTTTTGATGATGCTCGTTCTATTTATGCAAAAATTAACATAGGTCATAATTCATATTTTTTTCAAATATGAAATTATTAATAATTTTCATATTTCAAAAATTATTTTTATCAAAAATATGCATGGAATATGTTTGGGTCACTTCATTCTATCATATATATAAAAAAAAAAAACAAAAAAAAAAAAAAAAAAACAGAATTTGACTATCATAATTATTTTGGAAGATATGAATTAATGTTTGTCCTATTCAATTAACATTAGCGCCCTCATAGTTTGACAGCTTATAATTCTGTGAAGAATTGAGCAAAGTATATAAACTATACCATTTTCCGCGATGATTTGGTCCAAAGAATTCAAATAAATTATAAAAAATGTGGGTTACCATTGAAAAAAATGAAGTTGATGCCAGTTTTAATATGTCGACGACCTCTTAAGTAAAATCTAACTATACCATTATAAACTAGACGTTATTACAAATCGATTGGTATCAACCACATATTTCTATAACAACTTATGGCGAAAATAGATGGGGGGGGGGGGCGATTTTTTTGTTTTTATGACTGTACGAACGTTGACATCCCATTGAATTTAGTTCACAAGGTTATTTGTATAAAGGTCAAAAATACGGTTGCACTGATCTTGTAGGGGAATGCGAGAAATATATTCAAGAACAGAGCGCATACGTTACCGTCTGCTAATCCCGGTTCAAAGGCATGTATATTTGTGGTGTTTTTTATGTGTGAAATATATAAGAAAATTCTGAGTTGTCATTGGGAAATTATGTAATATGAATCAATCGAGACACCCAAATACAAATACCCAGCGCATCATTTGCTAGCTTCTTATAAAATAGTAATTTTATTTTGAATGTCATTAGTATTGAAAAATGCGTTTTAGTTTAAAATATGTCGTTAAATGGTATTATTTCTTGTTTTGAAACCTTATAGCTTAATTTTTCATCATTAGTGATTCATAAATATAAATTTTTATTTCCTTTTAAAAATACCGCAATAGATTTCGTATAAGATAAATAAATAGGCTTAATCGAAAAGTAACACATGAGAAAATAGTACAACACATGAAAAATGTATTGTTTACAAAGCAAAAAATCACTAATGATAAAAAAAATTAAGTTATAAGATTTCAAGACAAGAAATACATGTCATTTAACCACATATTTTTAATAAAATATTTTCAGCGATTTTGACTTTTAAAATAAAGTTACTACTATTCCATAAGAAGCTAGCATATGATAATATAGCATATTTATTTTTAAAGAACTAGTTACATTAGGGATCTCTCTTATTGAACGCATTTTTCTCTTCCACTTATGGAATCGTTGCAGTCGCATTTTCGACCTTTATAGAAGTAACCTTGCCAGCTAAATCCAAAGGCAATGTCAACGCTTTCCGTGCAGTCAGCTTTGGTTAAGAGATATGTCAGTTTTCTATGAAACCGCAATGAATATTAAATACAGCCTGAAACTATTTTTAGTTTCATTGACACACCTGACAACATCTAATAATTATCTCGTAGTATTTTTAAAATCACCCTTTTTTTCACACCACTTAAATTTTGGAGTAATTTTCACCAAATTTAATTAGTATTAAATAAAAGGAAAAATATTCGTAAAAAAAAAAAAAAAAAAAAAAACATGAGACTGATGTGGGGGAAAAAAAGGGGACTACAAGACTACGAAATGTTAATTAGAATGTTGTGCAGTAATTTTATATAACATTGAAATCAACTTTATTCATAAAAGAAACCTGAATCAATCATATAAACATATTAGCCAACATCCTAATTATGAACCGGAAGATTTTTAATACACGCCCCTTTTTTTACACCAGTACACATTTAGACAGAGCCTGATTAAGGGGGAAGCACGCATTATCTCCGCTCTCACCGGAATATTTTTACAATTATTTTTTACTTCATGTCATAGAAATTCCACGCTTTGACGAGGAAATATTTTTTATAAAAAATGAACGGTGTAAAACAATCCAATTTACTCACCGTTATCAGACACCAGAATTCTTTTAAAATAATTTTTAACGAGAATTTTCTGTTTATTATAGGAGGGAAGAATTTGTTAAAAAATAACGGTGTAAGTATAAATAATGTGTGCTTCTTCCCCTTAATCAGGCTCTGCATTTAGAGTGATTACCTCTAAATTTAATCCTGATTAAATTGGAAGAAAAACACTCTAAAAATATACTGGTGTGAAAAAAGGGGCATGTAGTAAAATTTTTCCACTTCATAATTAGGATGTTGGCAAGTATGTATAAAAGAAAATATTTATAAAAGGCTTGTTTACTACTTATTTAAATCTTGTGAAGGGAGCAACCTAATACTCCCAATTTCAACTTAGACTTTCAGCTTTGATTTTCCTTTAATTGCAAATTTTATTTTTTGTTTTCATTGATTAAATTTTCTGTCTGAAATTAAATAAAAAATTTTACCGGAAAAAAAAAAATAATCAAGCACATTGAAGAGATGAAACAAATTTATAGGAAAAAAAAAAATAATAAATAATAATAATAATAATAAAATAAATAAATAAAAGAAGAAGCCTATATACAGTGTCCATTAAAACAATTTAAGCAACTTAGGAAAATATTAAATGTACATTAATACTGTAATTCTGAAAATATCTTAAATGTATGTATTTTGAATTGTAAAAGGGGATGATTTATATGGTAATGTCGTCAGTTAAAAGTACTTTTACGGAATTCTAATACAGTATAATTCAAGAAATCCATACAAGATATTCATTCCTTTTGTTTAATATACTATTATTTTAATCCTTACTTTAACTATATGTCCTCATTATGTAAGGCTTATGAAATTAATTTGAACATTTATCCTTGTTCTTGTAGTATGTTGTGGCCATTACAAAACTATTTCCTATATCAGTTAAAGTAACAGTACTACATATCTATTATATGCACAAAGAATTTAATCAATATAGCTTCTCACATCAAATGTTTTAAATATACTGTTTAATGAAATTTTATACAATAGGTGCTGAGATTCAGTAATGTTGAAAATATCCCGCTGGGTTGAAAATATCCAATGTTGAAAATATGTGGCACTGTTCTTGCTGTGATTGCACACAATCACAGCAGTGCCACATATCGGTCGCTATACACCCATATTTAATCGGCTTTATTTATTATTATTATTTATTTTATTTTATGATATACATTTTATATGTCAAGTTTACTGAATTCATATTATATAGAAATTCAGTTACAGCCTTCTTGTTTATTTGGAAAAATTGAAACATAATAGCGCCATCTATTGGGTTGTATATACCAGAACCTAACCAGCAGTAATTTATGTCAAGGTTAATGAAATATAAAGTTATTTAGAATTTCGTCTATTGCTTCTTGAGATAGAACGCTAACAAAAAATTTTAACACATATATTTTCTAAATAGGATCAAGTCATCTTCAGGACACCTTAAAATGTGTAAATCCACTGAAAAACGTTAGATCGAATTCTTTTTAAAAATACATTATTACTTTTTATATATGGATTTATTATTCTTATGTATACAAAAGAAAGTGAAAATTAAATGTGTTTCAAGAGAACTATAAAAGAGAACGATAGAAAAATGTATGTGCAACCATATTAGTAATTTAATAAATTATAGTATTTTATTTTATTTTATATTATTCGCGTGCTGCCAGCATGCAACTAGTTATGCACTAAACTTTAGAATAACTGAAAATTAAAGTTTACTTTTATGTTTTACAATACACCATAGTTGCCAACATCCTAATTAATATTCCATAATACTGTTAGTACCCGTATCTTTATTCACATCAGTCTGTTTTTAGAGCATTTTTCTTCTTATTTAATAATTGCATTTGGAGGGAATTGCTCTAAAAAATTAGTGGTGCGGTAAAAGGGGCGGGTACTAACAACACTACCGAATATTAATTAGGTTGTTGGCATCGATGAATATCATGGCGGATTAAAGTGGGCAGAAATTTAAAAGAGATGATTTTTAAATAAAAAGAACCTCATGAGTTTATTTTTAATTAATTAATTAATTAATTAATTATTATTACTATTATTTTTTTAATAACATGTCTAGCTAATAAATAGACAATTCCAAGTATCTAAATACTGGTTTGAGAAAATTTTAAATATTCTTTTTTTGTAGTTTTATTATCATTAAATAGTTTTAATTAAAAGTAACTAAAATTTAATGAGTAAAATGATTTTTAATGCTATTTTATAACTTTTATTTTCCCGAAGTAATATGGAATAGTGAGTGTTGAGTTGTATGGAGTATTAAGGAATGTCAGATGAATACTACAAGTTTATTTTTTAACACCTCTAAATAGTTAGAGTACTAATCTATTGGTGCAATTACACCAGGTGAATTTTTTTTTTTTTTTTTTTTTTTTTTTTTGTAAAAATCAGCTGCTTTGACATAAAATTAATAGTGTTAAAAAATAAAATTTCATTATTCATCTGGCAACCATGCCCTCGCATTGAACGGGAGTCCACTGTACTAATAACTGAAATTTGCATATTATCAGGAATAGAATATAAACTTGAATTATGAAAAACAACTCTATGGACTATGAAAGTGAAAAAAATTGCGAAAATTTAAATTCTAAAAAATTCATATAATTGTTAATCCGGTATGTATTAAGTGTGATAATTTCAATAATTTTAAATTACGGTATTAGCTATCTTTTTTTTTTTTTTTTAAAAAAAAAAAAAGCATTTAAATATTCAATATATTTTAATTGTTTTGAGTAATGTGATCCAGTAAAAGATGTAATATTAATATAACTGAAATCGTAAACTTATGAAAAAGATATGAAACATAGCTGCGTAACACCTCCCCCCCCCCCAAAAAAAAAAAAAAGTGATTTTTTTTTTTTTTTTGCGTGAGCTGTTATTGATAAATAAATATATAAAATAAAATAGCGTCACTGTAATTTTAATTTATTTATTTATTTACTTATTCTATACAGATTTTGTATTTTATACGTAGTACAATCCAATAATTTTGTAGAGAAAAGTGTTAGATAAAACAAAAGTTTCAATAATAATGATAATAATAACAATAAAATTTATCAAAAACTAGTCACAGTCCAAGAAAACAAATCTTGTCCGAAAAGAAACAAAAATGTAAACAACACTGAAAATATTTTTCCTCATCTGAAGTATTTCTGTACTCTTGCCTCTTTTTGACGAAATAATCAAAAGTGTAATTTTTCTAAATTTTACTATTAGAAGTCATCCTGTCCCTATTCACTCGTCCTAATCCTAACATGGCGAAGTGATAATTCAGTGTTGTTACCTCCTTAGTATTCTTCTACTGTTTCCACAAAAGCTAATTGCATTTAGAAGCGTTAACATTTCTTTAGGGTCCGATTTAGCCAAACTCGGGAACTGGGACACATATTAATCCAGGTGTTCCCTTTCTGTACATTGATTTTGAACTTAAAACCAATAAAATGTATTGAAGTAATTTTAGATTTGGTATTTGGGCCCACTTCAGCAAGTGGGCGTAGAGTAATTTCTCCGCATGTCCTTGCCTTAGTCAAGCTCTGCACTTATTATTACAAAACGCCGCAAGAGTGTAGTGCCACAAAGTTCAAAGCTAATGCGAGAGAATTACTGATCACAGGGGTCGTACTCTCCGCCCTTTTTTTTAGGACACTCAGAGGAATAAGAAATTTTAAAATTCATTGCTACATTATTTTTATAAAATAATCTCTATCCTCTATAATCTAGGCACTTTACAAATAAATATATCCAGAAATTTTCTGCATGAAATTAGTGGGGGCAAAAAAGGCTCAAATTTTTATCTTTCGGAGTTTCCTGAAAAAAAAAAAAAAAAAAGGCGGTGAGTACGACTTCTGTAAGCAAGTACGTAAGACCCATAGCCTTGCCCTGTTTACTAAGGGAAAAAAAAAAAAAAAAAAAAAAAAACCTGGTTATTCGCGATCGAAAACAAAAGAAGTTGTGAATCAAAATTCTTATTTTATTTTCCTTGAATATTTTCCTACTACATGCAGAAGAAAAAAAATCTTCCAAAAAATCAAATGCTTAGGAAATCAGAAAACATTTCTATGAAATTGCAATGCTAGAGTTCGATGTCTCCCCCCCCCCCCCTTTTTTTAAAGAACATTCTCAAAGATGAGAAATTTCTGTTTTTTTTTTTTTTGTTACTACTATTTTTATACAGAAATATATACTATATTTTTATAGTAAGGAATGATAATTAGACAGAGATTATTGTCCAGAAATAGTGGTAAAAAAAAGGGTGGAGACTTCGAGATATGCAATGCATTCGGTTGCAATAATACAGGGTGACTACAAATACGCGTCTTTTCCCGGATTCTTCCACCAGTATATTTATTATATGATATTTTTTACTTAATTAAAAATGCAAACTTTTTAAAATTCCGAAAGAAAAAACTGGTGGAAGAATCAGGGAAAAAATATGGCCTCTCACCACCATGTAATATTTTTTCAACTGAATGCATATATCATACGTGTAACATTTATAATTTATTTCGGAGTATTGATAGTAACTGCCCTTTTCACATACTTCTTTTTAAAGAGAATATTTCTTCTAATTTCATGGTGACTGCTATTGGAGAAAATTTCCCTATATTTAAAGTTGTACGAACAAAAAGCGTGTACTTACAATATACCGAAATAAATTATAAATGTTACCAAGTATGAGGTATTGGTATGTATATATTGACATTTTGATGACCGCATATTTACCTATTTTTATTTGTAAGCCGTGTCATTTCAGGTTTCTTTATTTAACAAAAAGGAATTTTCGTATTCCTGTTTAACTCATTTAAATTTTATCCTCAGCAATCGATGCGGTGATTGCCCCTGAAAAATATATACAACGATAGTACTCAATAAATTAATCACGAATGCACAGTCTCTTTTAAAAATAATGTATTGTTTTCGAAGAACGCCTAAAGGAGGAGCTAGTACTCCTTTTGAAACCAGTTCATTCGTGACCGGTGAACAAAGTGTTAATACTAAATATATATATATATATATATATATATAAAAAAAAAACCTCTCTTACTAGTTTTAAATGTATAATCTAATTAATAGGCAATATAACAAAGAATTCAAAAGATTAAGATTAAAAATAAATAAGATTGTTTAATAGAGACATGCTGTTACTTTTAATTTAAGAACTGTATTTTTTTTAAACGTGATATTGCGTAAAATAGATTTCAGTTATTGTTCTTTTACAGATGTGAGTGTGTAAACAGACAAGGACGATTCTACTCTGGAGAGGGGTGACCGCTGAGCAAGGGCCTAGCTGAGATAGGGCTATGGGGTCTCGAGCCTTCCACATACTTAAAAAAAATCATTTCTGACCAATGAAACAGACTAATAAGTTTATCTTAGTCCCAACAGGCCACCTTAGAACTCTGCAGATGATGTCTCTGGTTATGCTCATTTCTTTGACGATGCGTGGAGGCTGAGAAAATGCCACTGACAAGACATAAAGTCCCATTCTTACCGCTCACAACCTAGACCCTCAGAGAAGGCATTGCCCCTAGGACTAGGTCCCTCGGATAGACAATTGTCCTAACCCAAAAACATTTTCACTTAATATCTCTCACCTTTATTGTGATAAAATTACAACAGATCTGAAACAAGTGTGTAATGACGAGGATCTGAAACCGATAAAATAATATAAACAGTAGAAGTGGGCTTTTAGTCCGATGTTTCCTGTTTATAATACTTTAAAGTGGATTGTAGATTCATTATGTATGATGGCATTTATGTCTATTGCATTTTGTTTAAACGCAACAAAATTTAAATTTATCAAAAAAATTATTGACTTTTCTTTTATAAATAATAAATATAGCACACACAGGTATGTCTGAGTTTTCGCATGTTTTACATTTTTTTTTTTTTTTTTTTTTACTAAAAAGGAAATATCTAAAAATGGCTTTAACCAATTTATTTTAGATTACGACGAAATGACAGGAAATCCAAAATTCATGTTGATTTACAAAGGCTTAAAGAAACTTCTAAGGGACTTCATAGGGGAAGAAAATATACCGGAAGAAGAAAATCTCATAAAAATTATTGGAAAGGTAAATTGCTGGTAGATGCATTTTTACTTTCATTTTTTTTTATAATTGGAATTAGTGATTGACTTTATTGCAGGAAATAGCAGGATGCAGTCGAAAATTCCTATATTGCCTTTTAACCTGAATTATATATTTTAACCCGTTAACGCTCGCCTTTTTAAGAATTGTTCAATGTAAACCCCGCCTATGGGCGTTTCATTTAAATGTTGCATTATTTTACTAAAAGTTTTTATGCTTTAATTTTTTATTTCAAAAGGATGATACATATAATAATGCTGTTACTAACCGATGCATTTAAATGTATAGCACATATCATACATATATGCAATATTCTGTTTGTTTCTTAAAAACAATATAACACACTAACCTTCAAAGTTACGCCTGTAGGCGGAGTTACAAATACACTAGCGATCTAAAAATAAATCACTGGGCGGTAGCGGGTTAAAGTTTCCCAAATCCAAAAAACTGTTTTTTGGAAATTAGTCAGTGTGTGTATGTGTTTATATGTTTTTATTACTGCTATTATAAATAACTTTTATTACAGCATGCTGCATGAAAAATAATCATACTACTTGTTTCGACTACAATGAAAACATATATTTTAGCTTCATGCGTAAAAGATTCAAATAACAGCAAAAAACAAAAGCGGGAGATAAAGCAAAAAATTAAAATATATAAATATATTATTAATAAAATGAAGAAATAAACAAAAACACTCAGGTCTCAGTAAATTTCCATATTCTACAAGTCATGACAGTCCATCACGGATCGTATAAGAAGTTGAAGAACCTTTTGACACACTCAGAGATAAGTAATTTCCACCTTTTTTTATCCACCACGGATTTCATGCATCACCTCTAGTATATATATAGCAATGTGCCATGATTATACAAGTATAGCCTCCTAAACTAGATGCCTGTCGCGTTGTTCGGAAACTTGGCAACAGTTGAAGCGGTAGAAAGCGCCACCTGATACAGATTGCGAGACTTTTTTATTCAATAACCACCAAAATTTTTTAAAAGTGGGATATGATCTATATCAAAAAGCGAATACAATCGAAGAAACGTCAATTATATGTATCATATATCACTTCTTAAAATTATTTGTGACAGTTTAATTAAAATGTCTCGCATTCTATACCAGGTGGCGCTGTCTACCGCTTCAACTGTTGCCAAGTTTCGGAGCCATGTGACAGGCATCTAGTTTAGGAGGCTATGATGCAGGGTAGAGATTATTTATAAAAATAGGGGTAGTGCTGAATGACTCCCTGTTGAGTCACTTCTTGTCTGACTCCATGCTTAATAAACCCCATAATTAATTTATTTTAGTTAAGTAAGAAAGTTTAATTCTGTCATTAACTTTAACCCAGGTTATCTAATTTCCCACTTATCATTTATGGAGTCATCCTAGCATATAATTGAAACAGAAACTCATAATGGAAATTACTCACAAAATTTAAATCAAAATCATTTATTTGTGGAAATTGGTTACATAAGTAGGACATACATTAAGCCCATGTAGCTGGTTTAAAATTAATAAGGATAACATTAATTAATTTTAAGGTGTATATGGATTCCTAATTTGTGTTTTTATAAGCACTCAAAGGAGGAAGGGCTAATAAATAAAAATGCTTACCACAAATCCTCAGCACCGAATTAAGATCCATCGTTTATCAGGCCCCGGATGACTCTTCTCTCAGATCCTTTTATATCCACAAAAGTCGTGCATGGAAAACACACAGCAACTAAAAATCCTAAGAACTAAAAGCTGACTAAATTCTGTGAAGTAAAAACTAGAACTCTCACACTTAATCTGTCCGGCATCTCTCTATATCTCATCCAGCTTCCTCCCCTGTTCTCTTTCATTTTTTCATATCCCCTACACTACTCTCCAATCTCTGGCTAGTTCGTCGTTAACCTTAATATTATTGGATTTTAGGAATTGAATGAAATTTTCCGTCATTGGCTTTTCTTTTCCCCTTTTTTTTTTTAAATTTTCCTAGCCTTATTTTATTTTATTTTCTCAGCTGGTTTTTCGCGCGCTTTCCGCATCTTTCCATCCGTATTCATCTCTACCCTTTTGTAAACTCGAACGCTTACCAACAATCCTTGCATTATTCTGGTCTCCGGCCTATTCAAAACTCTCTGAATTGGCGGCGCCTTTTGCTCCGTTTATGTAACATAAATTTTTTCTTTCCTCTTATAGCGAAGACATTTCCCAAAATTTGATTTCTACCATTTCTTTTGAACGTATTCTATTTGAAAATATTTCTTGTGCTATAAATATACACTCAGTGCCTTTATTTTTTTGTTATGATTTTGACTTTTACTATCGTACACCTGAATAACCAATCCTTTCAGCATTATCCCTGCTTTCAAGCCTTTATTTTTAAAATATCCCGGACATCTGGCCTTAAAGTTGTTTTCGTTTCTTACCTAACACGATATTTTCTCACAATAATAATTTTATTTTTGTCCACCCAAGAATTCCTATAAGCGAGCTATCCTTCTTTAACTTTCATGGGAAATCGTGTGTGACCATTCCTTTCTTAGGAAAATATGCCCTTTGCAATGTTCCTTTATTCACCTCTAAGTTTAACCGCGCTGTTATTATTATGCCTTAAATTCCAAATCTTTAAATTTTCCTCCAAAGAAATTCCAAGATGTCTGAGCGTGTCTCAGCAGTAGAAATAAATTTTGAAATTTCTCATTCATGAAAGTGTCCTGCAAAAGGGCGGAGAGTACGACCCCTTCAGTCCACTCATTATCACACATTTTTATAGTGCATATCTGTAAAGGTCAAGCAGAGGGCAGAAGAATAAAACATGTTCCACGTTTTGCATTTGATCCTGATCACAGAAGCACTGAGAGGGACAAACATGTTTAAATCGAAAAAGGCCGACATTAGTTTCAGAATGTCGGAAAGGTGATTGGTGATTGGTGATTGGGTTTTACGTCGCACTAATGCTGCGCCGATGGGCAATTGGAGACGGTCTGGGACACACCCCTAGAGATGGTCCGGAGACATGCCATCACAATTTTTATCCTCCACGGAAGGGATGGCTCTCCCGCTTCGGTAACCCCCAGAGGTATAATTTTTGATGGGAACATGGAGGACATTGTGGCCACGACAGATTTTACGTGCACCAGCCACCATTAGTGTACACGACGGTCTTTGGCCGGCTCGAGTACCTAACCCGCAATCTTCCAATTACGAGGCCGGCGCTCTACCGACTGGGCTACCGCGGCCCCAGAATGTCAGAAAGAGTTTTATTAAGCTTAGAAGAGAAAGTGAGTTGCGATTTTTATTTAGACTTTCGTGCACCAACGGAAAAATCTTTATAGTTATACTATATTCAGGGACAGAAATTTGGCGCAAATCTTATACCAATATTTGTTTAAAAAATTACTCTGCTTATAAAATCGTTGGTTTATAAAGAAGAAAATTTTGTTTTATAAATACTGGTAGGTGTTCTGCGTCAAGTTCCCGCCCCTGTATATTTATGAGTTGAAGACCAGTCACATTACAACAAGTCTATTGTACGCTGATATTTCTGCATTTTTATAAAAGATTTGAGAATCTTTTTAAAATATAAAGGCTGACTTGATTTAGCCGCTGATTTACCAAGTTCGTACGCTTTTTCTTTTCCAAGATTACCGGAATGGCTCCTGATCCAATCAATATTAATTTTGAAATTTTCTATAGATAATTTCTAAAGCAAAAAACGGATTTTTTCAATTTTTTCACTGTCGCTTGCTTGAGTAAGTTACTTACCTAACTTGAATTTTATGAAGTTTTATTTGACTGTCAGTATATAACATTATGCATAGCTGCCAATATTTTAATTTATTCCGGAGTAATTTTAGCCCCGCCTCTAATTCGTACCACTTATTTTTTAAAAGCAATTTTTTCTTATTTTATCGAAGTTATGTATTGAAGAAAATTTTTCTATAAATAAAGTGGTGCGAATTGAAGTCGGGGCTAAAAAGACTCCGGAATAAATTAAAATATTGGCAGCTATGCATTATGTTGTTTTTCAATAAACAACTATTTTTAGCAGTTTAGAGTCAGTCTGGTTTACTCCTGGAAAAATCATTATTGAAGCTGTAGTTAAAATGTGTAATATGGTAAAATGACATTTTGAAAGAATTTATCAGGTTTTGCTTATTACTCTGGATTTTGGGCTCTTGACACTGTTTGGTGGTCAGCATGTATCAACCAAGAAAATTTAACTGTCTCAAAAATTTAGATTTACTGACTAAAATTATTTTTCAGAACGTTCGGCTTGCTTAGCTACTCTACTTCTGTATTAAAAGAAAAGTAACAATGGGGTGTCTGCAGGATTTTTGCTGCAGTCCGGGAGTTTGCACTATGTTTTTATATGTATATATCAGTATGTATAATCTTCTGATTACCATATCTCGGAAACGAAAAGGAAAACAACAACGAAACTTAAAAAATAAAGCAAGCCTGATGTACAATACTGTACAATATTTTGATAAAATCAAGAAGCCAGAAGTGGGACATAAAGTCACTATCTCGAAAATGGCTCTAATGATTTTCTTAAAAATTACTATATGAACTTCCATTCAGATGTCCTTTTGTATGAGTTAGTTTATTATTGCAAGAAAATAATCGATGTTCTAATTAGGTAGGTCAATTTTATATCTTGGAAATGGGCATCTCAGAAAATAACTCTACAATTTTTTTTTCAGTCTCGCTGTATAATCTCCTCTTTAGATATGTTTACGACTTATCTATTAGTTAATTACCACAGGAAAACCTGTAGCCGATTTTAATAATTATGTATATTTTTTTTCTGGTTACATTATTTAAAAAAATATTTTGTTATATGTATAGACGGCGACGCAAAAGTTTAGACGATGAATAAATTCACATTGATTTAAAAAAAAAAAAACATTCAATGAATTTTTCTAAGACATCTACATGGTAACATGTTTTGCATACTAGGGAATATTAACTACAATGAAAGTTGACTTGTACAATTATAAATTATTAAATGGAAACAAAAAATTAACACTGTCTCAAAAGTTTAGAGAATAACGAAATAATAATAATAATAATAAAACAGGTTTTTAAACCCCATTGTGAATCCGTACATTTTTATTGGTTCATAAATATAATTTTCCATCGAAGAACCTAAAACTTGCATCGATTCGCATCTTAAAACTTATAAAAATTGGGGGTTATTGTCGTACCATATAACCTCAATGGTACGTTCTCTATAATCTCTATAGTAATATTATCAATAAACGTTCTCTATAGGGTTAAGACATGTGCTACATGCTGGCCTCTCTAGAACTTTTTAATTTTTAATTAAACTAGTATTTTGTGCTGTTTTCAGTATGAATCTAAGCATTTTTTTGCTGAAATTTTTATTGAGGGCCGTCTAGGAGCTCAACAGATCCTTCAGTGTCTTAGTATAAATGATATGAAATTTTGTGACCACTGGTAAAGGTCGGAGACAATTGTTCATTATAGCAAAAGGCTGCCTAAACCATCTCCGAGTCATCAGCTTGCCTTCCATGAAAACAAGATCAAGATTCCTTGCGCAAGTCTCAACTAGTACAATACTCAAAACATCTGGACTATCCAGTTACATTTTTGTTTTCATCACGAAATATCTTTGATTATCATTTCGGTTCACATGACGTATAATTTCAAATCCACAAAATATTTTGTGACTTTTGATGTAGCTTCAAATCTGGTTTCTTTTGCATTTTCCGATGAAATCCTGTTACATAAATTCATCTATGAATTATATACTTTGATGCCGAGAGTCTCGATGACCTTAGAATTTCATGAAGAGGGACGAATTGTCTTCGAATTTGGCGATAAATTGCGTTTATTTGGCACACATGGGTTTCTAAATCTGCATTTCCAGATCTGCGTTTTGCTTTATATGCATTATATCTATATTACAGTGGTGGAAATATCCAACCACTTGATAAAACTGGAAAAATTGATTTCTTTGGTTTATTAAAAATAGTCGCAATTTTCGAAACGAGCTTACTTTCAACTTTCAACTTCCAAATACTTATAACCTCATCGATTGAATTTCTTCAGTTCGAGGTAACTTGATTACAAAGTATTTATTGCAGGGATGGAACACGGGCGCAGGATTCACACCGGAATCTGTTGAAGAAATTTCTCTACCTATAATATCGATGATTTAAAAAGTAGAAAATTTTCTTACATTGATAGTGGTATGAGTTCTGCGCCCGTGTTCCAACCCTGTATATTGTTATCAGACCTCAAGTATTCGAAGTCCGTGACGTCATCTGTTTTAAATTTACGTATTCCAACAGAAATTCACAAAAACTCGTAATCGTGTCTAAAATTTTTCTACAAGTAAATTTCTGATTTTACCCAAAAAGTAATTTTATAGCAAACCAAACAATTTCGTTTTCATTGTAGTACTTTAGCAGAATTTTTATTTACAAGCGTTTACATTTCTACTATCACAATTCAATTTTAAAGGTGAAAGACATCAATGTCTACATTTTTGCGTTGCTGTGTATTAGTACGTAATGCATAGTTGCTATATACAGTCGGCAGTAAAAATATCCGAGCACTAGCAATAATCCCTGTCTAAAAAAAGTACACTTAGTACTGCTTTGTTAAATAAATCCTTGTTGAGCTATGTTTTTAGTCAGTCTAAGAACATGATTCGACAAGGATTTGTTTAACACAACAGTTTTAAGTGTACTTTTTTGATATCGGAATTATTGGCTAGTGCTTGGATACTTTTGCTGCCGACTGTATACAGATTTAGTGAAAGATTTCATAGAATAAATTTTCTGTAACAATTTTCAATTCATTTAACCATAGAAAATAAATACGACATTTCTTTTTAAAATATTGGTGATAAATCTAATCTAAAAATTTGAAATGTTGATAATTATGATAATGGAAGTCTTATGGTTGTTATTCACCAGATACATACGTATTTTTTTCTTTTTAATTATTATTTAATGGGAAAAGATATGAGCAGATGATTTAATTTCAGCCTGGTAAAAAATGTGCAGTTTTCAATAAAGCAACTAAATTGAATATGTGCAAATTTACGTCTTCTAAGCGATAAATAATAATAGGTTATAAATAAGGGGTGTACAGTCGGCAGGAAAAGTATCCGAGCACTAGCAAAAATTCCTATATAAAAATGTGCACTTAATACTGTTTTGTTAAATAAATCCTTGTCGAATCGTGTTCTTAGACTAAGACAAGGATTCGACAAGGATTCATTTAACAAAACTGTATTAAGTGTACTTTTTTCTACATAAGAATTTTTGCTAGTGCTCGGATACTTTTGCTGCCGACTGTATATACAGGGTGTTTCAAAACTCATGGGCAAAAATTGAAGGGGTGATAGAAAACATCTAAACAAGCCATTTTCATGATACAATGCATGGGCGGAGACACTACACATCGTCATCATTTTCTTACACATCGTCATTTCTACCGCGGATTTCAGCAGGAATGGCGATATACAGTAATCAGGAAAAGGCAGACATGCATTTAATGCATGGTCTGGCGAATGGGAATGCTCTGGAAGCCGCAAGACTGTTGTGGTATTTTTCGGTCTGACGCGTATCTTCTCGGGAAACGCTGCCTGTACAGTCTTGCGGCTTCCAGAACAATCCCATTCACCAGACCATACATAAAATGCATGTCCGCCTTTTCTTGATTAATGTATGTCGCCAAGCCTGCTGAAATCCACGGTAGAAATGACGATGTGTAAGTAAACGCGTGCTTTATACTGGCCATTACAGCGCCCTCTAGCGGTCACCGGAATTGAATGAAATTTTCCGTCATTGGCTTTTCTTTTCCCCCTTTTTTTTTTAAATTTTCCTAGCCTTATTTTATTTTATTTTCTCAGCTGGTTTTTCGCGCGCTTTCCGCATCTTTCCATCCGTATTCATCTCTACCCTTTTGTAAACTCGAACGCTTACCAACAATCCTTGCATTATTCTGGTCTCCGGCCTATTCAAAACTCTCTGAATTGGCGGCGCCTTTTGCTCCGTTTATGTAACATAAATTTTTTCTTTCCTCTTATAGCGAAGACATTTCCCAAAATTTGATTTCTACCATTTCTTTTGAACGTATTCTATTTGAAAATATTTCTTGTGCTATAAATATACACTCAGTGCCTTTATTTTTTTGTTATGATTTTGACTTTTACTATCGTACACCTGAATAACCAATCCTTTCAGCATTATCCCTGCTTTCAAGCCTTTATTTTTAAAATATCCCGGACATCTGGCCTTAAAGTTGTTTTCGTTTCTTACCTAACACGATATTTTCTCACAATAATAATTTTATTTTTGTCCACCCAAGAATTCCTATAAGCGAGCTATCCTTCTTTAACTTTCATGGGAAATCGTGTGTGACCATTCCTTTCTTAGGAAAATATGCCCTTTGCAATGTTCCTTTATTCACCTCTAAGTTTAACCGCGCTGTTATTATTATGCCTTAAATTCCAAATCTTTAAATTTTCCTCCAAAGAAATTCCAAGATTGCTGAGCGTGTCTCAGCAATATATCGAATTCCCCAAAAAGAAAAAAAAAATGAGAAAAAAAAAAGAAAAGTGCTTTAACTCACGCTGTGATTAGGACTCCATATACATTGCAATAAATATAAAACAGTATTATAATAAACATAATAAATAGATATAATGACATATAATCATAAGTGTAATAAACAGAGTATATGCTACTATATGCATAATATGAAACCATACAATAAGTGAAAAGAATGAACCATACGATAGAAATACATACATATGATATTTCATAGAATAAGTGAAAAGAATGCATCATATAGAAATAGGTATATATTAATTCAGACAATAAGTGAAAAGAATGCATCATATAGAAATACGTATATATATTAATTCATACAAGAAGTGAAAAGAATGAAACATACGATAAAATACATATATATATAATTAAATTTTTTTTTTTTTTCCTTCTAGTAGAATAGCACAATTGGTACACTATTCTCTATACCTTTTAATTGTATAGAGGTGAGGAAAAGAAAATTCTTTACGATTTATGGGCTCACAAGTGTACATACAGACACCGACAGCTATATAAATACATATATAGTGTATGATTATTATCTTTTCTTTTTCCTGATTAATGGATATAATTTTTTTTTTTTTTTTTTTTTTTTTTTTGAAATATTGTCATTATGTTTATATTTTTGTTAACGTGAACGACAGCAACAAGTAATTATTGTAGAAAATATTGTAATTAAAATACATATGATGAATAAAGATGATCCTATGAATTTTACTAAGAAAAGATGGTTAGTAATATTAGGAAATTTAAACCAATCAAACCAAGTGTTTGAACCTTCAACATTTAGTGTTCTTGTATAATTAGTATTCAGTTGTAGCAGTTCCACACTTGGCTCATCCAAACAGAACTTTATTTTCTTACACTGAACGAGAGTTGGTGCTTTTAAGCACAACTTTTCGTTATAACACCGTGTTTCTGCAAAAAAATTTCACAGTTAGTATCGACGGGGTCGTTGTAAGTTGTACTGCTTTAGTGTGCACAGCTATCTCTTGAAAATGTACTGTAACTACACCTGGATCACAAGTGCTTGTTGCCTGGAAAGTGATGCGTGCCAACACAGGGCAGTTATAGCATCCCGAGGCTGTGAGATCAATATCTTCAAATTTCGGACATATTGTATTTGATTTTATTACCATTTTAAAATTAGTGAAGTGCAACTGTATACGAACAGCCGCAGACATTAATAGCGATGATTTTAACACATCCTCTTGTACTTGAAATAGATGAATGTCTTTTTGCAATGGCAATGCATGCTCCTGGGAAGAAACGAGATGAGTTAATGCATCCGAAACCATTGTGCACCGCAGGACATCCTCGAAAAAATCACAATTTGATATATTGGGGTCGAAGATAAAATCTTTCGTAAAAGAAGTATTTGCTTGTATAGCTCCTATTTGACCTGCGTTGGGGTTATTTCTGGGACTGGCTGGCGCTAGATATGCTTCTGAAGGTCGACCAACTCGTTGTATAAAATAGTCTTGGAGGTTTAGTTGTGGTTGGTCATATGCGCCCAGAATTAAAACTTTGATTCCCGACTTTGTGTACGCGGAATCTGTTAAAGATAGCCGTGAAACTGTGTTGTTTTCAGAGTGCGTTAACGATACATGATATTGACATGTATGTCCAGAGATTTTGGATACTTCATAGGTTTTTAACAAGTCTGGTTCAAACCAGACGCGAAAAAAATTGCAAGCCGCTCGAGTTAACACCGTACAGCCCACACCTAGTCCCCCTGGGACGCAGGCTGTAATGCCAGGAAATTGACGGCTCTCAGCCGTTTCGGCTTCAAAATGGTTACCATTCTTGCCAATGTATTGTTTTATGCAGTGCACACCTCGTCCGCAGAATTGATTAAAGATACAAGAAATCTGCGATATGTATTTGGCAGTAACTGGGAATGTGAAATATTGCCTTTCTGTGTGAAAACTGCATGTCACTTCTTCTAATTTAATTTTTAATGAGAACAAATGATTTTCGTGACTGTCCGTGAACCATAGACACGTTTCCGCTTGAATTGTGGGTAATGATATTTCTGCAGTTGTGTACAACTGGCATGCCTTTGTTCCATCCTGTAATACTTCACAGGTCTTTAAGTCGGAAGTGATGATCGAATGTGAGTTACACTCACCACGAATTTCAGTGCAAAGTAATGCCATGGTTAAAACTACTAAAGGGAGAGACGAAATTCGTGGATTTTGTGCAGCATGATTTTCCAAATGTTGATAAAAGTTTAACATCAAATTTCGCATAATGCTGCCGATAAAAGCACCAGTAAGTAATGAAACTCTGGCGAGTAATTTAAGGCTTTTAATAATGATGTAAACAAGAAAAATTACTGATTTAAAAACATATATGATATTCTTAATCGCTGTTTTAAGAAATAGCAGCATAAATAGGATAACTGTAGTTAATAGTATATACATGATGTATTGAAAAATTGGAGGTAAACATTTTAGATGTTTTATCACTTCCCAACAAAAAAAACATTGTTTGATTTGGCAGATAGTTTTCCCTGACACGTGGAATAAGCCCGTTACGGAAATACCGCTCGGGTGTAAATAAATTACTGTAATGTCTGACCTATAGGCCAATAGTTCGAAGGGGATTCGTATCATTAAGTCGTTTGGCACAATAAGCACATGCTCATATTCATCATTTCTAAGTATGACTCTGCCTGTGTCAGGCAAGGTCAATATTGGATCCGTAAAGTTTATGGTTAAATTGTGGTTTTGAAAGAAAGCGGATTCCCCTTCTAGGAGTTTGCGACGGTTCGGTGCGATTGCTTTATTTTCAAATAGACAAATCTCAAAAGTAAGTAATTCTGGGTCATAAATGGTGACATCCTCTGTGACAGCAATCATTATCTGTTTCTTTTGTGTATAAGCACAAAAGCAGTCACTTTTAGTGGAGCAGTTATGGGTCTCACAAAACTCGGGCGTGCCTGTACAGCGATCGTCACCGCATTCACACCCAATCTTTCGCTTGTTGAAACATTCATACGAAGTGCTTTTATTATCTAACTCCTCCGAGTGTCGTAAGATGAAGGAAGAGGGCATGATCAGGGAGTAGTCTTTTGCTAGGATAAAAGTTCTATTCGCTTTTACACAGTTGTTGCAGTGATGGTAAAGACAGGCATTGGCAGGAAAAGTAATTTTTGTGATGACATGTCTCGTTAGGTGGTGGCACTTAAGTTCATTGTAAAATGAACACAATTGTGGCCTGAAACGTTTGCCTTTAACGGCAGATGCCAGTATGAATAGCACTGAAATTTAAGAAAAGCATTTTCATTAATAGCCCCTCCTGAGTAAATATAATTTAATTATTATTATTATAATTTATTTATTTTTCTTTTTTTTTTTTTTCGAATATGTAAGTGACTGTTTTAACTGGTCTGCGAGAAAACTGCATATATTATATGATTTCCATTATTATTATTATTATTATTATTATTATTTTTCTTTATATATATATATAAATTCAATTCCCTTATTAAATGAAATTTGAAATTTATAATATCAGTAGATAAATGTACCCCTCAAATATACAAATTGGAAGAAAAGTGAAGTTAAACATGAATTTGTTAAATATAACGCAAGAAAAATTAAATGAAATAGAAAGAAAATTTAATTTTACTTTATTTCACCTTACGTTATTTATTTATGTATATATATATATATATATATTTTTTTTTTTTTTTTTCTTTCTTCATTAGAAAATAACAATAAATTTAAAGGATAAATTATTATGATTAAATATTATTAATATATCCTTTTTTTATTATTATTATTATTATTATTATTATTATTAATATTATTAATCTCATATAACAGTTAACAACTTTCTCACAATTGGCCAATTTGTGAGAATGAACAACGTCTGTTCATAAGATTAATATAAGGGAACGCGAAATGTGCGCCTAATTATAAGATTAACAAGAGAATTGAATTTGAGATTGTGAAAATATTACATATATAAGGTAATGGAATAAAACAAAGTTATGTAGAATTAACACTATTCTATACATAAAGGACGAATTTCTCAGGAAGGAATGCTTCGTATGTATGTGTACTTAATAAGAATTAAATAATAATGAAAATGAAAATTATAAATAAATGTTAAAGGAATTTAATACTTCCTCATCTTTAATATTATGTTAAATCCATAATATTACTGTATTTGACACTAATGCTATATTTCATATAATCTACTTAATGAAATATATCATACCATAAACAACTGAAACTGTATTATTTACAAAGTTAAAAGACAAATATAAGTATAAAATAACTGAATACATACGAGTAATATTTGTCTAAACCGTACTATCTACAAGGCAAAGTCTAGTTGATTATAATATTTATAAAAATATATTCTAATTACCTCGGTACGTATGTATATATAGATATGAATAAATATTTATTTAATAAAATGGAAGATCAAGGAGATAAGTATAAAAATTTTATCCTCTAATCATAACAAGAATAATAATAAGACATATAAATAAATATTGCCTAATATAAAAATAAAATTAAAATAAAACTGATATAGATATAAAATTACGTACTTAAATCTTAATAACGAGTATAATAGTTATAATTATCGTCATACATCGACGAAACAAAATACAACTGAAAGGATATGTGATAATAGAATATCAAATCACGAATATATATATATCGATAAATAAATATGTGTATATATACATATGTATACATTATTATTATTCATTTATTTATTTATTTAATTTTTTTTTTTTTTCAAATCCTAGTCAATAAACTAATATGACACAAAGGCAATATCATTCTGTGTACTTTAGCGCTAAGTCAAAAATTTTGTCCGCTAAGGGTTGAACTGTACTGCGTAGAAAATAGCGGGGTGGTGATGTTGGTTCCGTATTGACCGGTGGGGAGAGTGTATAACTAATAGTGTCTTGAGATGATGTATGGGAGGGAGGGATATTTTCGATACTAGAGTTTGTTGACCCCAGATTTACTGCTTTGGGAAGATTCTTGCCACCGCTGTCTAGAAGGTAAGAATTGTTGTCTAATTCTTCGAAAATTGCGTGTGGTCGTGTTTCTGGGGACGCTTCTATATTAGGGGAAGGGAAGGATTGTGTATTATCTGTAATTGTTGTATGTAACAGATCTAATTCTGGTTTTCGGGCAGTATATGGAATAAGTCTTTCAGCGTGAATCTTCATGTCTTTATTTTTGTGAGGGTTTATAGCGTCAACTATAGTATAATTAACTTTATTATGCTTCTTTAAGATACGGTAAGGGCCAAAGAATTTGCGACGTTTCGTGATATTTAAATTACGGTCCCGTGCTGGGTCATATAAGTAAACTAATTGACCGGGATAGAAGTCACGATATCTGGCCTTTTTATGTTGGTAATTTTCCATCGCGATAGCGGCATTCTCTAAATTTTGTATCACCTTTTCGTGTGCGTATTTTAAATCTGTTGTTCGTTTCAGGATATAATCTGGATATGCCATTTCCTGTGGTGTTGAGTTATTATTTATAATGTCGGTTGGTAATAAAGGGTCATATCCTAAGTGGATATATGCAGGTTTTTCGTTAGTAGCAGAATGAATTGTAGAGTTATAGATTAAGGCGTAATATTGCACGAAATCGTCCCATTGTAACGTATTGTCAGCAAAAATAGCAAGTGACTTTTTAATATTTTTGTTGGCAGCTTCACAAACCCCATTTGTTTGAGGTCTCATAGGTGTTGTGAGTAGTTTAAGGACTCCTAGTCGTGTACATAGTATTTTGAACAGATCGCTGATAAATGAAGGTCCTCTGTCACTTAACAATTTTTCTGGAATGCCAAATAGACTAATGTAATCCATAAATCTGTCAACACTCGTAATTGCAGTAGCGTCGGGGACGGCGTATAATCTGATAAATTTCGTATAATTATCTATAAAACTAAGGATGTATCTGTTACCCTTATGTGTTCTAGGTAATGGGCCAATGTGATCGCATGATACCATTTGCATTGGTCTAGTGGGTTTGAAATTCCTCTGAAGTGGGACAGGAGGTAACACATTTGGACTCTTGAAACTTATGCAATGTGCGCATGATTTTATAAAATGTTTTGTGTCCGAATATAAATTTTCCCAAAAGTATTTCTCTCTAATGTTGTTGTAAGTTTTAAATACTCCAAAATGTGCCATATGATTTGCTGCTAGTATGTGAGGCTTAAATTTGTCTGGTATAACGATTCGTAAAATGTTAGTGGATTTTCGAAATCTTGGTATAAATGCCGAATGCATAAGTAGTCCGTCTTTCAAAAGGTAGTTTGGATATAAATTTGAAAGTAGTGTTGGTGAATTTTCTAAGGTTTTAATTATTTCCGAAAGTTTGGAATCCGTGCGCTGAGCGGTTTTAATATCCTGAATTGTTGGGAGATTAATTTGAACATTATTTACTGTTAAAATATCTAAATTGTTGATTGGCATACTGGTAATTCGTTCCTTATTGAGAGAAAAATTTCTCGAGGGTACATTTCCTAATGAAAAATCATCGCTTTGTCCTTTAACATAAATTAGTATATAAGCTCGTTGGTTTAATACTTCTTCTATATCAACAGGCAATACTTCATTATCATTCATAAAATACCAATTCCCTTTCGAATCCTTAGTTAAACAAAAATAATGACCGTCATTCACGTAATTACCCGAATGTACTATTATGGCATTTAAATAATACCATAAGGGTTTATATTTTCGATATGTCATGTAAGGTTGAAAATTTATTTTATCATTATAAGTCACGTGATGTGATATCTTTTCACCTCCTTTTTGAGAAAATGTAAATCTTTTCAAATGAAATGTAAGTACTGTAGGAGATTTGGAAACTGAAATTTGTTTTAGTGCGTCTACCATCGAATTGCAGTTATAACAATAATAGTCTGCTTGCAAATGCTCAGGTTTTGTGAATTTATGTAAAGCTTTCGTTAGGGAGTCTGTACCTTGTGTAATATCTAATGAGAAATCTCTAAAAGGATCAAAAGTTATGCTCTTATGCCTACAATTTAGACATTCTACTTCACTACGGAAAATTCCTTGAAACATATTTTGTAATATAGTTGATTGATTGTATGAATATCTGAAAGCGTGAGTCTCATGAAATGAAACTGATTGTTCTAAATGATCAATAATTCGACCCAGAAATTCGTGTGCACCCTGTTGGATATTGTACTTAAATTCTTTGTCAATAGTTTGGAGATTTTGATAAAACTCAATGGGTTGTACTACTTTTCCCGTTTTTTCCCTTACTGAGTCTATGTGTCGTTTTAACATGCAAAGCATACAAAATGTATTTGGCTCACACGTGAACTCATGGTTTGAATTATGAAATAGAAAATTGACTAAAGGTGGGAGATATGTAAGACATTGTAAGATAACATTTATATAACAAGTGTTGCCCATGTTTTCTAATCCAGCTCTCCTTTTATTAATTGCTTTAGATTCTGGGTGTACGTTATCGTGCTTGTTAAAGTGTGTAATATTTGGTTGTGAAAGTAAATTTCCTACTGTTTTATTTTTAATTTCGGAAATATTATGTTTAGTATTCTGTGTTGGAATGTTATAACTCTTTTGTAATTTTTCTCTGAAAGGGTTTAGTGAGTGATTCGTATTGTTAGTGCTTACAAAGAAATCTCTAGACAGAGTATCTGCGACAATGTTTTGCGATGATTTAATTAATTCGAATGTGTAGTCATAATCTGATAAAAAGGCAAACCGACGGGTTACTCTGTTACCGGGTGATTCGAGGGAAGCTAATTTTGTTAAAGCTGAATTATCACACCTTATTATAAAGTGTCGACCATAGAGATAGTGTTTAAAACTTTTTACCGCTTGAACAATAGCCAAAAGTTCTTTTTCAAAAATGATATATTTACACTGAGTGGGATTTAGTTTCTTTGAAAAATATGCTATAGGGCGAATTATACCGTACTCATCCCTTTGTCCTACCATAGCCCCTAATGCATTTTCACTACTATCTGTAGAGAGAATAAATTCTTTATCATAATCGGGATGTATCAAAATAGGGGGTTTTGATAACTTTTCTTTTAGAATATCAAACGCTCTTTGAGCTTCTGTTGACCATCGGAATCGTTGATTTTTCTTAGTCAAATTCGTTAACGGTGCAGATAGAGTGGAAAAATTTTTGATAAATTTTCGATAGTATGAAACAAGACCTACGAATCTTCGAATCCGCCTTACAGTAGTGGGAACCGGAAAATTTTGAATTTTAATTATATTTTCATCTAGCGGCTTAATTCCTTCTGCGTTTAATTTATGTCCTAAGAATTGAATTTCAGGGAACATAAAACAACATTTTTCTGGATTTAATGTTATTCCATACGTACGAAATCGTTCAAATAATTTTCTTAATTTACTAAGCATGTGTAGCTCGTTGTTTGCACCGATGCCAAAGTCGTCGATGTAATTACATATTTTAAGGTCTGTCAAAGGCGCTAAAATCATATCTGCCAATTTACTAAAGTGTTCTGGGGATGCTGACATCCCTTGAGGCATTGTGAGATAACGATAAGAGCCAAAAGGCGTAGAGAAAGTTGTCATGTCTCTATCTTGCGGTTTTAATGGAATTTGATAGAAAGATGAAGAGAGATCTAAAGTTGTAAATAATTTTGATCCTCTTAAATTTTCTAACAAATGATTTATTATAGGTAATTTGTACCTTGGGTATTTTAAATATTTATTTAAAATTCTGTAGTCTACGACATGTCTCCACTTTTGTTTCTCCGGATTACCAGATGGATTCTTTTTTTTAATGAGGATTAGTGGAAAACTAATATGAGAGTCCGAGCGTTCTATAATATTCGCTTCTTCGAGTTCGGATAACTGTTTTTTCAGTTCGCCTTCTAGCGCTTGTGGAACACGATACGGACGAATTGACGGTAATTGAGATATATCAACCTGTAGATTTGGTTGTATTGCATCTGTGCGGCCAATGGTAAACATTCGTTTACTAAATATATCCGCAAATTCCATAAGTAGTTCTAATAATTTCGCTTTTATCTCAGGGTTTAAATGTGATAAGTGAAATTCGGTAGGTTTTAATTCTTTTCGTCGTAATTGTTTTATATATTCCATATTACGGGTATCAAATACCGTATTAATTGCCCCTAGTCGCGTATGTTTATTTAAAGGGACTGCGTTATCACTTAGATTAGATATTTTAACTGAAATCTGTTTGTTATCCTCCACCGAGCAAAATGTGTTGACAATTTTTATATTTCGATTTTGTAAACACGGGACAAAATTTACCTTTTCTCCATGTTTAATTGCCATATCTAGGTTTAGCTTAATTTGCCGTGACTCATGTGGTTGAAGAGTGAATTTCACAGGAATTCTCGCGTAGTTAGCTTGAGTTGTGCTAATATTATTCGAGAGTGCATCTCTCAACGGCACGGTCACATTCCGTGAATTCAATGTATTAGTTTCAAAATTTATATTAAATTTCTGTGATTTTAATAAATCATATCCTAATATGGCATGATAATATTTAGATAATGGATTTCTAACAATATAAAACTTATGTCTAAATGTTTTATGTCCGATTGTCACTGGAAGAGAAATACATCCTACAATGTTCATATCATTACCTGTTACGGATTTAAGATTTATATCAATTTTCAAGAATTTAATGTCTTTATCTGAATTGAATTGTTTAAAAACATTTTCCTGTATGACACAGACACTGGCGCCACTGTCACAAAGGCTAGGAGTGAGAAATCCTGCTAATTTTACATCTACTATAGGTAAAAATATTTGTCTGGTATTTGAATCGATTATCTGTGTGTTAACCACATCATTAGTTATCGGTCTTCCGTTATATGGCTTTTGTTGGGTCCGGGAACGCGTCTCAGACCGAAATTCATTGTGCGTTCTCGATTTTAGTTTAAATGTTTTCTGTTATTGTGCTCATAGACTTGTGGCTGTGGTCGGGAGGAATAACCTCGAGTTCTATTATTTATGTTACTCGTATTGTGTTGACGAGAAAACGAGGGGGATTGGGGTCGAGTACGATTTGCGGGATTCGAATAACACTTACTGAAATGATGTGAGAGTTTATGACAAAACCTGCAGGGTGGAAAACGTCTTTGGTGTGAAGTATTATTACCTCTATTGTTGTAGATACGCCCAGAAAAGTTTCTAGGGGTCGGCCTTTGATCATTTCTATAATTTTGGTTCGAGAATGAATTTTGTGTTTTTAATTTTAGTTCCTCAATTTCTTTAGTTAAGGCGCTAACCATTTCTTGGGTATGCATAGCATGTGATTGTATGATATCTTTAAGGTCAGAGTTATTTGTGATATTGTTGACCTCTTGAGTGGACTCAGGATTGGTTAAAGACGAGTCACTGATTTGTAATGTTTGGATGAAATCTACCGCTTCTTCAAAAGTTTTAGGGTCTTTTAAAATTAGGGAATGTTTATATTTCGGTAATAGACCTTCCATGAATTTCGCTAATTTACTCTGTTCAAATAACGCTTTTACTGCAGCATTTGTAAGATCGGGATTATTAAAAAAATGTTGCGTAGCTAATGCTACCTTTGCTGCATAGTGTTTAACCTGCTCATTCGGGAGCATTTTACAATTCGAAAACTGTTGTTGTCTCGCTCCTAAACTATATTTAGTGTCAAAATAGGAAAGGAATTTCCTTTTAAAATCCTCGTAATTATTTTCATTGCTAAGATCGGGCGAATTTATTATATTTGAAAGTGCGTCACCTCTTATACGTGATTTCAGTATAAGTAATTTTTCATCTGGTGTGCATTTTGTGAGGTCCGCAATTTTTTCAAAGTTTTCAATAAAAAATTTAGGGGTAATCGCGGACAAATTATCAAATTGTGGTATTATTGACTGCAAACCTGCTAACTTTCTAATCATACTATCGGATTCGGATCCGTTTGTTTCGTCTCCCGGCATGTTTTAAAGAGTAAAGGAGGATAAATATACAAAAAAAAAAATTTCAATAACTACTTGACTAAACAATAACAATAATAAAATGAAAATTCAGTATTTATATCTATACAACACCTTTGGATTGTACTAAACTAAAATTTATATTTTAAATAGAAAATCCACAAAACTGAATAATTTATCAAGATAAAATTCTAATAACACTGAATATATTCAAAATTCTATGATATAAGATACTAAGAAATCCATACCAAATAGATATAAATTACTTTTTTTTGTTTTGAAAAAAAAAATTGAAATAGCAAATCATTTAAAATATTACCATATTAGGAAAATATTTAAAAGACTGTAGTAACGAGTAAACTCAAAATTAATAGTTGCGTATAAGTATCAATAAAAATGAAATTTCAAATTTTTGTGGTATAAAATATAAAATTTGGATGCCTAATATTGTCAAGGTATGTGTACATATATGGATGTATTACGTTAAAATACAGATAAAATAATGTTAAAATTCAAAATTTTCCATATAGATACACATAGTTGTATAGATAATGAAAATCAAAATATATATGCAGAAATAAAAGATGTAATGTATAATAAACACACATATTAATAAAATAGGTAGATATATAAAACGTAAATAATGATTTCCCCTTATATGTGAGAAATTAATAATTAAATCACTATATAATATTATTGTTAAAAACAATTTTATACTTAAAGACTACACTTAAAAAAGTGTAATGGTCACGGCGGACCACTTGCTGAATGACTCCCTGTTGAGTCACTTCTTGTCTGACTCCATGCTTAATAAACCCCATAATTAATTTATTTTAGTTAAGTAAGAAAGTTTAATTCTGTCATTAACTTTAACCCAGGTTATCTAATTTCCCACTTATCATTTATGGAGTCATCCTAGCATATAATTGAAACAGAAACTCATAATGGAAATTACTCACAAAATTTAAATCAAAATCATTTATTTGTGGAAATTGGTTACATAAGTAGGACATACATTAAGCCCATGTAGCTGGTTTAAAATTAATAAGGATAACATTAATTAATTTTAAGGTGTATATGGATTCCTAATTTGTGTTTTTATAAGCACTCAAAGGAGGAAGGGCTAATAAATAAAAATGCTTACCACAAATCCTCAGCACCGAATTAAGATCCATCGTTTATCAGGCCCCGGATGACTCTTCTCTCAGATCCTTTTATATCCACAAAAGTCGTGCATGGAAAACACACAGCAACTAAAAATCCTAAGAACTAAAAGCTGACTAAATTCTGTGAAGTAAAAACTAGAACTCTCACACTTAATCTGTCCGGCATCTCTCTATATCTCATCCAGCTTCCTCCCCTGTTCTCTTTCATTTTTTCATATCCCCTACACTACTCTCCAATCTCTGGCTAGTTCGTCGTTAACCTTAATATTATTGGATTTTAGGAATTGAATGAAATTTTCCGTCATTGGCTTTTCTTTCCCCCCCTTTTTTTTAAATTTTCCTAGCCTTATTTTATTTTATTTTCTCAGCTGGTTTTTCGCGCGCTTTCCACATCTTTCCATCCGTATTCATCTCTACCCTTTTGTAAACTCGAACGCTTACCAACAATCCTTGCATTATTCTGGTCTCCGGCCTATTCAAAACTCTCTGAATTGGCGGCGCCTTTTGCTCCGTTTATGTAACATAAATTTTTTCTTTCCTCTTATAGCGAAGACATTTCCCAAAATTTGATTTCTACCATTTCTTTTGAACGTATTCTATTTGAAAATATTTCTTGTGCTATAAATATACACTCAGTGCCTTTATTTTTTTGTTATGATTTTGACTTTTACTATCGTACACCTGAATAACCAATCCTTTCAGCATTATCCCTGCTTTCAAGCCTTTATTTTTAAAATATCCCGGACATCTGGCCTTAAAGTTGTTTTCGTTTCTTACCTAACACGATATTTTCTCACAATAATAATTTTATTTTTGTCCACCCAAGAATTCCTATAAGCGAGCTATCCTTCTTTAACTTTCATGGGAAATCGTGTGTGACCATTCCTTTCTTAGGAAAATATGCCCTTTGCAATGTTCCTTTATTCACCTCTAAGTTTAACCGCGCTGTTATTATTATGCCTTAAATTCCAAATCTTTAAATTTTCCTCCAAAGAAATTCCAAGATGTCTGAGCGTGTCTCAGCAGTAGAAATAAATTTTGAAATTTCTCATTCATGAAAGTGTCCTGCAAAAGGGCGGAGAGTACGACCCCTTCAGTCCACTCATTATCACACATTTTTATAGTGCATATCTGTAAAGGTCAAGCAGAGGGCAGAAGAATAAAACATGTTCCACGTTTTGCATTTGATCCTGATCACAGAAGCACTGAGAGGGACAAACATGTTTAAATCGAAAAAGGCCGACATTAGTTTCAGAATGTCGGAAAGGTGATTGGTGATTGGGTTTTACGTCGCACTAATGCTGCGCCGATGGGCAATTGGAGACGGTCTGGGACACACCCCTAGAGATGGTCCGGAGACATGCCATCACAATTTTTATCCTCCACGGAAGGGATGGCTCTCCCGCTTCGGTAACCCCCAGAGGTATAATTTTTGATGGGAACATGGAGGACATTGTGGCCACGACAGATTTTACGTGCACCAGCCACCATTAGTGTACACGACGGTCTTTGGCCGGCTCGAGTACCTAACCCGCAATCTTCCAATTACGAGGCCGGCGCTCTACCGACTGGGCTACCGCGGCCCCAGAATGTCAGAAAGAGTTTTATTAAGCTTAGAAGAGAAAGTGAGTTGCGATTTTTATTTAGACTTTCGTGCACCAACGGAAAAATCTTTATAGTTATACTATATTCAGGGACAGAAATTTGGCGCAAATCTTATACCAATATTTGTTTAAAAAATTACTCTGCTTATAAAATCGTTGGTTTATAAAGAAGAAAATTTTGTTTTATAAATACTGGTAGGTGTTCTGCGTCAAGGTCCCGCCCCTGTATATTTATGAGTTGAAGACCAGTCACATTACAACAAGTCTATTGTACGCTGATATTTCTGCATTTTTATAAAAGATTTGAGAATCTTTTTAAAATATAAAGGCTGACTTGATTTAGCCGCTGATTTACCAAGTTCGTACGCTTTTTCTTTTCCAAGATTACCGGAATGGCTCCTGATCCAATCAATATTAATTTTGAAATTTTCTATAGATAATTTCTAAAGCAAAAAACGGATTTTTTCAATTTTTTCACTGTCGCTTGCTTGAGTAAGTTACTTACCTAACTTGAATTTTATGAAGTTTTATTTGACTGTCAGTATATAACATTATGCATAGCTGCCAATATTTTAATTTATTCCGGAGTAATTTTAGCCCCGCCTCTAATTCGTACCACTTATTTTTTAAAAGCAATTTTTTCTTATTTTATCGAAGTTATGTATTGAAGAAAATTTTTCTATAAATAAAGTGGTGCGAATTGAAGTCGGGGCTAAAAAGACTCCGGAATAAATTAAAATATTGGCAGCTATGCATTATGTTGTTTTTCAATAAACAACTATTTTTAGCAGTTTAGAGTCAGTCTGGTTTACTCCTGGAAAAATCATTATTGAAGCTGTAGTTAAAATGTGTAATATGGTAAAATGACATTTTGAAAGAATTTATCAGGTTTTGCTTATTACTCTGGATTTTGGGCTCTTGACACTGTTTGGTGGTCAGCATGTATCAACCAAGAAAATTTAACTGTCTCAAAAATTTAGATTTACTGACTAAAATTATTTTTCAGAACGTTCGGCTTGCTTAGCTACTCTACTTCTGTATTAAAAGAAAAGTAACAATGGGGTGTCTGCAGGATTTTTGCTGCAGTCCGGGAGTTTGCACTATGTTTTTATATGTATATATCAGTATGTATAATCTTCTGATTACCATATCTCGGAAACGAAAAGGAAAACAACAACGAAACTTAAAAAATAAAGCAAGCCTGATGTACAATACTGTACAATATTTTGATAAAATCAAGAAGCCAGAAGTGGGACATAAAGTCACTATCTCGAAAATGGCTCTAATGATTTTCTTAAAAATTACTATATGAACTTCCATTCAGATGTCCTTTTGTATGAGTTAGTTTATTATTGCAAGAAAATAATCGATGTTCTAATTAGGTAGGTCAATTTTATATCTTGGAAATGGGCATCTCAGAAAATAACTCTACAATTTTTTTTTCAGTCTCGCTGTATAATCTCCTCTTTAGATATGTTTACGACTTATCTATTAGTTAATTACCACAGGAAAACCTGTAGCCGATTTTAATAATTATGTATATTTTTTTTCTGGTTACATTATTTAAAAAAATATTTTGTTATATGTATAGACGGCGACGCAAAAGTTTAGACGATGAATAAATTCACATTGATTTAAAAAAAAAAAAACATTCAATGAATTTTTCTAAGACATCTACATGGTAACATGTTTTGCATACTAGGGAATATTAACTACAATGAAAGTTGACTTGTACAATTATAAATTATTAAATGGAAACAAAAAATTAACACTGTCTCAAAAGTTTAGAGAATAACGAAATAATAATAATAATAATAAAACAGGTTTTTAAACCCCATTGTGAATCCGTACATTTTTATTGGTTCATAAATATAATTTTCCATCGAAGAACCTAAAACTTGCATCGATTCGCATCTTAAAACTTATAAAAATTGGGGGTTATTGTCGTACCATATAACCTCAATGGTACGTTCTCTATAATCTCTATAGTAATATTATCAATAAACGTTCTCTATAGGGTTAAGACATGTGCTACATGCTGGCCTCTCTAGAACTTTTTAATTTTTAATTAAACTAGTATTTTGTGCTGTTTTCAGTATGAATCTAAGCATTTTTTTGCTGAAATTTTTATTGAGGGCCGTCTAGGAGCTCAACAGATCCTTCAGTGTCTTAGTATAAATGATATGAAATTTTGTGACCACTGGTAAAGGTCGGAGACAATTGTTCATTATAGCAAAAGGCTGCCTAAACCATCTCCGAGTCATCAGCTTGCCTTCCATGAAAACAAGATCAAGATTCCTTGCGCAAGTCTCAACTAGTACAATACTCAAAACATCTGGACTATCCAGTTACATTTTTGTTTTCATCACGAAATATCTTTGATTATCATTTCGGTTCACATGACGTATAATTTCAAATCCACAAAATATTTTGTGACTTTTGATGTAGCTTCAAATCTGGTTTCTTTTGCATTTTCCGATGAAATCCTGTTACATAAATTCATCTATGAATTATATACTTTGATGCCGAGAGTCTCGATGACCTTAGAATTTCATGAAGAGGGACGAATTGTCTTCGAATTTGGCGATAAATTGCGTTTATTTGGCACACATGGGTTTCTAAATCTGCATTTCCAGATCTGCGTTTTGCTTTATATGCATTATATCTATATTACAGTGGTGGAAATATCCAACCACTTGATAAAACTGGAAAAATTGATTTCTTTGGTTTATTAAAAATAGTCGCAATTTTCGAAACGAGCTTACTTTCAACTTTCAACTTCCAAATACTTATAACCTCATCGATTGAATTTCTTCAGTTCGAGGTAACTTGATTACAAAGTATTTATTGCAGGGATGGAACACGGGCGCAGGATTCACACCGGAATCTGTTGAAGAAATTTCTCTACCTATAATATCGATGATTTAAAAAGTAGAAAATTTTCTTACATTGATAGTGGTATGAGTTCTGCGCCCGTGTTCCAACCCTGTATATTGTTATCAGACCTCAAGTATTCGAAGTCCGTGACGTCATCTGTTTTAAATTTACGTATTCCAACAGAAATTCACAAAAACTCGTAATCGTGTCTAAAATTTTTCTACAAGTAAATTTCTGATTTTACCCAAAAAGTAATTTTATAGCAAACCAAACAATTTCGTTTTCATTGTAGTACTTTAGCAGAATTTTTATTTACAAGCGTTTACATTTCTACTATCACAATTCAATTTTAAAGGTGAAAGACATCAATGTCTACATTTTTGCGTTGCTGTGTATTAGTACGTAATGCATAGTTGCTATATACAGTCGGCAGTAAAAATATCCGAGCACTAGCAATAATCCCTGTCTAAAAAAAGTACACTTAGTACTGCTTTGTTAAATAAATCCTTGTTGAGCTATGTTTTTAGTCAGTCTAAGAACATGATTCGACAAGGATTTGTTTAACACAACAGTTTTAAGTGTACTTTTTTGATATCGGAATTATTGGCTAGTGCTTGGATACTTTTGCTGCCGACTGTATACAGATTTAGTGAAAGATTTCATAGAATAAATTTTCTGTAACAATTTTCAATTCATTTAACCATAGAAAATAAATACGACATTTCTTTTTAAAATATTGGTGATAAATCTAATCTAAAAATTTGAAATGTTGATAATTATGATAATGGAAGTCTTATGGTTGTTATTCACCAGATACATACGTATTTTTTTCTTTTTAATTATTATTTAATGGGAAAAGATATGAGCAGATGATTTAATTTCAGCCTGGTAAAAAATGTGCAGTTTTCAATAAAGCAACTAAATTGAATATGTGCAAATTTACGTCTTCTAAGCGATAAATAATAATAGGTTATAAATAAGGGGTGTACAGTCGGCAGGAAAAGTATCCGAGCACTAGCAAAAATTCCTATATAAAAATGTGCACTTAATACTGTTTTGTTAAATAAATCCTTGTCGAATCGTGTTCTTAGACTAAGACAAGGATTCGACAAGGATTCATTTAACAAAACTGTATTAAGTGTACTTTTTTCTACATAAGAATTTTTGCTAGTGCTCGGATACTTTTGCTGCCGACTGTATATACAGGGTGTTTCAAAACTCATGGGCAAAAATTGAAGGGGTGATAGAAAACATCTAAACAAGCCATTTTCATGATACAATGCATGGGCGGAGACACTACACATCGTCATCATTTTCTTACACATCGTCATTTCTACCGCGGATTTCAGCAGGAATGGCGATATACAGTAATCAGGAAAAGGCAGACATGCATTTAATGCATGGTCTGGCGAATGGGAATGCTCTGGAAGCCGCAAGACTGTTGTGGTATTTTTCGGTCTGACGCGTATCTTCTCGGGAAACGCTGCCTGTACAGTCTTGCGGCTTCCAGAACAATCCCATTCACCAGACCATACATAAAATGCATGTCCGCCTTTTCTTGATTAATGTATGTCGCCAAGCCTGCTGAAATCCACGGTAGAAATGACGATGTGTAAGTAAACGCGTGCTTTATACTGGCCATTACAGCGCCCTCTAGCGGTCACCGCTTGCTCTCCGCCCATGCATTGTATGGTGAAAATGGCTTGTTTAGATGTTTTCTACCCTCCTTGAATTTTTGCCCATGAGTTTTGAAACACCCTGTATTTATTTTTTCATGTGTTCTTTTTTAAACTAAAAAACAAATTTTAAGCATATTCCTAAATGATAAAATGTTTTAAATAACCAGATTCTTTTTTTAACACAGTGTTTTATTTAATTTGATATGTGTATTTATTTATTTATTTATGTGTGTTGGTTAAATCTAAGAAATAAATTTTCACCGACTTTCTATCAGTCAATTAAGCTATAATTTTTCATGCATAGATAAATTCAATGACAATACATATTCAAGTTGTAACGAATTTGAGGGTGTAGCCTTAGGGGTCCTAAACCACCAAATACAATTTAAAAATTCTTTCAAATTTTAACTCACCTTTTATAGTCCAATTGAGCTGAAATTTGCGTATATATTATATTTATAACTTCGGCAGCAATACATGCTCATGTAAACGAAATTTATGTATGAATTGGTTTAAAATATTACTAAGTTGTTCTTATAATTCTCTGTACTTATCTTTTTTACTTGTTTTTGTTTTACAAATTAAATGTATTTATGTATTAAATGCATTGTTATTTGTATTAAATTTATAAATTATACAGTAAATGTGTAATAAGATATAAATTATTATATTTATTGTAATAATGAAGATTAATATCCATAGTATGTTTTTTCAGGTGAAATTCAGCCCAGGTAATTTGGCGATTAAGTTACCAACCGACTTTTTCTTGGGGTAAGTTTGTGTTTCAATAATCTTTGTAACAATATAGAATTTTATATCTCTGAATTAAAAAATAAAAAATAAAATAAAAAAAATAAATAAATAAAATTGAACTGTTTACAAATTAAGTGATGTAATTTTGAAACAAAGGCTTTGTAGAATTAATTGAATGATATAAAAACAAATTATTGTGAGGATAATTTTATTTAGTAGGGGAAGGGGCATTATTTGATAATTATTCATTGCATACATAGGGAAAACAATTGAATGTTTATATGAATTTAGTTTTATTAAATGAGGTTTTTATTTCAGCAACACATTTCTCAATATATATATATATATATATATATATATATATATACTTATTTATTTTTTTATTATTTATTTATTTTTTTCCTCACCGATTACAAAAATTAAAGTGAAATAACAATACGAGTTTTTGAGTAAGATAAGTAGTTGCTAAGCTACATTATTTATTATAGATATTCATATTTCTAAATATTTAATTTTTAAAAATATATCAGTATTTTATATTTTGGATAAAAATGATTAAAATTCTTTCTTAAACAGAATTTAATTTAGTACCAGAATCCTATTTTTTACTCACCGTTACGTATTTGTAAACTTTTAAATGATTATTTCTTATTATTCAAAAATTAATGCGAATTACAGCAAATGTTGACGAAGCTTTTTCCTGCCTGAAAGAAATAAGAAACTTATTAAATCGATCTAATGGAATCAAAATTTTATACAAATAAATACCAATATATCTTTTGTATAAGCATAACACTGTTCTTTATATCTGTAAATCTCAGTGAGAATTTGATAAAAATTACTTTCAAATAAAAAATATGTGCATATATAATATTCTTTAACAAAATATTGTATTTGAAAATTTTTATGTTAATTGAATCATTCTTGAATAAATGTTATTATTATTATTATTATTATTATTATTATTATTATTATTATTTATTTATTTATTTATTTATTTATTTTTCAGAATGAGTAAATTTAAACATGAATGTATACCAAATTCTAATCTTGATGTACACAAAAATGTCATGAAAGTTTGGGCCATACAGAAAATTTCAAGTCCTGAAAAAGTATGAATTGTTTAGTAATCTTTACACCAATTTATTATTTTAGCATAGAACACAGAATCAAAGGAAAAGTTTTGGCGAATTTATAACCAGCAATTCAAATAACTTGGCACCAGTTATATAGCTATCAAAATCCAAATCTCCCCTCCCCTCCTCCTCCTCCAGAATCAAATTCTGGTTTTTCTAATGTGTATATAAATTGATGTTGGAGACTTTCTGCGTTACAGTTGGCCATTGTAGATCCTACGGAGCATGTCGGATGAATGCAACTCATGAGAAATGAGCTAACTAATCCGATATCGCTATTTTTATTTTTCATGAGTGTATGTAAGAAGTTATTTTAAAAGCATTTCAATAAATAATCTATTTAAAAAAAACTTTAAAACCCAAATTCTTATTATAGCGTATCATATAAATCTTTTTGAAGTTAGAATAAAATTTAATTTGCAAAAAAAAGTAACTTTTTTGTTTACTAACCAAAATTGGGTAAATTTGAACTGTGT
Source organism: Salticus scenicus (assembly GCA_963930645.1). Lineage (NCBI taxonomy): Eukaryota > Metazoa > Arthropoda > Arachnida > Araneae > Salticidae > Salticus > Salticus scenicus. Next base: position 233,729,416 of record OZ005653.1, on the reverse strand, counting down.
TAAGAAAAGAGAAATTATTTCTTAAAATTCACAACAGATGGCAGCACCACACGATTGCCTATAAGTTTTTTGATTTCATTTTCTGATTAAGGGCTAATATCTGCAATTTAATTATTCGTTTGAGGCACTTTATTATTATTATTATTTTATATTATAACTTAACATTTTACTGATTTGGTTAATGTTTATGTGTTTTTCCTAATCATTTTTATTTTGTATTGTTAATTGTTTTGTATTGTTAATTGTTTCGTTGACATTTTAGTGAATATTCGACCCAATAGAGGGCGCTTGTAATCCACAAAAAACTTTTTTTTGCTTCTAAAAAGAGATGTAAGAAAAAGGCTTCTTAAAAAAACTCTTCAAAAATCCTTAGGATACTGTGTAGTCAACGATAAATTTTCTTTTATCAATTGACATATTTTCTACTAATTATCTGCAAAAATTAACACTCCGGACCTTCAGGGTATTGAACGCGGGACCACCGGATTACTATCATGGAGCTCTAACCACCTGAACCACGGAGAGACAAATGAAAAGGCTTCTATTTACCTTAAAATAGAGGCGCATTTTTTATTTGGTTGAGATTCACAAACATACCGTAGTGAATGACAGTAAGTACATAAGAATTTGGGAACAAACACATCCTACAATAACTACGAACAATTATCTTTCTGAATACTATTTGTCAAAATCTAAAATGTAATTTACAAATAAATAAAAAGCGATTATATGTAAGCGAGGAAATTTACTCGCCTTACCAAAATTTCGAAAATTCTCACTGGTTCGTTTATGGATGCTCCTTCTTCAATGTCTTTGATTTGGGAAAAAGTAGACGAGATAATACATGCATGGCTGGAGTGAAAATGACATTCGATGGACATTTCAAAAGTATTGCGAACTGACCATCGTGCCCCTATGGCTAACTAGCCTCCCGGTCTATTTTATATACAATAAAATATATGCTTTTAAACAATTATATCTTACATGATATTCGTACCTTTTTCATTTATTTTTTTTCTTGTTCCTGAAATAAAATTCAATATTTCTAGGATTTTCAATATATGAGTAGTTTTCATAATTTATTAAAAATTTTCAAGAGTACTTGCTTTGAAAATTATAATTCATTGTATTGTATTATTACTATCATTATATTAAACAAATGGATCATCATATCATCAATGTAATCTTCGTCAGTCTGAGGCAAGTATTCAAATTTTCACGCATTTAATTTAGTTTATTCATTTGTCATTAGATTGAATAGTTTGGATATTTTTACATCACACTATTGCTACGTAATGGGCAAGTGATAACGATCGGGAATCAACTCTCGGGAGTGGTTTGGATACATGCCCTAACAACTTTGGTACTCCGCGAAGGGAATGGCTCCCCCGCTTCAGTGAGAACTAGATCAATTGCCGTTAAGTTATGCTTGTACAGAAATTTCATAAATACTTTTTAATATAACGTTAAAGTATTTTATTTATTTATTTTTTAGCTATTTATTTGTCTTACTGAAATAAAAATAAAAAAATAAATAAATAATAATAAAAATTATATGTTAAAAAATATAATAAGATAAATCGGATTTATTTATGTTCATCTTTTATTACTTTCTTCTATATTCAATAGAAGAAAGTATTGGATTCGTAAAGATTTTCAACCTCGGGTTTTGATGGATTTACACGTTTTGAGAGCTGTAGAACAGAATTTGACTACTTTTAGAAAATGTCTGTCTGTGCGTGTGAGACAAAATTTTGTGGCAACTTATTTCAGGATCTAGTGCACAGAAATTCCTACAAATTGGTATGTAGTTACACCTTCACATAAATTATTGCCTATCAACTTTTGGTAAAAATTGTATAACAGGTTGCGTTGCCATCCCGCTTTTTCTAAATCTTTAACATGGTGGTATAGGACAAAATTTTGTAGAAATGTGCATAAAGAGAATTATTTTTTAATAATGATTAGGAAATTTAAAAGAATTATTTGTTATAGAGATAGTCAACTGGGAAAAAAAATTGTGTATGTGGGAGCCTCGCCCCCCCCCCTTTCTCGAGGGGAGTACATTTTCATGATGTGTATCTTTCAAAAGAGCTCGCCAATACCTTTAAAACGAATGGTTGAGCAATCGATCTGCGATAATTTGAAACAAAGTTATCGATTTTTTTCTTTTTTTTTTTCTTTAAAATATAATATTGAGAGTAAAATTGACTTTTTTTTGGATATTTAGAGTTATACTACTTCCCTAATATGAAATCGTCTGCATTATCATGGATTTTAATAAATTATTTTTTCTGAGTGAATTTGTATAGTAAAATATAGAAGAAAGTCATGTGGTGGCCACAACATACTAGTTTTATTATTATTATTATTATTATTATTATTATTATTATTTAAATTCTGTTGAATAATGTGTTCATTTTATAAAATTTAATTTTTGCTTTTGTTGATTTTGAACGGAAGCTCTTGTCAACACACAAATAAAGATTTGATTTCCTTCTTTCTTTCCTTTTTTTTTTTTTTTCTTATTTTATTTTATTTTATGAAGCATACTTTCAATGTATAAAATATTGTATTTTAAGTATTTGCTGGAGCATTTGAAAAGTTAACTCCTTTTTTATTTTATAGAAAGTTATAATTTATGATTTTATAATTTTTCTTTTATAATATTTACATGTATTTGCAGATCACCGTGTCATACAGGAATATTATAAGTTCAGACGTTATGCGATCGCCTATTAATGATGACAGTCGGAATATATGTCACTGTACAGAATGCAGTTTGCCCTATGGAGTAAGTATACATTTATTGTGCATATTAGTAATTTCTATGAAAAACAAGTCTTTAATTTTTTTTGTGATATGAGCTTGATACAGAATACTTTTATGCAGTTATGTAAAAAAAAAAAAAAAAAAAAGTAGGGAGACAGTAACTTACAGGAACATCAGCGAGCATTGTCAACCTTTCGGTATAAGAATCTTAACCCACTGAGGAAATCTGTCTATCCTAGCAACATCTCTGATAGTACATTGGGTACACAAAAGAAAGCTGCACTTTTTGATTGGAATATGTCACTTTCTGCGGCCATAGTAGATGCCAAAAGATAACTTTCTGGATAGGGAGCCACTTGAAAATCCGTGCAGAACACCCGATGGTGGCCATTAAAGATGGCCGCCGTCAGCTGCCATATAGGGGCGCTAATTGTTTTGTATCTGAATTCCTAGTGATCCGATTTCAATTTTCTTTTTTTTAATACCTTGTGAATAAGATATTTTTTAAATTCTATACATTTATATATGTATATTATATGATGTGACACTCACACTACTTATAGTACGTTTGGTACACGACAAAAAAAAAAGCCAAAAAGCTGCACTTTTTGATTGGAATATGCCACCTTCTGTGGTCAAAAATCGAGCCAAAATATAAATTTCCAGATAGGGAGCCACTTGAAAATCTGTGCAGAACACCCCGATAGCGACCATCAAAGATGGCTGCTGTCAACTGCCATATAGGAGAGTAATTGTTTTTCTATCTGAACTCCTAATGGTCCGATTTCGATTTCCTTTTTTTTTTTTTTTTAATATCTTGTGAATAAGATACTTTTTAATCCCAATACACTTATCTATGTATATTCTATGGTGGGGCATTCACACTACTTATGAAAGCTTCTTTTTAAATCACCTATTTCATCCTGAAACTTTCTTTGGTAAGCAGCATGCTGTTCATGGTGAAAAGACCTGTCAGTACTGTTAATTATGCTTGTAGACTAAAACTCGTATATAATATTAACTATTTGTGGCCCAGAGAGCATCCATCTCCTCAACATGGCTGTATCTTGCAAAAGACCAACAGCACCACTATTTCCTTTTATAAGGGAATGGTCTTCCTCACGAGCTTGATCGACAGCGAGCACAGAAAAAAGATTGTTTGTTTTGTGGATAACAAACTGACCTCTGTAAATGTAATCATATACACTGGGTGTTGTGTCTTTATGTTCTACTAAGTCTTTTATATAGACAGACAACCAGCGAACATAGTTGGTATGGTCCATAAAAAAAGAGGTGCTATTTTTTTTCAGCGTTTGTTTATACTATTCGTAGTTACCATCCCTGACTGACCGAATAAAGACAGAAGTAATGCCTGGACCGGGACTCGAACCCCGGTCCAGGCATTTTCTTCACTCAGTCGGAAAAATAAAATTTCAATAAATATGATTTTCTTCCACGGTTGATTGTGTGATTTAAAAAAAAAAAAAGACAGAAGTAGCTTTAGGTTTAACACTAGAAGCTAGAATCGAAAAGTTTGACAGTTTGAACATTTTTCATCAATCTATTTTTCAAACGAAATCTTTGGATTTTGTTGCATAAACACTTATTTACGTAGCATGTTTAAAACCACAGCAGTCTTCTGCTGATCTTGCTTTTGTGACATATTCAACTTTAAGAGATGCTTTTGCTCTTTTCTGTCTTGATTCGAGAATTTGAAACAAAGTAGTCCAACCACTATCTTCCAGAATCTGGCCAAGCGCTTTTAAAAAAGACCTGTACTTCAAAAAAACTCCAAGTATGGCTACAAACTTGGTATCAACATAAAAATCAGGCCAGTTCCACTGGACAGATTTTGTCAAAGCTAATAGAGGCTGATTTACATATATGACAGAAATTTACCCTGGATTTAAAAATGTAGTAATTTTTTTTTTTTGTTCCATTGCATGCTTCAGCATCGCCAGAAAAAAACCTTTCATTAAAAGGAGTAAAAGAGAACAATGAGTTAATTCAATCGATAAGGACTTTTTTCTTGAAGCATGAAATTTCCATCTCTTCTATCAGTGATAATATGATCTGACTAATCCTGTTCCATTTTCCACTCAGATCCAAATTCTGAAATTGACATTTCGAAAGAAGTGGTCTGGTTTGCTTTTGGAACAAATGGTTCCTTCGGCGGCAGTGTCAGAGGCTTGATAATACTATAGCTATCTGGAAGCTCTTGCACTACCATGTTACTTTGATCAATACATGAGATCACTTTTAACAATTTCACGAGGCTCACCAACTTCTCCTTCCTCAGGGACTTGAAAAATAGAAACCGCTGTTCCAAAGAAGGATGATTCTGAAGTTGTACTACAGCAATTAGAATTAATGATGTCGTACGCATTAATGACAAAAAAACCGTGTAGCAAGTTTGAGGGTCTTACGACACCTTCTTGAGTTCTGAGAATCTCTAAGTAAGCAACACTTGATGTTATCTCCCGAATTCTGTTTGGTGATATTGAGAGGTCTCTTTCATGCATGCATTCAGTTATTATATTATTTCGTGCTTTTCCAAAAAGAGACAGGCCGAGATATAATGGAATATGTGGTTCATGACTTTTCTTATGGTTATGACGAATAACGTTGCCTCTCAGAATATGTTTACGATGGTTGAAAACTGTTAACTGGCTGATAGTCAAAGCATGCTGAGTTGCTCTAGTTTCATTCGGTAATGAAGTGTAACCATGAAATCGCTAACACACTAGAGCCAGAAGTTCTGGAGGTACCCTTGCAGTTTGTCAATCATCATACAGGTAACTATCAAAAGTAATTTTCTTCTGGGTTATTACTTTACTAATTTGCTTGATGAATCTTCCTCATGCAGTAGCAATATCATCAAGATTTTCAGACTAAACATTTTAAAATGTATTAGCACCATCTCGATACAGAAAGTAATCTCTGCCTCAAAGTTGAGCTTTGAGTTGTAAGAAGCGATTGAGAATTCTCTCACGTAAACGAATAGTATATGTATTTGGAAGGTCTTACTTTCCATGCCCAGAAGATTTGCTAAACTTATATTGAGTTTTATGTTGAGACATTTTGAAAAAAATTCAGTGTTTCCACATTCAAAGGCCTGTTTTTTTTTTCTCTTACGAATCCTGCAACAGAAGTAAAAGCCATATACTTTCACAGATGGACCTGACCTCTTCCTTTTTTTACTTCACTTGATGGTTGTAGGCAATTTGTTAAATATATATAGCACCTTTAATGATACTTTGCTTCTTTAGAAACTAAATTTCTACGTTCGAGGAATTCTTTACGTTCAACATTATTTGTAATTTTGGAGCATTTCATAAGTTTATCATCTTATAAAGAAGCAACTTTATACAAAAACCTCTCAGTAGTGTCCTTCCCATTACATATGAAACATATTTCATCTTTCATTTTAATTAGGGCTGTACCGAGTACTCGGTACATACTCGGTACTCGGCCTACTCGGCCAATTTGGGACTAAGTATTCGGCCAATACCGAGTAGTTGTAAGAATTTCATTATTTTTACGTATTATTGAAAGAAATGTATTCAGAAGAGTTGTGTATTAATAACTAAACTAAAAAATTATGAAAATATAAATATAGAGTCATTAAACTTTTGCTGCAAACAGCTTTCTGCAGTTAAAATGGGCGAGTAGATTGCCACCAAACTCGGTATAGAGACAATTCATGATATGAGCTTATCTCTTTTAGTTACAAGAATTTAAGTATAACCATCTTGTATGTGTGTAATATGCAAATTTTATTTTATAAAAACTTATAGCATAAAATTGTATTTATAAAACAGACAAAAATAAAATATTTTAGACAAAAGAACTCTTATATAATGCTAATATAGTAGTTATTTACATATTTGTGCAAATAAAAGTAAGACACTTTTAAAACTGTAAGAAAAGATTGATTCTTAATTTAAAAAATAATTATAAAAAAGGTAAATACACTAAAATGTTATTAAAAATATATTTTAATAATTAAATTCTTTTTTTTTTTTTTGCTTCTTTTTTTTTTGCAAATTATGGCCCAAAACCACCTACCTTTTTTACTCTTCTGGAATTTGAAGATTAATGAAGTCTATCATGTTTGAAATGATAAAATATTTATTTTAATGTTCGCATTTCATATGTAAATTTCATGCATCTTAAATTAAGCCTGAGTGTATAGGAACTTTTATATTCTCTAAGAATTATCTGAGAATGATTCACATCTGAGAAAGACTATATAATAAAGAATGAAGTTATCAGTTATCATGGTTTTAATAATCCACTAAGATGGAAGTATCAAATATAACAATGAACCTGATTGTGTATATAATAACTAATATATATACACTACAAAAGTTCTGAAACATTTCATGAAAACAGGCTGTTTGTCATTTAACTTAATTTTGTGTTCAACAGGCCCTCCCCCCTTTTTTTTTTCAAGATGTGCAAAATTCTTCATATGTACATCAAATATACTTTCTTACAACTACTCGGTACTCGGCCGAGTAGTAAAAGGCCGAGTACTCGGTATTAGGTTACTCGGCCAAAGTGCTACTCGGTGTAGCACTAATTTTAATAGATAATGTTGTACGGATAACAAACATTGCTTTTTTTCTTTTGGTTCTAATACAGACTGTGGACTGTACTGTGGATTGTCCTGAGATGACATATTGGGCAAAGATGATCAATGTTTACGTTTCTTTGCCATGTCATGTTTTGTTTAATTAAAGTTAATGGCACACATTTTGCTTACTTTTGTGCTTTATTATTATTATTTTTTAATATTCCTTCTATTTCTTAACATTCATTTAAATTTTTGAAATCTAAACCAAAGGTCACTGTACCGACAGTTTGAAATAACATTAAATTTTCTGAAAACTTCCTGTAGCCCAGCTCCAACGAGTGATTCCAAAGTATATATGGCAAGGCAAATCAATTCTTCGCTATGTTTTTGACATAAGCAACATATGGCCCAATCTATGCCACTGTGAGGAAATTTGCATTTAAGCATCTGACCGCCGCTGACGCATATATCTGGTCACTGAGCTGTTCTTTTTTCCACAATAAAACTCAAAATTCAAAATTGTATACTTGTGGAATTTTAGCTTGTTTTTCAAGTTTGAAGGTCGTAAATTATATTTATAATGATTATAATCCTTACACTGTTACATTTTCAATCTCAAGTTGAAATAAATATTAATTTAGTACACTGAAAAAACTATGCAGCGAAAACAAGATTACAAATTTGCTCTTTTCAAAGGCGTCACATGGTTAATATCTACCAGCCGCAAACGCATTGAAACCATACAAAAAAAAAAAAAAAAAAAAAAAAAAAAAAAATCAAACAGTTTAATCTGAAGCAAATAATGTTCAGTATTTAAAATGAGAATAACATTATAATGAAAAAAATCAAGATTACGTCAAAAATCAACAAATTACAAAAATGCCTCCTAAAGAATTGATTTTTGTAAAAGTTGCGCGGAATTTTAAACGTGTAAAGATAAATGTAATAAGACAAAAAGTTTATTTTATACAAAACTAAAAAAAAAAAAAAAAAAAAAAAAAAAAAATTGAAATCGGACCATTAAAAGTTAAAATATAGAAATAAAAAAATACCAGTGCTACTGTACGGCAGGTGTTGTCAGCTGAAAAGAAGCTTTGATAAGTAGTGTGAGTGTCACACCATACAATATACATAGATAAATGAATAGAAGTTAAAAAGTATCTTATTCGCAAGGTATTAGAAAAAAAGAAAATTGAAATCAGATGATTAGGAGTTCAGATACAAAACAATTAGTGCCCCTATGTGGCAGCTGACGCGGGGTGTTCTGCACTGATTTTCAAGTGGCTCCCTATCTGGAAATTTATATTTTGGCATGAACTTTGATCACACAAGGTGGCATATTCCAATCAAACAGTGCAGCTTTTTGGCTTTTTATGTCGTATACCCAACGTACTATGAGAAGGGTCGGAAGATCTAGAGTGCCTACAAGGAGAGAGGCGACAATAGCGAGTCAGCTTCTCATTGGCTTGAAAAAAAAAATTTGACAGAAAATCACATTTAAAGTGTTTTTGATGGCTTTAGAGCACTGTGTTCAAAAGTATACAGTCGGCAGCAAAATTATTCGAGCACTAGCAATAATTCTTATGTAAAAAGGTACACTTACTACTGTTTTGTTAAATAAATCCTTATCGAATCATGTTCTTGTCAGTCTAAGAACATGATTCAACAAGAATTTATTTAACAAAACAGTATTAAGTGTACTTTTTTTACATAAGAATTATTGATATCGCTCGAATAATTTCGCTGCTGACTGTAACTAAAACAAAGGATTATTACCAAAAAACAATGATATTTGTAAATTTTTTGTTGTTGATATTCGACTGGGAAATGTTCGAGTTTTTTTACCAAAACCCAGTTTAGTAGAAAAAAATGTCTGCTACGAGCATGCGCCGTAACATAATTTTATCATTTGTCGTCTTTCTTCTTGGAGGCTCTCTAGGAACACCGAAAATTCCCTGGGGACAGAGAACCTATATAGATTTTAATCTTGAGATTAATGTTTCAGAGCAATTTTATGTGTGTGTGTTTCATTCCGGTTGAGTGAAGTTGGGATTGATTACAGAAGCAGAAATGCTGCTCGCAGGCAGAATGCTGAGGAAGTGGACGTTGAATTGCAGGATAATATCTAGTAACGCACGCTTGCAACCTATAATTTACATATTGTATGCGACATCATTGATAATTACAAAGTATATACGAAAGGTGCTGACAGGCTTCGGGCATTTTATAAAATTGAAAATACAAAAACATATAAGAAAAATCGAAAGTCACATTAGATTATTTAATATTTGTATTTTATATATGAAATGAAAGAGATAAGTTTGTTGTAAATCTTTAGATTATATTCTAGTTAGCTAGATTCAAGACTGTTTCAAAAAAGTTTTAATTGTTAGGTTTCTGGTTAATTTGAAGCGGTGAGATAATACTGGGCAGTTTTCAAAAACGTAACGAAATGGAAATTACTTTTTGTCACACATCAGCATAAACCATTTTATTTCTTTTTGGTCATGTATGCAGAAACTCCGGGAAGCTTCCATGGCCAGAAATAAAATAGGCTGCTATATTGAAAGGACTAATGAAAGCAATATTTACGGATTTTATTGCAGCATAAGTATTTCTTCTTTTTGAGGAAGATGATCAATCCGATTGCCACTCTGTCTTGTTATGAAGAGTTGCTCTAAGGATGCATGGCGAAAAAGAATGGATAATTTCTTCATCAAAAATACTGTCTGTGATAACATGTTTGGCAAAGAGGTCCGTAAATTCGTTTCCATTCGTTTTAACATGCGCCCATGTGCCCATGTTAGATATATTAAAAAAAAAAAAAAAAAGTATCCAGGTTTAATAAAAGAAAACACAGATTTAATACAGATTTAATCAATCTGGCGCAACACAGCTTTCGCTTTGGTGCCAACCACCGCCAGGGAAATTATATCAATTACCATCATGCTAACTACGGCCTCGCAAATGGGCCCTGAAAAGCGGGGTCCAAAGACCCAATTATTTTAAAATTGCAAATATTGTTACATTTTTCATTTGTCGTTTGTCACATGTTCTTTTTTTATAATATCCATTTGTTTGGTACATTTTGTCTTTTCCATTCATGCAAAGCTCTTGAGTAATTTACATTTTATATTGCTAGCAAACAATATGTGGTGAATGCTTACAAAAGATGAAAAAAGATAAAAATATTAAATAGATTTAAAAAAAAATTATAAGATGAAAATATATTTTAAATAAAACAAAGAGAGAAGCCAGCCGACAGGCATCAATATTTATAACGTATGAAAGAATAATTTTCATTAAGTATATCATAAATATGTTTTAGTTTAAAGTAATGATGAGGATTATTGTTGAAAAGTACGTTTTTGAAATTTTGCCTAACGGTTTGATTTCTATTAAATGTAAAATTATTTCGCACTAATGAACACTTTTCAAATAAATAATGAAATGGTGTGCCTTGTCTTGAACATTTACATAAATCTGATGTCATTTTATTGATTTTTCTTTAAGGAAGATGGAAAACTGCCTTGTCCAGAGGCAAAGAAAACCGATATTCTGTTTGGGCAAATAAAGTTAGATTGCATTTTATTTAATATTCTGTAGGTATCTCTTCCCTTGGTTGATGTAGTCCCAGCTGTTTGCCAGTCTGTTAATATTTTCGTTTTGAAGTAAGTTTTTACTATTGATGTTGAGAAATAAAGAGAAGCTTCACTATCATGATTATTTTCATTGAGGACTGATTTTGCCAGATAGTCAGCCAGTTCATTATATGTCGTGCCCACATGCACCCTTGTCCAAGATAATTGAATTTTTATATTATATTGTCTAAGAGTGTTATATATTTCTAAGAGAAAACAGTATTTTGGAAATGGTTTTTTTAATAATTCTAAAGCTGATCTATTGTCCGTTACTATTGTTAGCTCTTTATTTTTATGTGGGAGAATTGATAAACCACTCTATTGCCATCATAATTGCAACTAATTCTACTTGGAAGATAGTATTTAATTTATGTAATTTTATTTTATGTGTATAGATCGTGCTGTTATTAAAAAAGACTGCAAAGGCGCATGAGGTGCCACTGCACATTCGTGAATCGTCAGTGTAGAGATTATGTACGGCGTGAAAGTTGGATTTTCTGGAAATTGTAAACAATGTGATTTGTAGTAATCTGGATAGCTGTATGTTCGAATTGTGAGCATAAGTGTTTTGTTATTAATTTGAGTATTACCTATATTTAATTCTAAATCTGCTTTTATTGTTTTAAATTTTCTATTTTGATTTCGTATGTAAATAGAAATGGGAGGGATACCGCAAAGAACACAAAGTGCATAGTGACACAATATTGTTTGCAATAAAAGTATTGCTACATACCTGCCAACATTCTAAGTAATATTTCGTAAAAATTTTAGTCCCACCATATATATATATATATATATATATATTTTTTACACAAGTCTTTATATATAATTTTTATCGTGTTGGTATTGTTTTGTATCTTATAATTGCTAAATATTAAGGTTAAATTTTATTATGATAACTATCATTTATCTATCTATCTACCTATCTATCTATCTATATATATATATATATATATATAGAGAGAGAGAGAGAGAGAGAGAGTATTTTTCTTCTCATTTAATCGAAAATACATTTCGAGAAATTTACTCTAATTATTAAGTGGTGTGGAAAAAGGACGGTACTGCGGTTTCGGAATGACTATGGAAGCCTCTGCGCAAGTGCTAACTCAACGAGTCCAGTGTTAAAATAGGGGTGATAGTCATTTGACTCAGAGAAAATTAGCGATAACACAGCGCCGAAGTACTGGATGTTTTCCAAATCCCAACCTGTCGGTTAAGCTGGCTTTAAAGCTCGAAAAATAGCTCGATGTGCATTTCAAGTTATGTTCTGAAAAATTTTTGCTACGTTAAATTTAAGTGCACTGTTTGGTTTTAAACACTTTATAAACAATATACAGGAACAATCAAAACTATTAAAACATGTTTAAAAAAGTGGGGAAAACATTTATGAATAATTTGAAACAAAATTTTTAAATTGAAAAGTAGCCTTAAATATTTTATGAATGTGTCTGCAATATTAAAGCTGGGGAAAGAAGGAATTGAAGGGGGTGCGGTAACGTTTCTCATACAGAAACCTGCGTCAAATAAAACTGTTTTTCACACTTGTTTAAACTGCGTTTAAGTTTAAGATATACACAAGAAATACTTAAATTCAGTATATCCTAAATTATAACAATATACTGATGCCTTTGAAAAAGCTGAAATTGCATAAAGTATACTTTTACAGCATAATTGTACCTCTACACATAATAAAAGACAATATCTGTGTGTTTGTGCGTGGGCATATTTGCCGTTATGTAGGCAAATGACTGACCGAATAGAGGTACAAAAATTTGCATGGAGCTCCGTTTTGATCTCTCCTAATGCATCTCGAAACCCGATTTTCGAATTTTTGGTTGCAGTTTTAAAAATAAATTGAAAAGAAAAATCAATCACATTAGCTTTGAAATCATGGAATAAGGAATATTAAAAGCTGGTCACAAAATTTTTATATACACGTTTATTTTTTATTTTGACATAGGGTAGGTGCTCCAGTGATTGGCATGTTGTAGTAATTGACATCTATCCCGAAATAATTAATAAATAAGAAAAATCATAAAATCATACATTTTACATATAAGAATTTTAACATTTTATGTCAAACACTGGAGCATAGGGTACTAATAACTGGTAAAATGAATAACTAGCAGTGTCAAACACTGGAACATAGGGGGCCAATTACTGATAAAATAAAAAACTGGCAGTGTAAAAACTGGCACTGGAACACTGAGTGGTTGTAAAATAAAAATTAACAAAAAATAAATAATAAATAAATAAATAAATAAATAATAATAATTGTTATCAAAGGTATACATTTTAACATATATGTGGTTCTGAATGTCTTTCATACCATATGTACTAACTTAGGATTTCTAAAAATATTTTCTGATGACTAGAACATTAAAAACATCAGAGATTGCTCTAAAAGTGTCAATCATTGTGCACTTACCCTACAAATAAGCATATTTATTCACACGAGAATAATAAAACTGAATTTATTAATTTGTAATTGATCAATTTGCTCGTGCATCTGTCAAAAATAACGTTACTGTAACTTTTTTTCCTTTTTCTTTTCTTTTCTTTTTTTTTTTTTTTTACATACATATAGATAAAATTTTATTTCAGTTTTATCATTTACGTGTAAATAAATATATTTCTTTTTATGTCGAAAATATTGAACGTGTAGTTATAATAGTAGAATATATGATTTATTCAAATTAATGTTAAAATAAATAAATAAAAATAAAATATTTACACAAAAAAATTTGTTGTCTCATACGGAGGAAAATACGCTCCTAGCATAATATATTACTATATTTGGCGAGAAACTGGACTGATATATATATATACTGCTTTCAGGGCGCGAAATTTCCGCTCGCCAGCTCGCCATTGGCGAGTGGAATTTTTACTGTGGCGAGTAAAAATTTGGTCTAGTTATAGATAGAATTCTTACACGATACGGTGATAGGAAACATTCTTTTTATAGATTTAAATATAGTAAAATTTTGCCATCTTATAACCTCATATTTAATCTCTCCTCTTTTGATTTTCGGAGAGCCGAGTCTGTGTGTGCTCTGCCCAAGATCGCCCCAGCCTGGGAAAGGAAAAATGCTTAGTGCATACATAATAGTTTTGACCTCTTCGGCAGTTTCGTTTTTCCCCAAGCAGAGTGAGAATAGACTAGCAGAGAGCCTCCTTGCCCGTCGCCTATCATCCGAGAGAAGAGATATGCAAAAGTTTGCCTATGCGGTATTGTCACATGAAAATGAGCCCGAACCCTTTTAAAGATATTGCCTATGTTTATTTTGTTGAATAATGATTAAAAAAACTGTTCATATTTTCCAGTTTTTTACTGAAACGCCAATGGTTTGCGCTTCTAAAGACTTGTAAGCAACGATTATATAGAAAAAGTTATTCCGAAATGGCTATTTCAAATGACAACAATGAACAAGTTACACATAGACATTCCGTCTGATTACAAAAATAAAATAGACGAAAAAGACATTTCTAATTTTAAAAATTAAGTAAATAAACAGATATTAAGGAAGCTTAATCTTTCATAATAAAAAGATTTTCACAAGATATTGTTTGACAAAGGATTTTTCTTATTCTTCTTATTTTCTTTAATGACTTTTTACATTTATGTTATTAGATATTTTAATCTTTTTCAAATCTCAAATACAATACATTATAATGATTTTTAAGTATAGATGATTATGAAACATGATGATATACGACACACTTCTAATATACATAATTTTAGACATATTTGTAAAAACCTTTCAAATAGTTGAGAAAAATAAAAATTCCAAAATGCGTAGGAAAAAAAAAAAAAAAAAAAAAAAAAATGACAACCCTATTTTGTGGCGAGTAAAAATTTTTTTTGGCGAGTGTAACCTGAGTTGAAATTTCGGGCCCTGCTGCTTTCATCTTGAATGAATAAGCAGTCTTTTTCTGGATTCTTAAACTAGATATATAGATTTCCGAGTTATAGGTATAAGGTAAACAAATAACCTGGATAGACGAAATGATCGCTAATTTCTAGTCTACACTTTTCTAGATGGTGAAACAATATTATAAATATTATGAAGTGTTTATATTAGGAGAAATTCTCGCTTGATTTCCTAGAATTGAGTTATAAAACAAAGTTATAGTTACTAAAATTCGCCCCTTTTTTTCATATTTATTTTCAGAGATTTTTAAATGAGACTTATCACGATAATATATATATATATATATATAAATGCTCTAGAATTCTAATAGGGGTTTTTAGAACTCGTTTGCAAAGGGAACTAGAATTTAATAGGATGACATGGAACTGTTTTTACCAGAGCTACAATTTAGTTTCTAGATGTCAGTCACAAAATTTTTTCTCAGTGTGCTATCATTTTGCGATCAACAAGATAAAACCAATCAAATACAGGAAATAATGTGATAATAAATAGTACGTACAGTCGGCTGCAAAATTATTCGAGCACTAGCAATAATCCTTGCCAAAAAAAAGTACACTTAATACAGCTTTGTTAAATAAATCCTTGTCGAGTCATGTTCTTAATCAGTCTAAGAACATGATTCGACAAGGATTTACTTAGAAAAACAGTCTTAAGTGTACTTTTTAAATATAGGAATTATTGGCTAGTGCTCGAATAATTTTGCAGCCGACTGTATAATACGTATAAGTACGTAGAGTGTAGTTTATATACAGGGTGATCAGTTTAAAAGAGTACCCGTTTGTTTTTCTTATTACCCTTAAATCTGATGAATGTTGCAACTATTCAAACACTGAAGTATAATTGTTTGAACCTTGTTTAAGTGACAATTTCTAGCTCTGTTGGACTGTTACAACTTTATTTGCGAGGTAAAACAGAAATGAAGACGCACAGTGTTACTTAATCCTGTGATAACTTAATTTTTGAAAAACATAATTTAATTATTCAAAATTTTTACATTATCATACCTTACAGAAAATGTTAAAAACGTTCGCCACCATCTTGAATGCAAACATGAACACGTCGAACCGAGTTTTTTGTCACACTTTGCAGCATTGTTGGTGTTTTTGACGAGATTTCTTCAGTTATGATCTGTTTTAATTCATCGATGTTTGCAGGACTTCTCTGAAAAAACCTTATAAATGATAATGTAAAAATGATAATGATAATGCAAATGTAATGCAGGAATGATAATGTAAAGTATTTGAATTAAATTTTGTTTTTCATAAATAAAATTATCACAGGATTAAATAACATTGTGTATCTCCATTTCTGTTTTTCCTCACAAATAAAGTTGTAACAGTCCAACAGTGTTGGAAATTGTCTCCCACACATAAATAAGGTTTGAACAATTGTACTTCAGTGTTAGAATAGTAGCCACATCCGTCATATTTAAGGGTAATAAGAAAAACCAACGGGTACTTTTTTAAATTGATCATCCTGTATAATCACGAGTTAAATATGGTACTAATTATATACTTCGATTCTTTCCGATACTGTCGTCCGATAAACACCCAAATCGAAGTGCAAGGTTAAGGCATTGTCACAGGCAGTCGGGACAAGGACACTGTATATTGCGGGTTATGAACACACTGCCGCGAGCAGTGAGAACCCAAAATGTGATTTTGAGCGATGTTAATGGAATTTTATTTTTCAGCTTTCTAGTATAAAATTATGTAAGAAAATAATGATTCATTATTATTATTATTATTTTTGAAAATTCATTTAAATATAGTATTGAAATACAGAAACCAGCGAAGCAGGTAAAGCCTGCTAATAATTTAATATTCAGATAATTTTTAAAGACCTAAATACTTGTACAGATTTTGTTATTCAAAAATATGATTTCTTGTTTTATGAAAATTAAAATAATGCACGATATACTAAATATTTTATTTTGTTTTGAAAATTTATATTTCATAACATCATCAACAGGAATCCGTTCTTACAAAAATCCTGAATGAAGAAAAAGCTTACGAAGTTATCAGTTTTTCTGAAAAAATTATCCATACGGGGCAAATGCTGTCTAAGTTGGATTGTAAGTAAATGTTTTCTACATATTTTATTGAATTTAGGAAATTATTAAACATTTTATCATGTTTTGCAGTGATCTTTTGCATTCGTTTAACTATATTTTTACCATTAGGTTTCGAATAATTTTTTGTAAAGGTTTTAATGCTATAATAGTATATCAAAAAATACTATCTGAAAACAGTAATAACAAAATAATAAAGCGCCCCTAAAAATATAGAAGCGCTGCGACTCCTGATTGTAATGTAAATGTTGTGTTATTAAATATTTTATTTTGTATTTCGTAAATCTTTCCACTGGTTGTATTTTGCCGTTCACCAGATTCAGACAGGTGGCGTTGCTCTAGAAAGATAATTTTTAGTATTACATTGCCCTCGATTTGGAACAGGTATCACATAAATATTCTCAAATAAAAATTTCTGGTGTTAGTTTTTTAATTCAATAAACAGAATTTTCTGAAAGACTTAGTTTATTTATTTATTTTTTAAGGAAGTTAAAACACAGACAATTAAAAAAAAAAAAAAAAAATACAATATTTAAAAAAGAATAGATGATTCGGTTTTTGAACAAACCCTTCATCAATATATAGCAACAATATCAAGCTTCTCCACTTCTGAAAAATACAAGCGCTATTTACAGTATTTCCTGTAAAACATTGTTTTCATTTATATTGCGGAAACTAGTCGTTCTTACATTATTCACCTTCAAGAATATAGACTACTTTAGTTCATTCGACTATAACTCCATTCAAACTAATTATACTTGCTATGGAAACTGAAAATGTCCCTGATTTTGATAACACAAACATTCTTAATTACAATAATTATCATGCCAAATAGTTTTTAGAAAATTAATTCTTGAAAATTCAGAATTTCACCATTGTTGAGGCTTATATACGATTCCGGAAGAATATTTTGACAGCTAAACTTGCAGCTTGTTATTATCGTTATATATTGATGACACGTTTGTATGGTCTACACTTGAAACGTAATGAAATGTGTGTATGTTATATATATATATAAATAAGCTGTTGCTTCACGTTTTTTTACCGCTTAATTATACTGTAAATTACTGTATTGCTATAAATATGGTGATATCACGCTAAATATGATTTATTGGCAAAAATAATAATCAGTTACTGATCGTAAATGATCTTTTTTTACTTCCTTATACAAAATATAAGGAAGTATTGTATACTCATCTAGTTCTGATTACAATCAATACCTTCTTTTAATGTTACAGGTTTGAATGCGTGTCAAAAAGCAACCATAATGTTAATTACCTTTACCAGATTTGTACAATATCATCAAGAGTGCAGGATATAACAGGTCGCACAGCATACAAATCCCGGAACCTTAGTCTTTTTGGTACTCATCTAGTTTTGACACGCACTTCTTTATTCAATTGTAGGGGTAATACTTTCCTTGTTAAGCCTAGAACTATTTCCTGTCACATTTCTTTTTGGTATTCATCAAGTTTTGACCCGCACCAATTTTAATTTAATTACTTACTTACTTTAATTAATTAATTTATTTATTCTATGTTATTGTTATTTTTTATTATTTTTTATTCTATATTTTTTTATTTAGTTTATTTTTTATTATTTTTATTTTTTATTTATTTTTATTTATTTTATTTTATTTATTTTAATCTCTCTCTCTCTCTGCATATATATATATATATATATATATATATTTTACGAGGGTGTGGCGGTGTCTGGTCCTCGTTAATCTGTGCTGCACCGTCAAGTGCTCGATGGGGTCGTTTAGCAGTCGTCGGGCTACCAACGCGGGGAACCATCCCCCCGTGGTGGATCAAAATTGCGATGGTCGCTCTTTCTCTTCTCCATTCGGCCTCCCTACGCATAGTAATTTCCCTCCCAATTAGGATTATTTAGGCCTTGCCACTTCAAAAACTTCAAAATTTTCGCTATGCGCCCAAAACTATCTTCCATCCCCCAGTGGCTTCACGTAATTAATTTTTTTTTTTAATATATATAATCTCATTGTTCCTTCCTCGTTCAGCTTGTCTTTCTCAATTCTTAAGTGCTGTTCCCTTCCCCTGTTCAAATGGCCTCCTCTTTTGGCTTTAATTATTGTGTGCACAACTAACTTTAGCGGCTCCCCCAGCGTTTTTTTTTTTTTTTTTTTCTCCCTCCCTGCCTAAATTCAAAATTGTTTTAATTTTGCATAATTCCGGTTATTTCGACTCTCAGCTAGTAAGTGCACTTATTCCAAATTCCTTAACATCCTGGAGCGTGTCTGTACGTTCCACCGTAGCTATCTTGGAGGGTGTGGTGTACAAATCGAGTTGTGTCTCCAAAGCAGAAGTCGATACCCTGCAATTCCTGAGCATTGGCGTTCTAGTTACATTGCTGCCCAGCAGCTTCCACGCGGAGATCTGGCGATTTATGTGCTCCGGCGGAAGGCATCCAACCCGTTAAGCTTGGCCGAGCCCAGGCAGGCAGGGGCCGTCCAAAGGTTTCAAAGGAAGTATTGTAATCCCGATTTGCGAAATGGATTTTGTATCTCGCATAGCTCAAAGACGAATGATCGTAGAATGTTGCAAATTTATACTATTTGTAACTGTTATGAGATGACGTCTAGTTGTATACCTGCAACTTGGGTGTTAATACGTGCTCCCGTTTTAGAGGTATCTATGATTTTACACGATTTTTCGTGACGTCTGTATGTAAATATGTGTGTTTGTGTGTGTGTGTGTATCTCGCATAACTCAAAAACGGTAGAACGTAGAACGTTGAAAATTGGTATATAAGTTTGTTATAACATCTAATTGTGCATCTCCCTTTTTGGACTTTTTGCGATTTTTAATTTTGAAAATCTTTAGGAAAATTATATTCATAATGACCAAAAATGCAAATGTTTTGCCTATACAGAGGCTGTTCGCACATTTTTTTAGACGATTTTGATGGAGTGTACTGAAGTAATTTCACTCATATTTCGAGTTTTATTTGTTCAGTTTGATAGCCCTTGTTCTTAACTAACATTCTACATCATAAATTCTATGATAATAATGCTTTTTATAATATCGGAAGAGGTATATTTTTCTACTCCTCTTGAACGGCTTTCCAGAGTCCACAAAGCGTTGTAGGTCGGTGTTTGGATAATGTTGATTTTAAGAGTCGAAAAACACAAAAATCCAACAATGATACATCAGAAGATTCAGCAGGAATGTCAGTGAAGGGTATGGTTTTAATTCCCGTTTTTCGTTCCATTTTTTTCTAGAAAAGAAATTGCGGATTGTGATGTGTGGCTGCTTGTTTTGTCTTGATACAGTTCAACGGATTGATAGCATTGTGGATAAAGATCTGGATTTTCATTTTTAAAAATTGGAATTAAAATATGTGTTTGAGAGTATTTAGAGTTGATTTTGACATTTTTGTCACAATTTTTTTTTTTTTTTTTTTTGCTTTTATCTTGCGCTTGTATGAAAAACCAGTGGCAATCATAAATCCTTTAGAAAAACTTTCTTTTGATGCTTTGAGCCATGTAGCAATTTTTTTTCTCCACTTTTGTGATAATAAATTGACCTTTTTTTTATTGTAACCACTTAAATAGACTCAAGATTCATCTGTTGTTGCAACATTTTTCCACTTTTCTCCTGATAAATGCTTTTCATAAAGATTTCACTAAAAACTCACTTTGGAAAGAGCGGAAACCTATCCTTCCATACACTGCCATTTTAAAAGCGCATTTTTGCATCTAAACAAAAATTCTAAATATCAGAAGATAAATAAAACTTCCAAAAATATAACTGTTGTGAAATCAAAATTCTCCATCCAAACGATTTTTTCTTACTGCGAAATAAAATCGTCTAAAAAATGTGCGAACAGCCTCTGTATGACCTATCATCATACAGATTTAAAAAAAACCCATAATGATAATGTTTTTGGACTTTCTCTGTTTTTGAACTTTCTATAATTTTCCGTTTTGGCGATATTTAAGAAAGATATTCATAATGATCCAAAAATACAAATGTTTTGATCATTATTTATGAACTACCATCATAGACATTTCAAAAGAAGCTAATGATAGAGCCAGTAATGATATAATTAAGAAAGTTGTCGACACTTTTGCATGTAGAAAGTCATTCTTGAGGACATAAGCATAGGTTCTAGTCGACGAATGCATTTTAATTAAATATGGACTATTATTCCTGAAAAAACTACTATACCTTTTTGGGCGGTATATATAATCCGATTATCGTGACCTTTGTGGTTGAAGTAGCAGTTATTTATTTATTTATTTATTTTTGCTTGTTTTCACGAATATTCATGGAATGGAACCTGCCGGTTTATTTACGAATCAGTTATGTGTCACAAAAGTATAAATGTTTTCAAAACTATGTGTATATTTCAATGGTTGTATAAGGAAGTCATATGATCAGATGTCCACATCAGATTTTTATATCAATTTTATCCTCACTCCAACAGTCATATACAGTCAAAAAGTGAAAGAAACGCAGGTTTTTACAGTGTATAACAGCAGATCACGGGCCATTTTATTAAAATACTTATTGTTTGCGTCCACAAACCGTGGTAGAACGAAAATCATAGTATCTGAAGGAATTGATAGCGGTATAATACAGGCATTTACAGCATGATACAGTCTAAATACATACTGTAATATTTACAGGAAAGTGCCGGAGTCTGCGCTGCTAAACTTTTTCCGTAATCCAATAGTGAAATTTTTCTCAGTGTGGAAGAAATCTTTCGACTACCACATTCAAAAAAAAAAAAAAAAAAAAAAGTGCAACCGAATTTTATATTTAAAACAGGCCCGCGTGCCGTACAGATAATGTTGCCATATTTTAGTGAAAATTTGAAAAACGGTAGTGAGAGCATAAGTCGATATCTCAAAAATAGCCTTAACGTTTTTCTTCAAAGTTGTTACATAAATCGCCTTTGTACTTTCGTATGTAGTAGTTAGTTACATCAGAAAAACTGAAAATGTTCTGATTAAGTTAGGCCAATTTTAAGTCCCGCACGTGGATTACTTAAAAAACGGCGCTTCTTATTTTTTTCAATCTTGCTATATTCGCTCCCATTCATACGTCCTTTCGTTACGTTGATTTTCGGTAAATAGATGAGTGTTAAAAGTTTTGGTGAAAACCGAAGTGATACCGAATGTCGATATTTCAAAAATGGTTCAAACGATTTTTTTTTCCAAATTTGCTACATAAAAACCTTTTCAGATGTCTTTTCGCACGCATTATTTGATTAGTACTAGAAAATTAATAGGCGTATCAGGTAAGTCAGTTTTAAATCTCGAAAAACTGGAGTCTCAAGAAATAGCTCTACCGAAGTTCTTGAAACTCACTAGATAAACTCACTTTTGTATGTTTTTACAACGTATGTATTAGTTTCTATTACAAAAAAAAAAAAAAAATGTGAGGCACTGACTAGTAAGTCAATTTTATGCCATCCGGCTGCACTATCTCAAAAACGAGTTTATAATATATGGGTAATGGAAATTGTGCGGTTGTGCTACACGCAAGAATTATTATTATTATTATTACTTTCAAAACATACATATGTAAGGAAAGTATTGTAATCATGCCAAAAATCTGACTTTAAGATTTTGGTGTTTCTATATGTTTTGAGGTCCCTTGCGCTCATTTTTGCTACTTTTACGATAATGTATGTTTGTGTGTGAGTGAACAAGATAGCGTTTAAACGCTTTGTTCGAATGAGCTGAAAGTTGGTACGTATGTTATTGGTAACCATAGTTACGAACCCTATTGATTTTGGTGAATCTGCACTTACAGTTTTATCACAGGGACACAAAAAAAGATTCTTTATCATTATAGCCTATGGGTTCAAATTTTTTAACGTGCGATATCGTCTAAACGCCTTATTCGATTGAGCTGAAAGTTCATACACATATTAGAGATCACGTCGTACAAACTGCATACATTTTGGTAAATCTAACACTTACAGTTTTTTTTTTTTTTACAGAGATACACAGAACAATTATTTATCATTATAGACTATTGGCTTAATTATTTAAAGTGCGATAGCATCTAATCACCTTATTCAATTGAGTAAAAAAATTATACACAAGTCATTATACACAAAATTATATACAGGTCACAGTCACACGAACTGTATAGATTTTGGTAAATCTAGCATTTACAATTTTTTTTACAGGGACGCAACTTACAATTCTTTATCTTTATGGTCTAAAGGACCAAATTTTTTAAAGTGCGATTGCGTCTAAATGCCTTATTCGATTGAACTGAAAATTTATAGGTCACCGTCACACGAACATGTATCATATGTTATAGGTCACCGTCGAAGGAATAGATAGATTTTGGTGAATCTACCACTTACAGAATTTTACAGAGACACAAAAGAAAAAATCTTTATCATTATCATCTATGAGCTTAAATTATTTGAAGTGCAATAACGTAAAATTAAATAATATACTATATGGAAAAAATACTCAAACACTCTATTGTAATTTTCCCTTTTGTTTATTTAACGACTTCTCTTACTTTAGTTTATTTATACAACCGTTAATTGTTTAATGTTTGGAAAGTCGAGTGGAATCACTCCAGATTTGTTTGATATTTTAAGAAAGACTTAGGTTAATAGAGCTTTAAAAACTAATGAATTACTCCAAAAGGCATGTAAAAAACTCTTTGATTTTCAATAATCTTTAACAAGTTGTGAATATTATCTTGGGAATAAGCTTTAAATAAAAGTAAAAATAAAAATTAGTGTTTTTTTTTTTTTTTTACTTTTCTTTTTGGTTATGCTTAAAAAATTGTCTTATCTTTTAAAGATAAGGTTATATAAATAGTGACATAATGATTAATGCTTTAAAAAAAATTTTCAGTATGAATTATTATTCTACCATTTATAGTTTAAATATTGAGTTTTAAGTTTTGATTTGTTTTCTTGTAAAATTTTAGGTTGCATAAAACAGCAGTAGATCTGTTAATTTATCATACATAAAAAACTACAGTACAATTTGCAGAAAAATTTGCAGTATTTTTCATTGCCTATTTGGTCACTAATACTTTTTTTTTACAGTGGAAAAGGCTCCAATTTTCAAAATTTTAGTGAATAAAGCTCTAGAGATGCAAGAAGGAGTTCTAGCTCACACTAATGCATTGCATTTAAAACTTTTAGCTACAAAAGTTCAGTCTCTTGACGATGAAGATGTTCAGAAGAAGCTATATTTAATTGAGCTTGAGAAACATATGAGGTTAGAATATTTTTTTTATTTTAATAGAGGTATTATCTGAACGTCATATGATAAAATTAAAGAATATTGATTCTGCAATTTTGCTTATTGAGTCTAGGTATATTTCTATCAAAGACTTGTGAATGATGATATTATTTTGAGAGTTGTAACATTTAATTAATTGTTTTCCCAGATTTTGGTTGACCATTCATTAGTTAAAAATTATTTTTGAAATAAAGTAAAAACAGTGAACCGTCAAGCCCTCTGTCTCTGCCATTATAGCGTAAAATTACTAAATATCAAATACAAATCCTTTGTATGAACCTTTACCAAAGTAAATATTTTGAAAAAGCCTAAAATAATATTTCACCTGTGTAAAGGATTTATCAAAAAGCTTATTTTCATTACGAAAGGTTAATAAAATGTAATAAATTTTATGATAGAATTAATTTTACTAAACTAGGTTTGTAAATTTAATTATTGATAGAAAGGAATTTAGAGAATGTACTTACAGATGATCATCTGATTAGAAAACTATAAATTATAAGAAATTCATATGTATATATGTATTTGTGTTTATTGTAAGTCTATTTTTTCAAATTTTATGAAGATGAAAACGGTAATTTATTTGAAAATTACAATAAAATATTTTTGCAGAAATAAATAAATAAATAAATAAATAAATAATAAAAGTGGTTTATGCGCGAAACTACTGAACACTAAACGACTGAATGAATATGGAATATAAATACAACCAATAAATTTCAAATCAGGCAAAGCAACATTAATGCAGATGATAACGCGTCTGAATGCTTTTTTCCCTTATAAAACATTTCCGGTGATTAACAGCATGTCCCATTTTTTGCGATAGATGAATTTATTTTTCTAGATTTTAGGATGTACTTCTATCACTCTTTTTGTTTTACCTTTATGTAAATTTAAAATAAATAAATAAATGAAAATAAAAATAGTAATGTATACCAACAGTATACTTTTTTTTTTCACTTCCAGGGTTCTAGAAATTCAAATGCATAGAGTCACAATTGGATATTACATTTGAAAAAATCGTTGTAGACATACTTTTTAATCTGTAGATGTATAGATTTATACATATATATATATATATATATATAATCAAAACCAAATTTTAATTTATTTTTTAATTGTACTATAATTCCCTGTTGAATGATACCCATTACATTTGTCTGCATCGAATAGTAAGGATATAACATACACTAAGGGACAAAAAGAAAAAAGAAAGAAAGGAAATTTCTTTTTCTCTCCCCCCACCCTCCCCCCAGATTATTGAAATTAAGGCAAACGAAATATTGGGCTGCAACTGTATCAAAAGATAACTTTACGTAACAGAATGTTAATTGTTGTAATTATAAAAATAAACGATCGGGCGAAACTGATGTTAGACGAAACAGTAAATATTTCAATGTTATTTATATTTTTCTGTTTTATTTATTTATTTATTAGGAAATAGTAATTGTAAATATTTTGAGTTCAGAATTTTGTCACTATATATATGTGTCTCTGTGTGTATAATTATTATTATTGTGTTTATATTTGCTTTTAATAAATTTCTTCTTTGAAAATTGAACAATTTAAGCAAAATATTCTATTCCTTTATAGTGCTGCATTTGGAGAATTTTACATTGAACTATATGATGTTTATGAGGGAATAATTGCACTATGTCTGAAATCTGGCAATCTTTTGCGCTCGAGTTGTCTTTTAGAATCCGCATATTATTATAAAAAGGTAAGAAATAGTTGCTGGTGCATTTCATAATAAGCGTGAAAATCCTGTAAATTATAATGCAAATAATTCGTAAAAGTTTGTGTTTTCTCTAAAATAAAATATTATTTGCTAATTACAAATTCGTTTATTTAATATTTCTTTTTATTTATATTAAACAAAAACATTGCCACCCCCAACTTCAATCCAGAAATTTAAAGTATGTTCAAAAAATAAATTAATCTAAGAAGTAATATTTTCCTCTCTATTTCACATAATAGTGTATTAAAATCTATGCCAACTTATTATTATTATCCACTTAGAAGTAAGTATTAAGTTTTAATGCTGAGTACAAAATGTAACTTTTGTGTTATAATAATTTATAATATTAATAAAAAAAAATATTTATAATACAATACTATTTTATATTATACTAATTACTTCTATGTAAAAGTAATATTAATATTTATGTTATTCTTGATTTATGAAGAACTATTGCCTGCAGACTAAATATTACTTTCAACTCTTTGTTAATGTGTGAAGCTATATAATTTCTCGTTGACCGATTTTCCTATGTAGGAAAAAATCCTAAAATGTGAAACGCTAAATAAAGGTACATGAAATAGTCGATACGCTGTTTCTTTTACTATATACTAATTTTTAAATGCACCTTTACGCAATAAACCTTTTCACACGATAGTAATAAAATAAAATAAAATAAAGAAAAAATATACTAGTGCATTTTTTCATAGTTGTCCTCTGACATTTTATACAGCAGTCTATTATTAGTGGGTTGACGGGAAAGTTTTGTCTTATTCAATTAATCAACTGATACCGGAAATTTATCCTGGACTACATTTTTATAAGTTTAAAATATATAATTAGGGGGACCAAAAAGTAATGTTGTTTTTTTTACAATAAATTCAAACATAATTTTTTAACAAGTTTTTATTTTTAATCAGTTATACAATCACCTTCGTTATCAACAACCTTTTGTCATCTAGTGTACAAGTTTTCAATGCCAGATCGATAAAACTCAATTTGCTTTTTTGAGCAAAATCTCTGGAGATCGCATTTTGGGCATCATCCAAATATTACAATTTTTTCTACAGAAACTATTGTAGCGGTCAAAATGAATGGGAATCCGATGGCCCAATATTGGGCAAGTATGGTACGTGAGGCAATATCGCCTACCCCAATTCTTTATTTTTTTTTCCAGGGTTCGTCTTGCGCAGTGCAGTCTTGTATTATCGTTTTGCAGAATAGCTCATTTTCTTTTGACAATCGCTGGGCACATTTCGACTAAGGATTGATTTAATCAATTCAATTTTCACAGTAAAAGTCTGCATTCACAGTTTGTCCTTGTATGCAAAATTTTAAAACTCCAAGACAGTAATTTCAAAGATCGAATTTCAACATTCACCTTCCCCTTAAAAACAGTACCCAGACAGTCTTTCCATAAACTTTATAAACTCTTCTTAATACAGGGTGTTCCAAAAAAGATTGAAATATGATTTAACTCATCACATATTAGAAATATGTGAGCAATGTAATTTTCAAAAGTGTTCAAAATAGAATACATAACGAGACCACGTTAGTCAAAAGTTTCTCCCATTAATTTTCATAAAGTTACACTTTTTAATTTTTATGTGACTACTCATCCAAACAAATTTGGTCTGTTAGAAGGTTTTTGATTTTAATGCTACAACATCGTTAAAAGAAAATGAAAAAATAAATAAATAAATAAAAGTCGAATACCTATATCTTTGAATCTGTGTAACTTATACTTAATTAAAAATCGAACGCTATAGGAACCTGAACCAATATAGAAGTTTCATTTTCTTTTTCTTTTTCTTTTTTTTTTTTAATGTGCATTAAGACTATTATTTTTCATTTGAAACAATTAAAATAAAAACAAATGTATGTAAGTATATAGTTTATTTTAAAATTTATCATGTTTCTCCAAAAGATGTTCTAACAAGTATATTCACAGAAGATTTTGAAGATTTTATTTGTTTTATATCTGTATTTAAATTTTATTATGAGATAACATTATTACTTTCTATCTTTATATACCGGGTGATTCAAAAGTCAGGACAAACTTTAAAAATGAATAATTCGAAAACGAATCAAGATACAAAGATACGGTTTGTACCAAACGGATGGAAAAGAAGCCGGGTTTTGTGTGGCAAAGAAAAAAAATAGTTCTGTTGGCGACCAACAGATGGCGCTGTCGTATTTCTGATGTAGGATTATGCAAAGCAACAAACGATTTTAAAAGGAACAACTGCAGCAGGTAATGGTAGTTGAAGCTTATATGCATCGAAATATCGCATTCTCAGTCGCTACTTTAATCACGCATGGCCTCCAAGATCTCCCGATCTGACACCCTGTGACTTTTGGCTGTGGAGATTCTTGGAAGTCAAAAGTGTACCGCGACCAACCGGCATCAGTAGCAGCACTGAAAGATGCCATCCGCCAAAATGTGTCTGCCATAACGGAAGAAATGCTACTAAATGCTGTGAACGATGTGGTGAATCATCTCACAGCTGTACTACTGAATGATGGACATTGAACAGTTACTGTAGTGGTACTAATTAACTGCAATTAAGCTGACTTGTAAGTTGTCAACATTTTATTTTCATTTGTAAATCACCTTTTGGTGAAATAAAACACTATAGCGCCATCTGTTGGTCGCCAACAGAACTCATTTTTTTCCTTTGCCACACAAAACCCGGTCTCTTTTTCATCCGTTTGGTGCAAACCGTATCTTTGTATCTTGATTCGTTTTCGAATTATTCATTTTTAAAGTTTGTCCTGACTTTTGGATCACCCGGTATATAAAAGGCAATGTCTGTGTGTGTGTGGACAGCGTAGCGCAAAGACGGTAGCTCGGACAAACACGTGATTTGACACGAAGGTGCCCACCGAGGGGTCCTTGTGCACCTCGAAGCCGGATTTTCGAATTTTTGATTAGTTTTCTTTTAATTAATTAAAATATGAAATTAATAACCTCATAATGGCTTTAAATTAGACATTATAATTTTAACTATAATTTAATTATTGCCCAAAAAAAAAAAAAATACGAGTTCATTTTTTTTTTTTTTTTTTTTTTTTTTTAGACATAAAAATAAACACATTTCATTAAACGTGAATAATAAAAAATTATAAAATAAGTAATTATGCATTTCAAAAAATTGACGTCATTATATCACTTTAAAAATTTTATAAATATTGATTAAGTGCTGATATAGCTCATGATACTAATATATGTTGTTCTGAAAGAATTTCTTATTTTTTAAACTACAACATTTTATATTTTTACTGCCAAGTTGTTGTTAAATAAGTAAATAAATAAGTAAATAAAATTGCCCATGACGTAACATTCGACTGCATAGCGTTTCTTTCTTACTTTAAGCATCATAAAAAAATTTTAATTTTATCAGTTTTATTTATAAATCCTCATGAGCGATATTTTTAATTTTGGCGCTGAAGTACACTGAACATTTTTCGCCAAGAACTTTCATTTAGCAATAGCCATTTTAAGCCAAGTACCGCATCAAAAATATAAATAAATTATAAAATATTGCAGAAAAAATGAAACAGAAATAATAGTTACATAAATTATCTATTTTTATCTGAATAGATAATTTTATGGAAAAAAAATTTAGTTTTAGAAATAGAAAATTTATTTCAACAAGTACTGTCTTACACCTAAAAACCATTAAAAATATAAACAGAATATAAAAGATTCTTATAAATTAAGGAAAGGGTACAACCAATAAAAGTATTACCAGAATAGGTACTGAAAAAATCCCCCCCCCCCTTTTTATACAAGTAAGTATACACAAGGGAAAAAAAAAAATCGCCAATGTGGCAATACTATGTATAGTGCGTAAAGTGTTGTTTATGTATAATTGCAATTTAAATATGAAAGTTTACTTCGATATTTTTCGATAGTCTTCGTTTCAATATTGTCATCCAGTAAGCCCCCAAACTGAAGTTCACGGGAAAGGCGTTGTCGCAGGCAGCAGAGACAACGACATGACA
This sequence comes from Salticus scenicus, assembly GCA_963930645.1. Classification (NCBI taxonomy): domain Eukaryota; kingdom Metazoa; phylum Arthropoda; class Arachnida; order Araneae; family Salticidae; genus Salticus; species Salticus scenicus. Next base: position 233,699,423 of record OZ005653.1, on the reverse strand, counting down.
TGTTGCGGAGGGGAAGTCTCAGGCGAAGGCAAAAAGGACCCTAAGCGAAGCTTTTGAGCAATTTCAATGTATTTTATTTTTCATTTCTGTTTGTAAATCGGTATAAAAGGGATGATTCTATTTCTTTCTTTTTTTTTTTTTTATTTATTCATTTAAATATAGTGACCAGCGAAGCGGGCAAAGCCTGCTAGTTATATACATAAGAAGAAAGTACTGGATTGGTGAAAAATTTTCAAACTCCAGTTTTCGATGGATTTACACGTTTTGCGATTTCCTGTGTATGATTTAAATGTTTTTAGAAAATGTCTGTCTCTGTGTGTATCACAAATTTTGTGGACACTGTAGAGTCGGTAACAGAAGTGTCCGAACACTAGCAAAAATTCCTATGTAAAAAAAGTACACTTCATGCGGTTTTGTTAAATAAATCCTTATCGAATCATGTTCTTACACTGACTAAGGACAGGATTCGACAAGGATTTATTTAACAAAACCGTACGAAGTGTACTTTTTTTACATAGGAATTTTCGCTAGTGTTCGGACACTTCTGTTACCGACTGCATATCACGAATCAGTGAGCGAAATTTATCCAAACTTGGTATTTAGTTGGACTCTGACATAAACTGGTGTTGATTATAAGAAAACAGCACAGAGCTGACGTGTAAAAATAATAAGTACAAAATTTTGAATAAACACAAAAAATGCAAGAACTTGCAACAAGTATATCAGGTCGGAAGAAAACACGACCCTTCGTCAGGCGAACGAGTGCCTCGAAGTAGGCGCGAGTGCTGCTGTGCAAACAAAGTGGCAACGCACAAAATTTCAATCGGGGTATCTTTCGAAAGATCTCGTCAGTATCTTTAAAATGAAAATTTGAACCATACATCTGTGATAATTCATCTGTTTGTGCATTGCCGCTTTGTTTGCATAGCAACACTCGTACCTATGTTCGTTTGACAAAGGGTCGTGATTTTTTTTTTTTTTTTTTTTTTTTTTTTAACCGAAACAATTGTTGTGAGTTCTTGCATTTTATGGGGTTTATTCAAAGTTTTGTACTGGTGATGATTAGATTTGGAAATCAATCGCTCAACAGGTGGCTCTAAATTTTTAACATGGCAGTATAGGACAAAATTTTGTATATATGTAAGTAATGAGAGTTATTTTTAACGTGTGATTGTTTAATTCTTTATAGATTATTATATATTTTGCATCTTCATTTTTTTTTTCTGTCACGGGGAAAAAAATGCATTTCACTAAAACCCTGGAGTGAAATGCATTTTACCATGTTTTTATTAACTTCGATTCTTGTTTGAATGTTTGTTTGTATGTTTGTCACGGACAAATCTTGCAATCGATTTTTAACTAACTTCCCGACTAGCTAGATATTTGAAATTTTCAGGACAGCTCACAACACGGTGACAATACATTTTTCTAATAATTTTAGTCAACTATTTCAGGTCCCGCTGACTTCGGCAGCGCTTATATGATTCGACAAAAAATTTATTTAACTAACTTCCCGACTAGCTAGACATTTGAAACTTTCAGAATAGATCAGAACACGGTGAAAATACATTTTTTTAATACCTTTAGCCAACTGTTTCAGGTCCCTACTGCCTTCGGCAGCGTTTATGTGATTCAACAGAAAATTTATTTAACTAACTTGCCGACTAGCTAGACATTTGAAACTTTCAGAATAGTTTAGAACACGGCGAAAATGCATTTTTTAAATATTTTTAACCAACTGCTTCGGGTTCCTGCTGCCTTCGACAGCGTTACCAGTACAAAGCTTGCAATCGATTTTTCACTAACTTCCCGATTAGCTAGACATTTGAAACGTTTAGGATAGTTCAGAACATGGTGAAAATACATTTTTTAATACCTTTAGCCAACTGTTTCGGGTTCCTGCTGCCTTCGGCAGCGTTATCAGTACAAAGCTTGCAACCGATTTTTCACTAACTTTCCGACTAGCTAGACATTTGAAACTTTCAGGCTAGCTCATAACACGGTGACAATACATTTTTTTAATACTTTTAGTCAACTGTTTCAGGTCCCTACTGCCTTCGGCAGCGTTTATATGATTCAACAGAAAATTTATTAAACTAACTTCCCGACTGGCTAGACATTTGAAACTTTCAGAATATTTTAGAACACTGCGAAAATGCAATTTTTAAATATTTTTAACCAACTGCTTCGGGTTCCTGCTGCCTTCGACAGAGTTACCAGTACAAAGCTTGCAATCGATTTTTCACTAACTTCCCGACTAGCTAGATATTTGAAACTTTCAGGATAGCTCAGAACACGGTGACAATACTTTTTTTAATACTTTTAGGCAACTGCTTCAGGTCCTTAGTGTCTTCGGCAGCGTTTATATGATTCGACAGAAAATTTATTTAACTAACTTCCCGACTAGCTAGACATTTGAAACTTTCAGAATAGTTCAGAACACTGCGAAAATGCATTTTTTAAATATTTTTAACCAACTGTTTCGGGTTCCAGCTGCCTTCGGCAGCGTTACCAGTACAAAGCTTGCAATCGATTTTTCACGAAACTCCCGTGCAGCTAGATATTTGAAACTTTCAGGATAGATCAGAACACGGTGACAATACATTTTTTTTTAAAATACTTTTAGTCACCTGTTTCAGGTCCCTATTGTATTCGGAAGCGTTTGTATGATTCAACAGAAAATTTATTTAACTAACTTCCCCAGTAGCTAGGCATTTGAAACTTTCAGAATAGTTCAGAATACGGTGAGAATGCATTTCAAAAATATTTTTAACCAATTGCTTCGGTACCCTGCTGCCTTTGGCAGCATTACCAGTACAAAGCTTGAAATCAACTTTTAACTAAATTCCCGGCTAGATAGCCATTTGAAATTTTTATAATAGCTTAAAACACGATAGCAAGGAATTTTTTTAATACTTTTATCCAATTTCTCCGGGTTCTCGCTGCCTTCAGTAGCGTTTATATGATTCAGCAGAAAATTTAAAAACATGGTGTATAAAAGTTCTTTTTATCTTGTAATTATTTATTACTTGTAATTATCTAGAGCGTTGTAAAAGTACATGTGTAAAATTATACACAGATTCTCACAACAGTTCATTTGCAATATCATGCTGGTAATCTTGGACTGTATTTAAGATTCGATGCCTATTGCATATGCATAAATATGTCGTATTAAAAATATAACAGATATCAGAAAGACTTATTAAAGGCAGTCATAACTTAAGTCGTTCTTTAATTAATTCAGGAGCTTACATCCATCGCATGAAGCCCCCTCTTAAAAACTCACATTTTAAAACTGAATTAAAAATTCTCTTTTTTCACTCCAAGCAACAGTGGTCATGTGATCCCGACTGCCCGATTGGCTCTTAGGGGAAGTGATACAATACAAGAGAGGAGGGGATAGAAGATTCTAGTTTAAAATTACGCATGAATTGTCCAAATAATAAATAATGGTTTTGTTTGATCGGAAAATAAAATATGTTTAAGATTTGAGAACAAGTTAATGAATTTGGAATTACTGAAACATTTAGTTAATCTATCAATAAAGAATTAATTAGGGCGCTATCAGTTAATCGGTAGGAGACATATGATCATTTAGTTTGAGAAATTAAGTTTTAATTTTAAGGAGGTCTTATTATACTTCATATATATATATATATATGTTTCCAGATTCAATTTTTAAAGGGATTTTTTTAATCATTAATTACCAGTTTTTTCACTTAAATAAATAAATAAATAAAATAAAGTAAAATAAAATAAAATAAAAATAAAAATAAATAAATAAAAGTAATAGAATAAATTTTGCGACTAAATTAATTCAAATACGGGTCTTTCAGTTTTCAAAAAATATGTGAGTGCGAATTTTTGTAACTTATTTGAATATTTCGGATTTTTTTTTCATCAAATTTATTAAATTAAAATAACTTTTAAAGCCTTTACTTTACTGATTTGAATATCTTTTCTTTTCTTTTAAATATATAGATTATAGTTATTATTTATATATATTTTTTCCATTTCTTTCAGCTGAAACCTCTGCAGATGCATCGATCAAAGGACGAATGACACATTTAATAGAGAGAGAAAAAATTGTATTAATGAAGAACAGTTTATGTATATGCACAAATTAACTGCACTCTTAATTGCAAATTAAATGAATTTATGTTTAATATCTGAAGAGCCTTTAGCTTTGGTTGAAACTTCTTTTGTTGTCTATGTTTTGCTTTGGATTATCACTTTTACTTTATCTCTGATTATTTTGGATTAATGTAAATATAATTGTATGTACATAAGTTATTTATATGATATTATGAGTATCACCGTTGTGATAAACTTTACTTTGTAAACTTTTCTTTTTTTTTTTTGTGTGTGTGTGTACGGAAAAAAAATAAATGAATATTTAATTTCTTGAGTCTATAATTGTGAAATGCAGTTTAGAGTACAAAAATTCCGAGAAATTTTATCGAAGCACATTTCGTGCGTTTGAATAATTTTATTTTCTAAAATAACTTCAGTTCAATGTAGAATATATAATGCACAACTTCCAGTATTATGCTATAGAAAGCAAAATGCAAAGTCATACGGGGAAGGCTGAAAAGTTCCTAGACTTATCAGAAAGAAAAAAGCAAGAGTTATGAAATTATATATTTATTCAACATAGTCTCCCTGGTGACTGATACACTTTTTACAGCATTGCTCTAACATTTGCTGATCATTAAAATAAAATGCATTTGGTTGTACCTGAAACCAGCTTTCAGCAGCATCTTTGACGTTAGAAATGTCCTCGAACTGCAGTTTTTTCAAATAAGGAAACTGAAAATAATCTGAAGGGGCTAGGTCAGGTGAGAAGGGAGGATGATCGGCCAATTGGAAACCCATGGTGGTCAATTTAGCTCGAACAACGCTAGAAGTGTGAGCAGGTGCATTGACATGAAAAATCAGGATTTCTCTGGTCAACTTCCTCCCGGCGTTTCTTTTTAACTGCTTCCTTTAATTGGTTTAGAAGGTTAGCATATTATTCTGCAGTTATACTGGAGCTCTGACCCTGAGGTAAGAAGTCTACCAGTAGAATCTCGTCTTTATCTCAGAAAACGGACGCCCATGAGTGTTTTGCCCGATTCCTGGATGGGGAACTTCTTTGGCCAGGAAACCTTTGAGGCACCATTCTTTGAATGTTCCTTTGTTTCAAGTTCAATATCATAAATGTGAAGCCATGTTTCTTCTTCTGTCACTAACCTAGACAAAGTCCTGTGAAGTTTCAAAATAGGCCAAAATAGCTTTGGATGTTTCAACTCGTTCCTTCTTCTGAACATTGTTCAAACATTCCGGCACAAATAATAAAATGTTGTACAGGTTAGAATGACTTGATATCTGCACATTTACATATCAAGATATTTATCTTTCATTTGCCACCAAATTTATTCTTATATTTCAATTCGAAGGGGGCTAAGTCTGAAATTTTACAGCCTCTCCTCGTAACATTTTACAGTTTTAAATGGATCCAATATTTGAAAAGTCATGCATGGATATCTCGCAAACAACACAATTTATCAGTTTAAAGTTAATTGTTGTACCAGATGATTTCATTAGTATAAAGAGTTTGTATTTGATAATTTTATTGTATTTTTATCTTTTGAATTTAAAAATTACCAGCAATCAAGGCGGCTAGCTCGATATTTGATCACAATAATTTTGATAAACTAATTTATCTTTGAATTCTTTGCGATAATAATATTTTAAACTAGGTCATTCCACAAAAGGATCAGTTTTTGACGAGAACATACGTTTGTTTAGTTATATCGCATGACATGTGGCGAAAATTAAATGCTACTTTTAATTAACTAAGGGTTTAAATTCAAATAGTTAAAATGAGAAAAGTATAAATGTTAGAATTAGCTGCACTGTTTTTAAAATGAAGTATTCAAAAATGAGCACATTTTAAAATGAGTAGTTTTATTTCAAAAAGAAAATCATGCCTATTCCATTTATGAAATATTGCATGTTTCCAAATTGGTAGCTGTTCACTGATAATAATTCATTATAAATATGCTAAACTAAAGAAGTTCTTTAACCCTTTCCTTACCCGTGATTCCAATTGGAATCATAACATGTCAGATTTTCTTTCTTACCATCTAACACTCCCACTGATTCAAAATGAACAATATTAAAATCCATATACATTTTCCCACCGAAAAATACTTATTTTAGATGATTTCACTATCTTTGTTGATAATGAAAGTATATTTTACGCTATTCTGATAATAATATCGGAATCAGTTTCCTGTTTTGGGCAATTTAAGTAAATTAATTGTTTGAAATATTTTTTATTTTATTCTTTAATGTTTATAACATGTATTTTAATTAATTGCAATATGTATTTCTTCCAAAATTTTGATATTTTTATTTATTGAAAAGTTGTGATTTTTAATGGCATCAGTGGTTATATTAAACATATATAAACATCTATCAGTTGCTTTTTTAGCTATATTAATTCGTACTCTGCTATGACTCCTATTATAAAAAATATATGTATATATATTACCTTTGAAATAAATTTATGACTAAACATAAGATTTATTGTTTTATGGAGGGAAAAAGTTGGGAATGAAAGGGTTAATAGAATTTTCATGTATTTAAATAGGAAGAGTTCAAAAACAAGTTTTATTCCTTCAAATCTCAGAATTATATTTTGTGGCGGTTTTAATATTGGTTTGCGGAAGAATATTCCAATGAAAAATCGATGTTTGATATATTGGGATTCGTGATCGCTGCCACATTTTTCGAGCATTTTAATATACTCAATAATGACCACAGGGGATTTTTAAATATGAGCATATTTTTTGGAGCTATTTTGAGTACGTTCCATTAATTACAATTGACACAGATGAATATGGAAATAAAAATAAAGCTTCCCATAAATTCTATTTTACTTTATTTTAATTTCAAAATTTGCATTTGGAAAAGTTAGTAATTCACAACAAAGTTTTATGAATGCTTTATTTTACTAGTAAATTACAAAAACTAGTATATTATAAAAAATGTAATACTTATTTTAATTGATTTTAAATATTTAAAGTTTAAACTGCGATCTAAATTTATATAATTAAAAATTGTTTATATTTTTGTGCAATAGATGGCAGCACCATGCATTTGATTTTTACGCAGTTGTAACAAAAGACTTCAAATATCCTTAAAAAAATATTGTTGAGAAAAAAAAAAACTTAGAAAATATAAAATATATAATTAATAATAGTGGCAAACTCTTATAAATTTAATTTCTTATGAATTTTTATTTACTTTTTATACTTAAAATTATAAAATCAGCTTTCTTAGATGACTTGTTTTAATCTTCATTAAAAAATTTCCCAAAATTTTTGTGATTTTGTAAGAGGGTGTTTGTTGGTGTTGATGTTAGAAGAGCACTAGAGGGATTTAAGCCTGGATAGAAGGCACACAAGTGGTCCCAATCCGCATTTTCGGGAGTTCTGGATATAAACCACAGAAAATTCCACGCCGACGAACGCAATTCGAGGGAGTAGCGGAGTGCCGAGTACCTGGGGTCGACAAATTAACACGACCCCACACCTCAGCGAACCAGAGAAATGGCAACAGATTGAAATAAAATTTTCCTGGCAAAAAAAAAAAAAAAAAAAAAAAAAACTGTTTATAGACGCTAGTCGGAGATGAAGATATGAAAATAACTGAATGAAAGACAGGCATCAGATGGGTGCGATCTGTGTTTGAACTTTTAAACACGACGCCTGTTTACCAGTTCTGATGATAATAGAATATTTTATGCAAAATGAGTGGTGGTGTATGGTTAAGGCCGATTTGCAACGCGAGAATCTAACACGATAAAGCATGCCTATTCAATTTATGAAATATTGCATGTTTCCAAATTGGTAGCTGTTCACTGATAATAATTCATTATAAATATGCTAAACTAAAGAAGTTCTTTAACCCTTTCCTTACCCGTGATTCCAATTGGAATCTTAACATGTCAGATTTTCTTTCGTACCATCTAACACTCCCACTGATTCAAAATGAACAATATTAAAATCCATATACATTTTCCCACCGAAAAATACTTATTTTAGATGATTTCACTATCTTTGTTGATAATGAAAGTATATTTTACGCTATTCTGATAATAATATCGGAATCAGTTTCCTGTTTTGGGCAATTTAAGTAAATTAATTGTTTGAAATATTTTTTATTTTATTCTTTAATGTTTATAACATGTATTTTAATTAATTGCAATATGTATTTCTTCCAAAATTTTGATATTTTTATTTATTGAAAAGTTGTGATTTTTAATGGCATCAGTGGTTTTATTAAATATATATGTAACGTATCGCCTTTTCTTAGGCTGATGAATTCCAGTCACTCCATATTAAGAGAGTTCACTCAAAGAAATACTCCACAATAGATGATGCAGTTGTTTATTTGAAGACAGTCATATTACACTTTATTAACAGTCACATCATTTTGAGCACGCTGTACAGATCCGTAGCCGAGTCGGGCCGAAATCGTTCCATTAACGGCGGAACCGCGAATCAATCCCCCTCCTGGGACCGTTAAACAAAACTTGTTATTGTCGTGAACTATTTAATCAAAAGCTGCCATGGAAAAAGACCCCGATTTTCGGGTGCTCCCGTTTTTATATGGATATTTCGGCGGGAACCGAAACTATTCTTATGAATGCTTATTGGATACCTAGGTCAGCCAAAATCCAGCCCACATTCTTTCATTGGCTGACCCGGATATCCAAGATTTCGTATTTCGCAATGCATTGCCGCTAATTTCAACTATTGCATAATTTTGATTATGAAACTTCTTCTAACTATGATTCCCGCGCTACGATGTGTTTTGCTGAAAAACTAACTTTACTGGGGCGCTAAAATAGAACTCTCACAAAGTTGTTCTTAAAATTAAGATTTATTCTGAGCTAATACTATTAAGATATCATTTAATATTAATTTAAATATTAATTTAGAATCTTGCTTATTTTATCCTTTCATATCCCCCCCCTCCAAGCCGACGCTCCCCCATACTTGCCTGCAAGTATGTGGGAAGTCCCTCAGAAGTAGAAGATACTCCAGGAGAAAGTTAAACTTAAAATGGAAAATTTGACAAATTATAAAACTTAAGTTTTTGAAAAATTTATTTAAAATGGAAAATTTTATTTCAAAAATGGAAAATTTTATTTTTTAGAAAATTTCGTCTGAAATATTTTGTTATGGAATCATTTTTAAGTAGGAGTTATGGCCTTTCCCTTTATTTATAAAAAAAATTAATTTTTCTTTTTTAATTTATTTACTTGTATGTTGGACTGGTCAACGTGCTCGCCTGATACATATAATGGTATTTACAGCACTTGTTTACAAACATAAGAAAAGTTTAATATAATATATGAAAACGTATGACATACTAAAAAAAATTTATAACATAACATGTTTACCGGCATAACATTTTTGACAAGATATCTTTCTTATGTACAAACTAGTTTGTTGAGGAAAGTCTTTAAAATGTAAAGTTCCTTTTGGCCAATAAAGTTTTTGAATGTCTTGAATAATAACATTGATCGTTGACAATAAATAATTGTTGTAAAAAGTCTGATCTTGGATATTGAGTCCATATAGAATATGTATAACAATAATTATAACACTGTAATTTTAACAGTACATTGTAAAAAGTGTTTTGTAAATTGTAAACAAACTTTTCTTTTCACAAAATCTGTGATTTTCTTTGTGTATCTTTTTAATAATGCAAAGATATTTTAATCAAACATAAAGTATATGAAAAACAATTATATCATAGTACATTTTTAACAATTTCTAGAAACTTTATTTACATACTAACACAAATAATTTTTTCATAAATATAACATTTAACAGACACATAAAACTATTTAACCCATTCATGGTCACGCCATTTTTAATTTTTTCGTTTCGAAGCCATTTTAGTCGGATGTGTTTTATATATTTTTAAGTCATTAAATACTAATAATATTACAAATTTATCAGGAATACTTAGAAACTGATTGTTTTCTATTTAGCAAATTCGTAGCAATGAATATATGATTCAGAAGTAAAAAACTCTGACCGGGTATACGCGTTCATGACCATGAAAGGGTTAATAAATACAATAGTGTTTAATACACTCTAATAATACTACTACTAATATTAAGAATACCAGTATTACTAGGTCTTTTCTTTTTACAAACTATTTACATAAAACCAACTTAATCACTTTATTTAGTAATTAATTGTTTTAAAATACCACATTGGCATCAACATAGAGCTTGGTCAGCCATTGACAAGCCAAAAAAAAAATTGTTTTTGTGGGTAACTTGATCCCTGAACTTGTGAGAAGTCAAGTCTTTCCAAAAAGGTGAGTTGGGATAAAGGTGGTAATTGGTGAATTTTTACAGAGGGCAAAAACAAATCATTTTTCCCGCACTCTCTGATCACTTTATAGTGGTGAAGATCAGAAGATCACGAGAATGATAAATAAATAAAAAAAAAAAATACTTGGGGCATGGAGTTGATCCCTAACTAAAATTATTCATGACTTAATTTGAATTTTTGAGGGTTATTATAGTATCTTAACTTAGATGAATGAACAATTTCTGACTTTCTTTTAAAATGGGGACTGGGTTTGTCTATTTCAAAATTAACTTCAGATATTTGTTTTAAGATTGTGTAAGGGCCTGAATAAGGTGGACTTAACTTACGTGTGTTGGGATATTGGAATTCTTCATAAATAATTTCATCACCAACTTTAAATTTAACAGGGAGAAATCGAGCATCAAATCGGATTTTGTTTTTTTTATGATATTGTATTGTTTTTTCTTTTGCTATTTTTCTAGCTTCATCAACTGAAGGATAGTAACTATTGTTTACTAATAATGGATTATATGGTAATTCTCCTAACAATAAATAACTAGGTGGGAATTGAGTTACAGAGTGAGGTGTTAAGTTATATTGATGTAAAACTTCATCAATTAATTTAGTCCAGGGAATTTTATTTGAAGAAGAGTTAACCTTACATTTCAGACGCGTAACAATAGTCTGATTGAGGCGCTCGACTTTCCCGTTGCATTCGGGATGATGGCTACTTGTTAACAAATGTTTTGTATCATAATTTCGAAGGAATTTTTTGAAACGGGATGCCGTGAATGCTGCATTCCTATCTGTTAACAATTTTTTAGGTACTTGAATTTGAAAAAGTTGTTTTAAAAAGTTTGTATAAGTTTCAGTGGTAACGCTTTTTGATGGAAATCCCCACACATAACGGGTTGCATGGTCCACGACCAAATGCAAATATTTTTTTGTAGAATTATAGTAGTTAAACCCACCAACAGTGTCCAAAGACAAACATTCGAAAGGTTTATCTGTTGGCGGTACTTCCTGTAATGAACCAAACCGTTTTTGTCTACATTTTTTATTTATTTGACAGGTATGACAATGTTTTACAAAATTTTCAATATCTTTATTAATATTAGGCCAATAATACTGTGGTGTAATTAAATTTATCATTTTATAAATTCCTGGGTGTCCAAATTGAGTGTGGGTTTTCTGTAGGAGGCGTAATCTTAATGACATCGGGGCTATTACCTTATACAAACCTTTCTTTTTAATTACAATTACATCTTCAATTTCAAGAGTTTTCTTAATGTTAATACCTATGTTTTCTTTTTTCTGGTTTTCTTTAATTTCATTTAAGTCTAGGAGGTGTACATGGTGTGACACATTTTCCAAAACAGGCAATCTAGATAGCATATCAGCTTCAATATTTGTTGATCCTTTTTGATATTTAATTTCATAGTCAAACATACTAAGTTTAAGGGACCAGCGGAATAATCTTCCTCTTAAATTTTTAACATTTTTTAACCAAGTGAGAGACGCATGATCCGTATGTATGACATTTTGACCGTGCAAATAATGATAAAAGGTATCTAAGGCATCAATAATTGCTAAACATTCTAATTCCGTAATTGCATAATTTTTTTCATAATCTCGTAAATTTCTTGAACGATATGCCACTGGGTGTAAAGTACCATTCACATCTGCCTGTTTAACAACACATCCCACACCATGACTCGAGGCGTCAACAAATAACTGAAAGGGAGTTCTGGGATCATAAAGTCTTAAAATAGGTTTACTTATAAGAGCATTTTTTAATTTTTGGAAGGATTTTTCACATTTCTGGTCCCAAACATAGGGGACATTTTTCTTTAATAAATTATTTAAAGGAGCTCTTGTTTCGGCATATTTTGGAATAAATCTAGCATAAACGTTAACTGATCCCAAAACTCTCTGTAATTCCTTGACATTTTTTGGCGGTTTCAAATTTTTTATTACTTCAATGTTTGGATTATCAGGGGTAATTAGGCCATTAGTTATTTCGTATCCTAAAAAGTTAATTTTTGTTTTGGCAAAATTGCATTTTGATAGTTTTAATTTTAAGTTTTCTTTAACACATATATCAAAAAGTTGCTGTAGGTGTTGGAAGTGTTCATCTTCTGACTGTGAAAATACAATTATATCATCAAAATAATTACAGGCAAAGTCTATTTTGTATTTATTTAGAATCCTTCTAATGGTTCGATTGAAGATAGCAGGGGCATTTTTAAGCCCAAAGGGAAGGTATTTCCACTCATATAATCCGAAAGTTGTAGCAAAAGCCAATTTTTCAGTATCTTTTGGGTGGATAGGAATGTGCCAATATCCACTTGCCAAGTCAAGAGTGGAAAAAATTTTTGCTTTAGCTAGTTTATCTAACAAAGTATCTATTCTGGGAAGTGGTTCAGCATCTGTTTTAGTGATCGAATTGAGTTTACGGAAGTCAATACATAATCGCGTCTTTTTGCCTTCTTCCCGTTTATACACCAAAGTTACAGGTGCGGAATAAGGCGAACAACTTTCTTTTATAATACCGGCCTGTAATAAATTTTGAACTTGGGTTTTAATTTCTTCTTCTTCCTTAGGGGAAGTTCTATATGCTCTGAGAGAAATAGGTAAATCTGAAGTTAAACGAATCCTTTGTGGTTCCATATGAATTCTTCCAACATCATATTTAGATTTTGCAAAAATTTGGACATAATTTGATAATAAAGTAGGAAGTTTTCCTTCTCTAGCAGACTGAGGATTTACGTGGTTCTCAGTGGCTTGAGTGTACTTGAACTCCCTTACTCTATTGTTTGTTGGAATATTAAAATTTTTCTTTTGACTATTGGTATTTTCACTTTCAGAAGTTATATGTAAAGTTTGTGTACATTTAGATATATTTTTTAACAATGGGAGAATGGTATTATTTTGTTTTACCAGCTTATTAGCACAATCAATAGTCAATTGAAACAGACAACAATGTGATAAGCTAAGGAGAGCATAAGGTAAATTATTATCTAATATAAACATTTCTATATTTTTTGTAATATTACCAATTTGTAATTTAAAGTAACATTTTTCTCGAATTGTTAACATCCCCTGTGTTTGAATGACATGTAATGGCGAGACCTTTTTTGTTTGAAGTTTAAATTTATGGACAAAATGTTGAGGAATAATGCTTAAGCTGCTGCCCGTATCGAAGATTAAAGGAATGGTAGAGTACGATTCTGGATTTTTAACACCTTGATTAGTTTGCTTGTTTTTTCTTTGGATATCCTTGTATATAATGCGACCGGTCGCTGCAAACTGTCAATAGGTGTTATTTGTTCCTTCTGTTGTATTATCTACCACTGTTGACTCTTCTGTGACATGAGTTGGATTTTCTTGTTTGAAAGGGCATTCACTATGCCAATGAAAGGCATTAGGGATGTTGAGTTTTGAACAATATTTACATGGGAGAGGAGGCAAAGTGCCTTGAAAGTGAATGTGTGTATTTGGGTTTGAAAACTGGGGTCTAGGCCCTCTTAGATTGGTTCGAGTATTGTTTGTGAAATTTGGTCTGTTTTGATTAGGGTATCCCATATGTGGTCTCTGCACATGAGGAAACCAGTAACTCCAGGGTTGTGGTCGGGGAGCATATTGAACTGGGTTTCTATTTTCCCTGTCTTGTGGATAGGTGAACCTTTGAAATTGACCTGGCAACTTGTTTGGAAGGGGATCAGCAGATTTTTCAGATATCTGCAGTTTATTTAATTTGTGGACAAGATCCCTCCATTCGTTTAATGTTTTTGGCGCATTAGCCACAACAAGTTGTCTTAAAGTCAGTGGCAATCCGTCTGTTAATCCTTCCATGAGAAACTTGGGCTCTAAGCCTAGTGCTCGCCCTACTTGGAGTTTTTTCTGATAATACTCCATGACATTTTCACCTGCCTTAAAGCAAATGCTCGAGAAATCTGTTAAAGATGTTTCACCTGGTGTCGTGAATTCCTCTGTAAAAATTTCAACCAATTCCTCCCAATGAAGCATGTTTAAGCTGTTGTTGATATATACTGTGAGGGCTTTACCCTTCAAAAATCTTTGTATATTACGGACTCGCCAAACCTCATCTTTTCCATTCTCCTCACACAAGGCTTGAAAATACATTAGACAGGACGTCCACATCATGCCGTTTTCAGGGCAAAAAGCAATGAGGACATCGTCCTCTCTTACAGTGGGAGATTTATTTATATTTAAAGATTTCTTTACATCATTTGCACTACTCATTGCCTTTACTAGTGTGTTTGGGGAGGGCAGTGTACTCACATTAAGTAGGTTATTTTCTAAATTGGTATCCACAAGTAAATTTTCCTCTGTTCCCTTAGGGGGTGTCAATAAACATGTTGGGGTGTCACTTTCGAACATGTTTAATTCTATTCACAATTCAAAATTTTGAAAAAAAAAAAAAAACTTTTTTTTTTTTTTTTTTTTGAAACAGGTAATTTATTTAATTTTGCTAATTAAATTCGGTATTTATTAATTATCACAGCTTTAACAAAGTATTCAATAAATTAAATATCACAATCAATATAAATAGTATATAATTTTTTTTTTTTTTTAATATCACACAGTTGTTATATCACCTAAATAAATCCAAATAATAAATAAATATAAATAATAAACAAATAACTCAACTTTATTGACGTTCAAAATAAATACTTCTGGCTATTCTTTGTCTATAGTAATAAATAGCACACAACAAAATTCTTATTTCTGAAAACAAGGAATCAAATTTTTCAAAAAAAAAATTTAATTTTTTATATAAATATTTATGAAAATTTTATTTTTAAATCTCTTAACATAAAATATAATAACCAATTAAGAATTTATTTTATTTCTTTATCTTCTTTTATTTTATTATTATTAATTAATTAATTAATTAATTAATAAATTAATTAATTTATTTTTTTTAGTCAAATTTCAAAAATTTTAATTTTCTATATAAGTATTTATGAAAATCTCTAAATTTAAACATATGAAATATAATACTTTTGCAAACTTAATAAAAATCTGGTATATTATTATTATTTTAAATCTGACAACAAGTAATTAAGCTTAAAACATTTTCAATTCAAATCATAAAATATATCGCGAAAATAAACGATGTCAAACATTATCATAATTCATTTTTATTAACAAATTAAGATAAAGATAAAGTCAATAAAAAATCATCCTTCCTAAATATAAATGAAATGAAATCACTCACCCCTTTTGTTGCTTTTACACTGAGATGAAAACACAATAATAAATTAAAAAAAATAAAAACCTATTTTTATTTCCTGTGGAGAAAGAGAATTCTATTCAAAACATCTGGGCTAACACATAAAAAATAAGCAGGTGTTTCTGGCAGGCTTGCGACACATCCCGAAGAGGCCATCTGTTTGTTATATCACAGCACTTGAAACACGGTACTTAAGAGAGCAATCGAAACAGCTTGGATCAAAACTGGCGTAAGTCACACGCATTTCAGAACGTAATCGGAAACATTTGAAGCAAAGTGATGTAAGTTAAGTCTTTCCTTCTTTTTTCCTAAAGGCACTGTCTGGCATCTTTCACACAAAACTGGTGTAAGTCAGTATTTTTTCTTTCTAATAGCATTTGAGTACAGATGATGTTACTAATGTTGCTTGCTTTTTAAGGGCACTATTTCTTTCTGACATCGTCCGGCTTGATTTAGAAAAGTCCGGTCTGTTTTTGCAAATTTCCGGATGGTTTTGGAAAAAACTACCCGGTTGGTTTTGGAAAGTTCCGGTCCCAGGAGGTCATATTGCAAAATATTGCAGCTCCATTCAAATAATTAAAACTAGTATAAGGTGCTGACCACAACTTATTTCATGCTGACTTGTTGGCTTTCCTTTACAGGTAGACTATCCTGTCCGGCTTCATTGTAACGTATCGCCTTTTCTTAGGCTGATGAATTCCAGTCACTCCATATTAAGAGAGTTCACTCAAAGAAATACTCCACAATAGATGATGCAGTCGTTTATTTGAAGACAGTCATATTACACTTTATTAACAGTCACATCATTTTGAGCACGCTGTACAGATCCGTAGCCGAGTCGGGCCGAAATCGTTCCATTAACGGCGGAACCGCAAATACATCCCCCTCCTGGGACCGTTAAACTAAACTTGTTATCGTCGTGAACTATTTAATCAAAAGCTGCCATGGAAAAAGACCCCGATTTTCGGGTGCTCCCGTTTTTATATGGATATTTCGGCGGGAACCGAAACTATTCTTATGAATGCTTATTGGATACCTAGGTCAGGCAAAATCCAGCCCACATTCTTTCATTGGCTGACCCGGATATCCAGGATTTCGTATTTCGCAATGCATTGCCGCTAATTTCAACTATTGCATAATTTTGATTATGAAACTTCTTCTAACTACGATTCCCGCGCTACGATGTGTTTTGCTGAAAAACTAACTTTACTGGGGCGCTAAAATAGAACTCTCACAAAGTTGTTCTTAAAATTAAGATTTATTCTGAGCTAATACTATTAAGATATCATTTATTATTAATTTAAATATTAATTTAGAATCTTGCTTATTTTATCCTTTCATAATTGCCGCTAATTTCAACTATTGCATAATTTTGATTATGAAACTTCTTCTAACTACGATTCCCGCGCTACGATGTGTTTTGCTGAAAAACCAACTTTACTGGGGCGCTAAAATAGAACTCTCACAAAGTTGTTCTTAAAATTAAGATTTATTCTGAGCTAATACTATTAAGATATCAGTTGCTTTTTCAGCTATATTAATTCGTACTCTGCTATGACTCCTATTATAAAAAATATATTTATATATATTACCTTTGAAATAAATTTATGACTAAATATAAGATTTATTGTTTTATGGAGGGAAAAAGTTGGGAATGAAAGGGTTAATAGAGTTTTCATGTATTTAAATAGGAAGAGTTCAAAAACAAGTTTTATTCCTTCAAATCTCAGAAATACATTTTGTGGCGGTTTTAATATTGGTTTGCGGAAGAATATTCCAATGAAAATCGATGTTTGATATATTGGGATTCACGATCGCTGCCACACCGCAGTTTTCGAGCATTTCAATATACTCAATAATGACCACATGGGATTTTTAAATATGAGCATATTTTTTGGAGCTATTTTGAGTACGTTCCATTACTTACAATTGACACAGATGAATATGGAAATAAAAATAAAACTTCCCATAAATTCTATTTTACTTTATTTTAATTTTAAATTTGCATTTGGAAAAGTTAGTAATTCACAACAAAGTTTTATGAATGCTTTATTTTACTAGTAAATTACAAAAACTAGTATATTATAAAAAATGTAATACATATTTTAATTGATTTTAAATATTTAAAGTTTAAACTGCGATCTAAATTTATATAATCAAAAATTGTTTATATTTTTGTGCAATAGATGGCAGCACCATATATTTGATTTTTACGCAGTTGTAACAAAAGACTTCAAATATCCTTAAAAAAATATTGTTGAGAAAAAAAAAAAAAAAAAAAAAAAAAAATCTTAGAAAATATAAAATATATAATTAATAATAGTGGCAAACTCTTATAAATTTAATTTCTTATGAATTTTTATTTACTTTTTATACTTAAAATTATAAAATCAGCTTTTTTAGATGACTTGTTTTAATCTTCATTAAAAAATTTCCCAAAATTTTTGTGATTTTGTAAGAGGGTGTTTGTTGGTGTTGATGTTGGAAGAGCACTAGAGGGATTTAAGCCTGGATAGAAGGCACACAAGTGGTCCCAAACCGCATTTTCGGCAGTTCTGGATATAAACC
The DNA here is from genome assembly GCA_963930645.1 of Salticus scenicus. Taxonomy (NCBI): domain Eukaryota; kingdom Metazoa; phylum Arthropoda; class Arachnida; order Araneae; family Salticidae; genus Salticus; species Salticus scenicus. The sequence continues at coordinate 233,681,210 of OZ005653.1, read as the reverse complement.
ACAGAAAATTCCACGCCGACGAACGCAATTCGAGGGAGTAGCGGAGTGCCGAGTACCCGGGGTCGACAAATTAACACGGCCCCACACCTCAGCGAACCAGAGAAATGGCAACAGATTGAAATAAAATTTTCCTGGGAAAAAAAAAAAAACTGTTTATAGACGCTAGTCGGAGATGAAGATATGAAAAAGCTGAATGAAGGACAGGCATCAGATGGGTGCGATCTGTGTTTGAACTTTTAAACACGACGCCTGTTTACCAGTTCTGATGATAATAGAATATTTTATGCAAAATGGGTGGTGGTGTATGGTTAAGGCCGATTTGCAACGCGAGAATCCTAAAGACTGGGTGGGATGCTCTCCGGGAGGACTTTCTAAGGGGGCTTCGCCCGTATTTTGCACCAGTCTCATTATACAAAACGGGAATGTGGAGGTTATAAACAGATATTTTATGGGAAATATAGTTTAACGGAAACACAGACACACACACACGCACAAAAAAAAAAAAAAAAAAAAAAAGAGTTGTATGGATGTAAAATTGAATAGTTTATTTTATTTTATATTTTATGCAAGGCTTATTTAAAACATAAAAATGTTATTTAATTGATGAATATTAATAAAACCATATTAAAAAAAAAATGTATTTATACATTAGTCAGCAGTTTAAGAAATGTTGGAATTCCATACAATGCAACAATTTGCAAAAGTTTGGCTTTGTGAAACTGCTAAAAAATACGTGAAAAGATACTGTACAAAAAGTCCTGACCTTCAATTCAGTTAAATACTATTTTTCTACGAAATTTGTAATTTTTAGTTGGAAGAATGCTATTTATAAAATATCAACGCATGGCTGTCCTTGAATTTAATTAAATAGTATTCTTCTACTTAATCACCGACTTTAAACCGAGACCCCTTAAAAAGACACCACACAGAGAGCATTCCACCTATAGGCGGAATGCTTTTAAACGACTTCAAATCGAATTTAGAGATTTTAGTGCAGTAAACTAATAATCACAATGCATAACCAATTTTCATATTTTATCAATATGTGTTTAAAATTCGGGATTAATATATATATATATATATTCCAATCCTATAATTACGCGACATATCATCTAACGTGAGTTGGAGGTTGGATGGGTGAATACACGCAAATTTTAAAATATCAGTGCAAAGTTGCTATGAACACTAGTTGTAGCCAATTTTTTAATTTTTGCAAAAATAAGTTAAAAATTCGCAATTTATTTATTTATTTATTTCATTTCAATTAAAAATTATTGATTTGCCGTTCAACATGAGTTGGAAAGTTGAAGAAGGACAGACCGTACATTTTAAAATATCAATGCAAAGCGACCTAAAAAAAAAAAAAACTTTAATTAATTAAAAAAAAAAAAAAAAAAAAAAATTAACCAATTTTCATGAAGCATAGCTAAAAATCCCCCTGAAAAAAAAAAAATAAATAAATAAATAAAATAAATAAAATAAATAAATAAAATATAATAAAATAAAAAGTTTTGAAAATTTGTTGCATAAAAATATTTTTTGTAAATATTAAGTTAAGTTGATGCATTTAGCTACTGGTACATATGCGTATATATTGCTAAACTTTCATCTTTCTTGTGACAATTAAGTTGAAGGTTAATATTAATCATTCACATACATATTTAATAATATTATTTCATTGAAAGTTCTGCTCTCAAAGCTGATAGACGTGAGATGTCAGATTCGATGCAGGTCACGCTAATTAGACTGCCGTTCGAAGTTTTCCGTTATTTTCTCCGAAACTTTTGTAAATACGGGGTAGGATCCCTACAAAGTGCACTCCCTTCAGGCACAGGTCCTCTGCGCAGTCATTTAACCTTAAACACCAACACCAACATCAAAACTATCATTTAAAAACAATCTTTGGTAAAAAAAGTCAACATGAAAATTTTGGTATATAATTTTTTTTTTTACATATATATAACGATGCATAAAGGTATTTTAATAATTTAAGCACAAAGCCTAGTAAAAAATTATATTTTGAAAATCCAAAACTATTCATTTTATCATTTCAGTCAGTTTTATTTAGTATTTTATATATTTCAAACGCACTTTTTCTTTAAATTCTTGGAGTTTTTTATTCATGCTTTAGTTTGGCCTATCCAACCCAAAACGCTTGGCCATTTGGAAAATCCATTTTATTCAGCCGGGCCGCAATGCGTATGTGTGTGTGTGCTTGCATTGTGTATGTGTTATATATATATATATATATATATATATATATATGTATATATATATATAAAATTTATTTTCATTCATAAATTAACAATAGAATAAAAAAATTATGATTATACATTAATATTATCATAATAAAAATAAATAATTGATTTCTATCTAATAATATGCGACATTTGTTTCCTTAGCTCCCAAAATCGAAATTTTTGACACGAAGTGTCAAAAGGAATTTATTATTTCTGATGTGTTAACGAGATTGCAACTTATAAATTTCCTTCCGTTGCGGGCCGCAAAATGCTACACGGCCGGCATTATGTGGCCCGAGAGCGGCGATCTGGCCACCTCTGCTCTAGATACTATAACTGCAGAATTTATATCCGGAAATCATTACTAGGCTATTTTCTCCCAAAACTATCTACTTTTGCAGCCCGTAGATCAAATACTGAAAACTACAATTAAATGGTATATGAAGACAATAATAAATCAGAGCACCTTGGAAACTGACCTAGATAGTGGACCTACACTAAGAAATTTTGGAAGAACTATATTAATAAAACGCAATAACCAATACAGGAGATTAGTGGACTAAAATAAAAGAGTCAACGAGGAGGGTTTTTTTTGGAGATAATTATTCGCAGAAATAGGCTTGAAAATTTAAAATTTTAAAACCGCAAAACACTTTCTAACAAAACAAAATTTCCGACGAAATACTAACCTATGAAATTATGCAAAATAAATGACTAAGGAAAGGTTTTTATCATTTAACTTCTTTGTTAACTAACAAGAAATGTAAAAAAAAAAGTCCGAATCGATAAGGCCAGGAAAGAATTTAATCCAGACCCGGCCCGAGTATATACACACAAAAACAAATTAAGCTCGAGCCCGTCCCGGCCGCACGAATTTCTCAATTTGGTCTCGAGCTGGGCTCGGGCTTATTTTTTTATTTTTTTGTTTATTTATTATTATTATTATTATTATTATTTTTGTGCATACCGGGCCAGGTCTAGATTAAATTCTTTCCCTGCCTTATCGGTCCAGAGTTTTTCTTTTCACATTTCTCGTTAATTAACAAAAAAGGTAAATGATAAAAACCTTTCTTTAGTCATTTATTTTGCATACTTTTACAAGCTAGTATTTTACTGGAAGTTTCGTTTTATTAGAAAGTGCTTTTTAACTTCAACTTAATAGTCTAATTGTGTCTATTCGCACTCTGATTTACTCAAATATTTTTAGCATGTGTCGAAACTGATATATATTATTTAGGTGTCGTGCTACTTGCGACCGTGCGATTTCCGAAATAGGGGATTATCGTGCGTTTTCCGAATGGAACACCTGTTAGCTTGCCCTCCGCTCCTTTCCCCTCCCAGAGAGCCCAATTCCCCTCTCCTAATCTATGAAGGGATTAACTGTTTTTGTTAGAAGTTGTCAGGAAGAAAAATGAATAATTCGCACTTTGAAAGTCAGCCATTCTCATTTTTATTTGGGTATGTCCCCTCTCTGGTCATAGATAAGCTGATAACATCTTTTAAATTTTGCCTCTGTTTTAAAAATGATTATTGATCGTTATATGCGCTGATAAATGTGTATGGATGCTTTTAATCTGTATTCAAAATACTTCGTGTGTGTGTATATGTGTATATATATTCTAAGTATTTAAAAAAAAATATTAAAAACTACTTTATATATCAAATGTGAAAAATTTTAATACTTAATTTGTTTAATAGAACTATTTGAGCTTTTAATTGAAAAACCAATTTTTAAATATTTTTAATTAAAAAGAAAAATTCTATGAATGATTAAAAATGAAATTAAATACATAAAAACAGTTTTAAAAATTAACTAAAACGATTAGGTAAACAATTTAATTAATAAAAAAATTATATATTTCTAATGAATTGATTGAGATTACTTAATGGTAAAGTTTCGTTTTTCAATGGGGGGAAAAGGAATCTATTTTAAAATAATTTTAATATTAAAAGTTTATATATCTATAATAATAAAAGGAAAGGTTTGTCTGTCTGTCTGTTCTTTTATACGTTCAGCCCCTATTGAACGCAGAAATACAAGAATTGACATACGGATGCTCTGGAGCCTTTCCGAGGTCCTCCTCGAAACAGAATTTGAACATCTTAATTAGTTTCGGAGATATTAATTAAAACGTCGACCCCTGTCGATTGAAAAATGACAAAAATCCACGGATTATTGCTTAAAAAGAGGCATTCTTATCAGCAGACGATTTTAACCTTTGTCTGGAATGGAAACAAAACATCTGGAAGTAATTAATGTCACATGATCTTGAACTGGGGTTAAAAATTGCAAATTTCAAAGTGCTTCAAATTTTATTTTTCGCAGACAACACTTAATATACAACCTATTCAGCACAAAGCCAACCTGCAGTTAAAATTTCATCAATTTTCATTAATAAACAAAGCAGTTACATTTTAATTGCAAATTAAATTTTATTCTAACACGTAATCTATCTTTCAATCCGCGTTTGTAATGATCGATAGATGGCGCTTTTCCAGCTTTTGTTGTTAGTAAATATAATAGCCACGTGCATTTATTATTGTTATTTTTGTTATTTTACTTAATATTCTACTATAATTTCTCCGCCATTACATCATGGAAAATTGATTGTTTTGGAAAGAAATATTTCAGTTTATTCAAAGTTCGATCGGAACTAGATTTTTTACTGAAGTTGAACAAATATTAGTTTCAAATCATCTGATTAATTCTTTACTTCCATTAGCCGAAGCAACTGAAATTTTAAATTTGTCATTTGGAAATAAATGGAAGCTTAATTCTGGATTTCTTGATCCTTTGGAGTTACACTGTAGCACACAACAGTATGTGTTATCTTTTTTACCCGATTTTTTCATTTTTATTCAATGAATATATGTGAAACTAAACATCGGCAAGCAATGGCGGCTTCATGAAAGCCAAATTAAAGCATGTTAATTGTAATTTCACCTTAGCCCACCAGAGGGCGAGCATTTTATTACAATCGCGGATAGACGATAGGAGTTTCCATAGCAACAAAATACATTTGAAGGAACTTAAAAATACTTTTTCTTTTTCTTTTTACTTCCATTACCCGTCTACCGTGGTATATATAGGTTTTGGGGACCTAAAAAATGTTTATTTTTCTTTTTACTTCCATTAACCGACTACCGTAGATAATGGAATTAGAGATTTCACGTGATTTACATGTTTTAGAATGTCCTGATTAGGTTTTCTTTTGTATCTCAGCTACTAATTAAAATAATTTCATAAGTAACACATTATTTGAAAGCTTTGTTGATTTGGAATTGAACAGTAGATTACAGAAATTTCTACCGTCAGATATTTTAAAATTTCGATATTTGAAATTCTAATTAAATTATTTTTAATACATCATTCGAAAGTTATTTTAAAGTTCTTTTAAATTATCGAAAGTTTTCACCAGATTTACACGTTTTGAGGTCTCCTGAATCAGTTTTCTTTTGTATCTCAGCACTAATTAAAATAATTTCATAAGTAATACATCGTTAGAAAGCTTTTTTGATTTGGAATCGAACAGTGGAATAAAGAAATTTGTACCGCCAGATGGCGCTGTAATATTTTAAAATTTCAATATTTCAATTTCTAATTATGATTAAATTATTTTTAACACATCATTCGAAAGATATTTTAAAGTTCTTTTAAATTATCGAAAGTTTTTACCAGATTTACACGTTTTGTGGTGTCACGAATCAGTTTTTTTTTTAATCTCAGTTATTAATAATAAAAAGTTCATAAGTAATACATCATTTGAAAGCTTATTGTAGTTGATACACATTTTAAAGTACTTTTACATTATCGAAAATGGAATTCGAGATTTCACCCGATTTACACGTTTTGAGGTGTTCTGATTAGGTTTTCTTTTGTATCTCATCTACTAATTAAAATAATTTCATGAGTAATACATCATTTGAAAGCTTTGTTGATTTGGAATCGAAGAATAGATTACAGAAATTTCTACCGCCAGATGGCGCTGTATTTTTTTTTAAATTTCAATATTTCAAATTCTAACTATGATTAAATTATTGCTAATACATTATTCGAAAGATATTTTAAAGTTCTTTTATATTATCGAAAGTGGAATTTGAGATTTCACCTGATTTACAATTTTAAGGTCTCCTGATCAGGTTTTCTTTTGCATCTCAGCTAATTGAGTAAGACCGTTCAAAATTGGTATATGTAAGTTAATTAGGAGGGGCTGGAAGGGTGGGGAAGGAATAAGCGCGCAGCGCGCATGGGTTTGGGACCCGGTGCGAGTTTTTACCCGATGATAAAAGATTTTTTTTTTAATTTTATTTTCTTAATAATAAAAGTTTGATTTAAGAAGGACTATGCGTGTACAGCGCACGTATATCCTCAAACGTGCGCGCGCAGCGCGCATGGGTCTGCGATGCCGAAGGCAGTGGGGTCCCGGTGTGAGTTTTTACCCGATGCTAAATGATATATTTTTTAATGCCTTTTCTTAAAAATGAAAGTTTATGAGTAATAACACGGAATTTTGAGAAGTCATAAGGATGGTGAAGGAGTACGTGCGCGCAGCGCACGGGTCTACGCTGCCGAAGGCAGTTGGGACCCGGTGCGACATTTTTCCCGATGAAATTTTTTTCCCCTCTTTTTTTATCACATGATAAAAATTAATGCAATTTTGAGAATTCATTAATTATTGTGATTCATTTAAAAATAGTGACCAGCGAAGCGGGCGTAGCCTGCTAGTATATATATATATATATATATATATATAGGTAGATAGATATAAGGATTATTATAATTAGAAAAATTAGTTAAAAAGGTGTTTAATAAAATATTATAATATATATATATACATAATTTTTAACAATTAAATTAGGTACATTTTCTTAATATATTAATATATACATTTATATTAATATTTATGAAATTCTAAAATTCCAAATTTACTTAAGATTTTTAACATAAGCCATGAAAATACAGGAATACTGGAGTTTTTTTTTTTTTTTTTTTTTTTTTTCTTTAAGTAAAACATAATATATGTGGACAGAAATCAATATAAATTTGAAAATAATTATATTTATAATCTACATTTATTAATAAATTTTTATCGCTTGATTATTATTGATTGTATAAATATTTGTACCTGCTTATAGCTTGGACTGTTGGTGTTTGGTGTTTTGGGAGAAAGGCTGATTGACTACTCTAGGGTCTTAGGCCTAAGGAGTATTGTCCTCTGTGGGGGGTCTTTCTAATGGGTCCTAGACCGTATTTATGCAGGTTTCTGAGAAAACCATGAAAATCTTTTAATGGCTAGGCCGACGAGCACGCCCTGTGATCGAGCCCGGCATCTCACGTCTACCAGCATTGAGCGTCGAACCACTTGGCCGCTAGTAGGCCCTACAGTTTAGAATAATAAATTTTTAAAAAATCTGTATGAGTAAATATTAAATTTATTACAATTTACGCATGTCCAGAGAGCGTTCTTATTTTTCTTGTTTCAAGATAATTAGAAGAATTTCAGACACAATTCATGCTTGTTTAACATTCAGAATTATTGCTTTTTTTTAAAAACTTGCTATATCAACAGTCATTAAAAAAAAAAAAAAAAAAAAAAAAAGTTATATTTTTCTATAAAATATTTAAATGCAAAATATTAGGCTATGCTTTATTTTACTGGTTAAATATATAATACTAAAAGCACAATACTAAAAAAATTAAAATACACAATGTTGTATTGCAAATAAAATGATTTATCAATCAAAATGATCTATCAATGATTTATAAATCATGAATTTTTAGAAGCCTAAAGTTTTATTTTTCTATTAATCAAAATGTTATAATAATGTTTCTCCAAAAACATCAATATGTTTAACATATACAATATTAAGCATAGTTACAAATAAATTTCGTAGTAATATATAAAAGTATCACTGCATATTTCGAATGAACATAAAACTAATTCATAATAAAATTTTAAAAGCCTAAAGTTTTGTTTTTTACATTAATCAAAATGTTGTAACAATGTGTTTTTCAAAGAACATCAATGTATTTACTTTTCAAAAAATCTTTATAAACTATATTTTATTAAACAAAGTTTTTATATGACAATTAAATTATAAATATAGGTTTTTGACATTTTTGACAAGGAGGTTTTTGACATGACGGTTTTAACCACGGTTTAAACCGTCAAAAAATGTCATGCGTCAAAAACCTGCCAACCCTGATAACAAATATGAAAGAAGTATAACAGCATAAAATAATAATAATAATAATAAATTATTAACATTACTATGCAACATCTATGGATTTAAATAACTATTTTAATTTTAATATAAAGGTTAAAAATATAATTCATGTAAAACATAAGTTTAAAATAACATCACAATAATTATATTGCTTAAAAAGTAAGGTTATTAATTAAGGTGTTTAAGATAATAGTTAAATTATTGAATCAAATTGAAATTCATTTTAATGAATGTCTTTAAAAGTACAATATGACATGTTGCCTAACACAATTTTTAATATCCTTAATATTTCTGAACTTGCAGATGGTCTAAAATCTCATAAACATTATTATCATTTAATTAACATGTTAATTAATCAAATCTTTCAAATCTTTCCCATTAAATTTTATTTCTCTCTTGCTTTTTTTTTTTTTTTTTTTTAATAAGCCGTTGTGGCCGTTGCTCATTCTTCTTCTAGTGATTATTGTTTTCTGTCATATTTTGTTTACATTTATTGCATATAAACAACAACAATATACAACTCATAATAAATTTTTCATTATATTTTGCCTTGTAAAAGGCTTTATTTCTAAATGCAAATATTTATTAATTCAAGTCTTCCTTGATAATGTATGATTATTGTAATGATAATTCAGTACTTGATGTAAATAAAAATTGATGTAAAAAAAATAAAAATAATGTATAAATACATAAAAATTAACGTGCAAATACACACATGTATATAAAAAAAAAGTTATATATGAGGACCTGTTATACAATATGCATATGCAAGTAATAATACTATTATCTTCCGAGAGATTATTTATAAAAGCAATAAATATGACACATTTTTTTTTCTTGTATGTATATAGTCAACTGTAAAGGGATTAAGAAAACATCTGCCTTCCCTCCTTATGAATCAGTGTATGTCAGTCATAGAAAAAAAAAAAATATATATATTTTTAACAATAGTTTCATAATTGAATTATCTAATTTCACTATTACGGTGTAAAAAATTTCACATTCACAATATATATAAACAGAAATTTAAAAGATCTTCAAAAATTAGAGATTGCATAAAAGCTGTTCATCATCATCACGGGCTTTAGAAGTACCTACAGCTGTCGAAACAGCCGCTTACCTTCACCAGAGGAGGACAAACACAGAAAGAGGGCTTGCATCTTCTAGAGGATCGGTCCCATAAACTAAGGGAGTTTGAAGAGAACTCCGGCGTGATGATTTGACGACATCAGAGAAGAGAAGAGAAGAGAAGAGATGGTAACATAACAGCTTGGATATGGATGCAAAATGTTAAAAAAAAAAAAAAAAAAAAAGAAAAGAAAGAAAGAGAAAGAAAGGGAACCTAACGGGGATGGGGTGGCGGATTCGCAGACAGTCTGTATTCACCGGCACTCGGTCTGTCTAGGACAGTGTAGCCTTGATAAAGGATCCTTTTCGGCATGAATAACAGAGCTGAAAGCTAGCCGCCAAACCTAACACTAAATTAACAATAAATAAGATAAAGTAAAATAAAAATAAAATGAAGGAGAGAGTTTAAGGATAGTTAAAAAAAGCTGTTCGTTCGCTTTCGCTGCCAATTTATCTTGAACGAAAGAGTGAGCATGCTCAAATAAAAATGAGAATGATGGACTTTCACAATCCCACTTAATCGTTTTTTTTTTTTTTTTTTTTTTTTTTTTTTTTTTTTTTTTACTGGCTGCTTTTAACAAAAGTAGCTAATCCCCTTGATCGATTAGAGAATCATGACTGTGCTCTCTGGCACAATACCCCCTTATCTTGAAATGGGGAAGGAATAAGCTGCCAGTTGTAAGATCTGTTCGCAAATAGCACGGTTCGGAAATTGCACTCTCGGAAGTAGCACGTAACCATTATTTGGTCCCAACAGCAGGTTTCTTATTCAAAATGATATACATGTCGGTACTATTTTGGGCACAAGTACAAAAAAAAAAAAAAAAAAAAAAAAAACAGATACATTTCTGTGTATATGAGACTTTATGTTCTAGAGTTTCTAGAGTTTTGAATATGAAGGATACTATTTTTTAAGCACTATTCCACTACTTTCTAGGGCACTAATTGTAATGAATTTAGCATCATTTTCTAGAATGCGGAAAAGCATCTCTCTATTAAAATATTTGGATTTGCTTTAATGTTTTGCTTACACGATCACAGAAAAGGATCCGGATACATGCTTTTACCGAATCCCATGTACTTATTTTTATACTTAGTGTAAGTAGGAGATGTTTGTGGAAATTGATGAAAGTAGATTTTTAATAGTGTTAACCATTTTTAATACTTTCCTATATTGTTTAATGAGTACTAAATGAGTTGTTTGTGAGTACTAAAATATTGTTTAATGAGTACCAAAATAGCGCTATATGTTAGGGAAAAAATAAATTAATCTCCCCCCCCCCGTTATATAATAGCAATAATAATAATAATAATAATAATAATAAATCCCGTGCTCTTCTGTACATTTCAGTGAAAACCACATAGAATTACATACAGTACTTTTTGAATAATATATATATTTTTTTTCTGTAACTTTTGGACCATCCAGTATAAGTTCTTTAAAGTAAAATTAAAGAAAAATAAGAAATGGATATTATGGAATAAAATAAATTTGTTTAAATATAAAATATTATGGATTATAAGCAGTACATAAAACATTACTGTTTAGCATTATCAAGAACTATATTCCTAAACATAGTAAAAAATGTATTGGATACTAAACGTATTTTTCGAAATAGTTATCGTGTTAGAACAACATAAATATCGATTAATTATTCCTAAGAGATACTTTTCCATCGATTTAAGGTTCAAACTACTTCTTATGCCTTCGGGAATAATGCGTATTCTAAAGAAACATCAAAAGTTTACTTTTTTTCTTGTATCAAAAGTACCATATTTAACAGCATCGGTGTTAAATTATTTATATTCTTAGAGTTTTGGGAGGAATTATACGTGAAATTTGTGTTCTCCCGCTTATATATCTTATGCATACAGCATTTTATTACAAAATAACAATGTTATATTATTTGCATAATTTTTCGATTTAAACTTAATTAGTTTTACGATTTTGTGTGAATATTAAATAGAAAGATTAATTTAATTTTTATTTTTTAAAGGAATTAAGTATATTATGTATATCTTTCCATGAAATGCATTAAAAAAAAAAAAAAAAAAAAAAAAAAAAAAAAACCTCATTTAATCCTTTTTGTATATAAAGTGAATTATCATGTTTTAAAAAATCGCAGTTTTATTGTTTTTACATTCCAATTGAAAAACAATTCATTCTGTTATTGAGAAATTTAACTTTCCCTGTTAATAACTGTGAATAATTCGCACATCATTTCCCATAATGATTATAATTTAGAAGAGCAATGTATTATAAATCATTTTTTTTTCTATTTGAAACAATTTGCAATAAATATATTAAAACGAAGTTCAAATAACGAATCTTTAAACCGTAATGCATAAGAATTCTATTTTGAATTCCTGTAAAAGAACTAGAAGTCCTACACTAAAAAAAAATTATACGATGATATGCCTACTCAATTTGGTCGTAACCAAATGTAGATTTTGGATGGTAAAGCTCTTTAACCTCTTAATCAGACTTGACCAACCCAAAACACTTGGTGGGCCGCATTGGAAATGTGTTTTATTCAGACAAGATATATATATATATATATATGCATGTATTTGTCTAGATATGTTTGTGATTGTGTGAATCATATAATGCAAATACTTTTTTCGGGGGAGGGAAGGGTAAAGATTCGGAGCCGAATACATTAATTTAAATCATTTTCATCCATAAATTAATAATAGAATCGTGAAAAAATTACGATTATACATTAATAACTACAATAAAAAGAATGAATTATGGATCTAATAATATTTCATTGCAACAGTGCAATTCTTTAGCTACTACAAACAATGAAAGGTATATTCGCTTCGGAGAGTCAGAACGGATTTATTAATTTTACCTTGTTTTTAGTAACTTCGATTCTTGTTCGTTTCTTTGTTTGTCCAGTACAAAACTTGCAATCGATTTTTACTAACTTCCCGACTAGCTAGATATTTGAAACTTTCAGGACAGCTCAGAACACGGTGACAATACATTTTTTAAAATACTTTTAGTCAACTGTTTCAGGTCCCGCTGCCTTCGGCAGCGTTTATATGATTCGACAGAAAATTTATTTAACTAACTTCCCGACTAGCTAGACATTTGAAACTTTCAGAATAGTTCAGAATACAGTGAAAATGCATTTTTTAAATACTTTTAACCAACTGCTTCGAGTTCCTGCTGCCTTCGACAGCATTACTAGTACAAAGCTTGCAATCGATTTTTCACTAACTTCCCGACTAGCTAGACATTTGAAACTTTCAGGATAGCTCAGAACACGGTGACAATACTTTTTTTAAATACTTTTAGTCAACTGTTTCAGGTCCCTACTGCCTTCGGCAGCGTTTATATGATTCAACAGAAAATTTATTTAACTAACTTCTCGACTAGCTAGACATTTGAAACTTTCAGAATAGTTCAGAATACGGTGAAAATGCATTTTCAAAATATTTTTAAGCAATTGCTTCGGAACTCTGCTGCCTTCGGCAGCGTTTCAAGTACAAAGCTTGCAATCAATTTTTAACTAACTTCCCGGCTAGATAGCCATTTGGAACTTTTATAATAGCGCAAAACACGATAGCAATGAATGTTTTTAATACATTTAGCCAATTGTTCCGGTTTCCCGCTCCCTTCTGTAGCGTTTATATGATTCAACAGAAAATTCAAAACATGGTATATAAAAAGTTCTTTTTATCTTGTAATTATTTAATCTGCTAACCAAAGTCGTCAAACTTTAAATATCGTTAGTCTCCTCGCGAGCCGTAAAAAACTTCACGGTGTACAAAGTTTGTACATTGCATGCGGTCCGCGGGCCTCGAGTTGGCCAACCTTGCTCTTAACGATCTCACAATTTTCAAGAAAACAATAAAAAAAGTGCCCCCCCCCTTTTTTTTTAATTCCAAAAAATTGTATAAAATAAAGTGTATAAATAATATATGCATTTATTTTTAATTTTTGGAATTTTTTTTTTTTTTAACTTGACATCAAGGAAATTTAATTTTTTCGAAAAACAAATAATCAGGGTTATTAAGATTGAATGTTGGTTGAAGTAGAAAAAATAAAAGATATGTTTCTTAATCATTAAAAACAGAATTTTGTGAAAGGAATTTTATGTATAACACAACACTATACATATAATATACTATTCTCAGATTCACTATTCGAACGTTCACAAATATATCACTTATTTCCGAATCACTCTCAGACACATTTATAGTAAAACTGGAATCCGAATCATTTTGTGATTCTGATTATATAATGTACACAATATTAAAAAAACAAAAATTTACTCTAGACCACAAAACCACGTTTAATAAGAAAGCACCGCAGAACTTGCGTTTTAAAGTAATAAGTACAAAACTTTGAGTAAACACCCTAAAATGCAATAAACTCGCAACAATTGCCTACCTTGTTCGCTTGCCGAAGGGTCGCTTGTTCTTTCGACCCGAAACAATTGTTGCGAGTTTATTGCATTTCATGGTGTTTATTCAAAGTTTTGTACTTATCACAAAACCACGTGCATTCAAAAGCCAAACTGAGCTAAGATTACAAAATAAAAATTACAAATATTTAAAATTGGATAGTGCTGACCGTTTAAAATAAACCTACTGTCTTCAATTTCATTTTAAATAGTCTGCTACTTCCATCTAGAATGTAAAATAAGAAATAAAAAATTTTCCGGGTATCAGAAAGGGTTTGTTTTTAAATATTTTTAGTGCGTTACTTTTGAACACTCCAGTCCTGAAATATCATGGGCACGAGAAATAGAGGGCGAAAATTTATCCCGTCATTTTCACAGGAGCGAAAAGAAAGGGGTTAAATAATTCGATATCCTAGGTCATGACGAATAAGAATTCTTTGTGATCTTGATTCTTCTCAATTTTGCATTTCTGGCCGAAATTCCTCCATTTTCAGGGATTTGACCTACTTTTTACTTCCATTACCCTACTACCGTAGGTAATGGAAGTACTGTATTCGGTTCAAAAATCCGACGTCGAGTTTTCACCTGATTTACACGTTTTAAAGCCTCCTGAGTTCAAAAGAGTAGTTTTCAGCAATTGGTCAGTGTGTGTGTATGCATGTATGTGTGGAATCTTCTAGCTATATCATATCTCCAAAACTAATAAAAATAGAGCTACGAAACTTCACAATTGATACAGGTCTGGTGTACAGATGAATATTCCAAATTTTAGTGAACATTGGAAAACCGGAAGTTGGTCATCGGAAACCGGAAATGAGACCGTTAGTCCGTATCTCAAAAACGGCTCTAACGATTTTCTTCAAAGTTGCTACATAAACACTCTATTAGATGCCCTTTCGAATGATATAGTTTGTTAGTCCAGGAAAATTGATAGGCGTCCTGTATAAATAGCTCAATTTCAGGTCTCGCAAGTGCGTTTCTTTAAAAACGGCTGTACGGATTTTTTTTCAAACTCGCTATATGAACTCCTTTTTAAATATCCTTTTGTATGTAATTATCATTTTCCAATCAATAATTAAGTATACCAAGTTCTGATAAAAGTTGGTATCTCTAAAACGGCTCTAAAGATTTTCTTAAAATTGTTTCATTAATCCATTTTAGATACCCTTTCTCATGTACTGCGTGGTTATTACAGGAATATTAACAGTCATCCTGATTAGGTAGTTCCGTTTTATATCTCGGAAATTGATATTTAAAAAAATAACTCAATCTATTTTTTGTCTTTTTTCTTATTTTTTAACCTGCTATGTAAACTTTGTTTTATATGTCTTTATACGTGCATCGAGTTGCTGTTACAGGGAAATTCCAAAAAATGCATAAAATACGTGTAATAGTGGGTAATGGAAGTTGTGTGGTCGTTTCACACTAGATTTTTTTAATTTTATTTTTTAATTTTTTTTTATGAGTTCAAAGGAGCAACAGTCGTTTCACACTAGATTTTTTTATTTTTATTTTTATTTTATTTTTTATGAGTTCAAAGGAGCAACACTTTCTTATTGAAATACATCATTCATTATGACGTAAATTATACATAAAGATAAAAGTGTTGTTCTACTGCTCTCATATAAAACAAAAATTAAGATTGAAAGAAAAACACAACATTGAAGGAAATACAACGGAATGAATACATTCCGTTCATTAATACTTCTGACGGGTTTGAAAGGAATAAAACTGATGAAATCAAAACTATCTAATTAAATTCTTCTTCAATTTTCTTTCTATTACGCCAAATAACAAATATTTAAGTCTTTAATTATATATCTATACTAGCAGGCTTTGCCCGCTTCGCTGAGCACTATACTTAAATGAGTAGTTAAATTCCATTACATTATTAATAATCTAAGTTAAAGTTTCCTCTGTATTCCGTAGAGGTTTTTTCCGCTCGCAACGTGAGGATTCCGGGTCCACACTGCCTTTGGCATCAACTTACCCGCTTCTTACTTCCCCTTCCCCAGCGGCTAAGTTAGAAGTTTTGAGAAATCTCAGCAAAATACAAAATGCATCATTCTAAGATAATGTAAAGTGAATTCAAAGAGAATAACATGTTTTTACGCGTGTTTATTGCCCCCCCCCCCCCCCTCCGACCCCAAGGAGGTAAGTGGGCGAATTTCGTAAAATCTCGTTACAATAAGTGCACCAAATTTCGTGACCGCAGATCCCATAGCTTTCCCAAGACAAATTTAGCGCTAAAGGGGGGGGGGGGGGTGTCTTGAATTTGAAACCCCTCCCCTCAAAAAAAAAAAAAAAAAAAAAAAAAAAAAATCGAAAATCACAAAAAAACGAAAATGTGTTTTTGAAAATATTCTAAAGAAGACACGTAGCTATTTTCAGTACCTTTGTAATATCTTTAGTAGAGCTCTACTAAAAAATCCGGAATTTCTTAAATTTCCCCCCCTCCTTTAAGAATCAAGAACTCTAAAATCGTACATAATGTTTTATTTATACTCAAGTCTAGTCTCATCATGTGCAATTTCTTCACCGTGATGTAATTTGGGGCCGAGTTATGCTTACAAACATTTTTTTGCTTCCTGTCCCGCTGGGGGGAAGGGGGTATTTCGATAAATCCCGTTTCTTTAGGTGCCGGTTGCATATAAAAAATCCAAGCACCAAACTTCGTGACCGCAGCTCTCATAAAATTTGCAGGACAAATTTAACGCTAAAAAGGGTGTCTTGAATTTGACCTTTGTAACACAATCCCCCCCTCCCCCCCCAAAGAAAAAAAAATGGTAGATCACAAAAAATCAAAAAGGTGATTTAGGGAATGTCCTAAAAAAGTCGCATAGCCTGTTTTCAACATCTTTCATCCATTTTTGGTAGAGTTCGACTCAAATCAGGAATTTTCAAAATTTCCCGCCAAAAATCGATTTTCCCCCTTCCTTCCCTTAAAAATCGAAAATTCCTAAATCGCAGATAACGCTTTATTTGTACTCATGTCTAGTCTCCCCATGTGGAATTTCTTTATTGTGAAGTAATTAGGAGCCGAGTTATGCTTACAAACGTGTTTTTGTCTTTTTCTGCCACAGGGGGGAACGGGGGGGGGGAATTTCGGAAAAGTTGATAGATATAATTTTAAGTTGATTAAAGACCAAAATTCCTTTCAAGCGCCGTTGAATTCCGTCCAGCCGTTCTCAAGTGATACACGGACAAACGTGTTTTTGTCTTTTGCTCCCCAGGGGGAAACGGGGGGAATTTCTGAAAAGTTGATAGGTATAATTTTAAGTTGGATAAAGATCTAAGTTTCCGCCAAGCACTGTTGAATTCAGTCCAACCGTTCTCAAGTGATGCCCGGAGAAACGTCTTTTTGTCTTTTGCCCCCCAGGGGGGAACGAGGGGGGAATTTCTGAAAAGTTGATAGATATAATTTTAAGTTAAATAAAGATCTAAGTTTCTGCCAAGCGTTGTTGAATTCAGTCCAGCCGTTCTCAAGTGATGCGCGGACAAACGTGTTTTTGTCTTTTGCCCCCCAAGGGGGAACGGGGGGGGATTTCCGAAAAGTTGATAAATATAATTTTAAGTTGGGTAAAGTTCTAAGTTTCTGCCAAGCGCCGTTGAATTCCGTGCAGCCGTTCTCAAGTGATGCCCGGACAAAAAAAGCGACATACAGTCACGATGACACACACACACACACACAGGCAAAATTTTCTGAAGTCATTTTCGGCTTTCATGGTGTGTGAAACGTGAAGATATCTCAAAATATTTCCATTCTGACAAATTTACAGACAAAACTCTGATTTTATTAATATAGATTTAGATCTGTACAGTTTATATTTTAAACAGTATTAACACTTCCAGTGCGGAGAGTAGAATCTACGACATTTAAAAACCAGTAACTCCACCTAAGACCTTTTTTTTTCTTCCAATTTTTATGCTGAAATATTTCTTAAAAATATATCCAATATTCGTCTTTCTGTAATTAATGTATAAGTGATACAAATAATCTGATTAGAAATAGTAATAATCTACTGGGTGACCCTGAGTTTATGAACCGAACTTTAAGGTTAGGTAAAATACTATAAAAATACGATAAATTTTTTTTTTTTTTTTTTTTTTTTTTTTTGTCTATTTTTCTTTTATTTTCGGACTGGTGTTAGTAGTTTTCTCACCCAATTGGATTGTATGTTTTTTTTTTCCTTTTTTTTTTCATGCTGTTTTTTATGGGTTTTTCTCTCTTTTTTTTTTTTTTTTTTTTTTTTTCGTTCTAAAGTACGTGTACGTCTTATTTTTCCGCCTACACTTTTAATTTCCAACCCCATATACAAAAAAATGTTTCTTTATATACGTTTTACCTACTTTAAAAGTTTTGCCCTTGAATTCAGGGACACCCTGTATATTCATTTGCAATATAAACATAGATACAGAAGATCCTATTCTAAATTTATGTAACTTTCAACAATAACACCCACAGGCGGAGCTTATTTTAACATATAAACTACCAACAACGACTGTGAGGAAGGTCTACGCATTGACAATGTTATGTCATATTTCATAGCAATTATATACTGAAGTTTTGGAGTTAATTCGCATCAGGTTTTATTTATAGTGGTCTACGCAGTCATATAATAAAATTGGTACTTGAAATTTCTCCGAACCAAAATCTCCTCTTATGGACCCTCATCTTTTGTTATACGTTTTTAATGTATTAATTATAAAAAGAGGAGATTAAAAGTGATATCGTTCGAAACGTATTGGTTAATGTGGGTTTGACAAAAACAAAATTATTCACATAAGAAGCGTAGAAGGTCTACAAAAATACCTTTATTTTAATATACACACATAATCTTTTCTATTACAAATTGTTATTAAAATTATTTTTCATGATGAATACAAACGATTTTCTTATACAGTGGTGGACATAATTATAAGACAGCTATCTAATTTGACAAATAGTGAAAGAAAAGATTCAGAATTTAAAAATGTTTTATCAAATATGTCAAAAGCATAAATTTATTCTGTTATCACACGTAATTGTTATACAGAAATGATATTTTTATATAGTTTAATAAAAAAAATTAAAAATATGATGGACAAAATTATAAGACACCCTAACATTTTAATTAAAACACCCGCTTTTTTTCGAAAATAATGTGCAATATGCAAATTTTCTGCACGCTGTTATGACGTCAGCAGTTAACTAAAGCAGACGATAGCCGACTTCATGCATTTACAAACATGCCACGAAGTACAGAATTAAAAGAAAGTGAAATTCGTGAAATTTGGAGATTAAATGGAACTGGTGCTTCAATTAATAATATTTCAAAAGTTATTAAACGCTCTAGATGTGCAATTAGAAATGTTTTGAAAAGAGGAATTAATGGATCGGTGATTAAAAGGTCTGGACGTACTCCTTGCTTGTCCTCGAGAGACAGACGCCATGTGCTTTCGCTCGCTACGCAGACTAAGATGACCACTACAGGCATTAAAAATGCTTTGAAACTGAATTGTTCAAGGAGAACCATTCGCAGGGTGTTACATAATGCTTCCTATATGAAATATAAAAAATTGAAGAAAAAACCACCGCTTCTAAGCCGGCACAAAATGGATCGTCTAAACTTCGCTAAACAAACTATGGCCTGGACCTCCAAATGGTACTCTGTGTTATTTTCTGATGAAAAAAAGTTTAACCTGGATGGTCCTGACGGGTTTCAATATCATTGGCATGATTTACGGAAGTCTCCTCATGTAGTAATGAGCCGCCAAATGGGTGGAGGCTCAGTAATGGTTTGGGCTGATTTTTTGGCTCAAGGAAAAACGGATATTGTTTTTGTGCATTCAAGAATGAATTCCGAAAAGTATAAGAATCTTCTTAAATATCAACTAGCCATATACGGTGAACTTCTTTGTAGCGAAAACTACACTTTCCAGCACGATAACGCGCCGATTCATGCATCACGCGAAACAAAAAAGTAGCTTTCAGAGCAAAGTATCAATGTTCTCCCGTGGTCTTCTCGTTCCCCAGACTTAAATTCCATCGAAAACTTGTGGGGGATCTTAGCTCGTGAGGTTTACCGAAATGGATGCAGTTTATATGTGTCGAAGACCTAAAGAATGCTATAAAATGTGCTTGGGAAGAACTGTGTTGCGATATTTTGTTAGAATTGATTGATTCGATGCCAAATCGCATCTTCCATGTTATTAAAAACAATGACGGCTCCACCAAATATTGAATAACCATCTTAAAGGATTTTCTTTTAGACCATTAGTGTCTGCTAATTATGTTGACCACTGTATTTGGAAAAAACGGTTGGTGTCTTATAATTTTGTCCATTATGTTTTTAAGTTTTTTCATTAAATTGTATGAAAATATCATTTTTGTAAAATAATTATATATGATAACAGAATAAATTTATGCTTTTGACGTATTTGATAAAACATTTTTAAGCTCTGAATCTTTTCTTTCACTATTTGACAAATTAGATAGGTGTCTTATAATTATGTTCACCACTGTATATTAAATACTCAAACATGAAATTTGTCGTATATTTTTAGCCTGATTATAGTAAAAAATCTTGTATTTAAAATTTCTAAAGAAGCAGGTTCTTAAACCTGCGTATACAACTTTTCAAAGGCAGTACAACGGCTCGTGATTCAGCTTAATTTTGCAGTTAAATTTTAATGTATTTATTTTTTATATGTCTGACAAAAGAAGTGAGTATAGTTTTAATTTTTTTCAAACTGCTAACATATTGTTTCGATACAGACAATGTTCTTTACTCTTGAAATGCTTAGGCGAAGAACTTTGATCAGCCTGATTGAGAAGCAAATAGAGTGAAATAGATAGAGAAGTTTATAGGGATATGAATCATTGCATGTAAATGAAAAAGCTAATACTGATTATTTTTTCCTTTAAAAATAGATTAAATGCTTACTTAAAAAATTGGTCGAGTTTAGAGCACTGGACGATACAAGTAATAATAATTGTTTAAAAAATATTTTTGTAAATTGTTAAAATGCTCAATATCCAATAAGAACAATACTTTCATTAATTTTTAATTTCAATGCACGAATGAAAAAATAGAATTGAATCGAAAATGTAAACTAAAAACGTATATGCTGTTTGAACAAGATACAATATTTCAAACTTTTATTTAACAGTAATTAATTTTTTTTTCATTATATAATGCTTAACACTATGCTTACCAGTAAAGATATTTCTTTCTTTTATCTAATTCTTATATATACGATCATTTGAATAAATAATTTCTTTTGTGCAGCTGATACACAAAAGTCTCGAAAAATAAGACATTTTCGCCGTAAGAATCACCTCATCGATTTCAATTACAGCTTCTGGTTGTCAAAGTACATTAAGTAGCTACTTTCGATTACACCTAACATTGATCGTTAAATATAGACATTACGAATCATACATGATTCTTTGCGCCTGTCTTTAATGTTTACGAACCAGTTACTGGCAACAAAGAATAAGACGATGATAAAAATAACAGACGCTGCTAATAGACTTTTTTCTTCGGATGAAAAAGAATTATATATTATCATTGCAAAAAAAAATTGATTAAAAAAAAAATTAATAATTAAAAAAAAAAAAAAAAAAAATGAAGAATAATAATGAGAAGCTCGAAAGTAAATTTTTGAAGAAAAAATCCTACGATTCGCTAGAAAGACAGCTTTTAGTAAAAATAAATTCATAGGAAAAGAAATATATATATATATATATATATATATGTATAATTTATAGTAAATATAAATGTTAAATTTATGTCATATTGAGTTAAAACTCCAGCATTAATACTTACACATTAGACGCAAGTGAAGAATATTGTTAATTTATGCAGGTTCAATGTATAAATTAACCTCGATGTTTGTATTATAATAATTAACTCCAAATTTGTATTCGTAGAAAATTATTTAAATATGCCATACAACGAATAGCTAAAAACACAAAGAACAGCTAAATGAATAAATAAAAATGACTGTAATAATAACATTAATAATAAAATATTTGATGCTCTTTGGAAAAGGAGGCAAACTCATTCTGTAGGTTAAGAAATAGCAAAATTTAGAGGGCATAATTAATATTATATAACTGAGTCTGAATTATAATTTATGATTTCAAGGGACGTAATCTCAGCTCTCAACCTTCTCGATATTTATCCATAAAACATTTTTATAGGCGCCAACTACTGATTAAAAAAAAGGGCTTTATTGCCAGTAGTGTACAGTAGGGTGGAGTGTTTATATATGGTATATTTTTCATTTCTAATAGTCATAAAAGTATAACTCACCTTTAGAGAATTCTAATATATATATAAAGTATACATATTTAATTACTATTTTCCTTCTACCTGCGCATTTATTTTGAAATTTTACACTTTTGCTGCTGTATAGATAACACTTGAACGAAGATATTATTGTTATTATTGATTAATTAATTAATTAATTTTTTTGAATAAATTCTATATGAACTATTTTTTATTAGAAATAAAGCGAGTCATATGGAAAATAACAGTAATTTATTGAAAAGATGCTTCTCTTTAAACATATAATTTACACATATATACGCAAGTTTTTTTAACATTAAATTTTTCAGTTGTATGCACACAGACTAGGAAGGGAATTAATAATCATATATAGTTAATTAAACATTAAAGAGCATGGTGTAATTATTTCATTATCATATTATTTCAATTTTTGACTGTGCTAAGCAAAACATCCTTATATATGGCGTCTTCCCACTATTTACCTTACATTTATTTTGATAAAAGGCATTAAAATTATTAATTAAGATCTAATTAATTAGAAAAGAGAGGGAATGTTGAATGGATACGATTAAGAAAAGTGCATTCATTAGTATTATTAAATCGAACTTTTTATAAAACAAAATATATTATACAAATATATTATAAAATATTTTACAAAAATTTAGCCAAGCGGAGAAAAATAAAAAATAAAAATAAAAATAAATTTTAACAAAGAATTGCTTAATTTTATGCCACTTCGCAGATGGAATTATATATTTTTTTCTTTCTGTCAGAAAACCTGCAAATAAAAAGCAATATATTGAAAGAGAAGTTTGAAAATATTACCAAAAGTTTTTGAAAGGAAACAATATCTCAATTTCTTTTTCTTTATAGAACAGGCATTCATTAGCAAAATCTGAGGAGGAAAAAAAATTGTTGCTGAGAAAGAAATAATATTTTAGAACATCATTAGATACAGCTGTCAAAATAAACAAATTAAGATTTATTCCAAATAACGAATCGTGAAATAAAGAATCTTATAATTTCGCAAAAATTCATAAACTGAAATACTATATTCGAAAAATAAATAAATCTATATCTATATCTGTATCATTATATAAAGCGCAAAAAATTGTTTGTTTGTGGAGGGTAATCTCTGAAACTACTGAACCGATTTAAAAACTTCTTTCACTGACCGAAAGCTACAGTATGCCATATTGTTATAGGCCATATTTAATTTTGATAAAATAAATTTTAGTTTAAAATCTGAGCATTTTAATTAAAATCCCCATAGAAGCCGTAATAGAAATGGAAATAATGAAATATTAAAAAAATTAGCTGCTGCCAACATAAAAGAAACATTTACATATTCATTTAGTTTTTAAAATATCTTGACGTGAAAAGAAAAGAAATATATTTGCACGTGCATTAAATTGAAATTCATATAAAGCTTTTTTAATTGTTAAACTTACACGTTAAATCTGACGTCATTATAGAATTAAAAGTGTTTATTTTTCTAATAATTTAATTTGATATGATATGATATAATATAATGATCTAAGCATCAATGTTTAAACCACGGAGTCTTTATTACTCCGTGGTTTAAACTGATGTGTGTAAACGAAATTGGAATTTAAAAATAAATAAATAAATAAAATAAAATAAAATAAGAAATTCTATTTTATAATATTATTTATTTTAATTAATAATTGTTGCCAAAAAGATTTACGAATTAATTTATTTTTAGACATATAATAAAATATATTTTCACGCGAACAATAATATAAAAAGTGAACTGGATTTTTTGTAAAAAAATAATAAAGATCGAGGAAAATTATTTCCCCATTTTAATCCCCATATTTGGATATAGATATGTATTAGTTATCATGTGCATCCGTTAGATTAAATTGTTTTTGTTGTAAAATTGATAAAATTGGAATTTTAAATTTCAAAACTCTAGAAAAAAAAATTGCAAATTTCCATATTCGATTGAAAACATAAACATTTCATTTCAAAGGATGATATTTACACAATAAACATCCAACTAATAAACTAATTAAAAGGGAAAGGATAAATATTCTATCATAATTTGAAGTCAAATTTGTTTTCAAATGTCTAAATAAAGTATCTGATATAATATACTAATATGTTGCAGCGGAATAGATTTGATATCCGTCATCCTCGGCAGAAAAAAAAAATATATCGCCAAATTATCTGGCGAATATAATTTAATTCCTTTCAAAAATCATGGTTATTTTAAAAACTTACATTAAGAGTGTAACGAATAATATGAAACAATATTTCGTACAATACATATTACGAAAATATACATCTGGCATGTATATTTTCGTATTACTTTTTGATCGACAAATACAAAAAACGCCAAGGGTGACAGTTTTGAAATTTAAAATTAAAATTGTGTCAATTTGACAGCAAAATAACTCAATCTAACGCATGCATACAATAACTAATACATATCTATACCCAAATATGAGGATTAAAATCGGGAAATAATTCTTCTAGAATTTTAATAAAAAAAAAAATCCAATGAGCGATTAACATGGAAAATCTTTTTCTTGCAGGCGGTCAGTGATGTCACACTTCGCTTGCGTATTGAGATGTTTAAATTTATTTGGCGAGTATTTTTAGCAACTAACAGTTATGGCAAGTAGCTCAATATACATAGCGCATACAGCCATTACTGAAATGTAAATAGCATTTAATTATTTGAGTTACATTATGTTGATTGGAAACCTATTTAATATACCTATGCTCTATAGCTATACTAATATAAAAAGAAGAAAGGTTTATATGCATATGTAGAGAATGATCGCTAGAACTAAAAAGCCGATTGCTTTTTTTTTTTTTTTTCTTTCAATAATCAAAAGTTACACTGTCTCTCTCTAAGTGCTAGAAGCTATAATAAATTTTGGTAAAATAAATTTTTAATTAAAAGTTTCAATATTTTAATTGAAAACAAAGCATAGATTTGATTTCTATCGTCATTGGCGATTTTTGTATTTGGCGATCGAAAACGTAATACGAAAATCTGTATATTATCGTAGTAAATACGAGATGTATGTGTTTACTTCAATTACCCTACTACCGTAGGTAGTGGAAGTATTGTATAGGTTTTGGCAATTGGTCAGTGTGTGTGTATATGTGCACGTGTGTGTGTAATCTTCTGGCTGTCATATCTCCAAAACTAATAAAAATAGAACTACTAAACTTCACAAGTGATTCAGGTCTGGTGTACAGATAAATTTTCCAAATTTTCGTGAAAATTGAAAAACCGGAATTGGGTCATCGAAAACCAGAAATGGGACCGTAAGCCCATATTCAAAAACACCTCTAATGATTTTCTTCAAAGTTGCTGTATAAATAATATATTAGATGCCCTTTCGATTGAAAAGTTGCTTAGTTCAGGAAAATTGATAGGCGTCCTCTATAAACAGCTCAATTTCAGACTTCGCAAGTGCGTTCTTTAAAAACGCCTGTACGGATTTTTTTCAAACTCGTCATGTTAACTTCCTATTAAATATCCTTTTGTATGTAATTATTGTTTTTAGGTCAATAATTGAGTATGCTAAGTTTTGGTAAAAGTTTGTATCTCAAAAACGGCTCTAACGTATTCTTGAAAATTTTTGCTTTAATCCAATTTAGATAACCTTTCTCAAGTATTACGTGCTTATTACAGGAATATTAACGGTCATCCTGATTAGGTAGTTCAGTTTTAGATCTCGGAAATTCGTGTTTAAAAAAATAACTATCTATTTTTTCCCCCTTATTTTTTAACTCGCTATGCAAACTCTGTTGTATGTGTCTTTATACGTGTATCAAGTTTCTCTTACTCGAAAATCTCAAAAAATGCAAGTAATATCTCCAAAAAATTGTATATATTACGTGTAATAGTGGGTAATGGAAGTCGTGTGGTTGTTTCACACCAGATTCTGTAATAGTATATATTGTACGAATATTGTTTCATATTATTGATTTCTCCTTTAATATACATTATTAAAATAATAATCAATTATGGAAATAATTAAATATATTTGCGAAATGAACGAATAAATAATAATTAAAGCTATTATGACGTCAATTTTATCAAAAACATTTTCATGTCATAGGTTTATTTTTCAATATTTTTTATTCATGAGTAAAGAAATGTTTCTTTTTATGAAATAAATAAATAAATAAATAAATAGCATTAAGTAAAAATTGCCAACATTTAACAACTAATTAAAAAAAATAATTGTAAAATTATATTTTGACTTTCCAGTTAATAATATTGCCTGACTATAACATATAAACTGATATATTTCTTGATTTTTTACATATCAATCCATCTTTAACTAAAATTTGTTCATCAGTGCGAAGCCGGACGGGTCAGCTAGTCATTATATAAAGCGCAAAAAATTGTTTGTTTGTGGAGGGTAATCACTGAAACTACTGAACCGATTTAAAAACTTCTTTCACTGACCGAAAGCTACAGTATGCCATATTGTTATAGGCTATATTTAATTTTGATAAAATAAATTTTAGTTTAAAATCTGAGCATTTTAATTAAAATCCCCATAGAAGCCGTAATAGAAACATAGATATAGTAATAAGACATAGATTAAGACTACTATATAAGTAGTCTTAACATAGATTGATCAGCGAGGCCGAAAAAGTGATGCCTTTTTTTTTCGGGAAAAGACGGCCATTTTACTCTCTTGTGGATGTCCTTTCCCCGACTGAATATACACGGGAATACATACAGATAATTTAGCAAATAAAATTTATGAATAATTTATGTACTAAAGATGAATGAAAAAACTCCATATACTCATTTTTCTTTCTTTCTTTTCTTCTTCTTTTCTTTTTCTTTTCTTCTTCTTCCTTTTTTTTTTTTTTTTTTTTTTTTTTTGTATAGAATAACGACACTTAAAGAACTTTATCGTTTCTGTCTACTATTTCTGTCTGGTTAGAAGTTTTTATGGTCGAAAAAACTATTGAACTTATCCTCATCTTTTGAGATATTAGAGTTAACCCTTTAATTGCCAATCGCAATGCAGTCGGACACTTTTGTTACCGACTGTATAGAGTAGAAATTTATGTTTACTCGGAAATGGTTATAAAGATATTAATAAAAGTTTGGGATAAGTGCTTTTTAGAGACCTAAAACAATTGGAACACCCTTAGCATCAAGAAAATTCGTGTTAACCCTTTAACTGACAATCGCAACATGTAGTAGAAATTGAGTTTAATCAGAAATGGATATAACGATTTTGTTTAAAGTTTGGAGTTAAGTGTCTTTTTTTTTTTTTTTTTTTTTTTTTTAAGAACTAAAACGTTTGGACATATCCTCATCTTCAGAAAAATTTGTGTTAACCCTTTAACGGCCTGTCGCAACATATAATAGAAATTAGGTTTACACGGAAATGGATATAACGATTTTTATAAAAGTTTGGGATTAAGTGTTCTTTAGAGAAATAAAGCGATTGGGCATATCCTCATCTTCAGGAAAATTCGCGTTAACCCTTTAACTGCCAATCGCAACGTATAATAGAAATCAGGTTTACTCGGAAATAAGCGTAATGATTTTGATTAAATTTTGGAGTTAAGTGCTTTTTCAGAGAGCTAAAACGATTTCACAACATATAGCAGAAATTGGGTTTACTCGGAAATGGAGCACAAGCAGGTGGGCAAGCAGACAGGCAGAAAAACTAATTAATGTCATATTTTCTTAAACTTTGTTCGAAACTGTAAGAAACGCTTAACACAACTAAAAATTTAATTCTAGCAATTTCTAAATATAGCTCCTAATATGAACGAAATTCGACCAAACTTGTATTCAGTTGGATCTTGACCTAAACTGGTGCTGATTAGATTTGGGAATCAATCGCTGAACAGGTGGCGATGCCATCCTATTTTTTTTCCCTTTTCTAAGTACTTAACATGACAGTATAGGACAAAATTTCGTATAAATGTATATAATGGGAGTTATTTTTAACGCATGAATGTAAAATTTATATGAATTATTGATAATAGTAGTAATAAGCTTGAAAAAAAAAAAAAAAATGTGTGCATGTAGGAGCATTGCTTTCCTCCTGGGAAGGAAGTGCTCTTGCCCCGGGGCCTGTGTAAATTTTCACTGTGGATATTTTAGAAAGAACTCGTCAATATTTCTAAAACGAATGGTTGAACCATACATCTGTATTAATTTAAAACGAAGCTACCGATTTCTTTTATTTTTAATGTTATATATAATGTATATATAGTATAGACATATATATATATATATATATATACAGTCGAACCTCGTTAACGTGAATTACTTTTAACATGAACTGTTACCACAATCCCCGTCAAAATGAAGATTACTTTAGTTATATGACGATCAGTTACTGATAGCATGAACTACTGATAAGATGAACAGATTTTTGATCCCCCTTGAGATTCACGTTAACAGGATTCGACTGTATATCTTTTCATGTCTGCACAAAAATGATTTTTTTCAGCGTTTATTATTATACTACTTTAAGAAAAAAATCGTCTGCATTCATCATGGAAAATATCTTTAATAAATTATAACTTAATAAATAATTTGTATAGGATTAAATAGAGAAGAAAGTCTTGTGGTAATACTAGTTATAATATATTAAAACAAGCGGATTTTACCTCTGCCACTGCTAACTACATTTAAAAGAATTTTGAAAATTCGATGTTACTTACTAATATAAAAACTTAAAAAATATTAAAATTTTAAAAAAAGTATTCCATTAAAAATCAAAACAATACTTAAAGCGTAATAATAACAAAGCAACTGATTATAAAGAATCATATTTTTCATAAATTAGTTAAATTTAGCTTACTTATGAAAACTTATTCGACTTCCTTTCATAAATTTATTTCTACAATTCAAAGCCGCGCAGTACTTCGGCATTTTCAATATATATCAACCATGTCTTATTACTATATCTATGATATCAACATTCTATTCCATTGTTGTTTTCGAGTTTTATACTCTCTCATCATGGCTGATGCCAAAAACTTTTTCGGCATCAAAAATCTGCACGTTAACATGGGGATGATAGATCTATGTATATTATATGAATATATCTATATCTATGAATATATCTATCCGCGATTGTAATGATCGATAGATGGCGCTTTCTCAACACTGCAGTTGTTAGTAAACATTACAGCCACGTGTGTTCCATTAGTGTTTTTGTTATTCTACTTAATATTCGTACTATAATTTCTCCGCCATTACATCATGGAAAATTGATTGCTTCTGGAAAAAAATACTTTAGTTTATTCAAAGTTCGATCGAAAGTAGATTTTGAACTGAAGCGGAACAAATATTAGTTTCAAATCATCTGATTAATTCTTTACTTCCATTAGCCGAAGCAACTGAAATTTTAAATTTGTCATTTGGAAATAAATGGAAGCTCAATTCTGGATTTCTTGGTCCTTTGGAGTTAGATTGTAGCACACAACAGTATGTGTTATCTTTTTTACCGTATTTATTCATTTTTATTCAATAAATATATGTGAAACTAAATATCGGCAAGCAATGGCGGCTGTATGGAATTCGAATTAAACCATGTTTATTGTAATTTCACCTTAGCCCACCAGAGGGCGAGCATTTCATTACAATCGCGGATATCTATGAATAGAAATGGAAATAATGAAATATTAAAAAAATTAGCTGCTGCCAACATAAAAGAAACATTTACATATTCATTTCGTTTTTAAAATATCTTGACGTGAAAAGAAAAGAAATATATTTGCACGTGCATTAAATTGAAATTCATATAAAGCTTTTTTAATTGTTAAACTTACACGTTAAATCTGACGTCATTATAGAATTAAAAGTGTTTATTTTTCTAATAATTTAATTTGATATGATATGATATAATATCTAAGCATCAATGTTTAAACCACGGAGTCTTTATTACTCCGTGGTTTAAACTGATGTGTGTAAACGAAATTGGAATTTAAAAATAAATAAATAAATAAAATAAAATAAAATAAGAAATTCTATTTTATGATATAGAGCATTTCCTCGTGACGTCTGGTGGTTGGCAAAAAAGCACGCTCGACTTTCCCGCGCCCCGCCCACCATTGCTAACCGCATAGCGATCCCCCATCGCTATGCTTTTCCCAAGCCTTTTTCTTTTTGCCAACCACTCATAAAAGTTGAGATGTTTGTTTACAAACAAGGAACTGCCCCCCTATTATTTATTTTAATTTATAATTGTTGCCAAAAAGATTTACGAATTAATTTATTTTTAGACATATAATAAAATATATTTTCACGCGAACAATAATATAAAAAGTGAACTGGATTTTTTGTAAAAAAATAATAAAGATCGAGGAAAATTATTTCCCCATTTTAATCCCCATATTTGGATATAGATATGTATTAGTTATCATGTGCATCCGTTAGATTAAATTGTTTTTGTTGTAAAATTGATAAAATTGGAATTTTAAATTTCAAAACTCTAGAAAAAAAAAATGGCAAATTTCCATATTCGATTGAAAACATAATCATTTCATTTCAAAGGATGATATTTACACAATAAACATCCAACTAATAAACTAATTAAAAGGGAAAGGATAAATATTCTATTATAATTTGAAGTCAAATTTGTTTTCAAATGTCTAAATAAAGTATCTGATATAATATACTAATATGTTGCAGTGGAATAGATTTGATATCCATCATCCTTGGCAGAAAAAAAAAAATATCGCCAAATTATCTGGCGAATATAAATTAATTCCTTTCAAAAATCATGGTTATTTTAAAAACTTACATTAAGAGTGTAACGAATAATATGAAACAATATTTCGTACAATACATATTACGAAAATATACATCTGGCATGTATATTTTCGTATTACGTTTTTGATCGCCAAATACAAAAAACGCCAAGGGTGACAGTTTTGAAATTTAAAATTAAAATTTTGTCAATTTGACAGCAAAATAACTCAATCTAACGCATGCATACAATAACTAATACATATCTATACCCAAATATGAGGATTAAAATCGGGAAATAATTCTTCTAGAATTTTAATAATAATAAAAAAAAAAATCCAATGAGCAATTAACATGGAAAATCTTTTCCTTGCATCCACGCGCGGTCAGTGATGTCATACTTCGCTTGCGTATTGAGATGTTTAAATTTATTTGGCGACTATTTTTAGCAACTAACAGTTATGGCAAGTAGCTCAATATACATAGCGCATACAGCCATTACTGAAATGTAAATAGCATTTAATTATTTGAGTTACATTATGTTGACTGGAAACCTATTTAATATACCTATGCTCTATAGCTATACTAATATAAAAAAAAGAAAGGTTTATATGCATATGTAGAGAACGATCGCTAGAACGAAAAAGCCGATTGCTTTTTTTTTTTTTCTTTCAATAATCAAAAGTTACACTGTCTCTCTCTAAGTGCTAGAAGCTATAATAAATTTTGGTAAAATAAATTTTTAATTAAAATTTTCAATATTTTAATTGAAAATATTGAATTTTAATCTATCGTCATTGGCGATTTTTGTATTTGGCGATCGAAAACGTAATACGAAAATCTGTATATTATCGTAGTAAATACGAGATGTATGTGTTTACTTCAATAACCCTACTACCGTAGGTAGTGGAAGTATTGTATAGGTTTTGGCAATTGGTCAGTGTGTGTGTATATGTGCACGTGTGTGTGTAATCTTCTGGCTGTCATATCTCCAAAGCTAATAAAAATAGAACTACTAAACTTCACAAGTGATTCAGGTCTGGTGTACAGATAAATTTTCCAAATTTTCGTGAAAATTGAAAAACTGGAATTGGGTCATCGAAAACCAGAAATAGGACCCTAAGCCCATATTCAAAAACACCTCTAATGATTTTCTTCAAAGTTGCTATATAAATAATATATTAGATGCCCTTTCGATTGAAAAGTTGCTTAGTTCAGGAAAATTGATAGGCGTCCTCTATAAACAGCTGAATTTCAGACTTCGCAAGTGCGTTCCTTTAAAAACGCCTGTACGGATTTTTTTCAAACTCGCCATGTTAACTTCCTATTAAATATCCTTTTGTATGTAATTATTGTTTTTAGGTCAATAATTGAGTATGTTAAGTTTTGGTAAAAGTTGGTATCTCAAAAACGGCTCTAACGTATTCTTGAAAATTTTTTCTTTAATCCAATTTAGATAACCTTTCTCAAGTATTACGTGCTTATTACAGGAATATTAACGGTCATCCTGATTAGGTAGTTCAGTTTTAGATCTCGGAAATTCGTGTTTAAAAAAATAACTATCTATTTTTTCCCCCTTATTTTTTAACTCGCTATGCAAACTCTGTTGTATGTGTCTTTATACGTGTATCAAGTTTCTCTTACTCGAAAATCTCAAAAAATGCATATAACATCTCAAAAAAGTGTATATAATACGTGTAATAGTGAGTAATGGAAGTCGTGTGGTTGTTTCACACCAGATTCTGTAATAGTATATATTGTACGAATATTGTTTCATATTATTGATTTCTCCTTTAATATACATTATTAAAATAATAATAAATTATGGAAAAAATTAAATATATTTGCGAAATGAAAAAATAAATAATAATTAAAGCTATTATGACGTCAATTTTATCAAAAACATTTTCATGTCATAGGTTTATTTTTCAATATTTTTTATTCATGAGTAAAGAAATGTTTCTTTTTATGAAATAAATAAATAAATAAATAAATAGCATTAAGTAAAAATTGCCAACATTTAACAACTAATTAAAAAAAATAATTGTAAAATTATATTTTGACTTTCCAGTTAATAATATTGCCTGACTATAATATATAAACTGATATATTTCTTGATTTTTTACATATCAATCCATCTTTAACTAAAATTTGTTCATCAGTGCGAAGCCGGACGGGTCAGCTAGTAAATAAATAAAATAAATAAACAGAAGAAGAATTGTTTATCAACTTGATGCCTGTTATCTAGAACAGAATTTTTATTTTCAAACTTTTCAAACCTTTTTAATTTACAATTATTATTAGAATATGTATGAAAAGCGCATGTATCATTATAATTGATATGTATCGTTCTAAAACTTTTTCGTTCCACATTTCTCTTTAATATAAAATGTCTCATGCCATTTTTTAGGAAAAATTTTTTTTTTTTTGTTTAATTAGTTTCTAATTTTATTTATACATACAGTCGGTAACAAAAGTGTCCTAACACTAGCAAAAATTTCTATGTAAAAAAAAAAAAAAAAAATGCACTTCATACGGTTTTTTTTTAAATAAATCCTTATCGAATCATGTTCTTATACTGACTAAAAACAGGATTCGACAAGGATTTATTTAACAAAACCGTATGAAGTGTACGTTTTTTACATAGGAATTTTTGCTAGTGTTCGGACACTTTTGTTACCGACTGTACTTATACTTACTTAGGCAAACCTTTTAAAATTATATTATCACTACTTGATACTTTAAAGTTTTGTCCGAAAAATTATATAATCCTTTATACTTTAAATACAGAGACATGTCATAAGTAAATAGACACCACAATTTTAAAACAATGTTATTTATTTCATAGTATCACCTTGATACAAAAAACAAAATATGTACGTTAGAACTTAGTTGAACCCCCGCTTGCTTTTTTCAATGTCTTTACTCTGTCTGGCATGGAGCCAATGAGTTCTGCTATCTTACAAGGGAAGTATGAATCTGTAAAATTCCTATTAAACCCAAACCAAGCTTAAATTAAAGAGCATGGTCTAAAACACAGGGCAGTGTGCAAATCTGCTGCAACAACCCCCACCCCCCCCAATGGAGTAAGAAAATGACCCTAAAAGCTTTAGCTTTTTCCATCAAAACCAAGGAAAGCTAATACATTAATAAGACGGCGGCGTGGCGTAGTGGTCAGATAGTTCAGCTTGAGTGAAGAAGGCCCTGAGATCAAATCCCGGTGACTGCTCATTTTTTTTTTATCATTATAAATATAAATTAAATACAATATAAAAATATATGAATAAACTCGGGGGGGGGGGGGGTAGACATGTAATAAATTCAATTAAAAATTTATGATATATTTTTGAATTATTTAAAATATTTTATTTCAACTAATATATATATATATATATATATATATATATATATATATGAATATATAAATGTAAGAATACATAAACAAATGAATGAAATTAAACCCCAAAAAGCACTGAGAGTTTCCAGAGTTTTCCTATCTCGGTTTGTTCTACTTCCTCATTTAAGGGCGATATATTTAAGTACCGACGAGCAGCCTCGTCGGCCGAAGTTAGTTTGTTTATCAGATGAAGGATTTTATTTTATACTTTCTTGTTTACCTTCAGTAATTCTTTATTGTATTGTACATTTTTTAAATGAATTGATGTAATCTTTTCTTGTAACTTTTGAATTTGATAATTTTATAAATTTTTTAGTATTTTTATACATTATATATATGTTTGATTTCTCTTCAGTTATTGGTGGTTTTCTGTTTGGTAAGAAGTTGGTGGCTAAGGATAGTTATTAGCTTATTGCTATTGTCCTTTCAGAAACTTCTCGTTCACCCCTACACTGAGGGGTCCCCCTGATGAAGTTCTCAGTGTTTTTTGGGGTTTAATTTCATTCATTTGTTTATGTATTCCTACATCTAAGTTTTGCATTTCCTTTCGCTGCAATTTTGCGCATTGGTTTGTAATTCTCCTTTTGGTTTTTCTAATCTCTAAACTTATATATTTATAAATTCATGTCAATAGTTCAATACATAAAATCGCTCGATTCAATAGACAACATTATGACTTTTGACTTTCAAGATCTTTTCAATAATATTGAGTTATCAGATCTGAGTAATATCATTTACAGTCTTTTTCAAGAATATAAAGCTCAAATTAATCTTCCTTACAATTTTAAAGCAGAAAAATTTAAAACTCTTCTTAACTTTGTTATCCATAATAATTATATCTTCCACAACAACGCTATCTATTTGCAACAATTAGGCATCCCACAAGGAGGTTGTAGCTCCAGTATTTTGGCAGATCTCTATCTTTATTATTATGAAAAGCAAATTTGCAATGATGATGTTCGATTTTATCGTTACATCGATGATATTATTGTATTTTATCTCAACAAGAACTCACAAAATGGCTTTTCCTTCAATTATCCACCTAATTTAAAGCTAACTCAAAACACTCTGACTAATCAATCAATTAACTTTTTAGATCTCAAAATAATCATAGATGGTAATAAACTTTACACAGATGTCTATGACAAACGGCAAGATTTTTGTTTTAATGTCAACTTATTTACACATTTTAATTCATGTCTGCATCTTTCGGTATTCAGAAACATCATCATTAATCATTTATTTCGAATTAATAATTTATGCTCTGCAAAGTTTAAAAACAAGAATATTAATAAACTGATCACAGCCACTGCTAAAATGGGTTTTCCTAAAAACTTTGTATTTTCTATTTTATATCCTTAACCATGTCTCTGTCATTAAAAAAAAAAAAAAAAAAAAAAAAAAAAAAAAAAGCTGTGTACACTTTTGTGTATATCAACAAAAAAATCATAAAATAATAAAAGACAATAAAAAAGGTGGCGGTTGGGTGGGCAGATGTTTGATTACGGAGGTGGGGTGGTGTTGTAAGGCTGGATGGTTGGGTGGGTTTGTGAAATTAAATACAAAAAAAAAAAAAAAATAGAAGGCTTGTTGCATTTGCTTTGTATTACTATGCAAACTTTCATTTTCCAATAAAATTTCAGATTTTTCCTTTTTGAGTTGTCAACTATATTTAATGTTCTAATTATACTGTTAAACACAATGTGATCAATCGGTGAATTTCATTGTGGCTTCGTGGTTTCAATGTTGTTCATCTGCTTAGAAATTTTGCATTTTTAAATCCTTATGGTTCCTGTTCTGGTTGTGGCAGGCTGGGGGAGTGTTGCCGGCGTCAAACTAGTGTAACCCCACAGGCAAGTCACAAGTCTTGCCGCCTGCCTCCTTCTTCCTATCTTGTGTTTCTTGGGTTGTTTTTTCATTAATTTTGATAAGTTTATGGTTTAAAGTTAAGATTTGTTGTTTTACTTTATTGATTCGTTTGTTTTGCAGGCTGTTAATTAATAGATCTGCTTTCTTTACATTAGTGTATTTCATCCACTGATGATTTTTTTTTTTTTTTTTTTTTTTAAATCTTATTGGTCATTGGTGTTTCAGTGATCTTGTATCTGTTGCTTGACTTCTACTATGCTTAATAGATCATCTTTATTATATATATATATATATATACACACACATATTATAATTTAAAAATTGTCTTTATTGTACATTTTTCTTTTTCCTTAAGTTTACTTGAGTTCAAACCCCGACGAAATGCTATTTATTATTATTATTATTATTATTTATTTTTAAATATTAATGATATAAAACAAAACATTAAAATAAATAAATAACTTTAGAGAAAATAATTATTAAACTTAATTAAGTATTAGTAAATAAATAAATATACTCTATATAAAGATACTATTAAGAAATATATAGGATAAAATTACCTCTTTGTTAAGAAAAAAATCACAATGAAATTTACGAATTTATTTTCATGTTAATAATGACTCTGACTGTGATTACAAGTAAGAAAACGATCAAATCATAAGCACTTTTCACGTTGAGAACAACATATAAAAGAAAATTTATCACGATTAATTTCATTACAATCTTGTTCAACGTTGTAGCGAACATTTTGAAAATTATTCGGTTTTTCTTCGAGATAACCTGCTTTAAAAAATGCATATATAACTAGATTTTTAAACTTTGGAAATGTATGTAAATCAAGCTGTGAAAATATGCAAGGGCCAACAGAATAATAACAACAAGTAAAAGTTTTTTTTTTTTTTTTTTTTTTTTTTACGCATAAAAAATAACGCAATTAGAAGCAGACGAAAAAAATGTAATATAAATAATATTTTCCGTTACACTATTCACTTGAAAAACATTTTTTCACTTGAAATCATAGATATAGTAATAAGACATAGATTGATCAGCGAGAGGGAAAAAGTGATACCTTTTCTTTCGGGAAAAGTCACTCTAATGGCTGCTTTTCCCCGAGTAAATCACACACAGGAATACACACGGATAATTAAGTAAATAAAATTTATGAATAATTTATTTACTAAAGGTGAATGAAAAACTCCAGATACAGTTTCAAATTCATTTTTCTTTTTATTCTTTTTTTCAATACTCTCTAATGGCTGATTTTAGAATTTTTTTTGGCATAAAATTTTTTTGCTCGATAGCATGGGGATGATAGATCTATATATATTACTATGTCTATGCTTGAAATAAAATGTTTTAATAATTTAACAGAATATTTATTTTTATGTATAAAAAAAAAAAAAAAAACAAGACCTTCCGGCTGATTCGGAAGGGTAGGTTGATTTCTTTTTCCTTATCAAGTAGCCGTTATTATGTTTCAAATGGCGGCTACAAATTATTAATGCACTTGGTAGAAATATTGATGTAGGCTATGCACAGATGGAGTTTTAAGCAAATCGGTTCATAAATACGTTTTAATGTGAATTTAAAATTATCAAGTGGCCGGCGCTTGGAAACAAAACGGCGGGTTAAGTTAACAAATATATGAAATGTATTTCAGAGATAAGTCTACTGTACGCATATAGTTCGAATTAATTCAAAATCTCAAAAGTCATCGTGTTGAAAAATTAAGTGGCAAACACTTCGATCAAAATGGCAGAGAAAGTTGCTCATCTCTAGATATCGTTACAAATTTGAATTTTTTTTTTTTTTTTTTTTGTAGAAATTCTTTCAAAGAGGCTTAGTAAGTTGATAAAATGTTAGTTTTCGGCATTTCTAGTTTGTTTTAGCATTAAAATGGCCTAATTTTTTCTTAAAAACGCATTAAAAAGATCCAGTAATGCAGGTAATGGATTTGGCGCCAAATTTGGCGACTTTTCCCCTATGGTGACTCTTTTGGCGACTTTTGACGAGAAAATACTTATTATCGATATACCAAAGATGGACGCAATAACGTGATTGGTTCACGAGTTACGTGAATTTTCTAGATTTTTGTTGTTTGAATGATAAATCCAATTTTCAACTTTGATTTGAATTTATTAAGTATTTTAAAAGTTACCGTGATAACAAATTTTCAAGTGGCTGCCACTTGGAAACAATACAGTGGAACAAGTTGCTCAGCAAACACATCTAAGATATTTGAAGCATAGGTTCACTGTCCAACTGTGGTTTAAATTAGTGCCGTGTTTCAAAAGTTATTATTATGCCAAATTTTCAAGTGACAGTCTAAATGGCTGAGACTTGGAAACAAAATGGCAAAACAACTTGCCCATCGAAATCATCCAGTATATTTGTGTGATAAGTTTATTGTCCAGTTCTAGTTTAAATTAAATCAGTATTTCAAAAATTATCGTCATAAGAAATTTTTAGGTGGCACCACTTGTAAAAAAAAAAAAAAAAAAAGTGGAGTGAGATGCCCAGCGAACTTATCTGAGATATTTGAATAAATCCACTACCCAAATTTGATGCGAATTTATTCTGCATTACTAAAGTTACCATAATGACAAATTTTCACCATAATGATCACTTGGAAATAAAATTGCGGATGAAATCACCAAGTGAACTTATCCTAGATATTTGAACCATAAGTTTACTATCCAACTTTTATTTGAATCAGTTTAGTATTTTAAAAGTTATCGTGATGGCATATTTTCAAGTGGCAGTGTGATTTCAAGTGGCTGGAACTTAGAAACAAGATGTCGGGACAAGTTGCCCAGTGAAAGCATTCAAGATAATTATATGGTAATATCACTGTGCAACTTTGGTTCGATTTGGTGTACTATTTCAGAAATTATCGTGATTTTAAATTTTCAAGTGGGAGCCTGATTTCAAGTGGCCCCGCTTAATTTAAGATATCTGCCATTTTATAAAAATGGCGGATATAGTTTATTAATAAACTTCATTGATCCTTACGTGGCCTGTATTTACATCAAAATTCAAACAATTTCAGAATACGCTTTTTACAATTTAAATTTGAAAATTTCAAGTGGTCTCCACTTGAAAACAAAATGGCGGAGCACACTGTCTAAATTTTTTTCGATTTGGAGTATTATTTCGGAAGTTATAGTGATTTTAAATTTTCAAGTAGTAGCCTGATTTCAAGTGGTCCCGTTTAACTTAAAATATCTGCCACTTTATTAAAAATGGCGGATAAACTTCATTAATAAACTTCATTGAGACCCTAATGTGGCCTGTATTTACATCAAAATTCAAGCAAATCTTGCTTTAAATATGCTTTTTACAATGTCGGTTTGAAATTTTCAAGTGGCTGCCACTTGAAAACAAAAAGTCGGAGCAACTAGGTTAACGAACTCATCCAAGATATTTATAAGATCAGTTCACTGTCCAAATTTGGTCCCATTTCGAGCATTATTTCGGGAGTTATCGTGATGACAAAATTTTCATTATAGATAGATAGATAGATAAACGAAGTGATTGCAATGGGTCGATTTCTAAAGAAATCAACCTAAAATTAAAAGCAGACGATAAGCATTTCCTACTAGCGGCTTTGGTGGGAAATATTAATAATAATAATAATTTAAAAAAAAATAAATAAATAAAGGAAAAAAAGTGCAATGAAGAAAAATATTTATCCTTAAATTAATAATAATAATAATAATAATAATAATTAAAAATGTAGTTGAAATAATATATTTTAATAATTAAAAATATATCATTGTATATTTTTTGATTGAATTTAATACATGTTTCCCTCCCAGAAATTATTCCTATATTTTTATATTGTATTTCATTTATATTTATATATATCTAAAAAAAAAAAAAAAAAAAATTGCGAGTAGTCACCGGGATTTGATCGCAGTAACTTCGTCACTCAAGCTGAGAGTTCTGACCACTACGCCACGCCGCTTGTTAACGGATTCTCTTTCGTTGGTTTTGATGAAAACAGCTAAAGCTTTTAGGGTCGTTTTCTTGCTCCATGGGGGGGTTGTTCCCGCACATTTTCACGTTGCCCTATGTTTTAGACCATGCTCTTTAATTAAGCTTGGTTTGGGTTCAATAGGAATTTTACTGATTCATACTTCCCTTGTTAGCCGAGGGGGCAGTTTTGAATTGCACAATCACCCGATTGACAGTTGAGAGAGGAATCTGCAGCTTTAAGGCGATTTGCCTCTGACTTCTACCAGCTTCATATTGTCCAATTATTTTTCCTCGTTGAAAATCACTCAATTCTTTTGAACCAGGGTTTCGAGGCATATTTTAAGAGCTTGACAATATGTTACTTTATACAAACCTGCAAACAAAATAAAATTATACCATTTGTTACCCCTAAATTCATTAATTTTCATAAAATTCAGGGTATCTATTTACTCATGACATGTCTCTGTATATGCATACATATATAGATAAATATATTTTAGATATTCATATTTAGAATAAAAATAAAAATGGATATTAATGTATATAGCTTATAATATTTCTAATTTTTAAATAACATTTATCAGCACTATTTTTAAAAAGAAATCCGTCATATGTATTTTTGACAATAAAATAAACAAAACAATTATAAAGAAATTCCGGTTTGAAATCTTTTGTCTTAAAAAACGGGTTGGATTAAATTGTGGGGATTGAGGTCGATTGACTGCACAAGTGTCTTTGGCCTGAGGGGAAGTGGCTTCCGTGAGGGGTCTTTCTAAGCTTATAAACGGGAGACTTGGTAACTATTCATGTATTAGTAAGTCTGTTTCTCAATTTTTTTAATGGTATCAGCAAATTGAATCAGGTGTATTTAAAATAATGAAAGCAAACAAATAATACATTGTTTGAAAACCATATTAAATTTGCTATACAAAATGTATTTCTTTATATTCATAAATTATTAATATAAGCTTTGTTTGCAACAAGCCTTTTTCTTTTCTTTTTTTTCGTTATCAGAGCTATATGTTGTATTTATACTGAAAGTTTATTATTCGCAAGGAAAGTGATACATATAATGATTTTAAAAGTCACAGTTTAACAATTTACCTTCTTCAGATACATTACATCTATGAGTGAAAATGACTGAAATTTGTTGTCGGTGCAGTTTAATATATTTTGACTGCACTAAAAAAAACGAATAAAAAAAAAAAAAAACTTTATTTACAGTCGGTAACAAAAGTATCCGAACACCAGCAAAAAATTCCTATATAAAAAAAGTAGAGTTAATACTGTTTTGTTAAATAAATCCTTGTCGAATTATGTTCATAGTCAGTCTAAGAACATGATTCGACAAGGATTTATTTAACAAAACAGTATTAACTCTACTATTTTTATATAGGAATTTTTTGCTGGTGTTCGGATACTTTTGTTACCGACTGTATATACAGTCGAACCTCGTTAACATGAATCTCAAGGGGATAAAAAATTTGTTCATGTTATAAGTAGTTCATATTATTAGTAATTAATCTTCATATAACTAAACTAATCTTCATTTTGATGGAGATTGTGGGAACAGTTCATGTTAAAAGTAATTCACGTTTATATATATAAAAGTGTGTTATGAATATTTTATTATGTTATAGATATTTTATAATATTTATTTTGTTGTAGATGTATGCAGAATAATAAATATACAGGGCTATTCAAAATTATATAAATAGGTTTCAAACATAGATATATTAATAAGACATAGATTGATCAGCGAGAGGGAAAAAGTGATTACTTTTTACTCGGGAAAAGTCACTCTAATGGCTGTCTTTCCCCGAAAAAATTACACAGGAATACACACTGATAATTTAGTAAATAAAATTTATGAATAATTTATTTACTAAAGGTGAATGAAAAACTCCAGATACAGTTTCAAATTCATTTTTCTTTTCCTTTTCCTTTTTTTCAATACATTCTAATGGCTGATTCCAAAACTTTTTTTCGGCATCACAAATTTTTATTTGATTACATGGGGATGATAGATCTATATGTATTACTATATCTAAGGTTTCAAAGAGTGGCGTATGCGAATATCCTCTAAATATATATATTTTTTAATTACTAATAGATTTAAGTGCTTTACGAATACAGTTATAATATTCAAACTGAGAGTGGCTTGAGGGAGACGACAGAGAAAGATAGATATTTTATTCGTCTGCATAGAAGAATAATCTTTTCTTCTGTCAGAAGAACATATTTTCTTTTTTGTAGTGTTGCCATTCGATGGTTAGATTTTACAAATGAATTATTTTTGAAATAATTAATTTGTAGCAAACGATAACTTTTCAAATTTTCGAGGCCTATCAAATGTAGGAATAAAAGAAAGAGACTTATTATTATAAAAAAAGATTTATTTAAATACAGTGATTGGTGAAGCGGGCAAAACCAGCTAGTTTTCAATAAAAATTTATGTCTGTTTTTTCTTTATACTATTCAGAAGCATAATTTTTGAAAGAAATACTATTTTATTAGATTTCGAGATAAGAGAGTATTTATTTTTATTTGAGATACTTTCAAAAAATTGTTTATTGATAACAAGAATGCTAATATAATTTATTTTTTTGTTAAAAAGTGCAAGAGAAATTTAATTTTGTTTTCATTTGTTTATGGATGGATGCCTTATCATAGCGACGACAAACAATGGATGTATTTTGTCAAGAAGAATAAACAAATGAAGTATTGCACAACTTTTAATAATAAAAGAACTTTATTTTGCTGAGTTTTGGTATCTATATTTAATTACATGTGGAAAAGAAATTTTAATATATTCAAAAAGAAATATTGTAATAACATGAAAAACATTAAGTTATTTCGATAATAGTTACACTTTTAGTTACAGAAATTTTGTTATATTTAGGTACATTTTTAAATGTATGTGAAATAAGAACTTATATATTTGAAAAGAAATATTTTAATAAAATGAAAAACATTAAGTTATTTCAAGAGTTCTTACTTATGCTTTTACCTATCTGAATTTTGGTTCGTTTTAGATATGTCAAATAAAAACTTTAATGTATTTCCCCAAAAATATTGTAATTATATGAAAAACATTAAGTTTTATTAAAGATTGTTATTTATTCTTTTACCTATTTGAAGTTTGTTGCGTTTTAGATAGATTTTTAAATGCATGTGAAATAAATAATAAATATATTTGAAAAGAAATATTGTAATAACCTGAAAAACATTTAATTAAGTAATTTTAAGCACTTATTCTTTTACTTACTTGAATTTTGTTGTATTTAACTGTATTTTTAAGTGAAAGTGAAATAAAAAATAAATTATATTTAAAAAGAAATGTTTTAATAACACGAAAAAAAAAAAACTTTAAGATTTTTTCGGAGTAGTTACTCATTATTTTACCTTTTTAAATTTTGTTATATTTAGGTATATTTTAGGTTGAATTTAGTGGCACGTGTTTCATGGATAGTGAAAATCGCGGATAATCCGTAAAAAGGCTGAAAATGAGAGGTATATGAGATAAATAATACTCTAGCTCAAAAATAAAACACAATACAAACAATCAAAATATTGACAATTATTAAAAATAAGTTGTATTTCATATATTATTATATATAAAAACAATAAACAAAAAAGTGTATTTACTATAAAGCCAAGTTGCAATCTGTACAGTAATGTATGCATTAAATTAAACAGTTCCGCAGACATGCCAACACTTTAATTTATTCTGGAGCATTGTGAATACCCTTTCAATTACACACCACCTTATTTGTACCCAAAATTTTTTTCAATATGTAACGGCGATTAATTAAAAAGAAAAATACCCTTCAAGAAAAATTATGTGAAAAAGAACTACGGGTACTACATTAATGCTTTGAAATAAATTAAAACGTTGTCATGTCTGGTAGCGTACTGTACTGTACAAAATAATAATAATAATAATAATAATAATAATAATAATAAAGCAAATCAAATAAAAGAAAGGCGATAGAGTTCTTTACATTAAAAATTTTCCTTAATATATATATATAATTGTTTCCATTTCTTTCTGAGAAAAACTCTTTTTCTTATTTCCGGGCTTTCTCTGAGACCGTGAATAATCCGCAACGAGTATAATCCACTCGCGGATAATCGGGAGTCGGGAGTTTACTATATATTGACGAAGAAAAATTATTGTAACATGAAAAAAATCGAATTATTTCAAGAGTAGTTATCGTATTTTTACATGTCTAAAGTTCACTATATTTATATACATTTTTATTGTGTACTAGCAAACCCGTGCGAAATATTCGCAATTTATTTCTTTTCTTATTTACCTCTAAAATTTGAACCTCATAAATGTTATATCAATTTCACCACCTAATTAAAATTTTAATTTACCAGAAATCAAATTATTAATAAAACCAAGTTAATATTGTACAATAGTGAAACCAAAATCATTCAAAGAAAGGTTTCCAAATAAAATTCATAGTTCACGACCCAATTTTCATATTTCCACGGGCAGTACAATTTTAATATAGGACGCCTTTTAAATTTTTGTCGTCATGTTGGCGATGACTTTTTATTAATTTTGGTATAATTTTTTTAAATAAATAAAATAAAATAAAATAATTCCTATTTTGATTATATTTTTATGATTGTGTTTTTTAGTCAATTTATGACACAAAAGTTCATATTCTGTATATATCTTTAAAATATTGCTAGGTTTAAAATGACGCTTGCAAATA
This sequence comes from Salticus scenicus, assembly GCA_963930645.1. Lineage (NCBI taxonomy): Eukaryota > Metazoa > Arthropoda > Arachnida > Araneae > Salticidae > Salticus > Salticus scenicus. The sequence goes on along the minus strand of OZ005653.1, from coordinate 233,636,221 downwards.
TTCTGAAGAAACAACTGTTAAAAATAAATTTTTTTTGTAAAATAATCTCATTAGAAAAACGTCGTCATTTTTTCTTATTAGTTCATTGAGCTAAGTTCGCGTTCTTAAATATTGTCCATGTATAAATATTATTTTTTTATTCTCGTGTATCGTATCGTTTCGACAAAAAACAATTGAAACTGGTCCACGTTCGAGAAATATTGTATAGATTATGTGTTTATAAAGAATTTGAAATTATTTTAAAGAAACATTTTATAATTATACTATAAAACTTTTTTTTTTTTCGAGCAAACACGTTTCAAAAGAGATTTTTTTTTTTTTTTTTTTTTATCATATCTCTTTTAGTTGAATAAAGTTAGAAAATAAAAAACGTAAAAGAAAGAAAATAATCTGGCGCGACATTCACGTTACTCTCCCATAGCTTACAGTCGGTAACAAAAGTATCCGAACACTAGCAAAAATTCCTATATAAAAAAAGTAGAGTTAATACTGTTTTTTTTTAAATAAATCCTTGTCGAATCTTGTTCTTAGACTGACTAAGAACATGATTCGACAAGGATTTATTTAACATAATAGTATTAATTGTACATTTTTTTTTTTTTTTTTTTTTTTTTTTTTTTTTATAGGAATTTTTGCTAGTGTTAGGATACTTTTGTTACTGACTGTACATTACAAAATATAATTACAATTTAACCTTTTATCTACCATATTATGAAACAGACAGAAAATGTATTTGAAACACATTTTTTAAATACTTAAGACTACTTTTTAAAGATATAGGCAATAAAAATTATGCATATTGTATATTCATAGAAATTAATAACACTTTTCTGAGGGGGTACTTTTATGCACCATTGGTTCACAGGAGATGAAAAAGACTAATTGTAACACCCATGAAGATCGTAAAAAATGCTAAGCAAAAACAATGAGAATGTTCTATAAAATTCTTTCTGGAACAAAAACAGCTGTATGTAGCTCCTAGTGCAATGCAGTGAGATTAAAATTAGGCATATAATTTATAACCCTATTGATATTTCTTGATTTTACTTTTGATATTTATTCCAAAAATTCGGTTACATACGCTTTTTAAATTAATGGTACTTTGACGTACCGTCAGTAAATAAAAGGCTAAAGTGATAAGAGACACTATATTAAATATTTTCAGCGTGTATCAAAAACAATTTAAGATAAAAGATCTATACTTAAATATTTACAAAGTACATTAAATGTATCAGTTCAAAATTGTTTTAGAAACTTTAGAATTTATTTGAGATACAGTTCTGTGTGATTGAGAGGGGTGGGGGGGGGGAGGGGGAGGCTTAAACCTTCATTAACTCCTGTTTGAATATTATAGCTGCACGCATAAATTATTTAAAGCTATTATTAAGTTCAAAAAATTATTTCAATTATTTAAATAACTGCCATCCAACACCACTCTTTCGAATTCATTTGCTGATTTCGTCCCATAGATATAATGCATTTGAATAACTTTGTAAGTTCCTGTGCACGGATAGTTTATCTGATCTCAACGAAAAAGTTTCAAGTAGTAGTTTCAATGATAATATTTGTTCTTAAGATATGATGATACCAGTCTCACACATACAACTAGAAATATAGAGAGACCTGCAGTCAGTCCTCTAAAAACTTTTTTACTTTATTTTATTAATTCGAAGGTTATCAAAACGTGCAAATACATGAAAAACTTCCTCTCGAAAATTTGGCATAAAACAATACCTTCTCTACCATGTAGGTAAGAAAAAGGAAAAAAAAAAAAAAAAAAAAGAAAGAAAGATAGAGGAAAACGTAGGAACAAAATACAAAAAACAATAGAAAACCAATAAATAATTAATAAAAACTGACTCACTAAATACAGTAAGAAATAGGAAAAAAAAAAAAACTGTACGCAGTACATTTAGTAAGAGAGAGAAATAATATATAAAAATAATGGTTGGAATGAAGAAATGCATAAGAATAATTGATATGTAAGAAAAATAAAATAAAATAATGAAATTTGTATTCGTTTCATTTAATTTTAAATTATTTTATCTCTTTGTAGTTTACTCAAGTGAAGTGGACCTATTCAAATGAAATGCGATGTCCAATACTACTGGACATAGATTATAAAGGGTTTAACATGGATTAGTTGTGAGCTCAAACATTATCTAAAATACAAATTGTACTTAAAAATAAGCAAAATTTTCGGTATCCAAAGTCAGAGATTTTTCTCAAATTATTTTAATTTGCAAATTTTTCCAAATTAAAACTATTTATGAGAAAGTTAGTTGATAGTACATTTAGTGGTGTATTAGGTATGTGTTAACAAGTAATATTTATTTCTCAACATTAATTCAATTCGCATTAATTCGATTATTGTCTAATGTTTTCCAGTACGGTAATTTTTTAAATAAATTAGTGACTGGATTACAAATTTTCATTGAAAAATTAAGATGCTTGAAATAATGATTCTTTATACATTTATTAAAATTTTAAAAGTATGTTTGTTAAGTTTTCTGTCTGTTAAAAGGAGTTTGTAATTTTAACACTTTCGCGACCGCATGTTTTTGTCTTTTTGGCAGTAAGCTCCACCTGTGGGCGTTATTCTTTTATATTAAAATATTTTAAATCAATGTTTTCTGTATTCATATTGAAAATATAAACTAATATACATTACGATTATACCCTTTCTAATCAAAGTATTTGTATCTATAATGCATTGATTGCACAAATGTGAATATTGGGTATAATGTTAAGGAATAATGTAACCTATGTAACCTAAAGAAACGCCCACTGGCAGAGGTACAGATTCTAAAATGACGTGAATTCACGTTAGCGGTAGCAAAAGTGGTAATTAACAGTTGGATAATAATTAACATTTCAATATGTTCGAAACATTTAAAATAAAAAATAAAATAATATAATAAATAAGTTCTTATTAGTTGAGTTAGAGTTCACTGTTTAAAAAAAGAACATTGCTTATCATTTTAATAATTAGTTAAATGTTAATAAACATTTCAATATGTACTACTGCTACTAATGATAATAATTATAATAACAAGTTTTCATATATTACATTGCAGTCTAAAACGTTCACTGTCTAAAAAGGCAATAGAAATCAAAAAGAAACTAGAATGCTGTGGCCATCACAAAATTATCTCCTACATCATTCTATGTCAAAGTGTCACTTATCGGTTAACAAGAACAAAAATTAACGAACATAGCTTCTTACAATACAGATTTTACATATGCAGTTTGATGCTATTTTAACCAATAGATACTGAGATATAGCCATTTGAAAAATTACAGAAAGGGAATAAAAGCAGGGCCACATGCCATCCGATATACACCCAAATTGAATTAACATAATTTTTCTAAATACCTCTTATATACTAACTTTGGTGCATTTATATACAATAGAGACTGAGATATAGTCTTCCAGTAAACGGAAATATTGGAACGAGTTTAAATCACAACACAGCGACACTTCTTGTCGGCCAATATGCACCCAAATTAAATCGACATAGTTTTTTATCTATCATTGTAATAATTCATAGCCTCTTTGTGCCACTCTTATACATGATAAAAGCTGAAATACAACCTTCTATTGAATGGAGAAAAATAGCAGCACAACAGCGCTACCTACTGAGCGTTATATCCTAAAATCTAATATGCACCAATTTAAATCAATGTACAACCAAATATAAAAATTTATTGAATTCCATCAGTTGTTTTTTGAGGTACAGCGTCCACAAAATATTAATAACACACAGACAGACAAACAGACAGGCATTTAAAAAAAAATATCAAATCGTGTTCGATGCATCTCAAACTATGTAAATTAATAAAAAACGGCAATTAAAAATTTTTACGAATCCAATATTTTCCGCTTATAAGAAGTAAAAAAAATCGATAACTATTTCATTTATTAGAAATAATTATGGAAGTGAGAAAATGAAATTGATCATCTTCAATTATTGCATGAAGTACAACTTTTGCAAAGTGTCAGCGTCTGCATGTATGATACGTTCTCGACTAAGGAGAATAATGACTTTCTAAAATCATTTTCCTTCAATGAATTAAAGATAAGATTTCATCATTAGATTGTAGAGGCTTGTACGAATATTGTAGTTTCATGATGACGTTTGTATTGTTCCCAAAATGAATAGGGATCGTCTGCAAAGATGAGTTGAATTATTTTTGTATGCGATTGCGAGAAATTCCTTGAGATTTTAACGACATAATAAATGGAACCATTTAAATTAGAATGACGTTAATCGTTACTGACTGTAATTCCGTTGTGAAATGCAAAACTCCAGAATTATTGTGATGTTCATTACCAATAATAAAATAATGAATAATGAATTTGTAAACAAACCACATAAATTGGTAAAACAATACATAATTGATTCAGGTTGTCAGAGCTAACTAAGCTTAATTTTTTACAAGGAACGAAATGCACACGATTGCTACTTTAAAGTAACGTCGTAATTATTTTCAAGTTCAATTACTACCTAAATATTGATTGATGAAGGGTTTTCTTTAGTTACTTCACTTCGAAACAACTGGTGCGAGACTTTCGGTTTATGATTTGTATTACAAATCCCAAAAGAAAAAAAAAAAATCGATAATTATTTCATTTATGAGAATTTATTATGTAAGTGAGATAGTTACAAGTGTCAGCGTTTGTATATATGAAACGTCTATGGAGAATAATGACTTTCTAAAATGATTTCCCTTTATGAGATTGAAACGCACAGATATTGTAGTTTTATGATGACGTTTAAAAAATTTCGGGCAGACTCTTAGTGATCTATCACTTAGTCGTACAGTCGGTATCAAAAGTGTCCGAACACTAGCAAAAATTCCTATGTAAAAAAAGTACACTTCATACGGTTTTGTTAAAAAAATCCTTGTCGAATCATGTTCTTACACTGACTAAGAACAGGATTCGACAAGGATTTATTTAACAAAACCGTATGAAGTGTACTTTTTTTACATAGGAATTTTTGCTAGTGTTCGGACACTTTTGTTACCGACTGTAATTGTTTTTTGTTACTCCACTCTGAAGCAGCCCTGACTTCTAAATAAAACATTATACATTGTCTTTTTATTACACATTTCTTTTAACCAATGTTGTTTTTTGATCATCTTTCAAGAATCATAATTTTCTTTAATGATGTGTTAGAACGTTACGAAAATTATATCTATGTTTCAGCAGATGTGAATTTAGAAATAAAACGGTATTTACTCTCATTAAGTAATTTTAAATTTGATTTACAAATTCAGATACATTTTACTGTCTGATGCTCTATTAAATTATGAGAGACTAAGTAGCAAACTTTTTTTTTAATAAGCATATTTTCATAAATAATTTTATGAATAACTGAGGATTCACTATTAAATACCATCTTTATCATTTGATAAGTGTAAAAGTTATCTATTAACATTTCTATTATGGCCGGTGTATTCCGTGGAAGTAATGTTGACAAAAGTCATAGTCATCTTATATGCTCTTCCTCTAGTTACGGATTTCGACATTTACAAAATTCCGACAATCATCTAAATACAGCTTTACGACATAAATTGTGCATGCGCGGTTAAAACTTTGTTAGTAAATATGCCGATATTTCATCAAATATTTAATATTTTTACAGTCTGATTGCAGTGTCTTTTGTGAAATATAGTAAGGAAAATTTTCTAAAATTAGCGTTACACTGGGTTGAATACACTGCATGTTACAATGATAATACAAAAAAAAAAAAAAAAAAAAATTAAATTTTTTTCCTTAAAAAAAATTTATACCTTCATGATTATGCGTGATATTCAGATAAAAATTAAATTCAGATGCTTAGAAGAAAAGTAATAATTCAGGTACAATTACATTTTCAAGCAATGACTTTTTGTAGATTCCCTAGTATTATTTTTCTTCTTCCATTTGTAATTGCTCCTTTTATTTTAATCCGTACAAAACATTCATTAAATATAAGTGGTATAACATATTCTTACAACCCAGAGAATCCATCAAGTATATCTTTAGATCTACAATTAACTGATAAAATTCGAAAAAGTGTCCAAAAATCGTTTTGCATACAGTGTATCCTTCCACTTAAAAAAGAAACAAAATAATATAAAGATTAATTGGTGAGCAAGTTTTAATTATTAATTGCAACTAAATGTGGCTATTAGTACAATGAAAGGGATATTATCCATCAATATTGCTTAATATATACAAATATATTTTAAAGATTCCCTTGGCATGTATTATTCGAATGGAGAACAGAAAATCTCCTGAAATCTAATTTACAATTTAACTGACTATTTCAATAACTGTCATTTGTTGAAAAATATTTGATTTTTGCTTGCCTTGATTTTTATGAAGTCCACTTTTCTTTTTAAACCACATTTTACAGATATTTTTCGTGGCAATTTGTTGACGTGTGTAAAGAATGAAAGATTGCCAACAAGGTAGCTCTTTAATTAATGAATAGAAACTTGAAGAATTTATAGGGAAATAATTATATATGAAATGTATTATTTAAATCCCCAAACAAAATTTCTATATTTATAAATTTGAAATTTGAAACCTTTTCTTACAAAATTTTGTTCTTTGGTGAGTTTGATTTGTTTTCAAACTACAGATTTTAAATCTTAACAATGTAAGTATTACGTAGTACTAGTGCGGCGTAAAACCCACTTAACTCAACTCAACCCATAACCAGATGGTAATAATAATAATAATAATAATAATAATAATAATAATAACAAATCTGCGTGTATGTGTTTGTTTTTATGGAATAAATAAAATTTTGGGAAGGATATTTGATTCATTTATTTGCGAAAATGATTCTTTCAATAAACATTATTTTATGAATGAGCCTCAAAGAGGACTCGGTGTTTATATGGATCAATCTTTGAACATTAAAACAATGAAAAACTATAATACCTTATATTATTATGTAATAATAATGTTAATAGATGACATGATTGGCAAGGACTTCCCTCAAAATTCTGAGAAGTGTAGACAGAGAAGTTCATAAATAATTAGGAAAATAAAAATTGAAATTGTTAGATCTCTCTAAGAATGTTCACGATGAACAAAGAAAAAATATTAAATTTGTTCAAAATGTATGTTCTGGAATACTAACGAATTCAAAAGTATTGTTTCTAATACCAGTGTTAAAAGTCATACCAATTACCAAAGATTCTGAGTAAAATGGTTGAGTCTGAGTTTTATTTAGTGAGGTTTCTAAAACGATAAAAGACGGTTTTGATTACAGTGGTTCTGAAATTTGGGTCTTTCGGAAGACGAAGTGTTTCTTATTTGGTTGGGTGTCACGGGGAATGAAAATTCACCCTTTTGTGAATTTTGCATACATAATTGATTTAAAATGCAACAGAAATCATTAAAATGCATGGCTATGTTTGATATTTCTTATTTCCAAAAATATAATCTCGAATATGACATATCATGTGTCTTGATTCAAAAGTAAAAACCATAATGTTTGATTATATGTAATCAAGGATTTCAATTTCAGTATTTTAATTTTAATTTAATTTAATTTTTATTATTATTTATTTATATTTTACTTATTTTTTTTTAGCAGAATAAGCCAAAGCTTAACTTTTGAAGATATAATATAACTGAAATTTAAAGAGTTTTACAAAATATTTCCTATGCATAAATGTTTTAAAATTATTAGTTGATCGTTCAAAAAAAAAATCTATGAAATACATTGCGGGATCTTTTATGATTTTATAACGATGCAATGTTATTAAAAAAATAAATACATAATCGAAAATAAACATATGCAATATTACACGGGCAATCGTCAATGACTAATTTATATTTCTAACCTTAGATATTACATTCCTATTAGAAAATACTATAAAATTAGATTAAAATTAATATTACACTTTTATCGTTTTTTTTTTTTTTTTAATCATTTGCTATTGGAGGAAAAAAATAATATATCAACATTCAAAGAAAAAAAAAAAAAAAAAGCAGAGAAAATCCTCTGGTATGTGCCGTTGAAGTAGAAAGAAGGTAAACTTTTTTATCTAGATTCACAACTAATTGAAGCATATTTATAATTGTCAACAGTGTGCAATGCTTTTGAGGCAACCTTCAACGGGGCTTAATTTTCTTTGAATCACACCTCAGGGCGGATTTTTAAATTGGTGTGATTTTTAAATGGATTAACTACATATATCCTTCTAAAAAATTTCGTGAGTACGGTCTCAGTTTTCAGTTCTCTTCGAAAGGTTTTTCGGTGAACATTCCCCGCGAAACCTAGGTCGCTGGAGTCGACACACGAACATGCAAGCCATGAAAAATACATACATAGACATTTTATGATGTAAAATACGCATTCGGGATTAGGATTTTAGACAGTGGGGCAAAACCCAAAACTATTTTCGGAGTGTCACTTAAGGTGTTAATGGTACCCGTACTGACTTTAAGACACATGGTTGTTATTATCGCCCCTGCTAACGCTACTAACCATTTGATTGAAATTATTACAAAAAAGATTAGACATACATATTCATTATGGAAAAAAAAAAAAAAAAAAAAAACTAGTATGATGTGGCCAACACAAGACTTTCTTCTATATAAATTTACAAAAAATTTATTCAATACAAATTATTTATTAAATTATCAAATTATTTTCCATTATAAATGCAGACGATTTTTATCCGATAAATTTATATTATCGCTAAATGCCTAAAGATGTCAATTTTTTGCAAATCAGATATTTTTTCCGTTTTTTTTTTCCGTTAAAAGATAAAAAATCGATAACTTTGTTTTAAATTGTCACAGATCATCAACCATTCGTTTTAAAGGTATCGTCAACCATTCGTCAACCATTCGTTTTAAAAGTATTGACGATATTTTTCGAAATATACCCATATTGAAAATTTACTCTTCCCGTGAGGGGGGGGGGGGGCGGAGAGCGATGCTCCCATATGCATGATGATGAATGCAGACAACTTTTATCTTACAGAATTATAACTCTAAATGCTGAAAGAAGGTCAATTTTGTGCACAACATGAGATATTATTATTTTTTTTCCGTTAAAAATAAATAAATAAATAAATAAATAAATAAAAGAAATCGATACCTTTGTTTTAAATTATTAGAGATCTATGGTTCAACTATTCTTTTTAAAGGTATCGACGAGTTCCTTCGAAAGATACTTACACTGAAATTTTACACACACCCCCCTTCCCAGAGAGGGAAGCAATGCTCCCACATGCACAATTTTTTTTTTCTGGTTAACTACTACTATTATCAATAATTCATATTAATTTTACAATTAATATGAATTGTACGATTAAAATAACTCTCATTATGTACATTTATACAAAATTTTGTCCTATACTGTCATGTTAAAAATTTAAAAAAAAAAAATGCGATAACAGCGCCATCTGTTGAGCTATTGTTCCTCATATCTAATCAGCACCAGTTTATGTCAGGGTTTAACTAAATACCAAGTTTGGTTAAATTTCGTTCATTGATTCGTGAGATACAGCGTCCACAAAATTTGTGATACATACACAGAGGGACACGCAGACTGACAGACAGACATTTTCTAAAAGCTGTCAGATCGTGTTCAGGACATCCCAAAATGTGTACATCCATCGAAAACTGAAGTTCAAAAATTTTCACGAATCTAATACTTTCTCTATATATACATATAGAAGAAAGTGAAAAAAAAAAAAAAAGAAGCATAAAGACTTCTGAAAATTGATCTGAACACTCAAGAATATAAAGAAAATCAATGAACTAAATTATAGGATTGTGTTAAATGGCGATCGAAAATCTTCAAACTTTGCAATCCATAAACTTCCCTACCAAAGTAATTATATGTTGACTTTTACATACTTTTAATAGATATGCATCTAAACAAAGACTTCCCTACCAAAGTAATTATATGTTGACTTTTAAATACTTTTAATGTATATGCATCTAAACAAAGAAAAGTCAGTAAAAGAAATACGATTAGCTACTATTCCTCTGATGAGTTATGTAAGATGATAAAAATGATAAGCTCTTTACTTGAACCTACTGAAGCTGTATTTCTTTTACAGAAAGTTTTCGTCAATGAAAATAACTGTTCGACGAATTGGTCAATAAAACTTTCCCTGAATATACAACTTTAAAGTTTATCTACTATGGGAATAATAATAGGGCTCACTAGTGAAAGTTCCTCAGAAATTTTAATTTACATATTGTTTAGGGGAAAAAAAGTAAGTGTACTTGTTTCTACTCTAATTTTTTTTTTTTTTTTTTTTTGAGCAAATATATAGCCAAAAAATACAAAATCATTCTTTCAAAGTTTCACAAAACATTGATTAATTATTAGTATTAAAGAAATTATTTTTTGGGTGAAAAATGCTGTTAAACTGTTAAAGAATAAGTTTTATCTCTTTATTTTAAAAACTGTCTACAATTAAGTTTAATGCATTCAAAACATTAATAGTTACAAATGTAAGTTAATTTTAGAAGGTCATTGAAATATTTCAATTATAGAACAGAAAAAGAATTTTTTTTCTTATAAAAAGCTATAATGGCTTTTAATTAAGGTCATTTTTAAAGCTCGAGTGTAAAGGGAAAAAAATGTAGCTATCTTTATTCATTAAGAGATTTACAACCTTACACAAAAAATACTGAAAAACATTTTCTTTGCTAAATTGCTTAAAAGAATTTTTATTTTTATTTTTTTTCTTCTTATAAACATATATATATATATATATAAATTTTTTTTTCAGAATTAGAGATATTGCTTATGCGATACTAAAATTAGAAGCAAATGCTTTATTTGAAACAAAGATACATATATACGTATAGATAAATGATGAAGAACGTAATTACTATGCCTTAGTTTCTTGCTAATTTTAATTTATTTTAAAGAGCAATTGTCATTAATTTACAAAATGTTTAGTGATTAAGAGTGTTTGGGATATTTTAAAATTAATTTTAAACTCTTATTTATTTGGTCTTATTTCTTTATTTTGCTGGAAAATACTGCAGCATTTTATGGAAAGTAAAACTTAAAAATTGAAAAAAATTAATACAGTGTTAAAAAAAAAAAAAAAAAAAAAAAAAAAAAAAAAGAGAGAGAGAGAGAGAACAAATGTAATGCGGAAAAAATACTTACAAAAACCAGTGTTTTATGTGCAATTGTTAGTTTGATAATCACATTCTTATACAGATAACCTTATTTTCTCTTTCATAATATTATTTAAAGGTTGATGAGCGAAAAAAAAAAAAAAAAAAAAAAAAAAAAAAAAAACATGTAAATTCAATTTGATTAATTTCTAAAGCAAATTTAAATGTATTTTACGGAAATTGCGGTTTATAAAATGACTGTAGAAATATTTCCATAAATACTGCCGTTTCATGAAAATCGTCTCCCACAAAATGCCCGAAAAAAATATCTCCAGATAAAACGTCCCCAGAAGAACCATTTGATTTTAATACTTAATTATACTTATTTAATACTTGTTTTTAATGTCTCACGGAAAAAATTAGGTAATAATAAATTTACAGGAACATTTTATTTAAAATTAAAAATAACTCTAAAATTAAATCAAAATATCGATATTTTAAAAAATATTTTTCTAAATTAGATTAATTAGAATGAAATTCATAAATTAATATAAAATATTATTATTTCAAAGAAATCAGTATTATTTATTTCGAAATTTTATTCTTATGTATTGTACGTTGAATTATTCACAAAGTTTACAAAATTTAAATGAGAGAAAAAAAAGAAGAAAAGAAAACAGTATTTTTTAAACTTTTAATTAGGATTCTACTTTTAAAATAAGAATATAAGAAGGAATTCAAAAAGAGTTAAAGCAAATCTTTAATCGTTTCATTTCTTCACCTAAAACATATAAGAAAATTTGTTAAATAAAAAGAAAAAAAAAACATTTACTCCATTATTCTTATTGAAATATTCGAATATTTTTTAGAAAATTCTAAAAATTTATATTTATTACTAATTGAAATGTTCTAACTATTAAAATATTTATTTTAACTATTAAATTTAAACGTATTTCTAATAATCAGTAATTAAACATTTTCAACATAAATTATTGTTTTAGTTTTTAAACTTAAATGATTTTGACGACTTTTCTGGAAACATACATACAGGGATTTGTTTCCAATGACGTTGTTTCTCGATGGATATTTTTCTAGGGGACCAGAATGTTATTGTTGAGGTACGAAATTTTCTAGAAACAATCTAGTCAACCTGATGTACTTTGGACTTCTTAGTCGTTCTTTTTTAAAATGGTCTCTGAATATAAAGAAAAGGTGTTCGGAATAGTATTTAATGTTGATATTGTATATTGAGCTTACATATTTTTAGACTACTCATTTGCCGCAAATGTTTTTTCAGAGTAGCAATAATACTTTTTAATTATAGAAATATATTTCTAGTTGTTTTTATCCGATTTGATATATGAAATTGCGAATTATTTGCTTTAAGGGACATTTACGGGATTCTGAATGGAAGGCGTCTTCAACTATATTGCCGTATGTATAAACGTAGAAGATTTTTGAATCACATGTATCGAATTTTTGGAAATGTTTCGCCTATATCATGAAACATTTCTATAAAATTTTGCAATGAATATAGACATACATCTATATTATATATAGAGATATGTGTATATATTACAGTTCATAAATGTGATTAATAGAGTGACAATAGAGTGCCATTGTTTTCGGTTGGTTGGGTTTTACATCGCACTAGTGCTGCGCAATGGGCAATCCCCTTGTTTTCAGACGAGAATGCACAGATTTCGTGGATGTACTTAATTACACAGTCAATACAGTGCATATGCAATGGAAAAGTTTATGTAATAACAATCACACCAGATAGAAAATGTAATGGTCCCCCAGATAGAAACGTAATCTGTCAAATATGGATCGTAAATGTTTAAAAATTATTAGTTTCTGATTGATTGCAGTTCGGTCAGGGAAAGCTCCAGATGTTCAAAGCTGTTTCAGTCAATCGACTTGAGAAAAAACTCTTCGACTTGAGCTACATGGATTCAGTAATTCTTTGTCATGTAATCCTGAAACGATTAAAACGACAAATAATAGCCTGAAAAGCACATTTATCCAATTGAGATTTGAAACGTTATCTTATCTATGTTGTTTTTTGAAATAAACGATTATAAGACGAATAAATACATTCCATTCTGTACTGTTTTTACATGCTAGAACAGGCATGCTAGAAGGTAAAAAATACATAAATACTCTTCCAATTCACATACATTTATTTTTGAATCTGAATTCTATACTTCGTTATAACACATTTTTTTTCCTGCGCTATTTTAGTTGAATAAAATAAGTGATATACAACTATAATACATTAAACCAACAAATCATATGTTATGCTTGTTTTGTACATTCCAGGTTTATTAAAATGCATAAGTAGTTGTCTTAGGCAAAATATCTGAAGAGAAAAATTACATTGATAGCAAATTTATCACTAATAAAACATCGGTAAAAATTATTAAAACGATAAATAACTTTAATTCCGTTTGTACTTTAAAATATGTTGATGATCATTCATTATTTATTGTAAATCAATTGTTCCTACTAAAAAACGATAAATAATATTCAAAAAGGGTTTATGATCTGTTTTGTGTATTTATAAAAATGTATACGAAAGGTAAAAGTATAATTTGTATATATATATATGAATATTTTGCGGTAGTCGAGTCAAAATAATTACAATTTCACTGTTTTTTTTTTTTTTTTTTTTTTTTTTTTTTTTTTTTTTTAACCACACATTTTATTTCGTAGATTTTGAGATTAGAGCAAGAATTATTTTTTTTAGTCTACAACTTACGGGGATGGCGGGCGTTGAAACTCGGCCTTTTCAATTACTATTTTAGAGTTGTGAAAGTTTGCATAAATATACATTTTAACCAATCAGTATTAACTATATTAAAATTTATCGAAAATTACTGAAATTAAAAAACAATTAAAATTCAAAATTTAAACTTTTTAAAAATTTTTAAACTGCTCCATGAGATTTAGTTTTTAATTTTTACATTATTATAGTTTAACAATATATTCAATACACATTTTGTGCTTTAATTTGTGGATTCAATGATAAGTTAATTTTTTAAAAATATTTTTAGATTTGAATTTTAAAAATCTGCATGAAATTTCATAATTCAAACATTAAAAAAAAAAAAAAAAAATAAATAAATAAATAAAAATTTAGTTTTCCATCGTTCTATAGATATGGAGAACTTAGGTAATCGTAAAATTTTTCGATTTTTTGAATTTTTAACACTTTTTCAGGTGTGTGAAAACCGAAAATAACAAAATTGATACGCTATCCGTCTGTAGGGTGTCTGATTTTAGTGTGTTTCTGTGTTAGGTTGTTAGTGGGTTAATTTGTTAGTCTGTGTACATGATATTTTAAAAACAAATGGTCCTAAAGATCTCGGAGCAGTTTTTAAAATTATGACAGTGGCAAGAATTCTATTGATTTGTAAAATTCTACTTTAAAAACTTCGTAAGTTATTTGAAATTTACAATTTTCTTAAGATGAGAAAATAGGGGAAAATTTCGTTTAATCCTGCATTAAGAGGAATTCTTTTACTGTAAAAATGCCAGATCAGCTTTTTAATATCGTTTGTTTATGATGCTGACATGAACATATTAAACTATGAGCATTTTACTTTGAAAATTTCGTAAATCATTCGAAGTTTATGAATTTCTTAACATGGCAGAATAAAGTAAAATTCTGCTTAAATGAGCATTAAAACGGAATACTTTTTTATCAGAATGATGTCAAACCAGCTTTTAATTATCAGTTTTGATGCTGGAATGTACATCATTAACTATGGACATTCTACTTTGAAATTTCGTAAGTTACTCGGAATTTACGAATTTCATAACATGGTAGAATGCGACAAAATTTCTTTTAAACGTCCATTTTCAGTGATATTTTCATCATAAAGATATTAGACTACTTAAAAACACCTTTATGATAAATCCTATATGACTAAAGTATCCTTGATATATATGGTTTGAGTATCATTGGCTAGGAATATTCTAATTTGAAAATTTTGCAAGTTATTCGCAATTTAAAATTTTGTTAACATAGCAGAATAGAGCAATATATTTCGCCCAAACTGACTTCATGGGGATTATTGCCTTGAAAATAGAATGGAATAACTTGAAAGCTAAAATACGAAACTGACCCCAATAAAATTAATTAACAAATTAGGATAAGGTAAATGTGTTGAACTGAAAGGTTGGTAGCCTATTAATTTGGGCATTTCAGTTTGTCACCGTGTAGCGCGATTGGTTTAAATTCATTTCTTTTAACATGAATATAAGCTACCCTGTAGTAGAAATTTATGATAACAAATACGTCGTGGGGATAAGTGACTAGAGTCTATGTAGGCCAACTATTTCTCTTTAAATACTATGTTTTACAAGTAAACTACTTACAAATCTGTTGTTTTAGCTTTTACAATCTCAATAAATATTACAAGTTATACCTTCAGTGGCAATCCGATCATCAAGCTTCAGTATAATCTAAATTCGATTAAAAATCATTTATACAATTTTTCCTTATTTTTAAAATAACAGTATTATATATAAACATGACAAATTTTTTAGAAAAGGAAAAAAAAAAAAAAAAAAAAAAAGAAAAAACCTTTAAAATTTTATTTTTAATATACTTTTCAGAAAACTCAAAAGTATTTATTATTACTTTTTTTAACTAAGCATTTGGAATTTTCTCATTTCGCTTTCTTTAAAGTAGATTAATATTAAATATCTGCTTAAATGGAACACGTAATTAATTGTTTATGTTATTGCTTGAGTGGCAATTAAACTCAAAATTTATGCTTAATTAACCTTCAAACTTAAAAAGAAAGTACAAGGTAGTAGTTTTTCTTTTTAATTAGCTTTAAATGCTTATACTGACAAAATAAATAAATAAATAAAAATAAAAATAAAATAAGATAGTTTTAATATTTTTTTTTGTGTTTAATTTTTTAAATCCTAAATGCTATTAGTCATACATATATATATATATATATATATAATACATAAAAATCATTGTTTGAAAATTACGAGAAAAATTAATTAAAAAAAAGCACTATATAGAGTACTTTAGATTAAACTAATCAGAAAAAAAGGGAAAAATATACGGAACTGAAAAATGTCATATGAAAAACTGACAAAAAAAAACAAAAACAAAAACAAGAACTGAAAATCATTCGGTACGTATTGATTATTAACATTTTCCAACTGTACGTGCTTGTTTGTATCGTATAACTTTAAACTTTAAATGTTCTTTGCCTACGTTAACACACAACGGACAGACAGAAGGACAGAAAGACATACAGACAGACTAATTTAATTCATAATCACTCTTAAACAGTGGTGAAAAGTGTTAAAAAGGCTTAATGCAAAAGGAAATGCATCCCTTAGATTCTAATTGCAGCCCTTAATGTGTCTGAATATTTTAGTGTAGCCCTGTAAACCCGAAAGTTAACCATATCATATTCTACACACAAAACATTATTTTAGCATATTTACAATAAGTTTCACTTTCTTTATGATTTTTGAAGAAGAAAGTTATTTAAATGTTGACATTTTTTGGAGTGTCTCTATATAGGTACACACACCATTTTTACAAGACCTATTAATGCCATTTTAAATAGGGAATATTCCACAGTGAACTTAAATAACATAACTTTTTTTTTTCTTTTTTAGAATTATGAAGATATTTACGGACATTGGGTGCGGGCAGACATACAGATAGACGACAAATGTACAGTCAGACAGACAGATACACAAATCGAAATCAGATTCACACTTAAAAATTGTTAGAAAGTGTTAAAAAAGCTCAATGTAAACGGAATTGCAATTCCAGCAAATTTCCAATAAAAGCCCTTAGTGTAACTGAATATTTCTGTGTAGTCTGTAAATATAACTCTAATCAAAACTACATTCGTTAGGAAGTATTCCTTTGTGCATATAAGGTAAAGCTAGGAGAGTTTGCGCACAATTCAACAGAACGATACAAAAAATCCAAATATTAATATTTTGCTAAACTAATGGGGCATAATTTTGAATTGATTCTTCTTCCACACATTTCCATTACTAATTAGTCGTTCTGTTATAATTTAAAACAGCAGCTGTCATAAAACCAAGAGAGCGATTTTCCTTAATCTTTCCTTATAGGGTAGGAGTGATGGCGCACACTGGTAGGAGAGATTGCGCTTAGTTATAACTGCAATTACATTGTTAATAATAAATATTACACATAAATGACATTATTGCAAGGTATTTGCAAACAAATATTTTTATATTAGGAATGGATATTTCAATTCAGTAATTTAAAAAAAATCAGAAGAATAAAAAAAAAAAAAAAAAAAAAAAAAAAATTAAAGAAAGAATATTGAAGAGATAGAAAAAAGAACAAAACTAGATAAAGATTGCAAAGTAAAATTAAGTTACTAGATAACACGTTTAACTTAAAACCAGTACATTACATTTTTCAGCTTGAATGGTTTTTTGTTTGCTGACCCAATCTCTCGTTGTCCACAATCGTTGCACTTATATCGTTGTACATGGTAAAGTTATCGTGCAAGCACCTGTCACAAGTGAACCTGTTCGAAACAGGTTGCACACCGTGTGCGATGTCTTTCCGAGGGAAAAAAAAAGTGGGTAGCACACCGTGTGTGTGATGATATATGGCTAGTATCGTCCCCTTTTAAACACAGAAACCACCCACTGTTCACTAATTACTGATTTTTTTTTTTTTTTTCTCAAAATCTTCCGCACAAAAATATTTAAAACACAAAACCTATATTTCACTTGGTTTGAAATCTTCTCGTTTCAGCTTTAAAATCCTTTACTTTTACTTAATTTATTTTATTTTATTGGAATTTAGGCGATTACAGTCCTTAAAAAGAAGGTTGAAAAGATCGATGTTTTTTGCGTGCATTTAGTTTTATCGCTTCTATTTAAGCAGACGACAGCTGCACAAAACTCGAGCATTATACTTGAAAATATTGAAAAGCTAAACAGATGTACAATAACATTTAAATCTTTTGCAATAAATTTCTCTTAGGCCAACATTAGCATTAGAGAGGTAAATCCCACCAGAGGTGTGGCTTTTGTCGATCATTTCACTCCAGAATAATGTTCAATTTCAGATTCGAGACAGTCTCGAAAAAGATTCGCTATCCCGAATGGGCTGAACTAGTCGAATCATTTGTCGAAATTATTTCTAGGTACATTTCCAGACATTCAACAAACGCATCGTCATTTTCTTGTCATTACCAAAAAGCTACAAAATCTTTATTAGTATAGAATTTTATAAATATCGATGCGCAAACTCTCCTAAGTAGCAAAAGCACAAACTCCTCGTTTTGTTACGAGAGATTGCGTAACCTTTTATTAAATAATTATTCACTTTTTGAAAAAATCATGGTGCTCATACCGTTAGTCTACGTTAATATCTAATGAGAAATTATTTAAATAAAAAATACTTTGCAATACTACCATTATATTGAAATTCCTAGAAAGGGTTATAAATATTCAAGCATTTATTTTTGAAAACGAGATAAAATAACCTCCATTTATCTTAGACTCTTGAAGCAATCAACATGTATACATTCAAGTCGGCATTGTTGTTGTACAACCATCTGAAATCGCAACTCGCCCTCTATACTCTTTCCCGCCGATCACCTATGTGCGCAATCTATCCTACCGCGCGATCTCTCCTAGTTTTACCTTAAATAACACATTGAAATTTCATTAGGATTTGTGCAAAATAAAGTTATTAAAATTCGGTTTATAGAAATACCTCTCACAGAACGCAATGCTTTGGAATATTTTTGGGTGTCTCTGTATACAAACCAGCGGTGATTTTTACTCCATTTTCTTTAGAAAACATCCGATAGTGATCTTGAATAACATATTTCAATTTCATTAAGATTTGTGCAAATTAAAGATATAAAAATATGGTTTATAGAAATACCTCACATAGAACACAATGCTTTGGAATACTTTCGGGTGTCCCTGCACACAAATCAGTTCCATTTTCAATAGGAAATGTCCGATAGTGAACTTGAATAACATATATTATTTTCAAGAAATTCCGTGAATATTTACTACAGTTAGAGCGCGGACAGATAGATGGAGAGACAGACAGACGAACAAATAGACAAACCGAAGTCATTAGCACTTTTCAACTTTGTTGAAAAGTGAGGAAGTAAAAAATTGTTATTTGAAAATGAGTGATAATTTTTAGTCTCACCAATGTAACCTGTGAGGTATAAAAAATGTTAGAAAACTAACGAGTACGAATATAAATAAAACAATGACTTAGCTCTAAATAGATGCTTTAAAGTAAAAGGACAACAACGTTGAAAACGCCAAAATACAATTCGCATACTGATAACATTAAGCATAGATCACCAGAGCAGAATAGAAAGACAGATTAATATTCCGAAGTAAAACCGGCGTGCAGATTCTAAAGCCAGGTAGATCAACTAACAGAATTGTGACGATTGTGGAAGCAGCAGTCAATAGGAAATTAGAAAATACTGCGCATATAGTAGGTGAAAATTAAGATAAACTTTTTTTTTTTTGTAGTAGGGTAAGGTGGGGTAAGTGGGACCGCTTTTCGGCATAATTTGACTTTAGCTCAACATAGCACCGGATGTAATTGGCCTAACAACGTAATTTTTTTTTGTGGTTCATTCTTTCATATGTTGTTACTGTACCCATGGCAACCTCTAACCAAATTGCCAAATGATGAATTAAAAAATAAAATTATTTTGGGTGGTCATCGGGGTGGCCCACTTGCCCCGCAAGGCGGGGTAAGTGGGCCATCCCCTGAATATATTTTTACACATAATTGGTAGAGATTTCGTGGGGCAAGTGGGACAATCTACATGATTTTTTGAATCTTTGAAAAAAAAATCACTGAAGTATCTCCATTAGTTCACCCATAGCAACTTTTTCTGGCACACAAGCCTGCTAAAAGAAACAAATGTCAAATTTTCAACTTTTTACTTTTGCATGCAGAGTAGCCTAAAAGTTAGGCCTACAAAGTTCAAACTAGCCTATGGCAGTGTTGCATGCTAGTGAACATTATATCTTGATAAATCGTTGGTAAACATGTATTTTGAAAGTCTCTTGGAAAGTGTTGGTTCATTTAGTTTCAGTACAACATCTTGTAGCTCTTGTCATCATGAATACCATTAGCTTCACGGGGGAAAAATTTATTAGGTATAGTTGTGTCTTTGTGCATGTATTACATGACAATTGTATCTTCATCGTTTGGACTGTCATTTAATACCAAGTTAACATAATATTTCTTTTTTGTTTTGCTATCAAACTGGACAAGGCCATAATCCCCATTTTTAAGTTCTGTGGTGGTGGGTGATAACTGATAGTTCATCTTCGGAACTTGAATCACTACTGGTTGAGTCATCCAGAGGTAAACCATTTAAATCAGTGCATATGACTATTTTTTAACTACATTAACACTAGAAGCGCCGTAGGGGTCATTATGCCTTTTTTCTCGATGCCCCATGCTGTATTTCAACGTACAAGCGAGCACCGCAGCTCACATTTTTTGACTTTTTCTAAAATACTTCTAAACGTACTCTGACAATTTTTCGTATTTTTATATTAATTATTCAAATAAATAAGCATAGAAATACCTAAAACAGCCAACAGGGGTCATTTTGACCCTCATACGAAAAATGGTTGATTTTCAAGTAAAAGTCTGTTTTAGAATTCCTGATATCTTATTTTTGTTTTCTGTGCACGAGGAAATACTCACCTCTTATCGCGATGACTAAGAGGAGAAAAATAAACTCCAGTTTGGGTTTGTTTCGATGACGCATAGAGATGCAGGGAGACCGCTCTTCTCTCTATTGCGCGCGCACCTTCAGGGAGCAGTGTTACTCTGCGCACTGAAATGCGCACGTATCCTAACGGCGCTGGTGTGCTAAGGAACGTTTGGAGGGAGAAACATTCCTGCTAGAGCTAATGTAGAAAACAGAACACAACGTCACAAAGGCACAACAGTGTTTTCAAAACTTTTCATTGTGACCAGAGTGTAAGCATTTTTTTTTTATAAATGCGGAGACGATTGAGTACACAGGAGGCCCTTGCTCTCCTAGAGCAGTTAGATTCAGATATCAATGGTGATGACAGCAACGACGAAGATTTTCGTCTTGATAATGTGAACTTACAGAGTTCGTCGTCATCCGAAAGCAGTGACAGTGATGCCGTGGAACATTCTACTAATGTGATTTCCCCTGTTATTCCCAAATCAGGACGTTCTCGTGGGCGTCGGCGGTCGCAAGGACGAAGGAATAACATACCAAATCTTTCTGATGGCTGCAGTAACGATAAGTACTCTTCATCCAGCGGTATGATTTGGACTCCGATGAACCGTAACTGCCCCACTTCCACTGCAGGTCGCACACCAGCTCGCAATATTGTATCAATTCCAAGTGGACCAACGCCTTTTGCACGTCGTAATATTGGGACAAATCCTGCTTCGGCCTGGCGTTTGATGGTGAATGAAGCAATGGTAAAACACATTCAAACATGTACAGTTGCTGAAGCACGACGTCAGCTTGGAGATGACAGCAACTGGTATGTTACTCTAGTGGAACTGGATGCTTTTTTTGCTCTATTATATGCCCGTGGAGCTCTAGGTCATTCAAAACTTTGTGCAGATGAGTTGTGGAACAATAAATGGGGACCACCCGTGTTCAGAGAGACAATGTCACGCAATGCGGTACTTCAGATTTGATGTGCGAAGTAGCAGAGCGGAACGCCTTGCCACGAAAAAATTTGCTCTTGCTTCTGAAATTTGGTACAAGCTGATTGAAAATTGTTATTTGTGCCATAACCCTGGAGCAGAAATAACCGTTGATGAACATCTATTGCCGTGTAAATCAAGGTGCAGATTCATCCAATACATGGCAAATAAGCCAGACAAGTTCGGCATCAAGTTCTGGCTAGCAACTGATGTAGAATCTAAGTATATTTTGAATGGCTACCCTTATTTAGGCAAGGATGAAGAGCGGCCAGCTGATGTTCAACTTGGGGAAAGTGTTGTGCCCAAATTACTATAACCACATCTAAACAAGGGACTCAACGTCACTACTGACAATTTTTTTACTTCTGTAAAACTTGCAGATGAACTTTCTGCGAAGAAAACTACAATCGTAGGGACGATGCGTCTGAACAAGAGAGAATTACCAGCCATTGCTCGCGACGACACATCTTCTCCACGATATTCATCTTCTGCACTAAAATATGGGAACAAAACACTCACTATATATAAGTGCAAGAAGAGAAAGAATGTCGCGATTCTTAGCACTATGCACACGGATGTGTTTACGGACAACAGTGCAAAGATGAAGCCGAATACTGTTACGTACTACAATCGTACTAAATGTGGAGTAGACGTTGCAGACCAGATGCTTAGGAAATATAGTACAAATTGTGGCACTCGCAGATGGCCTGTGCATGTTTTTTACAACGTCCTTGACATTGCTGCATTGAATGCTTGGATAATTTTCAAACAATCCTCAGACACCTCTATTTCCCGTCGAGAATTTATTCTTTCGCTCGTGGAAGAACTAAGAGTGGATGCTTTACGAAATAGGTGCCCCCCCTATAGATCGGGTACCGATACTTAAACGAAAGAAATGTGCCTTTAAACGCTGTAAGGGACAAAATAAAACATCTGCAAGCTGTGAAGGATGCCAGAAACCAATTTGTGGTAAGTGTATTGCTGTCACTGTCAAGCGTGCATATTGTTGCACTTGTGCTAACGTCTAACTAACTTTCGGACTTTTTATTTTATGTGTTTATTCATGGTTTATATTTTTTATTTTCTCATTTTGAAACATGTTGTATGCTAATTTGTATTTTTTGCATTTGTAACTTTTTTTTTTTTTTTTTTTTTTTATTACCTGTACTACTGCTAAAGCATATTGTGTAGTAAAATATATCGCATTATATATTTTCATTCATTTACTGTCATTAACAAAAAAAAAAAAAAAAAAAATAAGCATGAGGAAAAACGAACTCTAAAAAAATAAATAAATAAAAAATAAAATTTACAAAACCTTCGAAAACTCTTATATATTGTAATTTCAATATCATTTATCTTTAAAAAGACTCATTTACTTTAATAGGGCTTGAATTTCTTATGAGGGTCAAATTGACCCCCAATGGCTGTTTTAGGTAAGTTCAAAATCCGGCTGTTTTAGTGTTAAAGAGTTGGGGTGGGTGGCCCATGATACTACAAAAGGATTCTGTGTTTTATACACTTTCAAAATATATAAAGTTTTGGTTTCTATCATGAACGGTTTGAAGAAAAAAACATAATTAGTACGATGGCGCGAATTACGACAGGACTGCAAATTTAAAAATCGTCACAAAAAG
Source organism: Salticus scenicus (assembly GCA_963930645.1). Taxonomy (NCBI): domain Eukaryota; kingdom Metazoa; phylum Arthropoda; class Arachnida; order Araneae; family Salticidae; genus Salticus; species Salticus scenicus. The sequence continues at coordinate 233,612,736 of OZ005653.1, read as the reverse complement.
GCTTGTAACTTATCACACACATAAATGAAAACGATGGCATAATGTTTTCTACATCTATTGGGGAAGGTATATAAAAATATTATAACAGATTTTTTTTGAGTCAATAACTGGGAAAATGCCAGGGGGGATGACCCACTTACCCCACCTTACCCTATTTCCATCAATCAGACAAAACGAGTATAGCAGAATCGCAATTGATGATTTTCTTTTCTTTTAATTACGATAGCCTTAAAAAAAAAAAAAATCTATATAATGTAAATATTTAAGCCTCCAGATTATTTTAAGTGAATTAAAATTAATTACTTTCCCAGAAAAGTTAAACTTTCACCGATTTGTTTATTTCTTGTTTATGTATAACCTATATGAGTTCTTTTAGCAGGAACTCGAGTTTGTATTTCGTCTGACAAATATATAATCCATTGTAGACCAATGCAATATTAACCAATATTATTTGATAGTCTACTTTGACAAGATGTATTTATATATACCTCAAAATTGTTGAATTGAATATGCTTGTGTATCTATTAAAAACTTGAAATTTGGTTATTAGTGAAAAATGCTGCTTTATCTTAAAAAAAAAAAAAAAAAAAAAAAATTATTAAAGCATATTTTTTTTCATGACAGTTTTTAGATTTTTCTACAATTAAAAATACATTAGGCTACTTTTTTTTTTTTTAATTACATTATTTTCTCATTTTTACTTTCCAAACAAAGTATTGTAATCATGTCAAAAATCCGAATTCGAGATTTTGGTGTTTCTATACGTTTTGAGGTCCCCTGAGTCCGTTTTCACTATTTTTACGATGTGTATGTATGTATGTGTGTGTGTGAGTGAACACAAAGGCTTAGCTCGAATGAGCTGTAAGTTGGTACGCATGTTGTAAATCACCGTAGCACGAACCCTATTGATTTTGCTGAATCTGGCATTTATAGTTTTTTTACAGGGACACAAAGAAAAATTATTTATCATTATGGCCTATGGGACCAAATTTTAAAAAGTACGATAGCGTCTAAACGCCTTATTCAATTGAACAAAAAAATTACACACATATTATAGGTCAGAGTTTCACTATCTTTATAGGTTTTGGTGGATCTAGCACTTCTAGTTTTTTACAGGGACACAACAAATAATTCTGTATCATTATGGCCTATGGGGTGAAATTATTTAAAATGCGATAGAATCTAAATGCCTTATTCGTTTGAGTGGAAAATTTATATACGAGTTATAGGTGACCATCACACAAACTATATACAGTCGGTAACAAAAGTCTCCGAACACTAGCAAAAATTCCTATATAACAAAAGTACACTTAATACAGTTTTGTTAAATAAATCCGTGTCGAATCCTGTTCTTAGTCCGTCTAAGAACAGGATTCGACAAGGATTTATTTAACAGAACTGTATTAAGTGTACTTTTTTATATAGAAATTTTTGCTAGTGTTCGGAGATTTATGTTACCGACTGTAGATTTTGGTGACTCTAGCACTCAACGAGTTTTACAGGAACACAAATAAATATTGTTCATCTTTAAGATCTATAGAGGCTCAAATTACTTAAAGTTCGACAGCGACAAAACGTCTTGGTTAAATGAACTGAAAAATTATATACATGTTATACGTCACCGTCACACGAGCTTTATGATCGTTAGAGAATGTAGCACTTATGGTTCTTTTTACAGGGACAAAATGTAAATTTCTTTATCAGTGTGGCATATGGGCTCAAACTTTAAAGTGCGATAGCGTCTAAATGCTTTATCCGATGGAGCAGAAAATTTATATAAATATTATAAGTCACTGTTGCACTAACTATAAGCATTTTGGTGAATCTAGCATTTGTAGGTTTTTACAGGGACACAATGAAATATTCTTTATCATTATGATCTACGTGTTCGTTAAAATAGCGTTAAATTAAACATCGTGTACTATAAATATAACTATAAATATGTACTAAAAATACTCAAACACCCTATTATAATTTTCTCTTTTGTTTGTTTAACAACTCCTCTTACTTTATTTTATCTAAAAATCCGTTAATTATTCAATGTTCGGAAAGTCGAGTGGAGTCACTCCAGATTGTTTACTTTATGTAACATTTATTGATGCATACTCATTTTAAACCACCAATGCAAAAAGAGGGGTGCGTTACAAAGGTTGAGCCTTTGCGTGTTTGTGGTAATTCGCCTGTGATATTGTAGCTACCTAATGAAAAGATTGATTTCAACAAGTTTTTATTTATTTTTCTTTTTATTTTCTTAAGGGGTCATGTATGGGTTTTGGAGAAAAAAAAAATACATACATATGTATTTGTTAATACAACAAATAAATTTTTTTATTCTGTATATTGAGCATATAAAAGAGAAACGTTTAAATAAAATTTCATAATATCTTCATTAAAAAAATTGGAAAACTGAGCAGGTGAGAAATTTTCCGGAAAACTTTCAAAAAAGCGGTGGAGACGATTTTTCAAGAACTAGTGCACCGATCTGATCGAAATTTTGAGCATTTCTTCAAAATAGAATTGACTAGTGCTTGGACGAAGAGTTTTTCTTTTAAGGGTTTTTAACAAATAAACTAATTTAAAAATTTTTTTTTTTATTTTTTACGTTGGTCCGTGAGGACTTTTAAAGTCAGAGATAAATTTTGCTATAAACAACTAAACACCTGTTTTTGCATTAAAAAAAAAAAAAAAAAAAAAAAAAAAACCCTCAAAACGCAAAATTTATGAAAATATCAATTTCGAAAAGTTTACTCCAAAACACTGCATTAACTTCCATACATGGGTCTGCGTGTAATATTTTTGGGCATGAAACTACAATATTTTATCAATGAAAATCAGCTTTCGAACCTCTAAATTCCATTTCTGTAAATAATGATAATATACATTTATGTTTTTATACACAGCAAGCTAAACATCTGCAAATATAAGCACAAAGCATAAGGTTTATGAATTTTGTTTTAAGTTAGTGCCAACATAAATGTGTGGGTGGTTTCGCAAGACAATGAATCTCTATTAAAGACTGTCATCAACAAATAATACCGTAGAAAAAACTTATTTCTACAACATTAGAAATTGCCAAAAATGTGGTTATCAATAGCGACAATTTGTTTTTTACGGTATTTACAATTAAATGGTGCTATAGTAACAGAAATGAATTTAATTAAATGAAATGTTAAATTATTTTATATTATTTTGGATTTTTAAACTATTGTCCAATTAATAAATGGCGAACAATATTTCAGTAAACACAAAGTATAAGCATTAGCGCAACAATTAAATAATAATAATAATAATAATAATAATAATAATAATACTGTAATGCTAAAATAAATAAGTTAAATAATTTAAATTAAATAAAACGTATTTTATATAGTAGACACGTAAAAATAAGGAAATATATTACATAAAACACGCAAGATTCTAAAATAATAAAGTAGATTTATAATGCCAATTGCGAAACTTTAAAATTGTAGTGGGCTTGCTGTTACTGAAACAACAACAAATAATCTGGTGTGTCACTCACACGACTTTCTCTTACCCTGAAATTTAATACTATAAATACAGGTTGCAGATTAAAAGGTAAGATAACGAGTACTGTTACGTAAACCTGTGTTAAACAATTCATATTAGGCTTCTGAAGAGTTTTATATGATAATTAGTTCTGTGTGAGGGGGGCTACCGCCCCCCTCTACCCCTCATTTCATTAATGCACTTACATTTATATAGAATTTAATTCGGTTATTAAAAAATAATTCTGTTTTTAAAAAATAATTTATTAAAATTATTATTTAAAAAAATTATCTTTTATGATAATGCAGACGATTTCCATATTAGAGAAGTAGTATAACACCAAATATCCAAAAAAAGTCCAATTTATTCTCAATATAAAAAAAAAAAAAAAAAAAATACGATTTTTTTTTCTGTTTTTTTTTTGTTAAAAGTAAAAAAAATCGATAACTTTGTTTTAAATTATCGCAGATCGATGGTTCAACCATTCTTTTTAAAGGTATTGGCGAGCTCTTTTGAAAGATACCCATCATGAAAATTTACTTCCCTCGAGGGGGACTTCCCCCGCAGGAGGGGAGGCGGGGCTCCTACATACACAAAAATTTTTTCCCAGTTAACTATCTGTATTACAAAAAATATATATTCGTTTCATTTGGTTTAGTGCAGTCTATAGACGTTAAACTCTACTTTCCTGCAATTTCCCCCATAGACGTAATGTATTAGAATTCTCTTGATTGTCCCTGTACACGAACCATTTGCTTGATCTTAACGAAAAACTTACTGTAGCATCCCTATATGATACACATTTAGAATACCAAGTTTGAACTTTCTACCATAATTTGTTTTTGAGATATGCTGATAACAGACAGACACACAGACATACACACAGACACACAGACCTACACACAGACCATTTGCTAAAAACACGAATTTCGTATTCAGGGGACCTCAAAACGTGTAAATATAACAAAATCTCGCGTTTGAAAATTTGAGCCAAAAGCAATACTTTCTCGACCTTATGGGTAAGAGAAAGTAAAAAAGTTACTAATAAACATAAATTAATACGTTATAATTACATTGCTCTGAAACAAGAAAAAAAAAAAAAATCGATATCTGAATCGATATCTTTTCACGAAACAATTAATTTTAAAGAACATTACATGTATTTAACAGCACAAAGAATTGTGTTTATATATATATATATATATATATATATATATATATATATATATATATATATATAAAGAAGAGAATAGAAAAGAAACCATAAAAAATATTAAATGCTTTTTCATTTGGTAATTACTTCTAATTACAGTTTAAATTAATGCCCTAGTATAAAGTATAAATGATAATATGAAAATAAGTAGTTATTCGTACAAAATGGCGATATAACATAGATTAAAAAATATATGAAATAATATATTGCTGTAATAAACTTTTATTTAAAAATCGTACGATACTTTTCCTGTAAAATAAAGTACTTCAGATATTTTACTACAGTATTAAATCGAAATAAAAATAAATAAATAAATACAAATGGTTAAGAATTTTATCTTTAAAATTATTAATATACTTATTAGCTAATATTTATTTCCAAAACGAATTGGTTCTAAACTTAATTTGGATTTATAGATGAAATATATTTTTTTAAATATGGAAATATTTTATGGAAGAGTTTGTTTTATATATTATTCTTTCTTATATATAACAATCAAACATTTCATTGAAACGATAGTCATATTTTTTTTTTTTTGCAAAAAAAAAGGGATACTTATTTGAATTGTTAAAATATATGTTGATAATTTATCAATACATTTCAGCGTTTTACTATCACTTACATCTCAAAATACAGATGCATCCTAAATAAATTTTGTGACAGATTTGAATTTATAAATGAATTCTATGGCATACGTTTAAATTATTTAATGAAATTTTTTTAAAATCAATTATACATCATGAAAATTAAAGGAAAAAAGGAATTAAAAGAAATACGAATGAATACATGAACTTTATTCTAGGAATACGTAAGTGAACATATCTATACTAATTTATTCAATTATTGTACTTTTTTGTTAAAAAATGGATTACATTAATATTCGTTTGCACATTTATTTTTGCTACAACTTTGAATTTCTTTATGCACAACCGATACTTGCATGCTGTTATTTTATAAAATTTACTATGACTGTTACCTCTGTGTATGAATTTATAAATTTATACCGTATTGTCCTGAAAGATAGGCTCATGTATGTATGAAATTACGCTGTGTTACTTGCATTTATCACATCGTGAACATAGAGGCATCAAGATTTGAAAACTGAACTAAAATATTGTCATAACTGTAAAATTAAGGATATAATTACATTGCTCTGAAACAAGAAAAAAAAATCGATATCTGATATCATTCTTGCAGATTCTTATGTAAAATGACCTCCTGAATCCGAATCTGGCCCCCCATTTCGCCCCATCACCCACCGTTTTTTTTCCTCCCCCATTTTTTTTATTGTTTGGTAATTACATACCCATCAGTTTGATTTGGAGAGGAACAATGATTATTTTTATCGTTAAATGTATTCTGACCTGAGGAGCTATAGAGGTAGAAAGTTCTAAAACAGGAACACTTGTAGTAAGGAAGATATTTGAGGGGATGAGAAAACAAACAAACAAACAAACAAACAAAAATCAATAAAACAATCAGTTTCTGTTTCTTTTTTTTTTTTTTTTTCACAATATTTCTCTTATACTTTACATATTCCGGCACCATAAAACCCCAAATAATATAAATTATACAGTGAAAACATGAACAGTAAAATATCCTCCTTTGACACGTGTTAAAGACCACCACACAATATCACCACCGTCGAGAACACCAAAAAGTTCACTCTCTTATCGCAAAACGTGTGCTAAAGGTAGATAACGACTGACGACTACAATGATAAGAGCAATGACCTTTAACACGCGTCAAAGCAGGAAATTTTACTGTTCATGTTTTACTGCCCAAAACATTTAACGTGAGAGTTATTGAAAGCAAACGTCGTACAGTGAATCAGTCAACCTTTCCTGCGAGGGCTTTGAGACCTTTACTCCCCTCAGGAACATTTTGAAAAAAAAAAATTCACTATATAATTTTTATTATTTGAGGTGTTTTGGTAAGAAAATGGCAAACTGGAAGCTGGAATATGTAAAAAATAAGAGAAATATTGCGAAAAAAAAAATGAAACAGAAACTGATTATTTTTATTGATTTTTTGTTTGTTTTCTGTGCACAAATCCCCTCAAATATCCTCCTTACTACAAATGTTCGTGTTTTAGAACTTCTAGATCAGTAACTCCCCAGGTCAAAAGACATTTAACGGTTAAAATAATCATCGTTCCTCTCAAAATCAAACTGATGGGTATAAAATTATCAAACAATGATAAAAATGGGGGAGGGGGCGTATCAAGAAAACGGTGGGTGATGGGGCAAGATGGGGGCCAGATTCGGATTCAGTAGGTCATTTTACATACGAATATGCAATTATAATGCCGAGTAGTGTTATAAAAGGTTTGGAAATGATACGTTAAGATAGTAGATGACATTGATGAAATCGGTGTACAAAACGATTTTACGGATTTAATCGTCAATTTTCGGACGTATTTCGGAACTCCTTCTATTTTCTAAGGGTAACATAAAGAAAATCATTTAGCAGGATTCCGTTGAATATAACGCAAAATCTAATGGGCAGATTGCCAGCTACTGCTTGAAGCTTACATTATATGCCTAATATATTTGCCATTGTACACCAATCCATTCCCAGCGCGACGTAAATCTTGTATAATTATTTGAGGTCGCTCTTTCAAGAACCTTCTTTAAAAACTTTAATCATGAAAATCTTTGTTTATTTTATCCACCTTTTTTTTTTTCATTTTTTTTTATTTATTTAGTTATTACTAATACTTGTTTACGAGTTAATACTTGCATGTGGCATTTCAGCTCCCACATTCTTATGTTAAATACTGTTTTTTCAATCCCTTCTGCCTGCCTTTATATTTATTCCAAACATGACTGAACACTCTGTATACCATCTTTATCTCTTAGCATACCAAGATTGGAAAGAAAAAGGTTAATTCTGAAATTCATTTCAATTTAAAGTATGAATATTAGAAATCGCTGTTTTTAAAAATTGGTTATAATAAGCTAACGAGCGGTTAGAATGAAATAAAATATCTTTTTCATGGTTTTAGAACTAATGGTATTTTTAATGGTGTACTATTTTAAACATATTAATATACTTACATGATCCTTCACTGCACAGTGTATAACAATAAAACCCTTTAATTTTCCTTTGGAATTAAATACAGGTAATGTAAGCTTTATGCCATATTTGAAACATTTGAGCATTCATTCTCATAATTTTTTTTTTTTATCCAGTAAACATTAATGTTTCATTATTTATTGTACTTTACATTACATAAGTAAAGAAAAACAAAATAAATAAAAATAAAAATAATGAAGTCTATATCATGAAGTCTATATCATGAACAGAAATAGATTTTGTTTCAACTTTTTCTCCGGAAAATCTTTAAAATATCTCAAATAAATAAATAAACTGCACAAGCACATTAAATATTTCATTTGAACTACTTTAAGATTAAAATATTTCAATACATTTGTATAATATATTTACACACATACCATAAAAATAACTAATTAAAGAAAAAAAAAAGAAATTAGAATTTTTTAAATTATATTTCTTTCATTTTATACTGTCTAAAGGTTGTTAAATTATTATTTTTTTAAGGAAAAATCAAGCAATGAAAGGCTAACAATCATATTATTAGTAAAAATAAATAATATTAGTATTAAAAAATCGGTTTTATACAAGATACAGGTCCGTGATATATGGATTTTTATAATGTATCGTAGTAAAATAATAAAAATAAAATACTACAATCATTTTTTAATATTACGCTTTTTATTATTAAATTAAAATATACGTTTGTTATCATTTGTTCTTCTTTCGGTGGGAGTTCTAGATTATAATGCAAATTATAGAGTAAAATATCTATTTCAAACTCTTTCTAATTTAATTAAAATAGAGCTTCGTTGTCCTCTTTACTTTGGCAACGGTCTTGATTACGACAATTACTTAATCAGTTTAATTTTGCTGTAAACAAAGTCGCCTTCCGAACAATTTTATGACTTTCTAAAACCCTGTAATTATATAAAATTTAAACATATAAACTCCATATAATATATAAATATACATACATATATGTATATAAACTTTGTTAATTATCTTAAATCTTGAGGTAAACAAGGCATACAGAAAATGAGACAAATGAATTAGAAGTTTAGAATTTTTTTTTTTTTCAGAAAGTTGTAATTTAACTAAACATGCTAATCAACTTGAGTGGCAGGAATTCTAAATTTGTCGTTTCTATGCAAATGCGTATATTAAGGAATAATAATTATAAAAAAAAGACTGACAAAGAAATATTTTATCAAGTGTTTTTCGTTCTTAAATGTTTAAGTCATTAAGTACTGCTTGGTTTTTCGAGCAGAGTAAAACTGCTTTGACATTCTTTTCCCCCACAAAAATGTTTTTAAAGTTGTTTATGCACTTTTTTCCATGTGGTTTTTTTAGGAAAATATTTTTGTTTACTTCTCCCTAATTACTTTAAAATTGAGTCAATAAGCGTACCTTTTTTAATAAAGAAGCATCACAAAACTGGCGTTGTAAAAAATTATTACTTACAAACTTTGAATAAACACCATAAAATGCAATAAACTCGCAACAATTGTTTCGGGTCGAAAAAACCACGACCCTTCATCAGGCGAACAAAGTAAGCACGAGTGCTGCAATCAAAGCGGCAACGCACAAAACCGCTTAAAATAAAAAGAAAAAGTTTATAAAGTAGAAACTAAATAAAGCTACTGGTGTGAGTAGAATTGTACCAAAACACAAGGAAATAAATAAATGAGTGAGATTAAACATATAACAATCAAAGGATAACAAAAATTAAACTAAAATCTAAGTTACGTGAGTAATTTCCAAGCATCAGAGAAGAAAGGAGTGGAAGAAATATCATTAACAAGATTTTTCGAATTTTTAAGTATGTAAAATGCTTCATGAATATCCAAATGGGAGGAACAGACAGGAGATGAAATTATGTTAGTTTTGGAAAAATCAAAACGATGACCTTGAGACCAGCAGTGGGAAGCAATAGAAGATTTGGTAATCTCTTCATTACGAACATTCCGACGGTGCTCATTTATTCTGTATTTCAAACGCCTCCTAGTTTGACCAATATAACCTAAGTTGCAGGACGAACACGGAATTAAATAAATTCCAGAACGGTTTTCGGTGGGAATGGGATCCTTAAGAGAAGATAATTTAATTTTATTGACGGGTTTGTAAATAACTTTGAAACCAAACGGTGAAAGAATTTTAGAGATTTTAAAAGAGAGTGAAGAATAAAAAGGTAAAACAACTGGGATGAGACTATGATCGTTTAATTTGGGAGCAGAACGTTTAGGATTCTTAAATTTATATAGAGCTTTATCGATGATAGATGGGTTATAGCCACGAGAGAGAGCAAGAGATTTTAAATAATTAATTTCTTTCGAAAGATTAGACGGATCAGAACAAATGTGTAAGGCACGGTAAACATAAGTGTAAAAAGCAGACATTTTTTGTTGAGGGGCGTGGTTAGAGAGAGCATGCGGCGGCTCTCTAACCACGCCGCATGCTCTCTCTAACCACGCCCCTCAACAAAAAATGTCTGCTTTTTACACTTATGTTTACCGTGCCTTACACATTTGTTCTGATCCGTCTAATCTTTCGAAAGAAATTAATTATTTAAAATCTCTTGCTCTCTCTCGTGGCTATAACCCATCTATCATCGATAAAGCTCTATATAGATTTAAGAATCCTAAACGTTCTGCTCCCAAATTAAACGATCATAGTCTCATCCCAGTTGTTTTACCTTTTTATTCTTCACTCTCTTTTAAAATCTCTAAAATTCTTTCACCGTTTGGTTTCAAAGTTATTTACAAACCCGTCAATAAAATTAAATTATCTTCTCTTAAGGATCCCATTCCCACCGAAAACCGTTCTGGAATTTATTTAATTCCGTGTTCGTCCTGCAACTTAGGTTATATTGGTCAAACTAGGAGGCGTTTGAAATACAGAATAAATGAGCACCGTCGGAATGTTCGTAATGAAGAGATTACCAAATCTTCTATTGCTTCCCACTGCTGGTCTCAAGGTCATCGTTTTGATTTTTCCAAAACTAACATAATTTCATCTCCTGTCTGTTCCTCCCATTTGGATATTCATGAAGCATTTTACATACTTAAAAATTCGAAAAATCTTGTTAATGATATTTCTTCCACTCCTTTCTTCTCTGATGCTTGGAAATTACTCACGTAACTTAGATTTTAGTTTAATTTTTGTTATCCTTTGATTGTTATATGTTTAATCTCACTCATTTATTTATTTCCTTGTGTTTTGGTACAATTCTACTCACACCAGTAGCTTTATTTAGTTTCTACTTTATAAACTTTTTCTTTTTATTTTAAACGATTTTGTGCGTTGCCGCTTTGATTGCAGCACTCGTGCTTACTTTGTTCGCCTGATGAAGGGTCGTGGTTTTTTCGACCCGAAACAATTGTTGCGAGTTTATTGCATTTTATGGTGTTTATTCAAAGTTTGTAAGTAATAATAATAAGCCTACCTACCTCCAACAAAAGATAATTAAATTGAAACGTACCTACATGTATATCTATATATTTTTATCTTTTTTTTTTTTTTTGTGATGCAAATAAAAAAATAGATGATGCTAATTTTGAAAATGAGGCATGAAAAGGTTTATTAATTACTGGAAGAACATAAATTAAAAGATTGAAACGGTAACTACAAAAAATACACTTCATCTAAAAAATATTGCTCAATTTAATTACACACACACACACTCAAAAAAAAAAAAAATAAATAAATAAACAAAAGTAACTTGATTCTGAAATTTAACGTTTATATATTAATTATATTACATTTCTTTTTATTACATTTCACCTATAAATACATTAATAATGTTTATTACAAATGCGCCTTAGTTTCCATAAACCTTAAATTCCCTTTTTCATGGAATATTTTTTTGATATCAGGGTATAGGTTTTAATATGATTTATAAAATCTGAATAATGAAATTTCACTTAAAACTGCAGTTCTCAGAATTCAGCATAGATTTTAAGCATAGAGGACAGATTTTTATGAAAATGCACAAGTTAAACATTATTAATTCTGTATATATATAGCTTTAGATATCTTTTAAACTTCTACCTATAAATTCCTATTCTGTTATTTGCATTTCTTGAAAGATTTTTCAAAGAAATATTAAGATTTGGAGTATTTCCTTGCTATACTAAGAGCACGTTTCTGCTCTTATATTATTCCTTCTACTTACGAGTTATCAGATGTTACAAAACAATTTTGAAAGAATATATATATATATCGATATATAGTGAGATTCTGAATGGTGAAATGATTTTTTTTTCTGATATGATAATAAAATTTTAAGTGCTTTTAAACTATTTTTTAATAGTAATTAAAAACACAAAATATTGAGCTTTATACAAAACTAATGACGTTCAACATTTTTATAAATAACTTTTATATATCTTCCCTAGTATTCTACCTAGTAATGGTAGCTTTAATACTACCATTTTAAATGTTGGGGCAAGGCGAGTACAAAATTATTAATTTTCAAGTGACATTTTTTTACTGTTTCTATAATAAAGAACTGAATTTTAATTAGTTAAAAATTTGTTATTGAACTTAAAGAAACAACTAAAATAAATAAATAAATAAAATGTGTACAAAACATAATTGCTTTACATCTTTTCTACAAAAAGGCTTTTCTTTAAGCACAAGGTTTGAATTTTATGAAATTGAAGCTAAACATTCTTTTTGTTATACAGAATTTAATCCCTTTAGATAATCGCTATTAAGCTGCTGTAAAAACTGAAAAAGCATAGAGAAATTAAAAACGTATTACTTTTTTGAATAAATATCAATTTAATTTAAGGAATCCTTTACAAATTGTCAAACGCTATTTTTATTTAACGGTAAAAAATGAGACTTAGTTTTAATCTAATTCTCAATCGCTGTTGAATAGTTATACGTGTCAATTTCGTTTAAAGAGTCCATTAGAAATTGCCGGAGTGGTACTTTAATTAGATGATAGATTTAGTTTTAATCTAATTCTTAATTACTCTTCAAAATTATTCTTAATTACTCTTAATTCTTAATTATTCTGTGCCAATTTCATTTAAAGAATCAACTACAAGTTGTCAAAGTGGTATTTTCATTTGATGTTAACAAATGGGGCTCAATTTTAATATAATTCTCAATTACTCTTCGAACAGATGTATGTGTTAATTTCATTTAAAGAATGCATTGCAAATTGTCAAAATAGTATCACTCGGTATTTTAATTTGATGCTAAAAAATGGAACTCAGTTTAAAAATAATTTTCAATTACTCTTTAAATCTGTAAATTTTTACTTAGAGAGTCCATTACAAATTGCCAAAGTGGTATTTTATATTGATGCTAACGAATGGGACTTAGTTTTATCTTATTCTCAACTACTCACTGAATACTTATACGTGTCAATTTCATTTAAAGAATTCATTACAAACTGTCAAAGAGCTATTTTAATTTGATGCTATCAAATGGGACACGGTTTTAACATAATTTAATCTAATTCTCAATTACTCTTAAAATCTGTCAGTTTTTACTTAAATTCTCGAAGTAGTATTTGATGCTATCATACAGAACTCAGCTTTAATCTAATTCTCAATTACTCTTTGAATCTGTCAATTTTTACTTAAAGAATCCATTACAAATTCTTAAAACAGCAGTTTAATTTGATGCTAACAAATAAAATTCACTTTTAATCTAATTTTCAAATACTCTTTGAATACTTTTACAAATCCATTTCATTTTAAAGACTCTATTACAAATTATCACAAAGTTATAATTATTTGATGTTCACACATAAGATTTAGTTTTAATCTGATTGTAAATTACCCTTTGAGTACTTATACACGTCAATTTAATTCAAAAATATGTTACAAATCGTCAAAGTGATATTTTAATTGAATGCTGACAAATGGCGCTCAGTTTTAATCTAATTATAAATTACTCTTTGAATATTTATACACAGCAATTTAATATAAAGTATCATTACAAATTGTCAAAGGGGTATTTTAATTTGTTGCTAACAAATAGGACAGTTTAAATCTTATTCTCAATTACTCTTTGAATACTTATACGACTCAATTTCATTGAAAGAATCCATTACAAGTTGTCAAAGTGATGTTTTAATTTGATGCGAAGAAATGGGACTCAATTTTAATTCAATTCTTAGTTACTTTTTGAATACTTATAACAAGTCAATTTAATTTAAAGAATCTATTACAAATTGTCAAAGTGGTGTTTTAATTTCATGCTAACAAATGGATCTTAGTTTTAATCTAATTTTAATTTAAACTTTGAAAAATTACACATGTAATTTAATTAAAACCATCCATTGTATCACAGAATGTAATAATAAATATATTACGGGATGCTTATTCTTAATTTTAAAAAGATCGATCTTTCATGACGAACAACTTTTCAAGATAATTATTCAATTAAATTTTATTCATTGGAAATCAACAATAATATTTTATTTAATTTTGAACTAGACTATAGCAATCAAAAGTAAAAAAAAAAAAAAAATGTAATAATTATATATACAGGGTGAGTTTGACATAATCTGCCAAACGAAAGGAGGTGATAGAACAGCCCATGGGGAGCATAAAACACCATGGAAACCCTGCCCTACCTCTAACCGTATCCTAGTTATGGTAGATAGAAGAAAAATATGTTTTTTTTTCATCCCGTCTGAAAAAAACCAAATTTGTGAGCTTTCTAAAAGACTTACACGCAAAATAAGAACATATTTGGAAAGAGCAGAAAACATCCTTTCGGGTGACACCATTTACATCAGGATACCTTAATTTGACGGCGAGCTACAAGCGCTAAAACATTGGCGAAGTTTAAAATCGAGTTGTCGCCGAATTCTTTAATCGGTAATTCTGCAAACACCGTTCAAGCTACAATCGGTCAAATTTACCAAAAACTTCTCCATTCCACAAGCTTTAGAATGACCCCACAATAAACCATATAGGAGAAATTTAGTCTTTTGTTTGAAATACATTCATCACTGAACTCGACATTCGTCGAGAAGGAGACTCACGGGTGATATGGTCGTTCCTGATTTCATGTCCGCCTTCAGCCCGCTGTTTTGGCAGATGCAAGAAAGAAAGTTTTAAAGGCAAGTAAGAAAAGTAGCAGTTATATTAAGTTTACAAATACAATGGAATGGAAACAAAAGAAGTATGACGTTTCTCTTCTCACGTCTTTCACAAAAGAATATGCAAAAAAAAAAAAAAAAAAAGACTTATCTCACGTTTATGATTAAAGCGCACATGCATTCGAAAGGATGTGTGAAATTTAGTGCCGCTGCTGAAATTGGTCACTCCTACACCTGATACATTCCTTTGCCTGCTTACGAACGGAAACCACAGTTGCTCTTAGCGAAAGCTCATCCCTCAGTTTTATTATTGCATCATCAAGCCAGCTGCTTAAATCTTACACACTGGCAACTTCTGTGCGATAAACTTCTTGCTTCAGGAAACCTCAAACACAGAAGTCCAATGGAGTGAGATCTGGCGATCTAGGTGGCCAAGGAGTTGGAACATTACGAACAATCCATCGCGGATACTGCTGATTCAAAAAGTCCCGAACGGCATAGGAAGAATGTGCAGGGGCCCCATTGTATTGGAAAATTATTTCCGGTCGTTGGGGTACAGGAATGACATCAAGTAATCCTGGAAGATGGTGTTCCAGAAACTCCAAATATGTATTGCTTGTCAGATGGCCTTGGAACACATGTAGACCTACCAAGCGATCGCCAACCACTCCAAGCCAAACATTTAAGCTGAATCGCGTCTGGAACGATGAGTTTCGTGTTACAAATGGATTTTGTTGAGCGTAATGATGCCAGTTATGTAAGTTTAACATGCCATCCCGAGTGAAAAGTGACTCATCTGTCCACAGTATCGTTCTAAGGAAATGGTGCTCCTCAATATCTCGCTCTAACAGCCAGCGGCAGAATGCTACCCGCTTTTGGAAATCTGAGCGGCGTAATTCGTGTACCGGTGTGAAGTGGTATGGATGATACTGGTTTTTGCGCAAAACATTCATCACTTTACTTTGGGAGATTTCCCTTCTCTCGCAAATATGCGTGAACTCATATTTGGATTTTCCCCCACTCGGTCGAGTAGCGGCGACCATGACCCCTTTCGTACACCCTACCGAACGACCTACTCTCCCTAAGCCTTCGATGAATTGCGGCAAATACAGTACGGTTGGGCGCACGACGATGTGGATAACGTAGAAGGTACTCTTCTTCGGCTCTCCGAGAGTTACCGCCGCAAAATCCATACACAAAATGCAGAATTGGCCGAGCTCAGGCAAAGTCCAGAAAATGCTAAAGCAATAAGCAGCATAAAACGTAAAAGAAGCTGATGAGCTAATGAGCTGTTACAGATTGACTCGCCTTTTGTACCCGCGAGTGCAATGCGCGCGCAGGAAAGTTGGAATACATCTGCATATCACTAAGAGTCCATATGCAGATAGTCACGAATTTGCATACGTTCCATTTACTCACTATCGTTTCGTTTGCCGAATTTCGACGAGCGCCGTTTTCAGTGATGTATTTCAAACAAAAGGCTAAATTTCTCCTGAACTAGAACACCGATATGGTTTATTGTGGGCTCATTCTAAAGCTTGTGGAATGGAGAAGTTTTTGGTAAATTTGACCGATTGTAGCTTGAACGGTGTTTGCAGAATTACCGGTTAAAGAATTCGGCGACAACTCGATTTTAAACCTCGCCAATGTTTTAGCGCTTGTAGCTCGCCGTCAAATTAAGGTATCCTAATGTAAATGATGTCACCCGATAGGATTTTTTCTGCTCTTTCCAAATATGTTCTTATTTTGCGTGTAAGTCTTTTAGAAAGCTCACAAATTTGGTTTTTTTCAGACGGGATGAAAAAAAAACATATTTTTCTTCTATCTACCATAACTAGGATACGGTTAGAGATAGGACAGGGTTTCCATGGTGTTTTATGCTCCCCATGGGTTGTTCTATCACCTCCTTTCGTTTGGCAGATTATGTCAAACTCACCCTGTATATACATATTTTTCCATGTAAAAAATAATTTTTCCAAATTAAAAAACCCAGCAGTGGCCGATAGGTTTTGTCTTGTAAGCTGAGATACGAAAAATGCAGGCTTCGAACATTGGTGGTCCCGGTAGACTAGCCGTTCGGAGTTAGTGGATTTCTCCGAAGATCGAGTAAATATGAACTGAAAACACAAAGGCTGTTATTCACCAATAACTTCAACTCACGGTGGAAGATGAAAATTTGAAAAGAGTATAAAGGCAGGGTGCAAATTTTCAGCAAATTTTGCCGTGTTGTTGCTGCCATCTAGCGGTATAGTTATTTTCAGATTTTTTAGGTGAAAATAACCAATCAAAGATTATATGAAATCCTCGACGCTAGATGGCAGAAACAGCGTGCTAAATTTTGCTGGAAAGCTGTACCCTGCCTTTAGACGTTTTTCAATTTTTTGCTTTTAACCGGGAGTTGAAGTTAATGGTGAATACGGCCATTATGAAGCTTCTCCACTCCTGAGAGGGCATTCAGCCAACCCTTGGATACTCGTGTAGTCAATATACTTTACCTTTTACATCATTTTTTCAAAATTAAATATCTGGTGTGACCCTAATACGGTTTTTAATATTATAAAGACAGAATATTATTTAAGGGTCAGGTAGCAAGTACAGTATATAAAGCTACTTTAAAAACTATTCAAAATAGGTTTTAATACACTTTTATTTGACATATAATTCTGTGTGTGTATGTGTTGGGGGAGGGGCTACCGCTCTCCTCAATCTCGTTTAAATTTAGTACCTGCATTTATAAATAATTAAGGACTGTTATTAAATAAAAAAAAAATTATTCAAATAAATTTCATCTGTACCGCTCTTTGTAACTTATCAATCTTGATCAAACTTTTAAAATGAAAATATCATATGAATTTCAAAATACCAAGTTTGAATCTTCTACAATTATATATTTTTAAGTGATGCCATACTTGCCAACCATCTCATTATGAACCGTACAATTTTTAGTACCCGCCTTTTTTTTCACACCAATAACTTTTTAGAGTAATTTTAGTCTTATTTAATCGCAACAACATTTGGAGAGAATTTCTCTAAAAATATAGTGGTGTGAGAAAAGAGGCATTTTTTCAGGGGGCGTTAACATTTGTACGGTTATTAATGAGATAGTTGGCAAGTGTGTGATGCTGATAACAGACACAGATTCTGTATACACAGATCAGTCGCTAAAAACACCTTTTCTGTATGAACGACCTCAAAATGCGTAATTATATATATATATATATATATATATATATATATGAATAATGCTTAAAATTGAACTTAAAAAAATACCTTGTATATTGTGAGATAAGTAATATTACATGCGTCAGTACAGGTATTTGTGCTGATTAGATAAAATAAAAAATAATCAAGAATAAATAATCGAAATAGATTGTTGCTTAACTTTAGAAAACTAATGTACTACTACAAAGACGATTCAGATTTATCGAAAGCTAAAGAATGTCATAAAATACAATTCACTTACTGTCTGTATTCCGACAATTGAATTAGAAAATAGTCCCATTTGGTTTCGAACATCGATTTTAACAAAATATACTTCTTTAATAATACTATTATTCTTTTGTATATACCATTTATTATAATTTAATTTATTAAATTTAAGTTTAAAATTACAGTATGTTAACTATATAATCTGCATGAAAAGTATTTTTTAGATTACAAGCTAGATAAAAAATATATATATATATATAAATATAGTTTTGATTTTAATTAGAGATAAGTTAATATGAAATAACTAAAATAAAACTGAAAAGAAATTTTAGAGATTTATTTTTTCATTTCACGTTTTGTTTAATCTAAGATAATAAAACAGTTATTTTTCTTTCGCTATATTCTCTATTGAAATCGTAATCATTCACATAATTAGATGATTTGGCTTTTTTTTTTTTTTTTTCTTCACATTATCTAATGCATTCTTTTAAATGCCAAAAGACATCAATCGTTTTTCTTACCGTTTATCATGCATTTTTGATTATATAGCAAGTGACAAAAAACATTTTTGCAAAATTCTCAAATTACAATAATGCTCTGTAATTAACATGATTAAAGGTTACATTAAATGACTCTTTTTTTTTTTTAAATATTATCTTTGGTTCAAAAGGTACTTATACTTATAAAAATGCAAAATTCTTAAGACGTTAAAATAAAGCAGTTTATATGATTGCGATTTTTTTAAATATAGAAAAGAAAATAATTTTTCATGTATCAGGTTTTTATTGATAAACATTAAATAAAGTGATCAAAGTCTTTTTTGACAGTTTTTTTTTTTTTTCTAGAAAAATGAAAAGTGCTTTAATATTAATTTTTATAAGTAACAATTGTCCAAATTTTTAATTAAAGTGAACTTACTTCACAGCGCCTGTTAAGTTTCTGTTATCAATTAGTAAACTAGTTATTACTTCTTTTATATTTTAGTTTTTAGATTAAGTTTAAAACCTGATTTTCCAAACATGCAGAGTGATGCGAAAGTTTATTAATGTAATGATATTAATGTAAAAAAAAAAAAAAAAAAGATGTTCATGAAATTAATTTTATTTATTTATTTATTTTTTTAATTGTGAAAAATATATAAATGAATTTTTTTTTTTAAATACTTTACGTTTTATTTTACTTTATTTATTTATTTAATTTTTAAATACTAGATAAGCCAAGTTATAAAACTGATAAAGAACATTTAAATGAAATTTTTATTTTCTTACATAATAATTAAACATGCAAAAATTAAATTTATCTTATATTTCAGATTACTGTGTTACTCGCGATTTCTGATGATTTAATATAATAATTATAGCCATAGCTGCCAACCGTTACGATTTTTTGACACCAGTATTTCTTTATAGAATTTTTCTTATTATTATTTCGTAGGAAACTGCCACAAAATCTCATAAAAAATTTCTATAAAAAAATGCCGGTGTCAAAAAATCGTAAAGGTTGGTTACTGTGACCAGTGGCGTATGCAAGGGGGGGGGGGGGGTTGGGGGTTTTAACCCCCCCCCCTTGACAAAATGCATGATAAGAAAAATTAGGCTGTTCCTTACATTTTTTTTTTCACATTTCAGGCGGAAAAAATGTATGGCAAGCGTAGAATATTTTTTTCTACGAAGTGGTTTAAAATTATGACTAACTTTTTTTTTTTCATTACGCTGCGATAAACACTCCTGAAAATAACTAAACCACTTCATTTGTGCGGCGCGAAACATGTTTCCCCTGAAAACAATTCTCTGAAAGGATTTCACCTTTACGAGTTCATACTCAAGGACAAGAGGGGTCGACCATATGGGGAAGGGGTGACCATTGAAGTAGTGACTTTGAAGGAGTGACCCAAACAATACCCCAACAATAGAAGACATTTTAAATGAACTAGCGAAAACTTCTCGTCGATTAGACTTCGCTCTGTAAATAAGAAAATTCAATGAAATATTTTACGTAACTATGTATTGAATTTTATGTTTTGTGTAGCAGTTTGTACAGGCTCTACGTTATTCGTCGCAAATTAAAGATTTTTTAGTTTGATCTTCTAATTGGTGAGTTTGTTTTACTATTTTTCATTTTCTTACTCTTATTTTCGGCAAGTAATTATGATATTTTAAAAGATTGTTAAACTTAATTAAAAATCAACTTAATTAAACTTAATTAAACTTAAATAAACTTAATTAAAAATTCGGAAGGACGAACCCCCCCACCCCCTCCCCCCATGGAAAAATCCTGGATACGCCACTGACTGTGATTATAGCTTACTTTTGAAACAAAAAGTCTCAAAATTTTAAATAAATATAGTTTAATAAATGATATCTTTGAAGTTTTTAACTTAAACTACCAATTATGAAATAAATAAATATTTAAAGTCACATGTTGAAATGTAAGAAAAATATAATTTTTGTGTATTCTGTAGGTCTAAAAATAATACACATGTTGTCGAATGAAATACGCGTTGTTCTCTTTAGATATTGTGTGCATTTGTATTAAAAATTTGTATTAATTTAATTTCAAAATGTGTTGCCATATACCCCTTTTTATTATTCTTGAAACTATTTTTCAAGAATTCATTAAATGAAACCTTAAAAGTAGAAGCAATTGAGTAAAACAAAATCTAATTTTGAAAGACGTTGTTTGTTGTCGTCTGTGGTTTTCTTGACCGCTCATTATATAAACGTTAGATATGGCTTCACCACAAATAAGTGTTATACACCTCATATGTTCAGAATCCTTATAAAAAAAAATCCATTTTTCTTTTTCAAGTGTAAAATTAGCTTCTCGAAAGTGATCTGCTGTTTTACTGTGTTGTAATGAATCTAGCGAATAAATTTCCGATAAAAACTTTTGTATCCGTTACGAGAGGGGCTATTACCAAAGTTTACAGTTTAAAACTTAGAATAACTATTTACACTAAAAGTAAAGTTTTATTGGAAAAACAAAATTTATTTTGTTCTCTACAGATTTATTTTGTCAGTTTAGCAGCAATTTTCTACAGCTAACTGAACCAACTTCTTTGAACTAACCGAAAGGTTGAGGTTGAGGTGTTTTTACGTCGCACTAGTGCTACACTATAACAATTGGTGACGATCTGTGACTCACTCCTAAGTGTGGACCACATATTATTATACAGATAGGACACTCCCGTATATTCTTCGGTAACCGGAATTTGACTGCAACGACCCTATTGTCAACGGCTGTAAGTTTCTCGAACTCTCCAGCTTACGCAATCGCTCGTCTTATTTTTATTGCATCTATGTTCATATCATAATACTAGTGCAACGTTAAACACAACATCCAACCAACTAACCATTGTATTGATGTTTACGTTTGAACTTTGTTATTGTTTACGAATTTGATTGTCGAAAGCAATTTATTTCAAGAAGCAAGTACTAAATATTATGCAAATAAATTTCGAAAATATACATAAACCAGAAATTTTTTTTCATTTTAAAGCATTTTGTATAATTTAAACCAAGCAATGTTAAATATTTAAGATTTCATACCATACTGCTATTTCAGCATTACAGTTTGTTATATTAATTTGTACACTTGAACACGATTGTGTTTGGCAAAATTTATTTTCAAACATAATAAAAAGTAGTTTTATATCTTAGAAAATAGCTGTGAATGTTATGATTTTGTGAATTTAAAAGTAGTAGAAAAAGTAAAGGAAAAAAAAACTGCACATACATTTTCGTTTGGCAACTTTATTATTGTTTACACACTTGATTGTCAAAAGCAATTTATTTTAAGAAGCAAGTGCTAAATATTAAGAAAAATAAACTTTGAAAATATACATAGAATATAAACATTTTTTTCATTTTAAAGCATTTTGTATTATTTAAACCAAGCAACATTAAATATTTAATGATTTCATACTGCTATTTGAGAATTACAGTTTGTAATTTTAATTTGTACTTGAATATGAATATGTTTGATAAAGCATATTTTTTAAACATTATAAAATAAATTTTTATTTCTTAGAAGAATAGCTGTGAATGTTTTGAGGATAATTTTGTGAATTCAAAAACAATAGAAAGTGAAGAAAAAGAAAACTTCCCATACTAACCTGCAACTAACTACTCACGAAATAGAAAAACAATTTTCGATCAAAGATGCTATTCATGTAGACTTAACACATGTAGTTCCTCTCTGTTGACACTAGTGGTGCTACTTTATTTCCGGTTCGCGTTTTAGCTTCACTGTCCTATCTGTATGATAATCTGTGGTGTGGACCAGAAACATGCTATCACAGTTTTTATCCCTCACGGAAAGGATAATGCCCATGCTCCAGTGACCCCCAGAGTGTAAAGCGCATTACGAAGTTCATAGAATCATTGGAGATTTGTGAAAATTTCATATTTCAAGGTTGGAGAAATAGTTATATTGAGTTCTTGAAATGTGAGGCAGCAAGGTGGAATATCTCGCTCGTTGGAGAAATACTCTGGTTGTAAAGGTACTCTACGAGGTTCGTTGCAAGATTTCATGGTAGGTGAGGTTAAGTTCTTGAAAGATGAGACAGCATTGTGGAACTGATATCTCGCTTGGTGGAAAAATACTCTGGTTTTAAAGGTACTCTACGAAATTCTTTGTGAGATTTTATAGTTGTTGAGGGTTTGGGAAAATTGAGATTGAGGTTGAGTGATTTTCGAATGTGTACGAAAATTTGAAAATTGTCTCACCAGTGATAGTATCTACACTGTAAAAAAAAACCTATTACCAGCTGCAATCTGTGATTTATTTTATCCAATCACAGAGAATTTCTTGCAAGAAATTCTCTGTGATTGGATAAAATAAATCACAGATTGCAGCTGGTAATAGTTATTTTTTTACAGTGTAAGAGACAGCAAACATAAAGTTGAGGTCAGTTGGAGAGTGAGTAAAATATGAGGTCTCTGACTTCTCCAAATTTTCCGTAAGGTAGTATGCTATGTTTAATCCTTCTTATTAGTAAGGGCCGCGGTAGCCCAGTCGGTAGAGCGCTGGGCTCGTAATTGGAAGATTGTGGGTTTGGTACTCAAAGCGACCAAAGACCGTCGTGTACACTAATGGTGGCTGGTGCACGTAAAATCTGTCATGGCCGCAGTATTCTCCATATTCCCCCAAAATTATACCTCTGGAGGTCATCGAAGCAGGAGAGCCATCCGTTCCATGGAGGATCAAAACTGTGATAGCATGTCTCCGGACCACCTCTACGGTTTTGTCCCAGACCGTCGCCAATTGCCCATTGCGAAGCAGTAGTGCGACGTAAAATCCAACCAACCAACCAATCTTATTAGTAAAGCAAATTAAATTTATCAGCTGCCAAGTACGAGAAGTCCCCCACCATTTTAGAAGCGTTAAACTTTTAGTTTGTTTTTAATAGAGTCTCTACTTTAAGTACAATTATTCGCAGCAATTGTTTGGCGGGGCGCTGCGGTAGCCCAGTCGGTAGAGCGCTGGCCTCGTAATTGGAAGATTGCGGGCTCGGTACTCGAGCCGGCCAAAGAACGTTGTGTACACTAATGGTGGCTGGTGCACGTAAAATCTGTCGTGGCCGCAATGTTCTCCATGTTCCCATCAAAATTATACCTCTGGGGGTCACTGAAGCGGGAGAGCCATCCCTTCCGTGGAGGATGAAAATTGCGATGGTATGTCTCCGGACCACCCCTAAGGTTGAGTCCCAGACCGTCACCAATTGCCCATCTGCGCAGCACTAGTGCGACGTAAAACCCAACCAACCAACCAATTGTATGACAGAAAAGTAAAACAGGGTATAAGACTCAACTTCATAATGAGTTGGTTGGTTAGTTGGGTTTAACGTCGCACTAGTAGTACGCTATAGGTAAGTGGTGACGGTCCTTCACAATAGGTGTTAATACTTTGTGCTCGAGAGATAACTCTCAATCACTATTCGATTTGCTGTAATAACTCGAGAAGTGATCGAGAGTCACTATTCGGTTTAACGCGATGATTCCAGCGATAATGATGTTCATTTAGAAATAGCTTGGGCAATATCACTTCATAAGCGATTCAAAAATACATGCTTATAAAACAACTGCCAATTTTTAACCCTTTCAAGACGAGTACCGCGATAACGTGTATTAATATTTTCTAGACCACCTATTTTTGTCTTTTTATTATGTTTTTTTTCTAATAAAAGTACTTCTATCAATAGTACATTGATTGTACCAATATGAATATTGCGTACAGTCGGTAACAAAAGTTTCCGAACAGTAGGAAAAATT
Organism: Salticus scenicus; assembly: GCA_963930645.1. NCBI lineage: Eukaryota > Metazoa > Arthropoda > Arachnida > Araneae > Salticidae > Salticus > Salticus scenicus. The sequence goes on along the minus strand of OZ005653.1, from coordinate 233,588,189 downwards.
CCTATGTAAATAAAGTACACTTAAAACAGTTTTGTTAAATAAATCCTTGTCGAATCCTGTTCTTAGTCAGTCTAAAAACATGATTCGACAAGGATTTGTTTAACAAAACTGTATTAAGTGTACTTTTTTATATAAGAATTTTTGCTAGTGTTCGGAGACATTTGTTACCGACTGTATATTTTTAAGAAATTAAATAATATACAAATTGGAAAAAAAAAAAAAAAAAAAAAAAAATCCCTCACGCGGAGTTACATATTTGCGAATGATGGGAACCCATGCTAGCGGTTGCGAATGTATTATTCGCTTGGTCTGTTAAGGGTTAATATTTAACAAATGACCTACTTTGAAATATAAATATATATAAAATATGAACATTTTAAACGTTAAATTGTGTGTGAAACCATTTTATGTAAATGATAAGAAATCTACCAAGTATGCAGAAACTGTCTTGAGTTGCAGGTTCGCCCGAGTTTGCAAAGAGTTAACACCAGAACAATGAGGAATTTCAGTTGAGATGGATTGTCATTTTTCATGAAAAACTTCGAAAAATATTATAATAAGGTGTCTTTGGATGGTTGATCTTCAAAACCTTCCCCGAGATAGAAATGGTGACTTTCGTTGATTTTTTTTTTTTTTTTTTTTTTTTTTTTTCAATTATTGAATACGTAAATTGTCGAATTTTTAAATTATTCACATAAATATTTTCCACATAGGAAATTATGAAATATAAATCAAATGACAAATGACACAAAATTTCATAAATTTCATTTTTTTTTTTTTTTTTGTTTTTTGCTAGAGGGAGGGGTGCTTTCTAAAATTTCAAAGATGTTTGTTTTTAATGTTACAGCTAAATATAAATATAAATATATATATATATGTGTGTGTGTGTACAATAATAAACTTTAAGCGTATGTAAGCATATGTGATATTGTTATGCGGGAAAAAATAAAATAATAATAATAACAATAATAATTTTATTATTATTATTATTATTTTTACTATTGAAACGGTTTTGTCATTAAAGCATTTTTTCTCACGCGATTGGAAATTAACAAGTATTTTCTATTTATTTTCCTTTTTGAACGTTGAAACCTTTTTCTTATATATATATATATATATATATATATATATGCATATTAAGACTTTTTTCCCAAAACAATTTTCACATTGTAAAAAGTACATACTCACGCCAATAACAAAACTTGAACAAATGTTTCACTAAATGAAAGAAAAAATGTTGAAAGAAAAATTCACATTATTTAAACCTTTACGATAGAAGAAGTAGAAAAATGAAAAATGAAAAAAGAAAATATATAAATTTTAACTTTGCAAAACTTTTCAGAAAAAATGTTTAAAAAGCTCTATTATATTTTCAAAAGATATTTTTCATTAAAAAATTGATTACTAAAAGTCTTTTTATAATAAAATGTAAAAAATTTTTCTTCCTTGAATAGTGCTTTGATATCTTCAGATACTCAATGTTATTTCTTCAGATGTTTTTCTTTTTATTATTTTTTTTAAATAGAATCTTTTCTAAAAATTCTTTAAATTTAAATGTATCAAATACACCTGGTTGTATTTCATACAAAATGATTCTGCCGCCCTCATACTGAAGGATTTTTTACCGATTTAAATATTTTCTTCTTCTTTTAACTTTTTGTTAAAATAGCAAATTCCTTCAAACTTCTTATAGCTTTTATCTATATATTTTCTGACTTATTCCAATTTAACAATTTTTATTTTTGCATGAACTTCAAGTTACTTTTTCGAACTGTTATTTATATTTTTTAGCTAAATAACATAAAATTCCTGTAGTAAATTATAATTTAATTTATATATATATATATATATATATATATATATGTTTAAATGTCAAAAAATAGAACAATTGCTTAATGTGCATCACATTAGGCAAACTTAGATTCTATTTTTTATTATTTTATTTATATTATTTTTAACCTTTTCCATTTTTTCTTTTTAAAGTTTAAATGTTCAAATATATATATATATATTAATTTATAATATTTTTTTTTAAATTGATAATACAAACACAGAATTTTCTAAAAAATAATTTAAAAATATTCGTAGTTTTTTAAATTTCAATAGAATTTTTTTTTTATATTTTACAATAACTTTTATCATTTATGTCATTACAGTTTTTCTTAAATCTTTTAAATTTTACCCTGAAAGTTATATTAAACGTAAGGAAAAAGTTTGTCGTTTTTGAACATGTGACTTTTTACGCTTTCTCTGTCCGTTGGCAGAATTAGGACCAAAATAAAATTGCTCTTATAAAGTCGATTTGCATATGGAAGATATTTTTTATATTTTCTTCGATATTATTAAATTTCTTTAAAAGTTTAGAACCTTTAACATGTATCAATAAAAAGTAAACTTAAAACATAATATACTTTAGACGTAGAGTTCACGTTGGCATAAAGGATTTTTGCTGTGTCATCAACATATATCGCTGAAATCACGCAGATGAAGACCAAATTTGTCGCCTTAAATATCTACATAAACTTTTGTTTTTTCTACTGATATTTAAAAACTTGTGACAAATATATTTTGATATTATTAAAATGTCGGTAAAAATCACTCTTTAAAAAGGAAAATTCAAAAGTTTAAAATAAGCATCCAACGCGAATTTTTGTTGATTGTTAAGTAAACATCGTTAATAGCATAATAGCCGACTTTTACTTTTTTTCATCTTCGAGTCTTTGGGCTATCTTGAGGCTCCTTACATTGTTGCATTGTTGTATTTACGCCTTCTTGCAGTTGTTGTGTTTAAAATGCACTCGTCATCTTTTTTTTTCTTCTTTTTCATATATACTAAAGGGTGGTGATTAAGCATTTCAATCCGAAACACTATTACGTATTTTGGAAATTTTTATAGTTTACTTTCTTTTATAGCCTTACAACGTCAATGATTTTGTGAATTTTACTGAAGATAGTAAAAAAAAAAAAAAAAAAAAAATTTCATATATAATTTATATGCTTAATTAATTACTAAAATTAAACTTTTTCAGAAATTCATTACAGGAATTATAGTATTATTAAAATATAGTGTGTTTCATAAAAAAAGCAACTTTTGCGTGTAGAATAACATACAAATTTATTGATAAATTAAGTAATTTGTGTACTTTTATATATATGTATATTACGCATATGTATGCAAATAATCACAGGTAACATACACTGCAAAAATATGTTTCTGTTCAGATCGTTACAAAACTTTATTGATGAAAATGTGACATGTAAATTTCGAGGATGTCGATCAATAATTTTGAGAAGTGATATTTGATATGTATAATAGACGATTAGTCTTCGAAGTGATTAGGCAACCGTCACATTTAAAATTCAGTGGTAGATATTGAGTAAGGAAGTCACAAAATCTAGCAACATTGCTCCAAATGGGAGGACATCTCAGGAAATTTACTGTAAAAATATTCTATTAAAAAAAAAAAAAAAAAAAAAAAAAAATTCTGTAATTTTTTTATAAAAAATTTGTTTTCCAAAACTACACTGTAAAAACTATGTCCTATTTGCTGCCAGAAATTCTCTGTAATTTGAGAAAATACGCGTAATTTACGAAAAAATTACGTTGTCAGAACGTATTTTCTCAAATTACAGAGAATTTCTGGCAGCAAATAGGACATATATTTTATAGTGTAGTTTCTGATCACCTTGTCATCGAAACACATTAAGTAAAGGTACACTGTAAAAAAATAACTATTACCAGCTGCAAGAAACTCTCTCTGATTGGAGAAAATAATTATTTTCTCCAATCACAGAGAGTTTCTTGCAGCTGGTAATAGTTATTTTTTTACAGTGTAAGGAAAAAGTAACAGTTTGAGAAAAACAAAACAGTTCACTTTGCAGGAACAAGAACTTCCTCTTTTTCGCAAGCATGCAAATCTCGACATTTTTTTCCTGTAACTGACAGCTTTTCCCAGTTTTGCATTTCATTACTCATAATTCTTGTTCTGGATTGTTTCTGTAATCCGTTTTGGTCGTTTATTGTGTTAAATTTAATATTTTTCCGGAAAAGGCGTCCTCTGGTGGACATTTTGGAACTAACTTTTTTTCGAAATGTCGTGAGCGCATATCGTGTATAGTCTCTATACCAAATTTCGTTGCATTCCGTTCACCTGTTTGCGCTGCAAGATGCTGTTTATACGGGAAGTTTTTTACAGTGTACAGAAATTTAGTTTAAAATTACACGTCAATCTGTTAAAAGAAACATTTTTTCTGTAACCAGATAAAAGCTATAACCATTGATACAGATTTCATCCAGTGAATACGTAGCTTTTTGTTTTTGCTTGCGGAGAATTGGTATCAAAGTAGGATTGAGAAGTGCTAACAAGGGAACATTCCAAAGGTGTCATCTTCAAAAAGTATTGAAAAAAATATATGTGATTCTACTCTTCATAAAACACCACAAAATGAAAAAAATATCGGCTGAAATTAATTACAGCGACCACAAAAAATTATCAAAATTAAGCATATTTGGCGATTTAGCGCTCTTAGGCGATACGTTTGCTAGCACCGAGATTGCAGTGTACGAACAGAACCGTGTTTTGCTTCTCGCCAAGTACTCAAAATCAATCGCCTAGCAGTTTGAAATCGCCAAATATGCTTAATTTTAATAATTTTTTCTGGACGCTGTAATTAATTTCAGCCGATATTTTTTTCATTTTCTGGTGTTTTATGAAGAGTAGAATCACATATATTTTTTTCAATACTTTTTGAAGATGACACCTTTGGAATGTTCCCTTGTAAGTAGCAGAACAAATTTCGTTTCCATAGCTGAAAAGTAGAACCTCCGCCTACACTGCAGTAGTTTGATTTATCCTGGCCGCTAGAACTGGCCGGCCTTTTTTTAAGAGAGAATTTTTTCAGTCTGTCCTTCTGAAAAAAAAAAAAAAAATACACTGTTGCGTACGAATATTCTGTATATTGTTCTGTTACAGAAAGTTTTTGTCAACTTATTTTTTGCATAGCATACAGATATTTTCTGAGAACTTTACTGTAAGACATTTTAGGTAATATATCAGGACTTATTTTTATTTTTATTTTATTTATTTATTTATTTTTACAGTGCTGGTAAGTTTTTAGAACTCTGGCTAACAAGTTTAACTAGTGAATAAAATATTTTTGATTAAATTCAGATTCTAATTATTTTTTTTTTTACAATGCTGGATAAGTTTTCAGAACGCTAGCTAACAATTTTAACAAACGAATAAAATGAATAATATTATTGAAATGAATAATATAATATTTAACAAACGAATAATATTTCTGATTAAATTTTAAATAGAAAGTTAAAATAAACAAATAAATAAAATAAAGATTGAACTTTCTCTTACACTTAATACCTAGTCGTTAGAATCAATAACGGGTTTTTAATATAGGCTAAAAAACATAAAAAACATTTGTAGTAATCAAATAAGTAAAAGCTTCACATTAAGTTGTTACTCATCGAACAAAGTGCAGAAAACTTTAATTAGTAAAATTTCTAAAATACGTGATCGTTGATCAAACATTATTTATGAAACTCATTAGTGAAATTTATAAATTAAATGTATTAGTCAAACAGTGTAGCTGTCAAATTTTAGTAATTTGTCAATGAGTATAAGCTGAAGCTAAAATCCAGGAAAACAGCCTAAGAGTTTTATAAATGTTGTCGCCTTCTGAATATCACAGATCAATAGTAGTAGGGATCGACCTCTTACTATGTATCAGAATCTCTTAAGATGTTGTATATATTGTAAAATCTTAAATTTTCACACAATATATGACAGATTAGTAAAACTTAATAATGCAGAAAACAAATTGTTCAGTGTTATTGTTATCAAGGGCGCCAATTTCATATTTAATTAAAAACAAATAAATTTATTTCAAAATATAATTGATCTGGAAAAATAGTGTCAAAATACAGTTTTTTTTTTTTTTTTTTTTGGCTTAAAATTGAAAAAAAAAAATTGTTTTTGAGATATTATTAATATATATATATATACATATTACAATGCTTTCTCAAACAATGCTCAATAAAAAACTTAAAATGAGCAGCGATATTTCTTTGTATAGAAATTTTTAATTTAACTATTTTGCAAATGGATTTCACTGTAGTTTTAGTTAAAGTTATCGCTATGACGAAATTTCAAGTGGCAGTCTGATATTAAGTTGCCACAATAGACCAAAACCAAATTTATCAATAAACTTGATCCTCTATTTTGTTTCAAAGTAACGCATACATTAAATTAGCTGGGCCACTTGGAATCAAGCTGCCAGTTGAAAATTTGTCATCACGATAACTTTTGAAATACTGAATTAATTTAAACCAAAGTTGGAAAGCGGAATTTTCATACAAATACATAGGATGAATTCACTAAGCAACTTGCTCCGCCATTTAGCTTATATGTTACGTCCACTTGATATTAGGCTGCAACTTGAAAAATTTTCATTACGTTAACTTTTGAAATACTAAGCCAATTCGAACCGAATTTCCTCACTATCGAATAAGATCGCTGGGCAGAGGAACGCGTCTCTTATTTTTTGCCTGTTATTTGCAGGCACTCGTTTACAAAGGGTTAAAAAAAATCACTCAAGATTGAAAAAAGTACATTATTTTTGGCTGACATCTCATATTTTAAACTCAAATGAGAAACAGGAAATATTTGTTGATTAATCTGAGATTTTTTAAAAAGGTTTTTCATTCTCTCTTCTGATTTTTTTCACGCTAGCGATAAAAAATTTAAGAAAAAAAATTGGAAAAAATTACTGAAAATTGAAATTGTACATCATTCGTATAATGTTAAATATTTTGTATTCAAAGTAGAATTGAAAGCAATTTATAGATTACTTTCGATTTCATTAATTTGAATTAATTTTGAATTTGGATATAAGTAAATGTTTCTAGAGCGCAACCACAGCTTTTATACCCTAGCAATAAGAGAATTTAGAAAAAAAAAAAAAAAAAGTTTTTGCCTAGTTTTTCTATTTAATCTAAGAAATACATAGTACATTTTGAAACATTAAGATCGATTAGAATAATTAAAGAAACTTTGGCGCTGAATTATTAAGCCGGGAAATTTTTCAACATCTTGAACGACAAAGAGAAAAAACTAAAAAGCGGACAGCTGTTTAGGTAGTATTTATCGTACCGTCTTCAGTGAATGAAGACGGTACACACAATATTACCGAAACTGCTGCCTGCTTTTTAGTTTTTTCTCTTTGGCGTTAAAGACGTTGAAGATTTTCCTGGTTGTAATATTAAGTTCTAATAATGAATAATTACAGAATTGTAGGATGCTAAAAATGTTAAAGAATCTTTTACAATTAAAAATAAATAAATAAATATGGCAAAAAGTAGAAAAATGCTTGTTTAATTGAAATCTGACAACCAATATTTGCTGAAGTATGATTATTTTACAAACATGATAAGAATATTATCTTTGATTAAACAATGTGTGATTTCAACAGGACTAACAACTTTCATTAACAATTTAGAGAATTTTAAATAATTAAGAAAAAAATCATAGTATTAGTATTTATTGTAATACAAATAGATAAATAAATAAAATAAAAAGTAAAGTTAAATGTCACTTTGCTAACATTATCTAAGAAAGTAAATACATTTTAATTAATTTCTTTTTCGTTAAAAAAATTAACATTTATTCTCCCAAATACGAAAACTAATTATTGTCTGAACAAGTATTTGATTAAAAAAAAAAAAAAAAAATCTTGTTTTTAAAATTATTTACAAAATAATATTTAACATATTTAAATAAATTTGTTTGATCTACCTTTCAGGTAAAGACAAAGAAATACTGTAATATCACTGTTTATTTTAAGGATTAAACTTTTCAATACTATTGCTGTTTCTACCAAGAAAAATTATTAACTTCAAAAATTAGTATACACACACACACATATATATATATATCCCCCCCCCCTCTTGTAATTAATTTTGTTTATTTTGCTTCTAAATAGCACGAAGCTAAAAGTGCCAATGAAAACATTTTAAAACTTAATATTTCTAAACATAGATTAAAAACAAACACGTTATTTTTCTCCTTTAGAAAAACTGTACAAAACGTTGATAGAAACAAAACAAAAATATGAGACTAGAAGTATGCCCAGGTGGCGCTTCTCCTCGCGAAGTTGAGTGGAGTTATTCTCCGCGACTTCTAAGGCGCTTATTGAAGTATGAGCTTTGCACCTGTGTGAACGTTTGCCGTGGAGTACTCAAAGTTTGAAAATTTTGATTCCGGTTATGTCACTAAACGAGCTAATAAAATTAATTTCTCCGAGTTTCAAAGATTGCAGTTTATCTTCGCAGGCTTTTGCATGTATGGCTGTACAACCGTTAGTATTTTTGTCTTCGTCTTTTTGGTTCTGTCAACAGGTAAGAGTTTATTTTGTTTTATTTTCTTCGTTAATTATTTGAACTTTTCACAGCAAATCGAGAGAGAGAGAAAAAAACTATTTTCAAATTTATTTTACTTCCTTTAGCTGTTTTTCTCATAATTAAAAATATATTCGAATATATTGTTGTATATTCAAATAAAAAATTCATTTTTTTATGATTTAAAAAACTTTCAAATATTCTGCATTTATTAATGAAAATAATTTTCTTTGAATATTTTTATGTTTTATACTAAAAGATGTATTTAAATGTAATTATTATTATTATTATTATTATTATTATAAATAGTAGTTTTGAATTTAAAAATTTTGCATTAGAAAGGGAATTTTGCGTAGGTTTACTTTAGATCTCAGAAAACTCTCTTTATTTCAACTTTTAGTCCGTTTGAGTGATTTAATGTTAATGTAAATGTTTATTCAGTTACAATGTTTTACAATAAATTTTTGACTATATTTTTAAATGGAAAATCATACTTAAATTCAAATTTTGAACATTGATTAACATTTAATTAATAGTAAATAAAAATTTTTGTTTTCCTTCTCTGCTAAATAGTACAACATAACAACAACAAAAAAATAATAATATATATATAATAATAATAATAAATTTATTCTTGTCGGATAATATTTTTTTTCTGTATAAATACACCAAAAATGTATTTTATATTTATGTATCTCATGTAAAATTATTTAAAATAAGTTTTAGAGCGACATCATTGCCATTTTAAAACTTAATAATAATAATATTAATAATAATAATAACCTCTAATTATATATTGACTAATATTTTTCATTAAATAATACAATATTTAGCATTAAATATTTTTGCATTAATATTTTTGAATGTTAATATCCAAATTTTGAATTAAGCAAATACTTTACAAAAATGCATATTTTCACGACGATTTTACGGTTAGTATAAGGATTTTAACCACTTTAGAAAAACTAGATTTTAAGACTTTCTTAAAATAAAATTTAGTGCTGTTATCAAAGTAACTATTAGAAAAATATTTTCATACACAATTCCATATATATATATTTAATTAAAATTTTTATATCGCCTTATTTGAATTCAAAAATTAATTTTTATCAAGAGTTGAAGTATTGTATTTTAGTTTGTAACGAAGGTTTAAAATAAAATGAAATGTGAAGTTTTGACATGGTATAAAGTTTTTTTTTTTTTTTTTTTTGTTTAATATTAATTTTATAATTAATATTTTAATAAAATATTCTTGTAAAATAATGAAAATTCCAGAAGTACGATAAACACGTTTAGATTTTAAAATGGTATGTATATACAAAAAAAGCAGTTTGACAAGATTATTATTATCGAAAATATTGTGAAAAGTATGTAAAAGGGATTGAACATTATGGTATATAATTTTTAAGTAATTTTTTGTTCTAAAACTTTGTGATAAATCTCTATAAAATTATACAATTTTGCAAAATTTTATCCATGAATTAAACATATTCTGTTAAAATTTTCTTCTCTTTTCCTTTTCCTTTACTTCCTTCCTGTTTTTTTTTTTTTTTTTCGTTTTTTCTTCTTTAAAAATAACAAAAATAATTTTATATACACAAAGTATCATACAGGGCCTAACTGCAAAAGTTCTATTTACAAATAATAATAGTAATAAAAGAAATATAAAACAAATAAATAAAATGTATTGGTACATAAAAGATCAATAAAAGAAAAACAGGGTAACTGATAGCAAAAACTAATGTAAGATATTATAAATTATTCATATTAATGATTTTTTTTTTCAACTTGAAAAATTTCAATTTTTTTAAAATAAAATTATTAGAAACAGCAGGTACCCTGAAAAGGAAATTTCTTTTTAATTCGAGAATGAAAACTTCTCTTTGTGTTAAAATAAAAAATATGTAGAATTTTCTCGAAATTGAAAACAGCCACCCAAAATTCAACTGAATTATATACTGCCATTGTAAAAAAGGTATGTTATTAAAACTTTTGAAGGTGAAAATGTAAGTCTACTTTATTCATATCATTTTATAGCAGATGTTATTGCCAATCGTGTGCTACAAATAATTTTACAATGACACGATTAGCAGCAGAATTCTGACAGGGTAGTAAATTTTTGCTTCAATAATTCCTACGACAATATTCTTATTAAGATATTATAAATTATTCATATTAATGATTTTTTTTTTCAACTTGAAAAATTTCAATTTTTTTAAAATAAAATTATTAGAAACAGCAGGTACCCTGAAAAGGAAATTTCTTTTTAATTCGAGAATGAAAACTTCTCTTTGTGTTAAAATAAAAAATATGTAGAATTTTCTCGAAATTGAAAACAGCCACCCAAAATTCAACTGAATTATATACTGCCATTGTAAAAAAGGTATGTTATTAAAACTTTTGAAGGTGAAAATGTAAGTCTACTTTATTCATATCATTTTATAGCAGATGTTATTGCCAATCGTGTGCTACAAATAATTTTACAATGACACGATTAGTAGCAGAATTCTGACAGGGTAGTAAATTTTTGCTTCAATAATTCCTACGACAATATTCTTATTAAAAAATTTCTTTGGAAAAATTCATTTTGATAAGTTTTCCTAACACTAATTGAAGAGCTTATTTTTAAAATATATGAAGATTTATATAATATATTCATTATATTTTAAGTTGCATTTCGGTTACAAAAAGTATTTAAAAAAAAAAAAAAAACAGATTTCTTATAATAAGATTAAATAATTAAAATATCATGTATAAGTAAAAATACTTATAATTGTAGTAAAGTTTTACAAAAAATCAAAACAATACTTAAACTGCATGACACGAGCTAATTCCATTTTGAATGTAATAAAAACACTTTTTTGAAAAACAATATATTTAAAAGCATTGCCACGATATTTCCTACCAACGTAGAAACACACTCTGTTTTAAAAATTAACATAAACAAAAGGTAAGATCGTCAAAAGTCATGAAGATACTTTTATATATTTAAAGAACATATACATGTCTATAATCTCTTAATGTGCGCCATATAGAATGTATATTTCTACATATTGGAACTAGTAGTTTATTTCCCTCGTAAATATACATAATTTGTTTATAAATAAACTTAAAAATCTTATAAAACTTTAAAAACTACGCTTTTATTAAAAAAATATGTAGTCTTTCTTAAATATAAACTTAAATACATTCAATAAAATGTGTCATTCAAAACATTATATTTTTACATATTTAAAAGAAGCACTTTTATACTACTATAGAAACACATATCATGCTATCAAATAAATCTAAATATCTCGTTGTAAAATTTTTCAATAAAGGTACTTAATGTTTATATTTTTTTAGCCATAATTTATAAAATATGACAAAAAATACGACTTCTAAAGGTATTTAAATATTTATGGAGTTATGCGTATGCTTAGACAAATTTAAATCTCATTACAAATCGTAAAAACTTTCTTTAAGGATACGTATTTTTAATCTTTTCTTTCCTTTTTCTTTCCCTTTTTTCCCCCTCATAATTTATAAAGTATGGCAACAAATACGTCTTCTAAAGTTTGTAAATATTTATGAAGTTATGCGTATTTTTAGTTAAATTATGATCCTTTTAATACTTTATAATATTCTTCGTAAAATGACCTATATTTTCCGACTGTGATTACGAATTTTTATCCCAGTATAACACACATACCTATGGGGAAAAAAATGTATGATTCATATTTATTTATTTACGTTAATATAAAAACTCCACTATAAAATATTTCTTTGCATACTATCATTGTAAATTTTTATAGCTTTATGAAAGTACATATTCGGATTTTAAATAAATGCTAATGTATCCTAAAAATCCAGTAAAATACACCTATATTTAGAGAAAAGTTACCTTTGTTGTTTTTCTATTTATAAAGTGTACCATAAAACACATCTTTGAGCAGTAATATACTGCTGTTACGTTTTTTATTTCCCTAAAACATAGCATATTTGTTTTTACATAAATATAAATACTAACCATTAAGTTATCTAAAAATTCATTTATACTCATATAACCTATATTTAGACAAAATATGGACTTAAGAATGTTTGTTTGGAATTATTACTAAAGTTCTTTCATACGTATTTTATATTTATACTTGCCATTTTTTAAATCGCGTGTCATCACAGATTATTCTAGAAAAAGAAATTTAAGTTTCTGTTATCATTGTAGAAAATGTAAAAAAAAAAAAAAAAAAAAAGAAATATCTTGCCACATAATTAATAAATATTTAAGCTTTAATTATTAAGAGTAAACTTTTCATATATGCAGCTATCTCATTTAATAAAAGGCTCGATCGTCTTTCAAACATTTGGTACAAATACGAAAAAAAGCTTATTTATACTTTGAAAGTAAAAATAATAACGCTCTTTTTTTATTCAAAAAGTACGTATTTAATTTCTACAGATTTATAATGAATTCATCTCAATACGATTAAAAAAACATAAAACTAAAAACCAAGTGTATTGATTAAAAGCATATTAAATATAATGTATTACCTAGTTTTATGATTATTTTCAAATTACCGTAAATAAATGACAACGAGAAAAAAAAAAAAAAAAAACCTCTAACGAGATTTCTAAATATAAATCTATCTTGAATTTCTCCTCGTTATTACATACATATTTTTTCACATATTAGTAACTGTTATTAGGAAAATAATTCATGAAAAGCTGTTTACATTGTATAAAATATTAAAAATCACTTACCACATAAGTAATGAATATTCAAGTCTTAATTCAAACTTGATATATATGTTAAACCAAAAGCTAGATCGTCTTTCATAATTATTGCCACTAATACACATCAAAAACTCACACATTTATACTTTAAAACTAAGAAAGAATAATACTCTTTTTTCATTTCAAAATTATATGATTTTGGTTTCAACTAAAGCTTAATATATTCATGTCATTATGAGTATGAAAACAAAATATTTAAAACCTATTAAATTAGTGTAATGATTAAAAAGAATATTAACTATATTTACATAAAATATCTAATTCTTTAATTGTTTTCAAAATGTCACTCACAATTCGACATAATATTGTAAATCTTCGAATAGAATGCAAATGTTGATATTTAACTAGATATCTAAAATTAAAGCTATTTAAAACTTTTTCATTAAGAAAAAAAAATATTAATCAAGTATTAGCAATGTTATTAGTAAAAGAATTGATGGGACATTGTTACAGAGAAGAAAATTTTGAAAAATATCTTTCTGCATGAGTAATGAATATTCCAGTTTTGACTATAAGAACAAATTACGTGTCTTATATAACTATCTCGTTAAACGAATATTTGGGTAAGTTTTCACACATATTGCCCTGAATAATAATAATAATAATAATAAATCATTTAAACTTTCAAAGTAAGTAAAAATACTATTCTTATTTTATTTCCAAAATATGTATTTTATTACAGAAAATGCATAAAAAATTTATCTCAAGTGTAATGATTATAAGGCATGTTACATATACTACATACGTATACTATCTAGTTTTCTAATTATTACTTTCTTCTATATTCAATAGAAGAAAGTATTGGATTTGTAAAAATTCGTTTTTGATGGATTTACACGTTTGGAGAGATGTAGAACACGATTTGACAATTTTTAGGAAATGTCTGTCTGTCTCTATGCGTGTGTATGAAAAAATTTTATGCCGACTGTATTTCAGGTACTACTGCACAGAATTTCATGAAAATTGGTATATAATTACACATTGACATAAATTAGTGCCTATCAACTTTTGGTGAAAATTGTCCAACAGCTTGCGTTGCCATCCATTCTAAATTTTTAACATGGCGGTATAGGACAAAATTTTGTATAAATGTGTATAAAGAGAATTATTTTTTAATAATCATTATGAAATTTAAAAGAATAATTTATAATAGACATAGTCAACTGGAGAAAAAAAAATTTGTATGATTAGCCTCACCTCTCCCCCTGATGGGGGGGGGGGAGTAAATTTTCATGATGGGTATCTTCCAAAAGAGCTCGCCAATACCTTTAAAACGAATGGTTGAATCATCGATCTGCGAAAATTTAAAATAAAGTTATCGATCTTTTTTTTTCATTTTTAACAATTTTTTCTTTCTTTTTTCAATGTAATTTTGAGAATAAAATTGACTTTTTTCTTTTTGGATATTTTGTGTTATGCTACTTCTCTAATATGGAAATCGTCTGCATTAGAATGGAAGATAATTTTTTTAAATAATAATTTTAATAATTTTTTTTTTACTGAGTGAATTTGCATAGGAAAATATAGAAGAAAGTCATGTGGTAGCCACAACATACTAGTTTCCAAAATGTCATTAATCATAGACAAAAACTTGTGAATCAACGAATAGAATGAAAAAATAAATATTTAACGAGATCTCTAAAATTAAAACCATCTAGAAATTTCTCGTTATTAAAAAGATATTTTCTAAGTATTAGCAGCTTTTATCAGTAATACATTATTCAACTGATGGAAAAGAATGGTGAATATTGAGCAAAAAAATGTGTAATTACTTTTGAAGTTGATCGTAAAACAAAATTACTTAAAAGTTGCAATATTTGTATAATACTATCGCTTTAAAATCATAATTATATCGCAACTTATTGTTTAAACTGTAATTAAGAGATAAAATTAAATATAAAAAATTTAACAATGTGAAGATGAAGTAATGCATGTACTTAAAAAAAAAAAAAAAAAAAAAAAAAAAAATCTAGTTTTCTATTAAAATACCTTTAAAATGTAACTTTTAATTTTAATGTTTAAAATATTAACGTAAAATATTCATCATTAAAAAAAAAAAACATTTTACTTTTTTCACCTTAGAGTTTTATGATGAATCAATAATAAATCGTCCATTTAGCTAATAGTTTGTTTTATATTGTTGAAATATTTTTTTTAGCTTTGATATAACTAAATAAATTTCGTAGCAGAAAGTTTCAAAGTTTTTAATTAATTTTCAGATTGTATTTTTACGTTTTACTTTTAAAACCACATAAAAAAAAAAAAAAAGTTTTTCTGCGATATTTAACGTGTCAAAAAACTTGCATCCCCAGGGATAAAAACTTTTGAGTCTCGCTTTAATCTAGTAAAAACTTTTCAAATGCCTTTGAATCTTTTTGAAAATAAATTTAATCCTATAAATTTTATTGGCGAGATTTCTTCTGTCTTTTTAAAATTAAATTTTATGTTGAAAACTGTTAAATTTCACCTTTTCTTTTACAATATAAAATGTTATGTGAAGCACATAAAGACAACGACTGGCAAAAGAACTAATATTTGATTTTTCTCCATTTTGCATGAGTAATTTTTTAATAAAAAAATTTGGTTAACTTTAAAATTCTTTCTCGAAAAGGTTTTAAAAATTTTCCTAATTAAGGTAATTGCGTGATATGACTTATTACAGAACTAAAATTTAAATTTAACCACATAAAAAAAAAAAAAAAATAAGAAAAAGAAAAAGTCCCGCTCTTAACTTACCTGCACTGTTAAAAATTTCAACGGAAAACTTTGTGTAATCTATTATCTTAAGTCTTACGTAAAATTACAGAGAAAAATAAACGGAGATGTTAAAAAAATTATTTTATATATTGTTTTTAATAACTAATATTGATTTAAATAATTATTGGTGAGAATATATTTCGGACTTGGAATTTTTTTTCTAAAGAAGAAACAGTCATTTTAAATTTTAATTAAATAATTAAATAATAAAATTTCGTAAAAGTACAGAATAAAGATTGAGAATCTCGATTATTCACTTTTAACTAATAATTACTGTAAATTTACAGAGACTCTAGATAAATATTTACATTAAATTTACAGAAATTTTTAACAGTGTTAATAATTTTTACACCCGACAGCATTATACTTCATTTGTAAAATTTTATATTAATATACCTTTAATATCTATAAAAAGTATAATATTTGAAAAGATCTAGATTGCTTATTAATTACTTTTGCTGTAAAATGAGAACTATAATTATAATTTTGCTTGCATATTATTTAATAATAGTTATTTAAAAAATAATATAGATATAAAAATATTTTGATATTAAATAAATTACATTGCCTCTTAAAACCAAAACATAATTTTCATATTCAAAATATTTTGCAATGTAGGATATGTACAGGGTGATTATAATGAAAGATACTATTTCAAAAGGCAATAATTTTAAAACTACCCATCAGAGCGATTTAAGATTTTACCAGAGCAATCGCGAGGCAATGAAATTTTGTTTGGGGGAGGAAAAAAAGTAGTTCCAACATATTCCTATAGATGGCGCTGTCAGGGTATCGTCAGGGAAAACACCTAAATTGACTCATTAAACACATGAATGTTGTTAGCAACACAATGGAATAGCAGGAAACAAACAGACTTCAAGGGTTTACTACAATTTTTTTAGCAAAAAGACAAGAATATGTGTTTACAGCGGAAACAGTCATAGTGAAAAGAGAAAAAGAGAAGCTTCATGAAAAAATACTTTACGGAATAATTACGAATAACATTTTGGAACTATTTTCTTTTTGTTTTGCCAAACAAAATTTCATTGCCTCACGATTGCTCTGGTAAAATATCAAATAACTCTGATGGGTAGTTTTAAAATTATAGCGTTTGGAAATCGTAACTTTTAATTATAATCACACTGTATATCTCCAGGCATTTTTTAGCGCCTTGAAACTAACACTCTCGACTTTAACTATATCTATAATACGCTATACTTTTACATAATACAATATATACTACCATACAATATACATTTTATTTTTCGTTAAATGACCGGAAACTTTCGATTTCAAACGTTTTGGGAAATACGTAGAAAAATTCTCGATAAATTATTCTGAAACTAGGAAAAAGGAAGAGTAGTTAAAAAAAAAAAAAAAACAATTGGGATCACGCTAAAATAGTGCCGAAAGTAATACCTAAAATGCGTTGTGACTGTAGCATGTGACTATGAGGCTTCTTATTATTATCTGTATTTATTTTTATGAGACTAGCATACATTTATGGAGATATAAAGGTTTCTTTAAATAGTTGAAAAACAAAATCACTTTTTTGATTATAAAATAGTGTTAAACCCAATGCGATGTCATGTTTTAGCAAATTTGACATACTACATTACACACAACACGCTACAATCAGAATATAAAAATATGAAATAATGCCCAGTGAAATACGAGCATTTTTACTAAATATCTAGCAAACCTATAACCTATACCTGCGAAATATTCGTACTTTATTTCTTTTCTTATTTACCTTTAAAATTGGAAACTGATAAATGTTATACCAATTTCACCACCTAATTAAAACTCTAATTTAACAGAAGCCAAATTTTTATTAAAACCAAATTAATATTGCACAATAGTGAAACCAAAATCATTCAAAGAAAGGTTTCCAAAGGAAATTCAGGGTTCAAGACCCAATTTTCGTACTTCCACAGGCAGTACAGTTTTAAAATAGGACTCCCACGACGCCTTTTAAATTTTTGTCGTCATGTTGGTGATGACTCTTTATTAATTTTGGTATATATATATATAAAATAAAATAAACTAATTCCTATTTTGACTATATTTTTTATGATTGTGTTTTCTAGTCAATTTATAACACAAAAGTTCATATTCTGTATATATCTTTAAAATATTGTTAGGTTTAAAATGACGTTTGCAAAGATTCTGAAGAAACAACTGTTAAAAATATATGTTTTCGTAAAATAATCTCATCAGACAAATGTCGTTATTTTTTCTTATTAGTCCATTGATCTAAGTCCACGTGCTTAAATATTGTCCATGTATAAATATTATATTTTTTTATCCTTCGTATCGTATCGTTTCGAAAAAAAATAATTGAAACTGGGCCACGTTAGAGAAATATTATATAGATTTTTAACTGCGAATGCGCAAGCTTTAACGAAATTTCAAAACTCCAAACAAATATCACGAAAAAAAGTTGTCGTTGATAGAAAGAACTGAAACTCTGTTCCTTTTAATAAAAGGGAAAATGAATGGTGGTGAATATCATGTGCAGAATGTCATATAAATGCATTTTAACATGGTTACACTGCATTTAAAAATTTGAAATTAACATGCATTATTAAGATGCTTAAAAGCATGTTTTCCGTAGAAAAATGTGTGTTTCTAGACTTAATAAATAATTCACGGGGCTTTACAAAAGTTTTCCGACAATGTCACGTAATCATCCAATTTATGTCAAATTTTGTACAATTATTCATGAGATACATGAAATAAGTTAAATTGTTTTTACTGGTGTATATAATGTTTATGGCGCCTTTACAAGGACACACAAAATAATTTTTATTTCAGCGCATTTTAACGCATTTTAATGCATTCAGCAAAATGATATTAACTTACATTATTAAGATGGTTAAAATCATGTTTCCTGTTATAAAAAGTTGTGTATTGCCTAAATAATTGTGTATTGCCCTAATTTTGTGTGGTCCTGTAAATAAATATTTACAGGACCACACAAAAGAATTCCGATGGCATTCTATAGTCATTCAAATGATGCCAATTTTATTTCAAATATTAATGAATTACAATGAATTAGTTGCATACTTTTTATTGGTGCACATAAAATAACTATGGTTCTTGTGCAGGGACACACAAAAGAATTTCGTACCATTACGATCTATAGACGGTATTTCTTACAAGTGAATTTTAACATCGTTACACTCGATTAAACATAATGAAATAAACGTACGCTATTAAAATGTTTAAAAGCGTGTTTTCTGTAGAAAATGGTTGGCATAGAATTGATAATTAGTTTATAGAGCTACACAAAATAAACCCGATTGTTATGCAGTCATATAACATCAATTTTCATAGAAGTATTTATGAGTTACAAGGTATTGACACAAAGCTGTGAATTACAAGGAAATATATATGTACAAATTTATACAGGTAGATATAGACAAATGATATGATAAGTAATTAGGAATGCAAATAGAACGTTAAGGCTCCTGATCTGCAGATCTACCAGTTTCATTACATTGAACTAAACATATTCTTTCTCATAATTAAACAAACAATTCTATCATGGTATATTTAGCATCCAGTGTTCCATCGTATCGCCTGCGAAACCTTCTCTTCTTTTATTGACGTCAATCCGAACACGCTTCAGCTTATCCCTCTTATTTTCTTCTTCTTCTTCTTCTTTTCTTCCTTTCTTTCTTTCTTTCTTTTCTTTCTTTCTTTCTTTCTTTTTTTTTTTTTTTTTTTTTAAAGATTTACATCAATAAATACTGTTTTAAAGTCGAATAATAATTATTGAATAAGATTTTTATCATCTACGATAGCATACTAAATTTCATGATTTCACGATGAATTGCAAACTGCATTGTTACTCTGAACTAGTTGTATAATTAAGCATACTAGACACATACGATGAACATTTTTATAAATGGGTGGTTACTTGACTTTTATATCGTCTAATACAGGGTAGTTTAATTCAATGCATTATAAAAAATATATATTATAAATAGAATTTTCAGTCTGTGTAGTATTTTAAATAGTAGGTACTTTATATTCAATATTCCTCATAAACTTTTAACTGCAATACTTGTAACATTTAATCTACCATCGTATATGTTGATTCTGAATATACTGGTAAATATTGAATAAGAAAATCACGAAATGTTTGCATGGATTCTGTAGATAAAGATATAAAAATCAAACAATTTAATATTAGCAACATCTTGATTACTATAAGAATATGTGAAAGTAATATAGGTTTTGAGAAAATTTTAAACATTAAAAGAATTAATGGCAACAAAAATGACAATTCTATTTAAAATGACTAAAAAAATCCTTAAAAATTTTTATATCATTCCGTACAAAAATATTAAAAATTAATTAATTTGAACGCCCTAAAAGCATTTTCAGTTAATGCAGGTATATAACAGCAAATTTAACCTTTTATTTTTATTTCGTAAATTTGTAATCTCCTGTAACAATGATTTATTTATTAAATTCGTAAAATTTTCAAAATGTATACAACTTTTTCTTAGGAAAATGTCTGGAAAATTGTGCATTAGACGGGTAATTTAATTTAGTGTAAAAAATTTTGTGCTGTATCGTAATGAAGGATTTTCTAGAATTGAAAATACATTTTATATTTAAAATTACTTCATAATTTTCAGTATTCTTAAAAATTGTCTTCGTAATTAATTCATTTAATTTGATATAAAGTACTATGAGTACTTAAAACAATATTTGTACAGTGTAGATAAGACAAATTTATTAAATTTTGAATAATTTGATATTAAACCTGTTAACTTTTCTCCTATAATAGATAGGTTTTGAAGTTCAAATGTTCACTTAAAATTATCTTCTATTTTAAATATTTCAAATAATGCCGATATATATATATATATATATATATATGTATGTATGTATATATATATATATATATATATATATATATATATATAGAGAGAGAGAGAGAGAGAGAGAGAGAGAGAGAAAGAGAGAGAGAGAGAGAGAAATTATATACGTAAAGAGGTATATACCACGTTTAAAATTTAATACGATTATGAATTATGTACAATTACTTTCTTTCCCGCTTAAAGTTTTGCATATTAGCAAAAGCAAATGGAAGAAATTGCGTGGGATATACCTATAAGTGATCGAAAATATTTTAGAATGAAAGTTTTTTTTTTCACTGTCGTAGAACATAGTTGTAAAATAATTTCTCAGTTATTTAAGCTTATATAATTTGAATTTTAAATTATGTAGTTTGCTTGCTTGTTAGGAAACAGAATATAATTTGAAAATCTTACTTTTTTTTTTTTTTTTTTTTTTTTTTTTTGGCTAAAACCATATCTATTGTAATGCTCATTTCAAATCAATAATCTTTTAAATAGTTCATTTACTAGGTCAAGGTTATTTCCATGTCTGAAATTATTTAGATAATATCTTTTTGGCTTATTTTTTTTTATTCCGTTTCTTTATATTTTGAATCCTTATTTGTCATTGGCTCTTTTAAAATAACAAAATTATTTATTTATTTATCTTTTGAAAAATTTATTTTAGCTAAGTGTGGAACAAAATATTTTAACAATAGTTATTATTAAAATGAACATTATAGTAATTGATATAATAGAACTTGAATTATAACGTTTTCTTTCATGAAAGTTACACAAAAAATAAAACAATTTATGTATTTATAGCCTATAATTTTAGAGTTTTTTTCTTTAAAATAATTATTATTATAAATACTAATTCGTTAAGAAAGGACTTTACATTTTTTGTGATGCTTTAGACGCTCTGCACGAGTACATACTACAAATTGAGGAAGATGTTTTGACTATTTTACGTTGAAACACTACTTTATTATTCTATTTAAGATATACATACTATAACTATTATGATATGAGTACTATTACCCCGCACTTGTGGTTATTTTAATATCAAAAAATAAAAATTATAGATGTGATAAGCTATTTTAATACTAATTTACACGTGGAATTTTTCCAAGCAGAAAATTTTAATTGCTTTAAGGGGGACTTTTACAAAATTATTTTACGAAAAGTTTTTATTTTATTGTATGCATTTCTTTTTTTTTTTTTTTTTTTTTTTTTTTTCATTGGAGAATTTTTCTTTAATGTGCTGTGGATTCTTCTTCCAACGCGAGCTTTCGTAAACGGCAGAAAATCTATAGCATTTTGCGCGACCCAATAATTTTATAAAATTAATTTACTGTTTAGTTAACATAGATTGCTAGTTATAAAGGCTCGATTAATGCAGTTGGTAATTAATTGAGATTGCATAAATGTCTAATAAAACGCTATTACGTTTAATGATAATGAAAAAATTTAAAAATAAAATAATGTAGTTTTAAGAGAGAATTTTTCAGTACAGATTTTCTAATTACTATTTCGAAAATTCGTTAAACATTTCCAATGTTGTAAATTTATTATAGATAAGTGATTCAAAAGCTCATGAGATTTCACAAAAATGTTAAAATAACTATTCATTATACCGTCAAATGCAGGAGAAAAAAATACAGAGATGTTTTACTAAAATTCAAATTTTTCAGAATTAGCATATGTTAAAAAAAAAAAAAAAAAAAAAAAAAGAATACTGTCATATTTTCTTATCAACACAAGCCGCGAAAACAATTAACTTACTTATTCCGTTATTTCCGAAATTACAGAGCGGAAAATTCTTTACGCTCCTATGCAGTATCGGCATTTCATTTCCCAACATTGCTCACAATATCATTTTCCCGTGAAATTTCCTGAGCAATGAATACCGGAAATTACAGATTCATACACTAAGGTAATTTAAAGGAAGGCTTTATTTCTCCCTATGTGTAGTTTATAAATATACTTATGTGCATAATCTTCCTCTTATTGCTCTAGTTTAGATCATTACATTAAAGGGGAAGGATAAGCTTCCTTAGAGTTATTACAAATATTGATATTATTTTTTGGAATTTAAAAGTAGCTAGTTATTCATAATCACCAAAAAATGGTAACTGAACATGTATGTTTTATTCATAAATTTATGATACACGTGGGTTGTTTTATATGAATTTTTACTTTCTCTTACCCATATATATGGTAGCGAAAGTATTATCTTTCGGGTCAATTTTTCGAAATTGAGTTTTTGTTATATTTACACGTTATGAGGCCCCCTCAATCCAAAAATCATGTTTTTAGTGGTTCTATGTGTGTATGTCTGCGTGTATGTGTGTGTGCCTACCTGTTATCAGCATATCTCAGGAACAAATAATAGCAGAAAGTTCAAACTTGGTATTCTAGATGTGTATCATATAGAGATGCTACACTAAACTTTTCGTTGAGATCAAATAAGTGGTTCGTGTACAGAGACACCCTAGAGAATTCAAATACATTACGTAGAGTTTAAATCTATACACTGCACTAAACCGAATGAATCGAATATAGATTTTTTTTATATGCCTAAAAACATGTTTCATGTAGAATATGGTATGGAAATAATGTACTGTTCATTTACAGGGCTACACAAAAGAACTAGATTATAGTGCGACAATACTTGAAAATTCAGGGATGTGTGGTATGTATTCAAGTTGTGCCGTGTGTTATTAATATAGGATTATATTTATGTGCACCATGTGATGTGTACATAACATTCAGAAGATATACAGGTGTGCCAATATTTAAGCCATAACATTCTTTCTTATTGTTAGTAGAAGTCTTTTACTATATTATTTTACCATGTCCAGAAAAGCTGCTCAGGAATTGATATTAATTCCTCATAGCCATAAGGTAAATAATGTATTTCTTAAGCTAAATACTCATAGCTTGGTTTTTTGTACATTTTCACGTTTTGAGGCTTCCTGAATAACTAAGTCAAGTTTTTAAGGTTTGATCTTTGCCTGTGTCTGTTAGAGTAAATGAAAAAGAAATAATTTCAAGAATCCTAATGTTGTATTTTGAAGTTGATACGTTTGTTACTAGAAAAGTTTGATTAAGATTGATAAGTTTCAAGGAATGTTGCATGTGAATGTTGTCTGAATAACTTTAAATGAACTTTTGAATATAATAAAAGATTTGAATTCTATATAAAAGCGGGTACAACAATGAAAAGGGAGGTTGAGGAGGGCTGTAACCCCCCTCCCCCCATCACACACACACACACACAGATTTATTTGTCAAATAAAGCTGTTCCGAAGCCCAATTTTAATTGTTTTAACATAGGTTTATGTAACAGTACTCGTTATTTTACCCCTTAATCTTCAATCTGTATTTATAGTATTAAATTTCAGAATAAGAGAAAGTCGTGTGAGTGACACACCAGATCATTTATTTTCTGTGATCCCATTCAAACGTAAGTGAGATCATACTTTTGGTTCTAGGGAAGTATTGCTTAACTTTTAGTGTTATGCCCGAAAAATTGTACAAAAACGATTCATAGAGATTAAGAGGGAAAAAAAAAATATAAAAAATAAAAGCAAGTACTAAAATACAATTTTCTGCTTATTTTTCAAAAGATTTCGTACCTGATTAAAAACAAAGATTTTGAACGTGTAAAGTTACACACACAAACACGAACAGACACCCATATATATATATATATATATAATTTATTTATCATAAAAGTGTTAAAGTTTATGCCAATATACTGTGTTTTATTTACTTATTTTTTTTAATCAGTTACAACGGACATCACTAAGAGTTCCAATTTCTCAAATATTATTTAAAAATATTATTTCATTCAGAAACGTTTGGAATTATACACCAATATCAGACACTTATACAAGCTGGGATAAAGCTATAATATTAGTAGGAAGAGATATAGTACAAAAAGGTTTTCAGTAGAGTGATCAAAAACAAAATAGCATTAGTACAGTTGTTCGTAATATATATATATATATATATATATATATATAAAGAAATGAAATAAATACAAAAAAAAAAAAGAAAAAGAAAACTTATATATTAAGTTTGATGTAAAGTAATTTATTTACACCTAAATAAAACAAATTAAGGCCCCGTGAAACAAAAATTTTATAAAAATTTTATTTTAGGCCACATTAATGGTCGGCGGAGTCAATTTTTTGAACACTACTATTTTTATAAAACAATGTCTACACCATTCAATAGAAGATTCCTACTGCGAACAATTATTAAATTTTTCTATTAAGAAAAAAAAAAAAAAAAAAAAACATATGGCATTAAACGCAAGTGGTGCGCTGAACTCCCGCCACATGCATTAAAATTCTACTAAAGTTATTTATTACAGAATTAATCACGCATATTAAAATGTATAATTCCATCACATAGACACAACTATAGAAATAATTGTTAAAAAAAAAAAAAAAAAAAGACTCAGCAACGCTATTTCTCAGGCAATATGTACATAATGTTATCGGAAATAAAATTGATTAATGTAAGGCATGACAAATTTTCATATATTAGCTTTTCTAATGTTTCTTTCTCATGATTTGAGGTCGACCTAGTCTTTCGGAATTTTCCGTGGTTTTCTCCGAAAGTCGCGTGAATGCGAACTAGGACCTCTTGGAAAGACACCCTCATAGAAGACATTCCCCATTAGGCCCCGTTCCTTAGTGTAGACAATTGTTCTTAAATCGAAAACTACACCACCACACGATTTGTGTATCACATTCAATCTGATGTAGGTTGAAAAATAATTAAATCGTTCTCGGATCATCTCGGACCCAGCGAATCTATCATAATCTGAAAGGAAAATGTTTAACTAACCAAATTCTTTATAGTCTAAATTGCCTCTCCTCTCCCCTCCGAAAAAAAAAAACAAAAAAAAACAGTTTAAAGTATAATTAAGTATATTGAAATGAAATTAATTTTTGCAGTCGTAGTATGCCCATAAAATATAGTAATTTCTTTTTAAATTTCATGTTTTGTTTAGTGTTAGAAAAGTAATACAGAATTTTTTTTTTGTAATAGTAATAATAATAATAATAAAAACTAACGGATCATAAGTATAAATATTTTCCAGTTATTTATTTTGCCTCTGTCTTTTATGTGCTGAAAATCTAGAATGAAATCTACACACTTGAGATTGATATAAAATTTTATTATGTAATTTAACACAAAACTACTTCACAAACTCTTTTTTAAATGAATATCTCCTACATATATATCATTCATGTTTGATAAATTAAGTACAGTTATGCATCTTCAAATCGTACAGCAGTTAGAATATTCGTGAGGAAATGCGTATTTTTAAATTACATCATAAAAAGATACTTTATATTTAATACAATTTCATGAATGTATATACCTATATACACATATATATCATAGCATTTAGATTTAAAGTATCTAGAGAAAAAAATTCCATATTCATAAATTGATACTGCTTGCATAGAAAATTCTATTCTTTGATTAAACGTATCAATTTATAAATGTGTTGCAGTTTTACGAATTAGAAATTTATAACTCAATTTACTCTTTTCCCTTTTGATATAAAATATTGCATAACTCAGAGAACTTATTAGAAGTAACTTATTGAATTATATCCGCAAAATCATGTTTCGCGTGTAAAATTGATACAATAACAGGTAGAATACGTTTCCCTATAAAATGGAAATACGTGACTATGCAAAATTTAGTAGAGCTTATAAAGATGTAGCATTTAAGTATCTGAAGTTGTAAACATTTCATAAATATAAATTGTATGCGTAAAATATATCTTACATTTATGAGGTTTGATAAAATTAAATTTCTAAAATTCTTGATCCCTCACACATAATTTATTATTATTTTTAAAAGCAATTTGAATTTATCTCTTTCTAATTATGTCAAGGCCTGTAATAAATAATAGTTATCCATACTTGCCAACCATCTCATTATGAACAGTACAATTTTTAGTACCCGCCTTTTTTTTCACACCAATAACATTTTAGAGTAATTTGAGTCTTATTTAGTCGTAACATTTGCAGAGAATTACTCTAAAAATATAGTGGTGTGAGAAAAGGGGCGTTTTTTCAGGGGGCGTTAACAATTGTACGGTTATTAATGAGATGGTTGGCAAGTATGGTTATCCTTATCACTTAATGTAAATATATTACTTTCTCTTACCCATACACATGGTAGGAAAGTATTGGTTTTGGGCTAAATCTTCGAAATTAAGTTTTTGTTATTTAACATGTTTTGAGTTCCCGTGAATCAGAAAATCATGTTTTTTTTACCGGTTGGTCTGTCTGTTTGTAATCAGCGTACATCAAGAACACAGTTCATGATTTATTCCATTTTCTCTACAAAAACCCTTAAAAGAATCATTATCAAACTCCTTGCCATTGTCAGTTCTGATCGACTTCAACTTGGTTCCCAAAAACCTTTCGGCGTCAGTGTCAGAAAATCTAAACGCGATATTTTAAATCTGTATCATATAGTGATGCCACACTAAGCTTTTTGTTAAGACTAAGCAAGTGGTCCGTGTACAGGAACATTTAAGAGAATTAAAATACATTACGTCTTCGGGGGAAATTTCTGGTAAGTACAGTGCAACATCTATAGGTTACCTTAAACAAGAGGAAATGAACATATTTTTTTTTGCATGCATAAAAGCATGTTTTGTGTAGCTTGACGTTTGGAAATCAATAATCATTCGTTTACAGGGTTTCCCAAAATATTTGGATATATTAGGGCTATACTTGAAAATTGCTGGAAATGTATTTCCTTTTATGTTAGGTGTTTTTTATATAAATTAAATTTAAGTACACAATGTGATGAGTATATAGTTTATAGACAATATACAGGGCTACCCAAAACTAAGCTTAACGTTCTTTTCTATTGAATGTAATTGATGGAAGTGTATTGCTATAGTTTATTATGTCGACAAAGACTGCTCAGGAAGGAAAATTAATTTTTTATACCAATACTATAAACAGAATTTTTTATTTTATTTTATTTTATTTTAAGTTCTGTTTCAGATATTGTTTGTGTAATACTACGTTTTAAGGTTTCTTGAACACAAAAATTTAATTTTAATAGATTGATCTGTATGTATATCTGTTGTCAGCATATCTTAAAGCAAATTGCAGGAAATTCAAATCTGATATTAAGTTGCCACTTGAAATATTTGATCAAGATTGGCAAGTTTGAAGTCAAATTAATAATAGCCTTGAATTTTATTTTAAATAATTGTAGGCATTGTAAATGAACAGAAGGGGGGTTGGGGGAGGGAAGTAGCTCCCCTCATACAGAATTATGCGTCAAATAAACTTGTTCATAAACATACAGGGTGTTTAAAAACTCATGAGCAAAAATTTAAGGGGTGGTAGAAAACATCTAAACAAGCCATTTTCACCATACTATACATGGGCGGAGAGCAAGCGGTGGCAGATAGAGGGCGCTGCAATGGAAATTATAAAGTGAGCGTTTTCTTACACATCGTCATTTCTACCGTGGATTTCAGAAGGCATGGCGGCATACAGTGAACAGGAAAAGGTGGACACGCATTTTATGTATGGTGTGGCGAATGGAAATGCTCTAGAAGCCGCAAGACTGTTGTGATATTTTTCTGTCTGACACGTGTCTTCTCGGGAAACACTGCCTGTACAGTCTTGTGGTTTCCAGAGCATTACCATTCGCCAGATCATACATAAAATCCATGTCCGCCTTTACCTGATTACTGTATGTCACCATGCCTGTTGAAATCCACGGTAGAAATGACGATGTGTAAGAAAACGCGCGCTTTATACTTTCCATTAAAGCGCCTTCTAGCGGTCACCACTTGCTCTCCGCCCATGCATTGTATGGTGAAAATGACTTGTTTAAATGTTTTCTACCACCCCTTAAATTTTTGCCCATGAGTTTTGAAACACCCTGTATTTTAGATTATTTAGATTGATCTTTATTATCTTACCTTATTGATCTTAGACTTAATATGCAATCCACCTTTATAGTACTCAAATGCAGGGTAAGAAAAAATCGTATGAGTGACACACCATATTATTTTTTGGATACAAATCAACAATTTATATCTAATTTCTAAGCTGTAGCCTATTGATTTATAACCACAAAATCATGATTCATTTATATACATAATATAATAAAAGATACACTACTTTTCTCTGTAAAAATATAATACTCGACTCAATGCAAAATTTACTAGAGCAGAGTTTAAAGCTTATAATATGTACAAATAAACTTCTGATTTTCCCCGAGACTCCTTCTGATTATCATGCGCTTTGCAAATAAC
Organism: Salticus scenicus; assembly: GCA_963930645.1. Classification (NCBI taxonomy): domain Eukaryota; kingdom Metazoa; phylum Arthropoda; class Arachnida; order Araneae; family Salticidae; genus Salticus; species Salticus scenicus. The sequence continues at coordinate 233,559,064 of OZ005653.1, read as the reverse complement.
TCATGGGCTCAGGAAAAGGGTAGAATCAAGAAAAAAAAAATATCGCTTAAAATATAAGAAACAAACGTCAATATAAAGAACAATGTTGCTTTTGTTTTCTTTTTTGTACAGTACATTATGGTGTTATTAAATTTAATACATAAATTACCTTACAGATTGTACATTGGCTTCGCCATAAATAGACTTTTTATTTCTTGTTTTTACATCCTTTAGTTCAAAAAATATAAATATTTGTACTACATTGTGACTATCTTCACTCTTTTCTTTGTGTTTTATATGCGACACAATCAAATTTTTAAGCTAAAATATTTATTATCTTATTTCCCCTAATTTTCAGCTTTTTTGCAGTTTATCCGCGGAACCCATGCCATTCAATTCAGTGGATAATCGGAAGTATACTGTAGTACATAGATATTTCTAAGTTTTAAATATTTGATAAATATAAGCTTGATACTAGAAATATATCTCATGTTTCTAAAACTGTTTATTTTAAATTAATTTCTGAAAGTTTGACCTCGCTTGGTAAATTCATTAAACGCGTTATTATCGCAAAGAGAAAAATGCAATTGCTTTTCTTTATAAGTATATCAAAGGCTCTAATAAATGATATATCTCAATATCAACCACTGTAAAAGATCAAAGAGCCTAAACTGGAGGCTATTTGATCTTGAATTTAAACATTTTTGATCTTCATATTAATTAAATATTCAATACTTGTGATTATTTGAGGATTCTGTGAATGAATTATGCTGTGAAAAGTATAGCTATGCTATTTAAATATTAAATAGGAGGGTAAATTTGCAAATATTGGTTTACTGTGTGGTCAAAAAGATTAATCTTTACAGCATTCTATAAAGTTTTCAAAGCAAGATCGATTTCGAAAACGTGCTTTTCTAAACTAGACATTCTGGCATACAATCTGCCAATTTTGAATAAATTGACATTAGTTTTGCCTTAAATTTTCACATATTTAGTATTTAAAAACCTTTGAAATTTCATATTTATTTATTAAAAGAAATATAAACTTGCAATTGCGTATTATGGATTGCTAAATTAAAACAGTAATACTCGTAATAAAAAATAATAGACAATGAGTAGAATTAAATAATAATATGGTTAAGTAATCGAGAGATTTATCATTAAATTTCATTTAACTAGAAGGCAAAATAAGTAAATAAATTAATAAATGAAACTAATAAATCTGTCAAAGACAGAATTTACTTTAGTACGGAAGACTATTAATTTCAATCTGTAAAATTTTTATTTTTATATTTATTTTTTATTTTTTAAATTTAAATTTTAAATTTATTTTTTATATATTTTTTGGCCTTAAAACTGGACCACGTATTTTTTTTTTAAATGACTGAATTAAAATGAAGTGTTTCTACCTAAATTTCATACTTTAGTAAATTTTAAAATATCTAATAGTCATGCCGAAAAACTGTTTGCACCCCTGGATTCCAAAAAATTGCTCCTTTCATTTGGTACCAAATTTGTAACGATAACACTGATATTTATAATTTATTTTGGTGTTACACAAAACTGGTCTACAAAAATACCAGATTGAAACTTATAGTCCCCCGTCCTAACAATAATAATAATAATTAATTTTAGTGAACCGTTGGCTTAAATATTTTTGTTTTAAGAAATGTATTAATTATATGTCAAATAATAGCATATTATTAATGCATTGTTTTTTATTATTTATTAGCTGACTTTGCACACTTAGCTGATGGCTATATTTAAATTGAAATCAATCTTATAATAATAAGTCTTCATTTTTTAGTCCCTATATTTATAAATCAGTCTCGAAAATATAGACACTTATCGCTTGCTACTAAGGAATTATTTCTGAAATTGTTCATATGTAAAACATAGCCCTGGTATGGCAACACTTTTGAAAAAGAAAAAATTTTGTTCTAAGAAAAGAGTTCGTTTTTGGTATGTAGACGAATAAAATATTTATATATAACTTGTAAAAGCCTTCTAATATTATATTACAAATTGGGGTACTACTTGTGTCTTACTAATTATTCTATCGCTAGTAAATGAAAGACCTACATAATGATAGTAAAACGAAACAGTTTTTTCGATGAAAATGCGCGTTTCCCATTGAATAACTTCTAAGAATTAACAGGATTCTCAAAGAAGATAGTACTTCATTTATGATATTTTATGAAAGTGACATATTTCTAACATGTTATAAAAATTATTTTTATTTTAATTATATTAAGACACCGTGTTATTTTGACATATTTATAGTAAAATATTTAAACCGCATGCAGGAAATTTGGACAAAAGTGTAATTATAGAACTTTTTTTTTAAAATCCTTTCACTGCTTTCTAATTTCGGGTTTTTAAAAACCTCTAAATAAGGAGAATGTATGCATTAGAAGTAGCCTGCATATCGAATTTGAATTTTCTACCCACATTATTACTCTAGAAATCATACAAAATGCGATTTTTCGAGAGAGTTTTTCCGCTACCTTATCCCATTGCTCATGCGCTTGAGATGTCAAACTCCCATAGTACTTCAAGCCTGGTAATAAACAGTAACAGTCCCAAGTTTGGTTGAAATCAGTTCTGTGGTTTGGGAATTTATGTAAGACATATACACGCAAACACACAGTAACTTTTATTTATATTACGATGGAATGGGAGATTTTAATTAATATATGATATTGCAAAGAGTAAAAATGGTTTGGATGGAATAAAGTTTTACACACAATTTTTTGAAATGACTTTGCACTTTGTAATACACTAGGGAAAAAAAAAAAAAATCTTGGCCTCACAACATTTTCCTGGCAGCAAAAATTCCAGGGTAGTACCATAAATTAATTCTTCTTTTTCCTAAAAAAAGGAATTTTCCTGTAAATTTATATTATATATATATTTATATATATGGAAAAGGAAAAAAAAATCCCGTAGAAAAATAGTATAATTTGTATGCTATATCCTTTAAACACAAAAATGAGAATTTCACGTAGAGAAATAATAAAATGTACACTTTATTTTCTATTTTCATACAATGCATTGTTATGCCAATTACAATACAGAATAATACATTGAATTCGAATATTGTATGTATATGCAACAGATCGCGGTATATAGCAAAAAAAGAAATCCATAATACTGAGGGTTCATTAGAAAATAATCGAATAGGTGAGGTACCTCTTCAGCTACTCTTTAGTCATTTAAGGATAGAGGTGATAATAGAAATGGATAGAAACAAACCATAAAATAAAATAATAATAATAATAATGAAATGAAATAAAATTGATCATCAAAAATATTTTACATAAAATTTGAGTAATTTTCAGTAACCTCTCTCCAAATTTTAAACTATGTAAACTTACTGAATTAAATAGCAAAAGTTTTCAGGTACATCTGACTATTCATGGTAAATTTACTGCTTTTTAATTATGCATCCCGATTTGGATTTTAATTTGATTCAAAATCTGTAGAGATATGAAATTTAAAAAATACCTCTAAAACATTCTGGGCAGGATACATGGCAAGTTTAAGTGACATTAGAACCCAGAGTGCAGTCAGATCAAGTTATGCAGCTTTGCTGAAATAACTAACAAAAGTTTTCAAATATACGGTAAAATCTGTATATGTTTTCAGTTATACTTAACTGATCTGAATTTAAATTTGGTTTAAATTTTGCAGTGATGTAAAATTTAAAAAATACCCCTAAAAGTGCTAGACAGGATGCATGGCATGTTTAAATACCAGTTGGACTCAGTTGTAAGTCACACTCTACTCTAATTTTCGAACTAAAAATATTTTACACAAAATTATTTTGACGCTGATTTAATTTTTTTTTTTTTTTTTTTTTTTTTAATTTTTTTTTTTTTTACCTTTTATTTACTGTATTATGAAAATGACAAAAAATACATTTAAAACATATTTTTTTAGTTATACAAGAATATTTATTAAAGATATATGCGCCAAAAAAATATGACTGTCACTTCATTATATTAAGGGGATTCTGTACCTATCGTCTCCGAAAGCCGAAGCCAATGTTACTCTACGGGAAATTTTGCCCCATTATAATTCATTAACTAATACATATTTTTAAACTACGTTTTCACTTTCCGAAAACTCACAACTATTAAACAATTTATCGCTTTCTAATTCCCCCCCCCTTTTTTTTTAAGATTTTATTTTTAAGCTCAAAAATGAAAAAAAATCGCATTGTGAAAATTCGCATTTTACAATCTCAAAATAAAATATTAATAAGTAGAAAAAAAAACAGTCATTGGGGACTGCCGATAGAAGTGAAAACTAAGTAACTTGTGAATTGTATCGTCGAGCTATTAGATTATTATTTTAGAATTATTTTTGGTTTGTAAAGAAGTGTTGATATTGTAATATGACTAAAATAATTTTCTTTTTTTTATTATTTGTTTGAAAATTTATATTGAAAGCAAAAAGAAGAATATAACAGACTGTATAAAAACACGTGCTTGTACTTTGTGAACTATGTATATACTGTGGAAAAAGTACATACATACATAGAGTATAGAACTAGAAAGAAACAGATGCCAGTAGCCAGTATACTACTCGTATTAGTATACATTTTATATACACACACATATATATATATATATATATATATATGTAGGGAGATATACTCTTTGTATATATATAATGTATACTAATAACGTACGGAGGTATATCTATGTACATATATACACAGTATACATAAAGCTCATGGAAAGCGTTCGGTGATGATGACGCGAGCTCCATGATTTTTGTTCACCCAAAAAGTGCTCAACGCGCCTAAAGAAGTTTTCACTTCAAAAAATAATTTTTAGAAAGTGATAAATTGTTTAATATTTATAAAGTTTCTCAATTTGAAAACGGAATTTAAAAATATATATAAGTTAATAAGTTATAATGGAGCAAAATTCTCCATAGAATAACATTGGCTCTGGCTTCTGGAGACGATAAGTGGAGAGGCCCCTTAAGAGTCCCCAGTAGTCAGATACCTTCCTTTCTCCTTCCCCATGTAATCCAAAGGGATTTTTGTTGCTTGGCATTTTTCGGATATATCTTTCAAAAATAAAATTTTTCGAATTCTGTTTTTTGAATTCCACTCTTTAAACATGCCACTTTTTTTCTTACTAAGCAATTTAAAAAAAAAATAAATTTAAATATTTTATTTCATTAAACAAACTTAAGAATGTAATTTTCAATCTGAAAAAGAAATATTTAAATTGTATTTTTAAAAAATTTCCTCAGTAAGAAAAAAAGTGGCATGTTCAAAGAATGGAATTCAAAAAAGAGAATTCAAAAAACTTTACTTTTGAGCGAGATATTTGGAAAATACAAAGCAACAAAAATTCCATTGGTTTACATGGGGAAGGAGAAAGGAAGGTATCTGACTACTGGGGACTCTTAACTGTAACGGTTGCTTAATCAATTCGAAGGTTGTTCTTCCATTATATAAATTAAATACTACTCCTTAAAATTACACTGCTCTGCATAAAAAAAAAAAAAATCTTCGAGATCTGATACCATTATTGCTGATTCTTATGTAAAACTAGCAGGCAACGCCCGCTTCGCTGGTCCCTATTTTTAAATGAATCACTCTAATTACTGAATTCTCAAAATTGCATTCATTTTTATCACGTGAAAAGAAAAGAGAAACAAAATCTGATTAGGAAAAATGTCGCACCAGGTTCTCACTGCCTTCGGAAAAAATTCCCAAAATGCTCTAACTCTTATTTCTATTACTTTCCCCCTTCGCCCCCCTCCTCCCGTCTATCCTAATAATTTTACAAATTCGAAAATATCCGCAATCGATTTGTAGGTATCAAAAACCACTATGCACCAGTTTTGAACTATCTATCTCTATTTTTATTTTTTGGCCCCCTCCGTTCCTCCCCTTCCCGCTCCTCCCGATAATTTAAAAAATTCGAAAATATCCGCAATCGATTTGTAGGTATCGAAAACATCTATGTACCAATTTTGCCCCTCCGCCCCCCCGTCCACCTTCCCGGCCCTCCTAATAACTTTACACTTTCGAAAATATCCCCATTCGACTTGCAGGCCTCGAAAACCTATCTGTAAAAATTTTGAACGGCCTAACTGCATTTCTATTTGTTTTTTCCCCATAGCCCCCCCTTACCGCCCCCCCTACCACCCCTCCTAATAATTTTACAACTTCGAAAATATCCTCAATCGATTTGTAGGTATCGAAAACCTCTATATACCAATTTTGAACGATCTAACTCTATTTTTATTTTTTGCCCCCCCTCTCTCCTGCCCCCTTCCTTCCCCTCCTAATAACTTTACACAATCGAAAATATCCTCATTTGACTTGCAGGCCTCTAAAACCTATCTGTATCAATTTTGAACGCCCTAACTGTATTTCTATTTGTTTTTGCCCCATAGCCCCCCCCCCCTGCTGCCCCACCTGGGGGCTGAATTCTAAAATTCCAGAAATTGGTTTTTAGATATTTGCATTAGCTATTTTTTAGAGCAAAAATTTCACGTATATCTATTTTTTTGTTTCAGATATATAGGATTATGCGAAATCACGTTTTACGCATGTGAAATCACGTTTTGCCCCCCCCCCCCTTGGGAACCGAATTTTGAAAATTCCTGAAATTGGTTTTTAGACATTTGTATTAGCTATATTTTAAAGTAAAAATTTCACGGATATCTGTTTTTTTGTTTGAGATATGAAGGATTTTGTGAAATCACGTTTTCCCCCCCGTTCCCCCTTGGGGGGCAAATTTTGTAAAATCGCGTCTTAGTGGATGCCTACGTCATAGAAAGAACATTGTCACGAAATTTCATGCTTCTAGGTCCAGGGGTTTGGTCTGGGTGTTGATAGATCACCCCCTCACTCACTCACTCAGGAAGTGCTCTCTTATATATATAGATAACCTCCTGAATCCGAATGTGACTCCCATCTTGCCCAGTCACCCACCGTTTTTTAGATACACCACCCCCTCCCTCAATTTCATTCCCTGTTCGAAAATTTTCTGACCATGAATTTGATAAATCCCCCCCCATCCCCCAAAATTTTTCCCTTGTCGCGAATGTCTATGTTTTAGAATTTTCTAACTCTGTAGCCCATTAGAAGATATTTAGCGGTTAAAATATTCCTCTCCCCTCCTAAAAATCAAATTTATAGCTATAAAAATCACCGAAAAATGATAAAAATAGGGGGCTATTCCTAAAAAAAGTGGGTGATAGGGCAAAATGTGCGTTCTATTCAGATTCAGGAGATCATTTTACATAAGAATATGCTGAAATGGTGTCAGAGGCAATTTTCATACCGAGTAGTGTTATTAGTGATAATTGAATAAAAGTGTCCCTAAATTTGGCAACATTGTTTAGAGCATTTTAGAGCCATAAGGCCGGCAAAGGGTTAAAATGAGGTTCATTTAACCCTTATGAGGTTCATTCAATAATATTATGAGGTTCATTCAATAATATGTTCTATTCTTATCAATACCTTTAACATTTCTTCCATGAACTCGATTTTATACGCTTTTTAAAGTAATGGTTTTTTAAAATATTGTCAAAGATAAAGGGTTTAAATAAGAAGAAAAAGTATGAAATAATTTTCTTTGAGTATTTTTAACAATTTTAAAACAATTTTACACACGTTGTAGGATACTTGATTCTGCTTATTGAGTACTAGAACAGCAAGCTTTAGAATGTAATTGGAGAAATATTAAAATTTCTAGTATCCCAAACAATTATGAAAAGTATGAATAAACTGTTTCTAAGCAGCACAATTACGAAATGCAATACCTAATATGTGATATCGTACAGAAATTAACGAACAAGATTTCTTGCATTCAGCTTTACTGCATACCTATTTTGCATCTTTATGTAAATAAACGACTCCGAAAGCAGTTCAATGAATCTTTCATTCTGTAATATTGACAAAGCATATAAAGTGAAAATTACTGAGCAAAGTTAGTCTCATTTGGATTTTAAATGAATGCACGTTGTTTTACAAAGACTGTTTGAACCCTGTTCTGCCCATAGTCTATTTACATCAAACACAGATGGCTACGTAGGCTCATAATGGATTATGTGAGATTACAGGAAGCGTTAAACGAGAAGAATGTACTATTAAGCAAGCGTTTTATTTCATTGTTAATGTAAGATCAAAGGACTTCATTTGCTGAGGGTATTTTTTTTTTCTTTCTAAACAATTCCTTTTATTTTGAGAAAGAAAAGACAGTTTATGCGCTTATTTACAAATTGAAACATAAAAAAGCAATATATTCAAAAATTTCTCTTAAATATATAGAATTTGCCTTTTTACTATTGTTTTGTTTTTTAGTGCTAGAGGCCTATTTCAGTCGGTACAGTTGTCGAATTTTTATACGTCACTCTTAATTAGTGCTAGAGGCCTATTTCAGTCGGTTTATTGAATGGGGATTTATTGAATGAGGTCCCCCCAAGGCACAACTTTGACATGAGTCCCCCCCCAGGCCCAACTTTGACATGAGTCCCCCCAAGGTACAACTTTGACATGAGTCCCCCCAAGGCCCAACTTTGACATGAGTCCCCCCCCAAGGTACAACTTTGACATGAGTCCCCTCCCAGGCCCAACTTTGACATGAGTCCCCCCCCCCAAGGTACAACTTTGACATGAGTCCCCCCAAGGCCCAACTTTGACATGAGTCCCCCCCAAGGTACAACTTTGACATGAGTCCCCCCCAAGGCACACCTTTGACATGAGTCCCCCCCAAGGCACACCTCCCCCTCAGTTCAATGAATCTTTCATTCTGTAATATTGACAAAGCATATAAAGTGAAAATTACTGAGCAAAGTTAGTCTCATTTGGATTTTAAATGAATGCACGTTGTTTTACAAAGACTGTTTGAACCCTGTTCTGCCCATAGTCTATTTACATCAAACACAGATGGCTACGTAGGCTCATAATGGATTATGTGAGATTACAGGAAGCGTTAAACGAGAAGAATGTACTATTAAGCAAGCGTTTTATTTCATTGTTAATGTAAGATCAAAGGACTTCATTTGCTGAGGGTATTTTTTTTTTTCTTTCTAAACAATTCCTTTTATTTTGAGAAAGAAAAGACAGTTTATGCGCTTATTTACAAATTGAAACATAAAAAAGCAATATATTCAAAAATTTCTCTTAAATATATAGAATTTGCCTTTTTACTATTGTTTTGTTTTTTAGTGCTAGAGGCCTATTTCAGTCGGTACAGTTGTCGAATTTTTATACGTCACTCTTAATTAGTGCTAGAGGCCTATTTCAGTCGGTTTATTGAATGGGGATTTATTGAATGAGGTCCCCCCAAGGCACAACTTTGACATGAGTCCCCCCCCAGGCCCAACTTTGACATGAGTCCCCCCCAGGCACAACTTTGGCATGAGTCCCCCCCAAGGTACAACTTTGACATGAGTCCCCCCAAGGCCCAACTTTGACATGAGTCCCCCCCCAAGGTACAACTTTGACATGAGTCCCCTCCCAGGCCCAACTTTGACATGAGTCCCCCCCCAAGGTACAACTTTGACATGAGTCCCCCCAAGGCCCAACTTTGACATGAGTCCCCCCCAAGGTACAACTTTGACATGAGTCCCCCCAAGGCACACCTTTGACATGAGTCCCCCCCAAGGCACACCTCCCCCTCATTGGGAAAAAGAGAAAAAACGTTGTTTTGCGGCTATAAGACAGTTTGGACTTCCAACGTTATTTGTTACAGTGTCTGCAGCGGAAACACATTGGTTTGATTTAATGAAAACTTTATCGTGGAATTTAGATCGTCACGAATTAACTAAAGAAGAATTTGTCGATATTAACAAGTTTAGCAGTAGGCCTCTGGCACTAAATTAAAATTTGTCAATGTCAGATTTTCATGTTTTAAATAATGAAATAATGTCGTGTCTGTATATTGTTTTTAATTAGCATTGGAATATGCTATTTTGGTTTCCTCATACACAGTGTGGTTGTAATTAAACTTCTATAAACAGCGTCCTACAGCGCAATTGGGTGAACGGATTTCAACAAAATTTGATATATAGACTGTGCACGAGATGCGCTCAAGGAATTTTGAAAAGAAAAAAAAATAGTTCCAAAATGTCCACCAGAGGACGCCTTTTCCGAAAAAACAATAAATTTAACGCAATAAACGACCAAAACGGAATACAGAAACAATATTAACAATACAGAACACGAATTATGAGTAATAAAATGTAAAACCGGGAAAAGCTGTCAGTTCTAGGAAAAAAATGTCGAGATTTACATGCTTGCGAAGAAGAGGAAGTTCTTGTTTCTGTAAGCTGAATTGTTTTGTTTTTCTCAAACAGCGTACTGTTATTTTTTCCTTACCTTTCAGAAACTAGTCAATAAATGCTAATATTGTTTCTGCATTCCGTTTTGGTCGTTTATTGTATTAATTTGAATGTTTTTACGGAAAAGGCGCCCTCTGGTGGACATTTTGGAGCTTTTTTTTTTTTTTTCGAAATTCCGTGAGCGCATCTCATGTATAGTCTATATACCAGACTTCGTTGCATTCCGTTCACCCGTTTGCACTGTAGGATGCTTTTTATAGGGAAGGTTTAATTATAACCACCCTGTATTTTTATATAGACATTTTTTATTGTCAATTAGTACCAGTGATAAAAAATATTAATAATTTGAAAAACAATATAAACAACTGAAAATTACATGTAACAGTATAAATATTAAAAGTATGCACAAACCCGTAGCCCATAAAGTTACCCAGACTCAGCTCATTATAATAGAAGTAATATATGAACATTGTAAAAAAATACAATTAGTATAATAAATATCTTATGAATAATCAAAAAGATAATGTTCAAAATCAGCTTAAATCTAAGTAATAGCACAATAAAATATATATACGTTGCCAAATTTTAACATATCCTAGGAATGTGATGTAAAAATAACAGACTCAAAATTTACCGTGTTTATGTATATTAAAATTTAAAAATTATTTAAATTTGGTCTTCATCACATTTTACAGCAAGTAAAGAAAGGATAAATTAAGATAAAATTAATATAGAAATGAAAACGCCTAGAAAAAGGACATTTAAATAATATCTTATAGTTTAAGATTAAAGTGAATAACATTCATGTTACGATTACGATAATGGATAAATTTTCGAGAAAATCTAATTAGAATTCGATTTACATTCAAGATAACTTTAGAACTATGAAAATTAATGCAATGATCGTACTTGAAAGATTACTCGTTTATAAACCTTTAGTAGGTCGTTAATTAGCCAAAAAACCGGCATATTATTTTGAGATTTATTTTCTTTAATATAATATATCGTTATAACATGCATTGCGTTGCAAGGTAAAACAAAATATTAAAATAAAAAAGATTTGGCTCTTTAGCTAATTTTAAACATGAAGTTGTCCACATGAAAAAGTTAAACATTTTTAAACTAGAAAAAGTTAAATCATTGTGAATATTAGGCTTAGAACGGAGAGTCACCAACTGTTCAGAAGGTATTTATACATGTTATAAATTCCCTTAAGGGTTTAAATGAATTGAAAACAAAAATGACCATCTTATCAGCAAATGCGCCCATAGCGGGAGTTTTTCTCATTTAAAGTTTGTAAAATTACAGACTCTCCGGTAATATACTTTGTAAAGTTTCTATCATTATTATCAGTTTTCAATAGATTCTCATGCTAAATACAGTTTTTTATATTATTAATAAAGTGTTTTACTATTTAATAGTTATTTTGTGGTAACAAAAGAAAATATTAAAGAGAAAAATGTATCAAAGTAGCTCCCCCCCCCCCCCCCTTTTATGAAAAAATTCGAGATGTTCGATATAACTCTTAATTTTATTATTGTAAAAATCCATAACATTTAATTTTGTATACATTATATTAATAGAAATTGATATAATTAATTACAAAACGATAATATTAGTTTATAGATAATAAATGAAAGAATGGTAATTACAGACAAATAAATGATAATTAATCGTAATGATAGTTTATGATAAAACCATAGCCACCTAAACTAGATGCCTTCTGCGTCAGTGGCAGCTCGTGAACCGAAAATAGGTGAAGAGCTCAAAAATAATATTAAGTATTTTTAATCATAATTTTTATTAAGCATGGTCTTAGCTAAAATTAACTAAAATACTTATTTATATGTAAATTTTTATTCTATAAATGAATACAGGTAAAATACAGTGTGCCTCTTCACCAATTTTCGGTGCACGAGCCGCCACTGTCACGCGTGGCTCGGAAACTTGGGAACAGTTCAAGCGGTAGACAGCGGCACCTGGTACCGATTGCGCGACTTTTTTATTCAGCTGTCACCAATAATTTTAAGAAGTGATATATAATACATATAATCGACGTTCTTCCGATTCTATTCGCCTTTTATGTATATAAAATTCCACTTTTAAAAATTTTTGGTGGCTGTTGAATAAAAAAGTCGCGCAATCTGTACCAGGTGGCACTGCCTACTGCTTGAACTGTTGCCAAGTTTCCGAGCCACGAGGAATGCATCTAGTTCAAGAGGCTATGATAATACAATCTAAACACAATATTACTCTACAATGTAAAAAACGAATAAATGACATATTGTCACAGGTTGGAGAAGAACAAGATACATATAGAAATTTAAATAGTATTTCTATTACAATTGGAAAATATGTTTATTTTACAACAGGAAAGTCATTTTTGTACCAAACATACAAGAAGAAGTCATCGAATCAATCAGTTCGAAATTGATTTAAAATCAGACTATGAGTTTTGTTTATCGTTTTACGTACTAGGATGTCGATTGATGAATTATTAAGAAAAACTTCTTCGATGACATGTTTAAAAAATCCTTCCGTTTATGGAAACGATTTAAATCTAATTGTTGCATAAAAACAGTTAAACACATTGGGAAACATGTGTAATTTTCTTTGCCAGGAAAATCATAAAGATGAACATGTATCTGGTCACCCAATGAATCTACTACAATGAAAATTATTGAAAGGAATTTAATGCACTACCACAGCAACAGAAAATATAAGTGGAAAAATAAATTTCACATTTTTTTTATCGATAATTATATTACTAACGAAAATATAGTATTTAAAAGGAAAATAAAAGATTAAAGTAACAGTTTTATTCGTTACAATAAAAGGGCTACTTCTATTGCCTTTTTCTTTTTAATATTTTGCACATCGTTTAGTATTTGTCGATATAATGTTGCTACAAAATAATTATTAACAGTAAAATACTTTACTAATTAATTTATGCAGTCGTTTGTAGGATGAAAATCTATCACAAAATTGATTATAATGAGAGAAACCCTAGAAAGCACGTTACTGAAGAGTTTGTAATTTGCAAACTTTAATTGAAAAAAAAAAAAAAACTCACGCTATAGGACGCATATGATAGATATTTTCGTTATCAGCTCAGTTAGACATATAAGATGGTATATAACTTGTATAAATAAATACCTTTTGAACAGTTGATGACCCTCCCTTGTCAGTATAATAACTGTGAAAAATATACTTAATAAAAGTTTTGTTGAATATTAAGGAGATTAATGAAGAGCAGCTGTTAAAAGTTCAATAATAAAACACATTTTGGAAATGTTTCTGGGCTCTCGTTAAAGAAAAATCTCGTCTTTACGTAACAAAGAAATGTTGTTGGAACGGCGATCTCTAAGGCAGTTTCGTCAACGCATTATTATTATATTTATAAGAAAATCTTTTTCACAGAAAAATATTTCAAATATTTTAGTTATTTTTAAATGATGAGAAGTGATAAAAGGTATGAGGGTGCGAGATTTAACTAATCAATTAATATTTAAAACTTTCATAACACCAACTCTCTTGAAACGCACCGTGCATAACTTTATAATTTAGTAATTTAAAATAGTAAATTTCATGTAAAATAAATTTTTTTTTTCTATCTAAAATAATAAAAAATGTGTTAAAAAAAAACATTTAATTAAAAACCAAAAAACGTTCTTTTAGCAAAACTATTATGAAATAAGTAAAGTGTTAGTTTTACAATAAAGTTTTCGTTATATAGTTTATATGTAACATATATATGTTGATTAAATGCTAACTCGTAATTCGATGCTAAGCGGAGGGAGGGGGGGGGGGAAGGGGAGTGTTGCAGTTTAAAATGCTAATGAAATTCGTCTGCTAAGTTGTTTATACGCTCATCTGTATTCTCATATTCTGCAAATGCTTTAAATATTTTAATACATTATTGAGGTATAGTACTGCACAATGAAAATTCCTCTTAAGATCACTGGATTCTAGCCAACCGTAAAATAATGAAGTTCAGAAAATGAATAAGAACAAAGTTTTGCTTAAATATAAAATAAGTCAGTTTCAATAAAACTTTCTTTTATACAGAACTTTAACTATAAAAAGAAACTTTTCTAATTCTATTCTTTGAAATATGTGTTATTATTATTATTTTTTAAATATTTATCTGTCAGCTTGAAAATATTTTGTTGTTTACGATTCTAACGAAAATATATTAATCTTATTACTTTATTAAATCTATTAATTAAAACATAAATTAGATTACGAAATAAATGCTTATCGTATATTTTTGTAAATATGCATCGATATAATGCAATAACTATATACTACAGTGACATACAATGATAAAATTTATTAACATTAATAAATTCAATAATGCAAATATGCAGATTTATATTAAATAATTTATAAAGAAAACGTTTTAAATATAATAAATATTTTATCATGTTGGATTTTTAAAATTAAAGATTTGACAAACTAGAGATAATACATTTTAACTGAGGTGAATTTTGAGATTTATATTTCATTAAATAATGATGCTTCTATTACAAAACAAATTAAAAGATTTGAATTTCAACTGATTTTATCTGGTGAGTTATGTATACATATATGTGTGTATATATATATGTATATATATATATATATATATATATATATATATGTATATACACATATATGTATATACACATATATATACATACACACACACACACATATATATATATATATATATTAGATTTATCGGAAAATTCTGTACATCTCAGTTACAAAAGTGACAACGGAAATTTTTATTTACTATATTTATATGATAATTTACCTTTTTGAGTGACACACAAATATTTCCACCGTCAATTATTCAAACTCATATAATTTCCTTAGACCAACTGTATATTTTACTTGTTGACAGAATACGAAGAAATATTTCACGATTTTAAATGTTTTTGCAAATATCAAAACTGCGAATTCTTTTATTTCTGCGGGATATTTCATTCAACGGTTGTCTGACAGCAATATCGGTTTGTTTATGTTTATGTTTATTTATTATTATTTTCTAAACAGAAATTTTAGTTATTGAATATTCTACAAAAAGTAAACACTTTGTAACGATTGATGTATATATTGTTTAAAATGATTAAAATATTTTTCCTGCATTTGAATAGTTTCAGGGAAGGTAATTTTACAGATACAAGATAAATAACAGCCCTTCATTGACTTCTGCGAAGGTCGGTATTAGAAAAATGAAGAAAAAAAAAATGGTTACATTGGGTCAAAATTGGCAACTTGGCGACTTAATTTGGCGAAAATGAAAGTTCGGTTTTACCAAAATTTAGAAGCTCTATCTTCAATTGCAGCCAAGTTTTTGGGAATTCCGGAATGATACAGTGGTCTCTTGCAATGTGTCACCTTGAAAAATCGCCAAATGATCACCAAGACTATAAAAGGGTAGATCCACTATAGAAAAGTTTAATTATTTTCAGACATTTTTGCTGAGCGGTGTTCTGCGGTATATAGCGTCATAGACGGTTGATCTTTGTTCCTGAATTAAGAGTATTCCTACTCTGCGATGTATTGAATGCTGCTTACTTTACTTTTGTAATATGCGTGACATTTTTTATGGACTGTTTCGAGGATATTCCTTAAATAAATTGCACCATTTGTCGATAAGAATCTGCGTACTTCTTTACAAGTTATTTTCTACGCATAAAAAAGTTGACATTTTTGACAAAACATTTTCTTCTGAATTTTTTATGGAAGAGAATGACTTTGTATAAAGTTCGAACATGATACAAAGACAAGTCATGTAAAAAGAAAAAAAAAAAAACTGAAAATAGCTATATATTTCTTACAGGTAAAAGTAAAAGCAAAATAATAATAATAATAATCCGTTGATTTGGATGTTTACTGTTATTTTTTATTATATATATATATATATATATATATATATATATAATACCTGAAATAAAATATGTATTACATTCACAAATATATAATGCATATAATACATATGAAATTTCGAGGCATTTGGTGGCTAATTTAACACCTAAGTATTTAATGATATAATAATTAAGTATAATTCACGAATTATAGTTGATTAGCGAATGTTTTCTGAAATTTTGCCTTAATTTTTAAAAATGAATAATTAAATAAATAAAACACACGCCTTTTTTTTTTTTTTTTTCAATTTCACTGAATTAATGCTGTAAATAGACATTTGCAAATATGTTTACTTGCCTACAATAGCATAAACCCCACAAAACATCATGAAAATTTATATATTATTAAAAAAGAAGTAACTAATTTATAATTTAACAATCAATTTCTTTTAGCTTATTAAAAACTTAAACTCTTCAAAATATTACATGTTGAGTGACAGGGCAATTAAAACAAAATTATGCTAACATATATTGGCTTTAATTGAAGTCATATTGTAAATTATACTCAATGCATGTTTTTTTTTAATTTTATTTTTTTTATAAACGTAAGTCATCAGTAAAAAAAAAAAAAAAAAAAAAAAAAAGACAATTTGTGAAACACCAATTATTTATGTTCGATGAAACTAATACTTAAAAATTTAAATGAAGCAAAAATAACATTTTAATTAAACTTTTGTGAAAAATAAAATCTTACGCAAGCAATCTTTTTTCTTTTCTTTTTTTTTTTTTTTTTTTTTTTTAAGTAAAAGTAAATTTTAATCAGTGAAGCTAATTATAAAACCTTCTAAAGTTTTCTTTAATAATTGCTAAGTTAATTAAAGTTGCTACTGTAAGAGTATTTTTGTCAATAATGATTATAGTGATGAAAAATTATGCACTTTTGCACTTTTATGATTAAAAAAAAAAGAAAAAAAAAAAAAAAAAAAGTTAGAACCTTTAATAAAAATATGATAAAAATAGACATGTTTTTACATAAAAACGTTATTTATAGATTAAGCAAAATAATAAACAGGATATTATGTTAACATTATCACTTTTTCTGAATTATAAATGAGTTTTATAAATTTTAAAATAAAACACACACAAGATAAAAAACTAATAAGTTTTATAAGTCTTGTTTTAGCTAATTTATTTAAATGGTTATTTGGCTATTGAAATATAGTAAATACAAAATTACTGATATAAGTACGGGTTTTTAAATTAAAGCTTTAATAGATTTTTTTTTTTAAATAAGCTGTTTTTAAAGAATGTTAAATTTCTTTAATTTTATTCATTACAATATATTGTTATTGGTATGAATATTATTTAAAATCATTGCTACCTCATTAATATAATTAAGCATTCAGGACACATAATTTGTAAGTACATAACTTACTTTCGTTCCTTAAATTTTAAGAAAAGAGTAATGAAAAACGATTGAATTAGCAATTTATTTCCGAATTAGCTTCTGTTTGTTTATACATACATTTTATTTAATGTTAATGGGGTTGAAATCATCAGTCGAATCAAACGATTTACGTAATATGTAACATTTCAGTTTTAATTAATAAAAAATACATTCCGTGTTCAATAATATTAGAGTATATTTAATTAAATAATATGAGTCTTCGCCATTTATGAGAAGCAATATATTGATCGAAAATGACAATTGGCATTTGTTGTAAGTATAATATTAATTAATATAATGTACAGTCGGTAACAAAAGTGTCCGAACACTAGCGAAAATTCCTATGTAAAAAAGGTACACTTCATACGTTTTTGTTAAAGAAATCCTTGTCGAATCCTGATCTTAGTCAGTGTAAGAACAATTCGGCAAGGATTTATTTAGCAAAACTGTATTAAGCGTATTTTTTTTACATAGGAATTTTCGCTAGTGTTCGGACACTTTTGTTACCGACTATAGATATAATTTGATATATTTTGTTAGGAAAAAATATACTTTAAATTGGTAATAAATGACAGCCATTCTTGTAGGTTGAATTCATTAGCATAGATTTTATTATTTCTAAAAAGGGGAAGTACACCTCATGGGCAAATATATTTATTAGACCACCACTTTTAAGAAAAAAAAAAAAAAAAAAAAAACGTAAAATAAAATGATTTTTCATAATCAAATGCTTTTCTTGTAACGCGAGTCAATAACAAAAGTATTCGACCTATTTACCGACATAAGTTTTATACCACTTATCACATATTATGGGAAAAATAAATAAAATAAATATTTGATTGGACCACATTTGGTCTTGATAAGAGCAACAACACATCTCGGCATATGTTCTATAAACTTCGCCCGAAGTATTGGATATAATTTTATTCCAACATGATACCCCTCGACCAAAAGTATTAAACCATATCTTTTTGAACTTAACAAACATTTAAATTTATATGTCTTATCTATTTAAAAAAAAAAAAAAAATCGAATTATGACTTGACTTTTATTTCTTTTTATTGCATAAGCGGTTGATTTTTTTTTTTTTTTTTTTTTTTGAATAAAATTGTTAAGTTTAGAAATTTAAAATATTTTCATGTGTTCTTGACACTCAATGTTTTATTCAGTTTCACTCCCTCTTTAGTTTAACTATTTTTCCTTTTTTATTAAAACCGATGGTTATTAAAATCTAAGTAATTTATTTTCTATTTACTTTTATAATTTTAAGTTAATAAATATTTAAAAAACTCATAGTTTATTTAAAATTTATTTTAGCATAAAATATTAATACGTTAGCCGAAGCTATCTGTATGCAAATGACATAAGTCTACGTCATCTGCTTGAATTGAATAAGTAGCGTAGCAGAAAAGCAATCGGGCGCTTTTTCGGTGTTGGTGTGCCGATGTGAATTCAGATGAGGTTTAAGTAAATATTTTTAGATTAATTCGAAGATAATAGCCATTTTAAAACTGCAAACGTTTAAACTACTTTCAGTAATAGTATAGGCTTCAATAACTACTCTGTATTAATCTATCTGCTCTGAAGAATATTAAACGAATCGTCTAAATGTGTTATAATTTTTATTTTCGTTTGCCATATTTTTATTTCACTAGATAAATCAGTCTAGTTTTTAAATAAATGATTTTATTTAAAAGAAAAACTTGTCATATTTATTTTTACCTGCTCAATACAGTTTCCGCTGGACTCTGTTATTTCAACTCTGCTTAACTTTGAAGCTTTAAGATAATCATGTCAGGTTTATAAACCTGACAAAAATCTTAGTTTTAAACTTTTCAAAATGGCTAAGTAAAAGATTTATTTGTAGATATTAGAGATAGGATTACTTTTCTACATAGACAACAAATGAGTCAGAGGCAAACAGCAAAACAACATAATATAAGCAAAAACTCTGTCGTGTAGAATTTAAATATATATATATATATATATATGACTGATTCAACTAAAATGCAAATAGAAATGAAAGACCACGTAAGACACTTCGAGAAAAGGTTGACAACTGAGGAAACTTCGTAAAACTTATCGATTTGATTTTGTTTCTGAATTACTATATAAATTGAAAATAGATGTTTGTAAATAAACAGTACGCAGACAATTTTGTCCAATGGGATGTTTGTCAAGAAAAGCTAAATCCAAACCTTTATCCCAAAGTCCAAAGCCTTAAAACGATTAAAGTGGGGGGGAAAAATGAAGCATGCAGCATGAAACGTAGAAGATTCAGAAAAAGTCGTGTTTAAGACCAATATCGAATTTGCCTTGGTTTCAGCAATAATGTTAGGCAAAATGTTAGAAGAAGAACAGATAAAAATTTTAAAAAGTTATGCTTGAAATCATTGGTTAATTTTCTGCAGGGAGTAATGATTTGTAAATATCTAAGATTCTTTGGCACAGCTTTGTGTGTGCATTGTGAATGGAATAATGAATTCAACAGCTTATGTCCATGTTATTGAATATATATTAGTGCCGGCTATTGAGATATACTTCAGAGACAATATATATATATTTTCAATAAGATAATAATAGCTGCCACAAAGCAAAATCTCTAATGAAATGACTATAAGAATACAACTTTCCTGTCCTTGAATGGCCAGTTAACAGTTCTGATATGAGTCCTATCGGGTCACTTTTTGTAAAAATTTGGAGAAAAGTGTGAAGAAAAAAAGAGCATCAAAAATCGCTGCCTCAGCTGAAAGAGGATATTGTAACATGTGGGACTGAAATTTCATCTGACATTTGTGCAAACTGATACAACAGATGTCGAGACGTGTCGCTGCTTTTCTCAAGGTCAAGCAAGGTAAAACCAAGTATTAATTTTATTTTATGTTACAAGTAGTTGAACAGATGTCGAGATATATTTTTGCTCTTATCAAGGTAAAAAAGGAGGTTCAATCAACTAATTATTTTATTGACTTTTTAGTAAAAAATGAATTGTCTTAAAATTATGTCAACAAAATGCTATGGTCTAATGATGCCTTTGTAATTAACTCGCAACTGTAAGAAAAACATTTGATTATGTAAAAAGTCTTTCAGTTCTATTTTTATTTGTATTACTGTAAATTTCCATTAACAAATATTAATAAAAAATACATTTCAGCATTAATGCCTAGTTTTATGTTAAATTAAATGCATGTATTTAGAAATTGGACACTTTCAAAATGAGATGGTCTAATATTTTTGTACGTGGGTTGTAATAGTAGAGTAAGCGATATTTGTGACAATCTTGATGTTCTTTATGTTGGATGTAACATTTATAATTAATAAAAATATATACTACGTAATGTGTGCAGAAAAGCTCTTATTGAAGGCATTTAAATACTTTCATATATTTTAATATTTTACGCTGTATAAAGTCTGATTCAGATGACTATGAAATTTGTTAGAATTTGTCCCGAAGAAAACATAATTGTGATAGGCATTCGGCATATTGGGATACTTAAAAATAAAATTTCAAAACTATCTATGTAATACATTTTTGTACATTATAAATTTATTTCTAAATATTCTTTAAACTGTATATTTAATATGAAAATAGTATGAAAAAAATCTATACTAATGGGAACAGACACATTCTGTATTGATTTTCAACTCATCATTCATCATTCATACTATCATCAATGGTTTATAGGGAATACAAATGTAACATTGTTAATCTTTAGTGTATTTTACACACGCCCATTTCTTACATATTATGCATTGCACTCAATCTTCTCCACGTCATGATATTTGTCTTCACGCTATGGTAATTTTCCTCTTCGTTAATGCTATTTAATTTATTTTGTTTTTCTTTTCACCCGTTTAATCTACATGTAAGGCAAAAATGATAACAGAATGAATCCATCTGCATTATAAAAATCGAAAACTGCAATATGAGGATGGGAAACATGATTATGCAGAAATATTGACATCGGTGACTAACTACAGTACACACACAACGATTTAACAAGACGTTAACCACATTCAAACTCAAATTCAACTCAATATATACGAAACGGGAGAGCCATCCCCTCCACAGAGGATAAAAATTATGACGGCATGTCTTCAGCCACCTCTAGGGATGAATCTCAGACCGTCACCAACTGCCAATTTAGTTAGCTTTAACACGGCGTTAAACATCCCCTTTACAGAGGAGCAAAATTGTAATGGCAATGCCTTCGAACCATTCCCTAGGAATGAATTCCAGATCATCGACAATTGCTTTTAACACGATGTAAAATACATTCGAACTCAACTTCAAAACAACTCAACTAAAAAATATATTAATATTTTTATATGTCCTTGAAAAAATATTACAATATAGAGCGGTCGACATAGGGTAATCAAAAAGTAAGTTACACCTTTTCCCCTACAGATTGCTGCATTGCAAAACAAGATCATAAGTTGCGCAGACGATAACTGAGTACCACGGGTGCCAATGATAGCAATTTCATTCGAATGGCTACAACCGTTGCTGTGTAGAACGAGAAAAAATAAAGGCGCTTCAGTGAGGAATTTGCTCCAACATTGAATTACGTGGAAAAGTGTATTTTTTTTTTGAGCAAAACTTTCTATAAATAAAGAAATTTATCATAAAATATCGGCAGTGTATCGATGCAATATCACGTTCAGACATTGTGAAATGGTGCCCGCAGTTCGATGACGATTGCTTAGACTTAATCGATTTTGAAAGCCAAGTAAGGCTAAAAACACTGACCACATTAAACGTGGACGGAAGGCATTATATTCTCAGCAATCGCAGAGTGAGAGTCAAACACGTTGCACAGGTATCGGAAATATTTGTTGGTGGTGCTCATTCTATCCTCCGTCACTAGTTCTAAGGTTCTAAGTTGCCTCCAGTATCAAGGAGCGAGTTTCTATAGTCAAAGCATCTAACGATTAGTGCAACGTTTAACCCGTTAGTTGTCGCTATAGACAGCGCCACCTATTACAAATTGCACCCTTTTTATTTAACTCTCACCAATAATTTTAAGAAGTGATGTGATCGACGTTCCTTCGAATTTATTCGCGTTTTATATATATCAAATGCTACTTCTAAAAATTTTTGGTGGCTATTGAATAAAAAAATCTGGCAACACTCAAGGATGGCGGCAAATCGACCAACTAGAGACTACTAACGGGTTAAACAAATGCATCTGGAGACACAGAAATTATATAGAAAAATAGTATGTTGCACGTTAATCATATTTATTGTATTGCGGCGCACTTTTTATTAAAGTGTTTTTTTTTTAACCTTCATTCTACGAGTATAATATACTTTTCGAATACGTGATATTTAAAGTAAATTATAATAGTTTCAATATTGTTACGAAATTGTAAATAATTGTGTTTATTTTTGTATAAATTCTTTCAAAGAGGCTTAGTAAGTTGATAAAGTGCTAATTTTGTGCATTTCTAGTCGTTTTAGCGTTGAAATAGCCTTATTTTCCCTTGAAAACGCATTAAAAAGCCCCAGTAATGCACGTAATGGATTTGGCGCCAAATTTGGCGACTTTTTCCCACTTTGGCGATTTTTTTGGCGACCTTGGCGAGAAAATCCTTATATGGGATATACCAAATATGGAAGCTGTAAGTTGATTGGTTGACCACTTTCTAGAGTTTTCTCGAAAAATCTGGATTCCATGGAAAAGTATATAAGCCTGTTTTCTTCGCCAAGGCCAGTCAGAGTCAGTTCAGTTCAGATCTCAGCGAGCTTCGCTAGTGCTTGCATTGCTCTTGAGCCTCTTTGAGAGAGACTTGCTTCAAGTGTTATTGGTATACAGTTTGTACTGTGGATTTGTTATTGACAGCTGTTGTTTAAGCTGTGTTTACTGTTTGAATTGAAGCTGATACTTGGTTTATAGACCTGCATTTTTCTGGAATTTTCTGTGAATAAATTACTGAATTTTTGTACGTTTGGCCTTTCATTCTCAGACAACTCACGAACCCCCAAGTACGCAACAATATTTAGTAAGCTAAGCTTTAAATAAACATATATGCTAGCAAAGGAATACAAATTATACACAGTTTTCTATTAAATTAAAAAAAAAATAGTTCAGTATAGAAAAAGAAATCTTTTTTGTCGTTTTCGCTTTAAAAGTCAAGTACTTTTCTTTTCATAACCTATGTTTTCCTTCCTAAAATGTTAATTTTCAATTAGAAGTTAATTACAGTCTTTGAATACTAGTTGAAACCATTAAAGAGTATTTCATTTTACTTTTTAATAATGAGCATTAAACAATATATTACTTTGAAATTTCCAGGCTTATTTTATTCATTAGTTCGTGTAATTAAACAATTTAATTACAAAAGATTAATCAATTTATTCAACGAACATGTTTCCTTCCTCCTGCAGTTCCTGTAAGATATTTACTTGACGGAATTTTAAACACAAGGTTTGGAAATATCGCTCATTTAATGAAAATGTGAATTAAAACGTAGAAACAACTAAATGAATGTGAGAGAATTTGCATTTATATGAAAATCGTCTAATGAAATATTAATTATCTCGATGATGTTGTGAAAATGTTTTCTTCCTTAATTATTTTCTTCAAATATTTTTTAAATCATTTACTTAATCATAAAAAAAAAAAACACAAAGTCACATTGATTGATGATAAATAAGATGCATAAAATCTTCAATTAAAGTTTTTTTTTTTTATATATATATATAATTATTATATTGTATTTAATATGAGGAGTTTTTCCCCCTTATATATATAAAAAATATACATATATATATATATATATATATATATATATATCTTCTATATATATATAAATGAATTGCTGTTCGTTAGTCTCACTAAAACTCGAGAACGGCTGAACGGATTTATCTTATCTTAGTCTTGAAATGTTCGTGGAGGTCTAGGAAAGGTTTAAAAGGCGAGAAAAAATCGAATAATTTCCGGGAAAATCCTAAAAACAGCCCTTTTCTATTTCCCATACAAACGTTTTCTAGAGTCAATTTGAACTTTATTGCTATTCAATAAAGTTTAGGTGTGTTCCTAACGGCTGATGGCTGAGCTACAAAAATTTGCATGTTGATTCGTAATGACCTCCCCTGATGCACCTCGAAGCCGGATTTTCGAATTTTGTTTTAGTTTTCTTTTAATGAATTAAAATGTTAAAATAAAAACCTTCTAATAACTGATAAATTGGCCATTTAATTTTAATCCTTAATTTAATTGTTGCCAAAAAAAAAAAATATTCTTTTTTGGACAGAAAAAAAGAAAAAAAAAACGTGAACAATAAAAATTATATTTATTTAAAATATTTAATTTTATTCCTTAATTTAATTGTTGCCAAAAAAATTATCATTATTTTTTCGACGGAAAAAAAAAAAAAAAAAACGTGAACAATAAAAATTACATGTATTTAAAATGAGGAAAGTAAATTAAAAAAATTAGAAATATCAGTCGTATCGTTACAAATAAGATACCAAATGAAAGATGCAATTTTTGTGAATCCAACGGATTAAACAGCTTATCGATCGGACAATTAGATTTTTTTAAATTAACTAATGTATGTATTTTATAAATTTTCTTTCACAAACACAAACGTGTAGTATACAGCCTGTACAACACTAGACCAAATTGAAGTTCAAATTTCATCAATATTTAAATAAATAAATGAAAATAAAAATATGCTTAATGGGAAATATATATAACCATTAAAAGTTTAGTTGTCTAAAATATGTCAGAAATAGCGCTCATAGCATATTGTTACAAGGTATTAAGTCTTATTTTTACAAGGGATAAAATCTAAAATGGTGACAAAAATTCAAAAGTCGCCAAAGAGAGCTATATTAAGGCGGTACTATGATCATGCTTACAAACCATGAATACTAATAACCACAAATAAATAATTGTCTCATGCAACAGACGTAGCCGGTCATAGCATATTATAATATTTAGCGTGAAATTGTTATCATTTTTATGGTTGATCGGGGATAAACAAAATAAACATAGGAAATAACGTAAAAGCAAATATTATGTGCACCAAGTATAGTGTTGTTCATATGTAACTGGGATTCAAATATAAAGGGGATACTTCATTTTTTTTTTCGATACTATCTATTTCGAAACTGTTATCTAATAAGGACTTAATGCAAGCCTATTGGTAAACCATTGTCTCAGGTAATAGGGACAAGCGCCCGAGTTTTAGCGGATGACCAAATCGCTACCGAAGGCAGCAGGGATCCGAAGCGAGCTTTTGAGCAATTTTAGTATTTTATTTTATTTTTATAAAGCTATATAGAAAAGAGTTTCCTTTAAATTTAGTGACCAGCGAAGCGGGCAAAGCCTGCTAGTATATATATATATATTGTCATCGAAACAATTTTTTAAATAAAAATTACTAAGTGGGAAAAATGACTAAATGTATTTATATGCGAAATATCATTTTTAAATTGTTTTAAAAATTTTAAAATTTGGAATTACTTGTCTTATAGTAGTACAGATGAAATTGTAATGCGGTGTTACTATCTGTTAAACTGATTCTGTCATTACTCGCTGTTGCAAAATTAATATTTATAAAAAAAAAAAAAAAAAAAAAAAAAAATGCCTTCTTTTCTATCTCTTCTTTTTACTTCCTCTTACCCATATATATGGTAGAGAAATTATTGTTTTGGGGTTGTTATATTTACACGTTTTGAGGTTCCCGGAATCAAAATATTATGTTTTTAGCGGTTGGTCTGTGTGTGTGTGTGTCTGTCTGTCTGTTACTAGCATATCTCAAAAATAAATTATAGCGAAAAGTCCAAACTTAGTATTATAAATGTGTATGATATAGGGATGCTACACTAAACTTTTCGTTGAGATTAAGCGAGCGGTTTGTATACAGAGACACCCAAGAGATATCAAATACATTACTTGTATGGGAGAAATTGCAGGTAAGTAAAATTAAAAATCTATAGACTGCATTAAACCAAATGAAAAAAATATGTATTTTTATATACGTAAAAACATGTTTCATGTAGAATATGGTATGGAAATCATCCACTGTTCGTTTACAGGGCTACACAAAAGAACTAGATTATAGTGCGACAATACTTGAAAATTGATGGAAGTGTACTTCAGGTTATGTCGTGTATTATTAATATAGGATTATAATTTATTTGCACCATGTGGTGTGTACATAACCTTCAGGAGAAATACGGGGCTGCCAATATTTAAGCTATAACATTCTTTTTTATTGTTAGTGGAAGTGCTTTACTGTAATATTTTACTATGTCCAAGAAAGCTGCTCAGAAATTAAAATTAATTTCCTCATATCCATATGGTAAATAAAGTATTTTTTAAATCTAAATATTTATCCTGTGGTTTTTTTTCTATATATTAACACGTTTTGAGGTTTCCTGAATATCGAGGTCAAGTTTTTAATGTTTGGCCTTTGTCTGTGTTTCTTAGAGTAAATTAAAAACAAATCATTTCAGGCGGTCCAGATGTTGTAATTTGAAGTTAATACGTTTTTTACTAGAAAAGTTTGATTAAGATTGATAAGTTTCAAGGAATGTTGTGTGTTAAAGTTGTCTGAGTAATTTTAAATGAATTTTTTAATTTAATAACAGATTTGAATTCTATAAAAATGTAGGTACAATAATGAAACGGGGGGTTGAGGGGGGCGGTAGCACCCTCACATAGGATTATTTGTCAAGTAAAGCTGTTCCGAAGCCTAATTTGAATTGTTTAACATAGGTTTACTTAACAGTACTTGTTATCTTATCATTTAACCTTCAATCTGTATTTATGATATTAAATTTCAAAGTAGGAGAAAGTCGTGAGGGACACACCATATTATTTTCTTTGTGTATGATGTTTCGAAATAAAATAATAAAATTTGGTTCTTTGATTTCATGATTCTGCATTCAACATACATAAAGTCACGCGAATTTGTAGATTTTTTGTTTGTTTTTCCTTTAACGTGATCTTCAAATTTCGTAGGTACTTTAATTGTATGATTCAGAAGCCAATTAGTACATGTATAAATAAATAAATAAACATGTATTGTGAACGATACAGAATTACAAGTTTAAGGATTATTATTTGTCAGATAACAGCATTATGTCCACTCAACAGTGTTGGGTATAATTGATTAAAAAGAAACTGAATTACAATTCAGTTACAATTAAATTACAACTATATATTTTTTTTGTCAATCGATTAACAGGTAATTGATTACAAATAAATTGAATTATTACAGATAAATTGAATAAGTAATTCAATTTATTTGTAATCAATTATTTGTTAATTTTTTGACAGTAAAACAATTATAATTGTAATTGTAACTCAATAGTAATTCAATTACTTTTTAATCAATTATGCCCAACACTGCCACTCAACTATGGATTTTGTACTGTAAATTCTATGATAAAACTTTCATTTTTTGAGTTTTGATTCTTTTGACTTACACTGATTGGCTTCTGAACTGTTCAATTAAAAGTAAGGGGAAAAAATGTTCATATATAAAAGTGTTTTTTAATCCTCCAAGACAGAAAATTAGACTTTTCATTTCACACGAAGCATGTTTTTTTTTTTTTTTTTTTTTTTTTTTTCAATATTGTAAAATGCATATAGTAAGAATTTAATATTACTTTCCAGTCAGTGCTGTTGTGTTTTTCGGATAATTAAAGGTTTTACATTTTGAGTGAAAAATCACTTGCCGAAACAACAACAGCAAAAATAAAATAAAATAAAATAAATAAATACAAATACAAATACAAATTTCGAGTTTAGCAGTGAAAACTTTTTACAACCCCTTGAAAAGAAAAGTGATCCATCTCGCCTGGTTTTTGCCGAAACGTCAGTGGAGGCCCTACATTGAGACTCAAAACGGTTTTGGGCTGTGTCTGTCTGTCTGTCGCGCGATAGCGGCCGCAAAAATAGCGCTATTGACTTGGAATTTGGTACACATGTTAATGAGCCCCACGAAATCAGCTGTATAGTTTTTGGTATGTATTCCATTTTTAGTTCGTATACAGGGACACTCCAAAGTTTTTCTTATCATTATGGCCTATGGGAGGAATTTGTATGTATCGCGACAGCGGCCGCAAATATAGCGCTATTGACTTGAAATTTGGTACACATGTTCATGAGCCCCACGAAATCAGCTGTATAGTTTTTGGTATGTGCTCCATTTGTAGTTCGTGTACAGGGACACGCCAAAGTTTTTCTTATCATTACGACCTATGGGAGGAATTTTTATGCATCGCGGTAGCAGCCGCAAAAATAGCGCTATTGACTTGAAATTTGGTACACATGTGCATGAGCCCTACGAAATCAGCTGTATAGTTTTTGGTATGTATTCCATTTGTAGTTCGTATACAGGGACACGCCAAAGTTTTTCTTATCATTACGGCCTAAGGGAGGAATTTGTATGTATTGCGATAGCGGCCACAAAAATCACACTATTGACTTGTAATTTAGTACACATATTCATGAGCCCAACGGAATCAGCTGTATTGTTTTAGGTGTGTATTCCATTTGTAGTTTGTGTACAGGGACACGCCAAAGTCATTCTATCATTACGGCGTATGGGAAGAATCTGTATGTACCGCGATAGCCACCGCAAAAATCAAGCTATTGACTTCCAATTTTTGCCGAAACGTCAGTGGAGGGCCTCTGTTGAGACTCAAAAGGATTTTGTGTTTCGTCTGTCTGTCTGTCTGTCTTGCGATAGTGGCTACAAATATCACGCTATTGACTTGAAATTTGGTACACATGTTCATGATCCCCGCGAAATTAGCTGTATAGTTTTTGGTATGTATTCCATTTGTAGTTCGTATACAGGGACACGCCATAGTTTTTCTTATCATTACGGCCTAAGGGAGAAATTTGTATGTATCGCGATAGCTGCCACAAAAATCACGCTATTGACTTGCAATTTGGTACACATATTCATGAGCCCAACGGAATTAGCTGTATAGTTTTAGGTGTGTATTCCATTGGTAGTTCGTGTACAGGGACACGCCAAAAGTTTTCTATCATTACGGCCTATGGAAAGAATCTGTATATACCGCGATAGCCACCGCAAAAATCAAGCTATTGACTTCCAATTTTTGCCGAAACGTCAGTGGAGTCCCTCTGTTGAGACTCCAAAGGATTTTGTGTTCCGTCTGTCCGTCTGTCTGTCTGTCGTGCGATAGCGGCCGACAATATCACGCTATTGACTTGAAATTTGGTACACATGTTCATGATCCCCACGAAATTAGCTGTATAGTTTTGGGTGTGCATTCCATTTGTAGTTCGTGTACAGGGATACGCTAAAGTTTTTTTTTTTTTTTTTATCATTACGGCCTATGGGAAGAATTTGTATGTAGCGCAATTGCGGCCGCAAAATTTCTCCGATTGACTTGCAAATTGACACATATATTCAGGCTCGGTATAGAAATAGCTATTTATTTTTTTTAGGTCTATACTTTTTATGGGTTGTATACAGAGACACGCCAATATACTTCACATTACCGCGTATGAGGTGAATTGCGTTTAAACGCATTTTAAAATCTTTACTTTGCAATCAAGAAAATTAAACTAGCGTACGTGAGTAAGATGATTAAACTTATGTTGTTTAAAGAAAATATGCGCTCTTAAGCTTTCTAATTAATGTACAGGACCTTACAAAAGTGTTCTGACAATGTCACGTAGTCATCCAAACAAAATTTGGAACAATTATTAATTTTAAACGCAAAGTAAGCTGAATAGTTTTTACTGGTGTATACAATGTTTATGGTTCGTTTACAGAGACACGCAAAACAATTTCGTAGCATTAGAGCTTTTGGACAAATTTTTAGTTAAGCGCGAACTTTAATGCGTTTATGCTGCATTGAACTTAATTAAATGAACATACATTATAAAGATGCTTAAAATTATGTTTACTCTTAAAAAAGGTTATGTATAGACTGAATAATTTATGGAACCACACAAAATAATTACGAGTATGTACTGTAATCATTCAAATGATGTCAAATTAGTTTGAAAAATTAATGTGTTATAATTAATTAGGTTTATTCTTATTATGTGCGTTTATAATGACTGTGGCTACTTTTTCGGGATACATAAAATAATATCGTACTATTACGGTCTGTAGTCGATATTTCTTAAAAGTTTATTTTAATATGGTTACACCCCATCAAATATAATGAAATTTTATTAGAATTTTAAAAGCATGTCTTCCTGTTGATAATTGTGGGCATACAATTGGAAATTAGTTTAAAGGTTACGCAAAATATTTCCGATATGCTACGTAATTTTTTTGTATGAAATTTGGTATTTATGAATTTCAGGGAAATAATACAAGACCGTCGTTTATTAAGAATACATATTGTTGCGTACTTGGGGGTCCGTAATTTGTCCGAAAATGAAAGGCGAAACTTGCAAAATTTCAGTGATGTATTCACAGAAAGTTTTAGAAAAGTACAGGTCTATAAACCAAATATCAGCTTCAGTTCAACCAGTAAACACACCTTAAACAACAGCCGTTAACAGCAAAACAACAATACAAACTGTTTAGCAATAACACATAAAGAAAGTCTCATCTAAAGAGGCTCAAAGCAAAGCAAGCATTTGACGAAACTGACACAGATCTGAGACTGACCGCCTTGGCGAAAAAATGCTCCCTTTATACTTTTCTATCGAACACAGATTGTTCTCGAAAATTCTCGTAACTCATAATGAGATTAGAGCTTCCATATTTGGTATATCCCTAATAAGGATTCTTTCGCCAAGGAGGGAAACAGTCGCCAAATTTGGCGCAAATCCATTTCTTCCCTTATTTGAGCTTTTTTAAGTGTTTTAAGGGGAAATTAGGCTATTTTACTGCTAAAACGACTAGAAATGCACAAAGTTAGCATTTTATTAACTTTACTAAATCTCTTTGAAAGAATTGATACAAAAATAAATGCAATTATGTACAATTCCGTAACACTTTATAAGATATGCAAATAGAGAGACAGCGGGGAGTTGAGGGGGGCGGCAGCCCCCCTCAGGAATTTATCTGATTATGGTAACAAATCGATCGAAACAGTATATATGATTATATAATAAAGAATAAATAAAAATGACCTATTGAATAATGTCTGATGTAAATAGGACGTTGAGGCACCTGATCTGCAGATCCACTAGTAATTATATATTTAGTAGATTTTAAAGATAGGACATATATTTTTACAAAAATGGATTTTTCAGTGAATATATTATGCATGAATTGCCCTATAGGTTTCTAAAAAATGTTAAGTGTATTAGATGATATTAATTTAATTGCGTTTAAATGAGGTTAATTATTTTGAAATCAGAATAAATTTATATAAAATGCTATATGACAGCATAAGGAATTTTTTTGATTTATTTCCATTTATAAACAATTATGCTTTAGAGCTCGTATGGATAATGAAGCACAATCATATAATCAAAAAAAAAAAAAAAATTCTTGAAATTCCTATAAAATATATTTCAGTTCGCCGAATATCTCATATTGCGACAATTATGTCAATAAATACGTATAATCTCTTATATTTAATTTACACATAATTTTTTTTTCTTTTAAACTCGGTTTTTTAAATAATTTATAAAGTACAGAAGGCAATGTTTTCATTTTCATTATTTTATTTTTAGTTATAATTTTAATAACACATTTCTTCAAAGAAAATTAACAGTTTATTTTAGTAAGAGACTTTTTTGGGTGTTTAAAGCATAACACTATAGAAAAAGTGTACTAGAAGCAGAAATATCCAATTACATTTAAAGAATATTATAAACAGGTGCAAGGGAAGCAAATTTTCAAAGAAGACATTTGAACACTACTATAGTGCTTTCTGCGCAGTTTTTTCTAGGCAATGAAGCCATTTAATTACAAAAATATATGTAACTAAACTGACACAAAACAAAAACAAGATTTCATTTTAATAAAAATTTGCAACTGTTTTTTTTTTCTTTACTCCCTCCCCTCTTTTTTTTTAAACAAAACACATAACTAAAACAGTAAGATTAATTCATTTTATTAAACAATTGCAACTGGCTTTTTTTAGTACATCAGGACTATTTCTTTCAATCTGGTATTTTGCGTCATTACCAATTTATAGTGTTCCATTTCGAAAATGCCTGCCAATGTCCAGTTTTACCATTTAATTTCTTACTGTATCTTAAAATATTTTGTGAAATCCGTAAAAAATTTTATATATTTCTTTTTTTACTTACCATCGGTGAGGATCTATCTCACAATCACATCTCACAATCAGTTCACAGTCGTGTACTCTGACCACAAAGCCAACGGGTCATGGTTGAATATATCCTGATTATTTAGACTAGAGAGAGGGTTTTCAGATATTTTATCACTTTTTTTTACTTCCCATCGGTGAGGATCGAACTCACAGCCTTCGGGTTCATAGTTGTGTAGTCTGACCGCAGAGCCAACGAGTCTCGGCTAAATAATTCCTGATTATTTAGACTAATGTTTGCAGATTTTTTTTTTTTTTTTTTTTTTTGAAAGTTTGTTAAAATACAAATATAAGTAGTCCTGTTCCTGTCGTACTAAATTAAATTCTGTCATAGACAGAATTTCATCCATAGTTTTTATTTTTATTTATTTGTTTTGTTTATTATGAAGTATGTAAGAGCGACGAATTGTTTCTCTGCTTTCATACTGTGTTAAGTTCAAATCTCATATTATATCCCATACAGTACAGAATATTTCAGTTACGTTCCAAAATGCTTACAAACTTTCAAAAACGTAACATATTTTAATATGCTCTCTGATACCTTTCTGAAACATTCGCCGTTTTTCACGTTCTCTCTGTTATGTGATTGAAACGTTTCTGATACGTATCTGATTTTTTTGTTACGATCGTGGCCATTTCTACGTTTATGAAACTAATCGAAAAGCTAACTGAACGTTTCTGTAATATATACGTTTATGACTGTTATATGACTGTTACGTTTCTGAAACATTTTGTGCTGTTAGGGATGCATAGTATGTATACTATGCATGTGTGATTCGCCTATAACATGCGTTGTTTTTGTTCTTAAAATATTTATTTTTAAATGTCTAGTTTTAGAAATTGCATAAAATGAATGAACTATAAATGATCAAGCAACAATTAACTGAGAGCGTGTGAGTTGATTGACTTCCACATGAAAATGTCTGATTGATTATTAATTATCGGAATGATGCTAAGAAAATGTTTCTTCGTTAATTATTCACAAGAAAGTAGTTTTAGAAAAGAAAATTAATTTTTTATCGGTCCTGGAGATTATTAGAATGTTCAAAATTGTTAATCAATGCTAAAAAAAAAAAAAAAAAAAAGCGATTGTCTTCTCAGATAGAGCTAGTTAATAGTAATTAACCTAATGTTTTGCTTCCTCCCCCATTTTTTTTAATCAAAATAGTTTTTTTTTTCTTAAAAAAATGTGTTTGTGGTAGATGATTGAATTTATTTATAGGAAAATCATACTATCTATTTGCTCTTTATTAGTGCACTGATTAACCTTCAGTGCAGGAATTTTTAAACTTCGTTTTATTTGCGATAAATAGATAAATACATATGAGTAAGTATTAGTGGTATTAATATTAAAAAAGAGTTAAGATAATTATAACCATAATTTTAAATACAATTATTTTTACAAACAACGGTCACACTGTTGAACCTTATACAACAGTGTATATATACTGGAAAAATCGTTTCTAGTGTTTTTATTCAGTATAACAGATTTGTTTTAAAAAGCCACTACCTTTTCAGAGAACTATTTAATTGTAAGTAACAAAAATAAAATAAAATAAAATAAAATAAAAACTTTTTTTTTATTTTATTGCACTTTTCATTCAAGTAGTTTTTTTCAGTAAAACGAAGTGTTCATGATAGTTCACTAAATTCATTTACAGGAAAATTATGTTATTTCGATTCTTTTCCTGATAAGTTTGAATCCAGTGCACTCATTCAATAACTTGATTAGTTTTACTTGTCATAAATAGATATGAGGAAATACCAGTGATAACGAGGATGAGTTAAAATAATTTCAGCCTCATTTTTAAATATATTTCCATACAACTATCACAATTGAGCATGCATACAACTATCACAAAAACTACATACAACTATCCCAATATAGTGGTGGTAATTGTATGTAATGGATATATCAACAAGAGAAAATATATTAAAATTTTTAGTCAGTCTCTAACAGGTTAAAACCTTTCTAACCTTTACAATGATAATGATTATTTCTGTTGTTGTTGTTGCTCATCCCCAAAGACTAGCAAGGCTAAATCAGGTCCATGAAATAATGCACCTTAAAAAAGTCTAGAACCAATAGAGGATTGTTTGTAAGATCCTGCCTAGAAAGCCCCAGACAATCAAGAATATGATCAGGGGCAGCCTGTTCAATAGAACACTTGGCACAGATATCAAAACGCTTGGAACAACCCAAAAAAGTCAAAGATCTAAGATGACCACTGAGGAATCGAGTGAGGGTGGTTTGATCTTGCCTGTTACAATCAAGTGCCAGAGAGTCACTCGACCGGTGACTCATATACCAATGGTGCACTGGAGGAACATGCCGAAAGGATTTATTCTGGTTCTTTACCACTGAAGAAAGATCCATAAAGCTGAGAGGCGAAGACATGAAGGCTTCTCTAGCACCAGCCTTAGCAAGGGTGTGAGTAATCTCGTTGCCCTTGATATCAGCATGGGAGATAATTCACTGTAGGTGAATCTGATGAGACAAGGAGATGAGTTTCAACTTTTTAAGAATATTAACTCCTTTATCACCTCTCACACTATGCCAACTGGCCAAGTGTTGCATAGAGCTTCTACTGTCTGAGAGAAACCAGATTTCCTTACCATCAGTAAGTGTTCCAAGAGAAGACCAAAAAGAATGACTATTTCTACTTCCTCTTACATAGACGTGGTAAAGAAAATATTGCTTTGGGGTCAAAGTTTTTGAAAGGGAATTAGGGATTTGAGTCCTGTTTTTTTTTTTTTTTTTTTTTCCCTAGAAAAGCTACTTATTGAATGCAATGTAAAAAGTTGATATAAATAAATAAATAAATAAATAAGTAATTCTTGAATGAGAAAATGTAGAGAAGGTTGCTGAAAAAGTTATAAAAAGAAATATCTAAACAAGAAAAAAATATTAAAAATGGTTTTAAAATGATAAATTTTAATGAATTTTATAAAAATGGAACATATATAAAAATAGTTTTAGCAATAATATACGACAGTCTGTGATGCTTTTAAAATTCTTTAAACATATAAATAAAATCTATCATAATACCTTCTTTGCCTTAGAAAGTTTTTTAGACACGAAAATTAAATCAGCATTTCAAAAATGTTTGGAAAGTTAAAAATTTATTTGCATACATATAACTGATAATTAAATCACTTTGTTATAAAAGATTAATTAATTTATTGATTTTAAGGTCAGAATAACAGACAGGTGTTTAAATATAAAATTACGAAATACTGTTTTCTTTATTTTATTTTCTTTTTTAATTCAAACCAAAACAAAATAACAATAAATTGATTGGATGAAATTAACTCATTTGCATTTATATGAAAACATCTGCTGATACATTAACCATTTTGAAAATGTTATTAAAAATTTCACTATCACACATGAATTTTTGTAAAGAATTTTTTTAATTTTTATCAAAATGAATAAATAAATAAAAAGATTAAATTGAAGGAAAACGTTAAAAAGGTATATATATATATATATATATATAAGTGTGTAATATAGAGTAACCGCAATTACCAATCATCCCAGAAAAATGTTAAGTTAATTAAAACAACAAATTTATATGTACTTTTTATTTGTTGTTTAAAATAGATTTTATTAAAATGGCATGATTTAGTTCTTAGTTAGAATTGTTTGTTTATATATTTTAAGAAAAAAAATGTGCCCATAAAGTACAAAACAAAGATTTTTTTTTCTCCAAAGTTAATTACTTCTAAAACATTAGATTACTTTTATTACTTTTTCAGTAAAAATATTTACACGTTAAAATTTTTTAGGTTATTTTTGAAACTAAGCAATTTTTCGTTAGTTTTCTTTTTATGCAACAAATTCAATGGAAAACTTTACAAGATATTATCACTGTCTAAAAAAATTGTAATTAAATTGAGAATTTTTCATTAAAATCTCTTATGAAAAGTTCATGGCTGTAATGTTTGATGATGCTTATCTATTGTGACAAATTTATTAAACAGATAAGAATCCTTTTACATACTTAAAAAAATTGCTGTAAAAAATTTATATGCTATGGTTATTATAAAATTTACTTCTGTGTACTATGAATATATATTAAATTTGGCAGTGACGCTGTTCTGGGTATTACAGTTATTAGAGGTCTACTTGGTCTATTTCACACTACTGAAAGTAAGATACTACCATAATGCCATCACCTCAATAAAAAATAAATCAATTCAGTTTTTCAATTTATGTTTTTATATATGAATTTTGTGCATTTTCGTTCCTTATATAACAGAATATAATTAACATTTAGACTGGGAATAACGAAGAGTATAGTCCTAAAACCAAATCATTTGTGATTTTCGTTATCCTGCGTATGACATTACGTAAATTTTCATTCAAAAAATGTTAAGATACATTTAACATGTATATATTTAGAAATGCATCATAGGCGTTAAGGAAGAAAAATTAGCGTCGCAAGCTTTTTATGTATTAAATTAAGCTCGTGCGAACGAAAGAAGATATAACTAATAAAAATACCATGAGAAGTGCGGCTCAGATGCATCCCCAATACTGTTCATGAAACCCTTTAATCCATAACGTCCTCAGCATGAGGGTGCATTTACTAATTCCTTACAAAAATTCATCCCAAAATTCTCTGACAAAATGTTATTTTAATAATTTAGCGGAAAGAAGTCATTTGTTTCTTTTCTTCAAAATTCTGGTACCTTTCTATATTGTATTAAAAACCTTGACCTTCAAAAGGTTAAAGTCTATCGCAAAATCGGGCTTCTAACGCGGAGAAACGAGCTGCCCGTGGTGGATCTAAATTGTGATTGTCCATCTTTTTCCAATTCCCTTATCGACCTTCTGTTTCAGTGCATAATTTCCATTGTTTCCATTGCTGATATCATTCTTGACACTCAAAATTCATTTGAAATTAAAATTTGTATTTTAGGTGTATTGTCAAGTAGTGGGTCACTATGCGATGATCTCGTCCGTCCATGTGTGTTCAAGTTCGAAGGTTCATCGCTAATCAGATCTCGTTAGTATCCGTTTATGTCAAGGTTTGAATAAACATGAAGGTAATGGTACAAAGCTTGGAATAAACACCATAAAATACAAGAAAATGCAACAATTGTTTTGGGTCGAAAGAAAACAGTACCCCTCGACAGGCGAAAAACTTAGGCACGAGTGCAGCAAACAAAGCGGCAACGCAACACTTCTGTGTTCTTGCATTTTATGGTGTTTATTCAAAGTTTTGTACTCATGTCTTTTAAACGGCAGTTCTGTGGTGCTTTTTTACAATAATAAACATGAATATTCTTCGACCACATTTGATGAAACCATGGAAGCATCTGCGCAAGTGCTAACTCAACGAGTCCAATACTAAAATAGGGGTGACAGTCATCTGACTCAGAGAAAATGGGCAATAACAGAACGCGGAATTACTGGATGTTTTCCAAATTTCAAGCTGGCATCCCTCCAACATTTTGGACGCGTTCTCACTGCTAGTTTTAGGATCTGTGGCTGCACTGTATGCATCTACTGTTATCTCATTGATTTCCACTCCTACAAACATAAATAATGATATCAGTTTAAAAATAATTACATAATTTTTAATGTGTATTATAAATAATAATAATAAAAAAAATGAATCCCCTAACTTATAATTAACGAAGAAAGTAAAAATTCATTTCTAATTGTCATATAGAAGAATTGTTCAACTTCATGTACTTGTCTAGCTTAATAAAATTGAATGCTATTCTTAGTAAATACATTAAAAAAGAAAAACAATGTTTAAAAGAGCTTAAATTTAATCGAGCTTGGTAAAATACAATTCAACGATACTTTATAACGCCAGTTAAGATAAATTCCCTCAACATATTTTATAAGTATATATAAAAATAAATAAATAAACAAATAATTGATTTTCTGTAACAGTATCCCTTTTTATAGAGGAAATTTTTACAAATCATTCAAATGATATCTTAATTAATGTCTAATTAACATTTTATGATTAAAATGGTAATACATTGAAGAAAAACTTATTAAAATGAGCAAAAGATAAAAAAGGATTATTTCAATTGATTTAAATGTAATATATGCATTTTAAACACTGAATTTCTTCTGCCGCAGAAGTCAGTTGTAGGTAACTAATTAATGACAATTTATGCTGACAGGTTAAAATCATTAGCGATTTTTTTTAAATGTATTATTTATTTATTTATTTATTTTTAAAGGATAGAGAAGTAACGTAATCTTTCTTTTAAAATTCCAAGTTTATTTTAATACTTGTATGACACGCTTAAACCTTTAATTACAGAAGATTAATTAATTTGTTTAATGTATACATATTTCCTCCGATGTTACGTTGCTTAAAAATGATTATCTAACTGAATTTTAAACATAAATTTAAAAAATTTTGCTTATTTAGTGAAAAATGAATAAAAATGAAGCGACAATAAGTAAAAAGAGATCTGACTAATTTGCTAATATATGAAAATGTATTCAGACATTTTAATTACTTTGGTGATGTGGGGGGAATATGTTTATGTCATTTATTTTTTACTTCAAAGTTTTGCTTTTCTATGATCGTTAATCAATAATAGCTTGAAGGAAGTCTGTTCTTTTTAGATTTCTATTAAATTATAATAAACATGATGTGATTATTTATATTTTTAAACCTTTTCTTTTCTTTTTTTGTAAGAGTGTTTATGAATTTTCCTTTCCTAGAAAACTTAAAAACTTTTGTACACTTATACTTTTCTAGAGTACGAGTACTATATATGTGTATAAATTTTATTGCTTGCTTTATTTATTTTTTCTTTTTATAAATTCCTTTTACATATATATATATATATATACTTTATATATATATATATATATATAAAGCAGTGGCCATGGGTCCATGGAAGCGATGGAAGCTGCGCTTCCCCTGATATAAAGAACACATTAAACCGATACTACGTTTTGTAGAAACAATCGTCAAACAATTAAGCTTTTCTTATATTTGTTCGTTATTTTCCGTTAAAAACACCTGGAAACAAGTTATTACTATTTTATTTGGTGATACTTTGAATTAGTTAACGTTTTGAATGCTTGAACTTAATCATTAATTCAATGGTAAAAAAAAAAAAAAAAAAAACTGTCTATGAAAATTAAATTTGTATATTGTTAAGGCTAAAATTATAATGTGCGTTTTGGGAATTATAGATAACTAATAAGAATATCTTAAAAAATGCGACTTAACAATACTTTTAATTGGATGTTTTTATCTCTTTAACCCTTTGCCGGTCCTATTTAATTTCCCTCCTCTGGTCAGTTTTGCCAAATTTAGGGACTTTTTATTCAATATTCACCACTAAATTATTAATTGTAACGGTTGCCTAATCACTTCGAAGGTTATTTATCTATTTTATATATCAAATATCATTTCGTAAAATTATTGGTGACAGTTGAATAAAAGAGTCCCTAAATTTGGCTATTTAGAGTACTTTAGAGCTTTAGGGCTGGTAAAGGGCTAAACTCTACAACATCAGTTTATC
This sequence comes from Salticus scenicus, assembly GCA_963930645.1. Taxonomy (NCBI): domain Eukaryota; kingdom Metazoa; phylum Arthropoda; class Arachnida; order Araneae; family Salticidae; genus Salticus; species Salticus scenicus. The sequence goes on along the minus strand of OZ005653.1, from coordinate 233,518,701 downwards.
TCAAGATTCGAATAACCATGAAGTCATATGTTCCGTTATACAGAATTTCCCCTGGGTCTAGAAAATGTTAGGGCGCTGTTAGTAAAAAGGGGGGCACCTTTGTTTTTAAGGGCAGTTTAGTATTCTTAAGGCAATATTTAACATTTAAAATCCACTCTCATTTCAAAATTCTATTATAAGTATGCATAGTATAATCTTTGCTTTTGCTTGCTGCTAATAAATAAATAAATGTTGAAGATTATATACAATAGTTTTATTTATGTATAATTATTTTCAGTTTATCACTATTCTTCCGTTTGTAGGTTGTTTTCTACTAAATTTGTGCTGTAATACAAAGAGGCAATAAGTGTATATATATATATATATATATATATATTTTAGATAAGGGGCATGGAGGGTGTATTTTTTGGATTAAGGGCAAGAAAGACGCTATTTTTTCAACCTAAGAGCAGGCAGGGCGCAATGCCCACCTGAAACTGTCTGGGGGGAAACTCTGCCATTATATCTCATTGATTAGAAATTTAATTCAGAGAATAAATTAAGAGATGGGAAGTAATTAGGCATTTTTCTATTATTTGTGATAGAAAAATTCGATTCAGTATTCTGATAATTTTTCTTACTCTCGAAAATGGTTAAAAAAGAGTTAAACTTGCATAGATGCCAACTTTTATGATTTTTCAACACTGATTATTTTGAGTAAAAGAAATCCATATTTTTTAAATATAGAATGCTCAAAAAGATAAATAATGCGGCAAAAGATAAAAAATACAAATTGGCAGCAATGAATTTGTAATGACAACCTATAGTACAATATGTGTACTAGTGATATCATGTAGTGCATTTGATGAGATATCGTCCAAGTGAAATTCGATTTCATTTCCATGAACTTTTACACTGCAAGAGAAAAAAAATAGTATTCGGTAATGCAGTTTAAAAATATCGTTCAACTCATACGACCTTAAACACAGAATAAATTGAGAGATACAGTGTAGCCAGTCACATATCCTAAACCTAGCAGTGAGGACGCGTCTAAAATGTTGGAGGGATGCCAGCTTGACCGACAGTTTGAAATTTCGAAAACATCCAGTAATTCGGCGTTCTGTTATTGCTCATTTTCTCTGAGTCAGATGACTGTCACCCCTATTTTAGCACTGAAATCGTTGAGTTAGCACTTGCGCAGATGCTTCCATGGTTTAATGAAATGTGGTTGAAGAATAAAAGGCAATTAGTTGTTTTTTCATTATTTCTGATAGGAAAATTTTATTGAGTGTTCTGATAGTTCTAATTACGTTCCAGATTGTGTAAGGATGGAAATACAACTGTAAAAGTTATTCTGCTGCTGATAATTTGTATTATTGTCATGCATCACATTCAATGAATTATCGTCTGCAAAAAATCTGTTTTCGTTTCCATAACAGGGTATTTTGAAATACAGTTTAAAAATCTTTAACTCATACAATCTAACGCAGAAAGTAAATTGGGAAGTGGGAGGCAATTAATTGTTCCTCCATTAGTTATGATGGAAAAATTTGATTCAGTATTCTAATAGAGTTACTTATGCATTTAGTTTAAAAACAACGAAAGTAGTTTTATAAGTGATATTCTATCATTGAAAATACGTACTATGACATGTACAAGGCTCGAGAAATGTAATCGCCTGGTTGCTATTGGCGACAAATACATTTTAACTGACGACTATGTTTTCAACTTTAAGAAAACGCAACGTTTTTTAAAAATATTTTGATGAAAAAAGTTGTTCCAAAATCAGGCTTTGATTACACTCCCAATGTAGGCTAACTCTTAAAGTTTTGATTCCCGCTCCTGTCACCATGTTCTGAGACACTGTGTTGAATCAATAAACCATTAGAAGATTTACACCACTTTTCTCAGTGCATTTTTCCCAACTCGGTGTTAAATTAATGCATCATTTTAGGGAACTGGCTTACACTTCTCCTGTTTACGCGTACTTTGGCACCCGATGGTTCGGAATCGTTGTGCCCGTGTAATTATGTATTGATGCCCATGGTACAAAACCTATTTCATGGTGTTAAATCTAAACAGGTGTTTCCTGATGTATCATTCTGTCATAGTAAATATTTGATTTTTATGCGTAAAATTTTATTTTCTATTCAAGTGAATTTCAAACTTGAAAGAAAAAAAGGGGAGATATTTTTAAGAGATACTAAGATTTTTGTTGGTGACCAATTTTTTTTTCGAATTTTTGGAGATATAGTCGTTCATGATATCTGACGAGGCATCGTCTTCAAAAAATCTGTTTTCATTTACATAAACCTTTACACTGAAACACAAACAATGTATTTTCATGAATTCTAAAAATATCTCTCAACTCATACAATCTAACACAGAAAGTAAATTGGTAAGTGGCAGGCAATTATTTGTTCCACCATTAGTTATGATGAAAAAATTTGATTCAGTATTCTAATATTGTTAATTACGCTAGAGATTGGACAACAAAGAAAGTAGAATTAGAAAAAATATTCTATTACTGAAAATACATGCTATTCTCATACGTCACATTTGATCAGGAATCGTCTGCAAGAATTCTGTTTACATTTTCATAAACCTTTGTAACTGAAAAACAACCAATGTGTTTTAAAGTACAATCCATAGGTATCATTTAACTCATATAATCTAACACAGAGAACAAATTGTGAGATAAGAAGCAATTAATTTTTTCCATTGTTTACGACGGAAAAAATTTATTCAGTGTTTTAATAATGTTAATTATGCTTGAGATTATTCAAGTATACGGAAGTACAATTGTAACAGATACTCTGATGCTGAAAATAAGTACTAATCTTATGCAACCGACTTGATGCAGCATCGTCTGCGAGACATGTGTTTTCATTTTCATAAACCTTTACACTGAAAAAAAATAAACAACATATTTTGAAATGCGATTCTAAAATATCATTCAACTCATACATGGCTTCTTTCAAATACAGTTTGATGAGCAACGTTTATTGTATGTCTTTTTTTAAACTCCAAAGGCATAGGTGAACAGAGATCATCTGGCAATTTTTTAGTTAAAAAAAAAAAAAAAAAAAAAATACATATTTATTATTGACATGATTATTTTTACTAAAAGAAAGAAAGAAAGGAAGAAATATCACTATGGACTTTATCTATTAATATGTAACATTTTAGTTTCTGCTGCATTTTTACGGAAAAATATATTTTAAAAATAGCAAATGGAACTTTAATATGTGAACAGATTTATTTTGTTTAGAACTTTTTGAACCATAATATTATGCTATTTTTCTTCTTTTTGTCCAACTAATGTTAAATAATAATAATTATTATTATTTGTATATTTTTGTTAAAAAGTATATATAAAAAGGGATTTAGTTATTTAAATTTTCAGCTGAAAGTAATAAAACATTGAAACATTTTATTATTATTATTACTATTATTATTATTATTATTATTATTACAGGTTGTGGATTTTATCTTTCAAAAAATGACTAATGATCTCTCTTTTTTTCCCCTTAGTATGGTCTAAGAAATTGTGATTAATATTTATCAAAGTAATTCTTAGGCTAAAGTTACGTTGCTCATGTTCAATAATTAAATATATTTTTAATACTAATAAAGGTTCTCTAACTTGCAAAAGAGATGTGAGCATTGGTGGGATACGAACCATTGTACCTCTGTGTTTATATATATATTAAATAATCTATTAGCATTTATCTTCCTCTCCCTCGCATAAAGAAAAAAAAATGACTGCAGTTTACATTTTTTAAAAATAATTTTGCAGTTTTGAAAATGATAAACATAATTGCATAATCTATAACATAATTGCGACTCATTGTAAATAGGAGAAACTTGGTGGAATTATATAAATTGCTATTAAGTATAATAAAAAGTTATATAATAAATTATTATTATTTTACTACATAAATTATTATATAAATTGTGTTTGATTAGTCCAGTACTAATCAAACCCAATTTATATCGTAATTACACTGTTCATTTTATATACAAAACTTTTATATTAAGCTTATGTAATTTGTGATTATTATACCGTTAGTAGTTGCTACTAGGTCGATTCGCCGCCCATCCTTTCAGTGTTTATTCAACAGCCACCAAAATTTTTTAAAAGTGGCATTTGATAAACATAAAAAGTGAATCGACTGGAATAATCGTCGATTATGTATATCAAATGCCACTTCTAAAAATTTTTGGAGACTGTTGAATAAACACTGAAGGAATGGGCGGCGAATCGACGAACTAGCGACTACTAACGGATTATTGTAATTTTGTGAATTGTTTTTATTATATCTAACTGATCTTTGTAAATTAGAAAAAATTAAGGAATATATTATAGCAAATTAGAATAATTTTTGTAGAATAATTCAATAATTTTATTTTGCATGTTTGTGAAATCATATTGCTTTTAATTGTGCTTATATTACTTATAAATAGTTGTCAACGGATCCTAGTATATGATACTAATACAAAAATCTTAAATAGCTCATTGGGGGAATCTTAAATAATCCTAGTAGCAGAATGCATTATAATATAATTTTATGGTTGGAAAGACAGTAAAGGATAACTTTACTGAAAAGAACGATAGAATTAGCAAAAATTGCAAAAAGTGAAATTTAGGGGAAAATTCGAAAAAATTTATCTGCCAGATTTATCAGGGAAACAAAGTTTTTGCCTCTTGTCAGAAGAACTTTTGTTTTCCAAGATTCAAGTCTATTCATCATGCTTTAAGGAAAAAAAAAACACTATAAAATATATTTTATTGACTTTAAAAAGAAAACCCAGTTATGGAGACTTGTAAATGCATCAGATTTGTTGTAAATTAAAAAGTATATATATAGAGAGAGACCATATAAATTAGTACATCATTTACTATTTCAAATAAATACCGGCTACTTTTTCTAGAAAGATCAACGTTTTTACATAAACATGTTTTATGAAACCATTGGTTGTGGAAGAAAAAGGAATATTTTACGTTTGATTAAAAAAATATTTGAAAATTTTTAACATATTTTATTTTAGAATATTTTAGCATGCAATCTTCAAGTGTTTTACTTTGTAGTATTGTTCTTATTTTTATTCTTAAAATTCTATACAGTACTATGATTTATAAAACGTTTAACTACATTTTTGTTGTTTCTTTAGTCATAAAGTATTTTATATAGTGTTTTAAAAGTTAAAGTTAAATCGTGAAGTTATATAATATAATTGTATTTGACGTTACCATGATGATTTTATTTAAAAAAAGAAAAACGTATATTTTCTCATAGCATTTGACAGGAATTTAACTACAAAAAGTCATGCACAAATTTTACCTCCAACAATTTGTAATAGTATTTTATAATATTATTCTTATATTATTTTGTAATATTATTGTTGTTTTATTTTCAAATTTCTCTACAATATTAGGGTTTGTAAAACTTCTAACTATATTTTTACAGTTTCTTTAGTCTTAATGCGTTTTATAGGTTGTTTTCAAAAGTAAATTTAAAATTGTAAAATTTTTTTAAATATGTTTTCATGACAATTTTTCTAAAATAGTGTATTTTCTCCTAGCCCTAAGTTAACTCAAATTTAACTGAAAAACTCATACACAAAATTTTACTTCTAACAATTTGTTAACATATTCAAATATACCATAGTTTTTCATTCAGTTTCACTAAAACAGTTTTACATTTTTAAACTATAAATTAATTTATCTTTAGGAAATTTAGAATTGAATAAAACTGCTAAGACCATGTGTATAATCATTTTAGTTATCTCCACTTTTGTTCTTATAACTTCATAACTATGTTAATACTTCTTTTTACACCAGCACATATTAAATCTTTAATTAAGATTCAAGCCGTTTGAAACACTCATCGAGTAAATAACCACGTACTACATTAGTAGTCATTAATGAATACGAGAGTAATTTTATTCTCTCTTTTCGGCTGGAATATCAGCTATAAAAGTCGAATGAAAAGGTTCTAATCCTACAAGTATCAAATTTACGTCTTAGCGTGTTCGTAAAGAGAAACATTAATCTCGCAGTTTAGGATAAAATCAGCCATAGTTTGTTATTTAGCTATTTACAACAAAAATGTTTTTATTGCAGGTAATAACCACAGTTTGGGTTTTAACAGCTGTGTAAATTAGTTTCAACAAGGAATTAGTAAGCAAGCCTTAATTTTGAAATAATCGTGACTTTAAAATTATATACTATTTCATTATAGTTGATTCATATTACTAGATGTGTGCTAATTATGCCAGATAATGTGAATAAAAACTTACAAAACACTCAATTTTATAGCGAAATATGTGAAATAAAGAAAAAAGCTTTTATATATTCTTATACTATTAAGTGTGCAATATTTGTATATATATATATGTATATTTCACTGTTCTCGAAAACGGAAGCTCGGACAGTCACGTGTTTTAACACAAAGGTGCCTTCCGAAGGGTCATTGTGCACATTGGAGTCAGATTTTTGAATTTTTGATTAATTTTCTTTTAATTAATAAAAATATGAAAACAAAACTTTCCATTTCTGTAATGACGCAGAATGGAGAGTCTTAGGAGAGATTTGATTGGTTTATTTGATTTTCATTGATTTGAATGTATTTTACGTTGAACTACAGCTACGCTATGAGGAATTACAAGATATTTGATTGGTTTATTTGATTTTCATTGATTTGAGTGTATTTTACGTTGAACTAGAGCTACGTTATGAGGAATTACGAAAGATTTGATTGGTTATTTATTTGATTTTCATTGATTTGAGTGTATTTTACGTTAAACTAGAGCTACGTTATGAGGAATTACGAGAGATTTGATTGGTTTATTTGATTTTCATTGATTTGACTGTATTTTACGTTGAACTAGAGCTACGTTATGGGAATTACGAGAGATTTGATTGGTTTATCTGATTTTCATTTATTTGAGTGTATTTCACGTTAAACTAGAGCTACGTTTAGATTTTATTAAAAAATATTTGAATTTTTAATATTTTAATATTATGCGACTTTTACAGAGAACAGATTACGATTGGCGCCAAAGTCTCCCGAGAGCACGATTTTTGGTAAAAATTTCATGGGTCTCTGCCAGCTAGCTGGTGAAGCCAGCTGGTATTTATTAATGAAGTAGTCATTTTCCAAAATGTGTAGAAATAAGAAAATTTCACACTAATTTTTCATTACATTTTGATAGATTATATTCGTATAATTAATAGCTAATTACAATTAAGCAGCAAAATCTTTATTGCTAGATTTTATTAACTTTCAAGAATTGCTGGCATTAAATATATTTATATGTATATTTATATATCTATTTAATATTAGAACAATAGCAAAACAATTCTACACTATTTATTTATTTAAAATTAATTTTTGAAATTTTGTTACAAGTTCGACATTTCATGAAATGACACTTTCTTACTTAAGATAATGTAAATAAAAACAAAGCATTTATAGCAAAATTTGTAGAATAAAGCCATTATATGTTATTTATTAATATTAATTAAAATTATATAGTTTGTATACAAGTAAAGTATTTTTAAATGATCACATTATTTTTATTACTCAATGAATTGCATAAGAAATAATTCAAATTATGTGCAGTAATGTAATTATGTGTTTTCAAAACATGGTAGAAATCTAAAATAAGACGCTGATATTGCCATCAGAAATGCTATATATATATATATAAATATATATATATATATAAATCTATTTGAAGTCTTTTAATAATTTAGTATTCAAATTATTTAAATATTAATATTTATTTTTTTCTTGTAATCAATAATTGAAAATTTTCAACGGAAATTATTTTTTTCAAACAGTTCTCAAGAATTTTCAAGGAACATACTTCCAGAGAATTGCTTGCAGATTAAGTTTTTTCAAGGGGGCGTTTTCAAGGCAATCACTTTCTTAAACACCAAGTTTTATAGAAGGCAATTTTTTATTATTAAATTGCAGAAAAATACTACAAACTATTACTATATATATATATATATATATATATATATATATATATATATTTAGTGGTATTCAAAAAGTGACTGCGTCGACTTATGGGTTTCTGTGAAAAATATTTCATAGAAAAATTTTACAGAGTTTATATGGACATTAATGTGTTAATGTTATTTAAAAATATATTTGTCTTAACTTTCTGTAAAAGTTAAATTAATCACAATGCATTGACCTTAAATTCATTTTGATATTCAACTAATTTTCTCTTTGTTAAGAATTGCTGTTAATTTCTGCTTAGCAAAGCATTCTCTCATAAAATGACAATACTAAATTCAATGACTATTCTGTTATTTTATGTCAACGATATAAAATTTTAAATATATGAAGCGTAGGGAATTTTATATTCCAGCCTTATGAAAGTAAATGTCCTAAAAATCTGAGTAAAAATGATGAGATTATTTCATAAAAGTTTCATTCATAAGAGCTTAAATTGATTCGTGTGCCTATCATAAAAAATGCATAAAACGATTTTAGTTACTCTGGAAAAGTAGAATTGATAGAAAGTAATCGATAATTTTATTCAAAAATCTTTTGCAATATATATTCAGGTATAAAAATATAGAATAAGTTATTACGTTTAGTCATAATAGCCCAGGATTTCTACTGCTAAACAACGCTGCAATAAAAATTTTGCAATCGTAAAATAATGTTTTATTAGAAGCACTTATGGAGTTGAAAATGTAATAGATATATTTTTAAAGAATTAACTGTGTGTTAATATAGACAGTTCTTTAATGGTTTCTAACTGACATACAGGGTGATTATAATTAAAGTTAGCTAAAACGCTATAATTTTAAAACTAACGGTCAAAATGGTTTCATATTTTACCAGAACAATAAGTTAGGCGATAAAATTTTGTTTGGCAAAGATTGGTTGGTTGGATTTTGCGTCGGTTGTGTATTGCGTTTGTTTTTATCATGGGTTAGATCTAACCAGATAGATAACCAAATGATAGATATAACCCATTGCGCAGCAATAGTGCGACGCAGAACCCTGCCAACCAACCTTTGCAAACAAAATTTCATCGCCTAACTATTGTTCTGGTTAAATATCAAACCATTCTGACCTGTAGTTTTAAAATTATAGCGTTTTGAAATTGTAACTTTAATTATAATCACCCTGTATTCTAATTTATATTGATAATTGAATTTTCTTTGGCAAAGGTTGGTTGGTTGGATTTTGCGTCGGTTGGGTTTTGCGTTTGTTTTTATCATGGGTTAGATCTAACCAGATAGATAACCAAATGATAGATATAACCCATTGCGCAGCAATAGTGCGACGCAGAACCCTGCCAACCAACCTTTGCAAACAAAATTTCATCGCCTAACTATTGTTCTGGTTAAATATCAAACCATTCTGACCTGTAGTTTTAAAATTATAGCGTTTTGAAATTGTAACTTTAATTATAATCACCCTGTATTCTAATTTATATTGATAATTGAATTTTCTTTGGCAAAGGTTGGTTGGTTGGATTTTGCGTCGGTTGGGTTTTGCGTTTGTTTTTATCATGGGTTAGATCTAACCAGATAGATAACCAAATGATAGATATAACCCATTGCGCAGCAATAGTGCGACGCAGAACCCTGCCAACCAACCTTTGCAAACAAAATTTCATCGCCTAACTATTGTTCTGGTTAAATATCAAACCATTCTGACCTGTAGTTTTAAAATTATAGCGTTTTGAAATTGTAACTTTAATTATAATCACCCTGTATTCTAATTTATATTGATAATTGAATTTTCTTTGGCAAAGGTTGGTTGGTTGGATTTTGCGTCGGTTGGGTTTTGCGTTTGTTTTTATCATGGGTTAGATCTAACCAGATAGATAACCAAATGATAGATATAACCCATTGCGCAGCAATAGTGCGACGCAGAACCCTGCCAACCAACCTTTGCAAACAAAATTTCATCGCCTAACTATTGTTCTGGTTAAATATCAAATCATTCTGACCTGTAGTTTTAAAATTATAGCGTTTTGAAATTGTAACTTTAATTATAATCACCCTGTATTCTAATTTATATTGATAATTGAATTTTCTTTGGCAAAGGTTGGTTGGTTGGATTTTGCGTCGGTTGGGTTTTGCGTTTGTTTTTATCATGGGTTAGATCTAACCAGATAGATAACCAAATGATAGATATAACCCATTGCGCAGCAATAGTGCGACGCAGAACCCTGCCAACCAACCTTTGAAAACAAAATTTCATCGCCTAACTATTGTTCTGGTTAAATATCAAACCATTCTGACCTGTAGTTTTAAAATTATAGCGTTTTGAAATTGTAACTTTAATTATAATCACCCTGTATTCTAATTTATATTGATAATTGAATTTTCTTTGGCAAAGGTTGGTTGGTTGGATTTTGCGTCGGTTGGGTTTTGCGTTTGTTTTTATCATGGGTTAGATCTAACCAGATAGATAACCAAATGATAGATATAACCCATTGCGCAGCAATAGTGCGACGCAGAACCCTGCCAACCAACCTTTGAAAACAAAATTTCATCGCCTAACTATTGTTCTGGTTAAATATCAAACCATTCTGACCTGTAGTTTTAAAATTATAGCGTTTTGAAATTGTAACTTTAATTATAATCACCCTGTATTCTAATTTATATTGATAATTGAATTTTCTTTGGCAAAGGTTGGTTGGTTGGATTTTGCGTCGGTTGGGTTTTGCGTTTGTTTTTATCATGGGTTAGATCTAACCAGATAGATAACCAAATGATAGATATAACCCATTGCGCAGCAATAGTGCGACGCAGAACCCTGCCAACCAACCTTTGAAAACAAAATTTCATCGCCTAACTATTGTTCTGGTTAAATATCAAACCATTCTGACCTGTAGTTTTAAAATTATAGCGTTTTGAAATTGTAACTTTAATTATAATCACCCTGTATTCTAATTTATATTGATAATTGAATTTTCTTTGGCAAAGGTTGGTTGGTTGGATTTTGCGTCGGTTGGGTTTTGCGTTTGTTTTTATCATGGGTTAGATCTAACCAGATAGATAACCAAATGATAGATATAACCCATTGCGCAGCAATAGTGCGACGCAGAACCCTGCCAACCAACCTTTGAAAACAAAATTTCATCGCCTAACTATTGTTCTGGTTAAATATCAAACCATTCTGACCTGTAGTTTTAAAATTATAGCGTTTTGAAATTGTAACTTTAATTATAATCACCCTGTATTCTAATTTATATTGATAATTGAATTTTCTTTGGCAAAGGTTGGTTGGTTGGATTTTGCGTCGGTTGGGTTTTGCGTTTGTTTTTATCATGGGTTAGATCTATAGATAGATAACCAGATGATAGATATAACCCATTGCGCAACACTAGTACGACGCAAAACCCAACCAACCAACCTTTACAAACAAAATTTCATGGCCTAACTATTGTTCTGGTAAAATACCAAATCATTCTGACCTGTAGTTTTAAAATTATAGCGTTTTGAAATCACAACTTTAATGATGATCATACTGTATAGTGATTTTTATTGATAACAATAAAATAATTATAAACAATAGAAATTGAGTTAATTAAATATTTGCTTCCTATTATTTAGAAATTGTGTTTGCCGTTTACCAAAATCACGTCATTGTTTTATTACTTTTACTTTTATTAGTAATTTTATTTACTTTTATTTATTTAATTTTCATTAATAATTGATTTAGCTATCCATTTAATGATATCCAAAATAAATATTTATGATACGAAATATGTTCACTAATATATTTAAAATCTATTGCAGAAAATAATATTTAGTAAACAGTAATTGGCCTGAGAGTGCACATTGCACGTGAAGTCTAAATTATATCCTTAAAAAAAAAAAAAAAAATGCCGTATCTTTGATAAATAATAAATTTAATGAAAAATTTATTTTGAAATAAATACTACACTAGCTGGAACCCGTCGAATTCGACGGTCACTTTATTGACCGAAATTTTTCAAAAATCGTCGCATCATTATTTAAATGTATTTCAAGTTAAAACATCTAATATAATTTACGACATTTCACTTAAAAAAAAGAAATTCGGAAAAATGCTTATAAATAGAAATGAACGTTAAATTTGTATGATTTTATATCTTTAACCAAGACCTTTCAAATAAGGTGTTACGCGGTGGTGTCAACTGCAAAATTATTTAGTTGCACTTTCCACCGCCAGGGGTGCAGTGTGTTCTGTACGAACATCACTAGCGGTCAGGAAATACCAAGACCTTTAAAATAATGTCTAACATGATAGGGTCTACAACAAAATCACCTAGTTCCATCTTTCACCACCAGGGGCGCACTATAATGTATACAAACATCCCCAATCGACATGAAATTTCAAGACCTTTAAAATGAGGTGCTACATGTGTGGGTCTAGAACAGATTTCCCTCTCAAACTAATTTCCCCCCTTTCCCCCCTTTCCCCTCCCCCAAATCTATTTTCTCCCCTTTTCCCCCCTTTAAAATCGAAAATTCCAAATTCTCAGAAAGTAATTCTTTAGTATTCGAGTCTAGTCCCCCCATGTACAATTTCTTCACCGTGAAGTAATTTGGAGCTGAGTTAAGCTCGCAAATGTGTTTTTAACCCCTGCCCCTCCAGGGGGGGGGTGGAGGGAACCGTTCGACTTTTTTATTTTTCTCTTTTTGATGACACATCTACAGTCCAAGACCTTTTTTTAGACACCTGAACCAAAATTTTTACACCTAGCCGTTCTCTCAATTTAGTGGAGACAGACAAAACACGTTTCAAATTAATATACAGATTTGCATTCTAAAAGAATAATAAATATTTACTTTATCTTTTAAACTAAATTAAAAAATATAATTACAATATATTTCCATAAAGAAAAGAGGATTTGCTATTCATGCTTGATTATGAAAATTTTAATAAAGTTATTTAAATAATTAAATTATTTAAATAAATTAAATTAACGTACAAACTAGAGAATAGAAAGAAATTATTTAAACATTAACTGAAGATAGTTTTCTTATATCCTTTTAAAAATAAATCTAAAATGTTTTTTAAAAGATCATGTGGTGTGAAGAATCAAAAATTGTTGTGGCATATCTATTGTAAAGATTTTAATATTTATAACCAAAGAGAAAAACATCACTTTCACTAGAGTATAATTTAATAGAAATTCATATTGTGAATAAATTTTGTTTTAAAGCTATGCAGAAAATCGCTCGAAAAATTGAGGAAGACAGATAATAAATCATTCTATTTGCAAAATAGAACTTTTTTTTCTCTTAAACTTCGCTAACAATGAACGCATCACCATTGTAAGTGTCATGAATACAAACTTTTATAAATGCAAAATAATATTCGTTTTTTTCTTTCCTTTAAATATATTTCGTGATTTTCTGCAGACATAGATTGTTTCTAAATCTAAAATTTGTCTAGTCTCATTAGGCTTATAGTAAAGAACAATATAATTATGTATGAGAAGTAAAAGAAAAAAAAATACATATATATATTGTTATTTTTTTTTTCTTTTTAGATAAATAACTGAGCATGTAACATAAACATGTGAAATATTGGAAAATTAGCGTTGAAATATGTAAACAGTCTTTTTGTATACTAAATCTTTATCTTTTATTTTCAATATCATTTTTTGGCATTTTTAACTGCGTTTTGCAGTTAAATGTTATTTTTGTTTTCTTTCAAGGACTAATTAGTCCATATGGAAGCTTTTGAAAGGAATATTTTTGTTCATTTTTTTACTCCCATTTTCAGTATTTTTAGGTTGCTTTCTTTAGAAATCAACCTAAAATTCTTTAGAAATCGACATATTGCAATCACTTCGTTTATCTATCTATATTATAAAAATTTTGTCATCACGATAACTACCGAAATAATGCTTCAAATTGAACGAAATTTGGACAGCGAACTTATAAATATCTTGGATGAGTTCGTTAACCAAGTTGCTCCGTCTTTTTATTTTCAAGTGGCAGCCACTTGAAAATTTCAAATCCGCATTGTAAAAAGCGTGTTTAAGGCCGAATTTGCCTAAATTTTGGTGTAAATATAGACCACATAAGGGTCTTAAACAAGTTTATTAATGAACTTTATTCGCCATTTTTAACGAAGTGGAAGATAGCTTAAATTTAGCGGGGCCACTTGAAATCAGGCTACTACTTGAAAATTTAACATCACGATAACTTTCGAAATAATACTCCAAATTGAACCAAATTTGGATAATGAACTTATTATATAAACATTATGAATGCGTTTGTTAACGAAGTTGCTCTACCATTTTCTCTTCAAATGGAGCCTACTTTAAATTTTCGAATTCACATTGTAAAAAGCGTATTCCGAAATTTTTTGAATTTTTATGTATACATAGACCATATATAAAGGTTTCAACCAAGTTTATTAAAAAACTTTATCCACCTTTTTAACAAAGTAGTGGATATCTTAAACTAAGCGGAGCCACTTGAAATCAGGCTACCACTTTAAAATTTAAAATCACGATAACTTCCGAAATAATACTCCAAATCGAACCAAATTTGGACAGTGAATTATCTTATAAAAATCTTGAATGACTTCGTTAACCAAGTTGCTCCGCCATTTTGTTTTCAAGTGGAGGCCGCTTGAAAATTTCAAATTCACATTCTAAAAACCGTATTTAAGACCGGATTTACTTGAATTTTGTTGTATACATAAACCCTATAATGGTCTTAACCAAATTTATTAATAAACTTTATCTATCATTTTTAATATTTTTAACAAAGTACGGATATTATGAACTAAAAGGGAAAACTTGAAATCAGGCTACCACTTAAAAATTTATAATCCTGATAACTTTTTAAATTCTGATTCAATTCGAACCAATTAATCTGGACAGTGAACTTATCACATAAAAATACTGGATGTGTTCACTGGGCAATTTGTTCCGACATTTTGTTTCTAAGATGCGGCCACATGAAATCACGTTGCCACTTGAAATGGTACCATCACGATAACTTTTAAAATACTAAACAGATTCAAACCAAAGTTTGGATAATGGACTTACGGTTGAAATATTTTGGGTAAGTTCGGATGGTAACTTGTTCCGCCATTTTATTTCTAAGTGGCAGCCACTTAAAAAATTATCATTATGATAACTTTTGTAATACTAAATCAATTCGTATAAAATTTTGGTAGTGGATTTATCATTCAAATATCTCAGACAAGTTCGCTGGGCATCTCACTCTACATTTTTGTTTCCAAGTGGTGACCACTTGACATCACGGTGCCACTTGAAAATTTCTAATCACGGTAATTTTTGAAATACTGAATTAGTTTGAATGAAAATTGGACAGTGAACTTATTATACTAATATCTTAGATCATTTCGCTGGGCAATTTGCACTGTCATTTTGTTTCCAAGTTGCAGCCAGTTAGACTGCCACTTAAAAATTTGTCATAACAATAACTTTTGAAGTACTGCACTGATTCGAATCAAAACTGGACAGTGAACTTATGCTTCAAATATTTTGGATGAATTTGCTGGGCAACTCGCTCCGTCATATTGTTTCCAAGTAGCGGCCACTTGAAAATTTATTATCGTGATAAAATACTTAATTAATTCGAACTAAAGTTGAAAAATGGATTTATCATTCAAATATCTATGATTCTGGTGGACAAGTTTCTCCGCAATTTAGTTTCCAAGTTGCGGCTACTTGAACGCTACCACTTAAAAATTTGATACCGCGATAACATTTGAAATGCTGAATTTATTCGAACCAAAGTTGGATAGTGGACTTATCTTACAAATATCTTGGATTAGTTCACTGAGCAACTTGCTCTGCGATTTTGATCCAAGTGGCGGCCACTTAATTTGTCAGCACGATAACTTTTGTAATTCTGAATTAATTTGGGCTAAATTTGTACAGTAGATTTATCTCACAAATGCATTTGATATATTTCTTTGCCCATTTGGTCCACCATCTTTTTACTAGGTGCCGACCACTTGAACATTTCAATTTCACATAAAAATTATTGATGAACCGACTTGCTTAAAATTCCGCTTCTGCATAGCAAACATAATTATTTCTACCAAGTCCATTAATAATTTGTAGACGCTATTTTGAAACAAATTGTATGGCTACTTCATAAGAAAAAAGAAATCAACCTACCATTCCGAATGAGCCGGAAGAACTTGTTTTTAATTTGTACACATTTTTTGCTCAGATTTTGGGATTATCTTTCCGAGTTTCTTTTTTCATTTTCTTTATTAATTCTTTTATATTATTGCTATTATGGATTTCTTTAAAAATAATCCATTCAAACTTTGTTTGAGAAGTTCTCGAATTTTGTAAATGAAACTTTTATCTTTACAAATATGATCGTATCGATCCGTATCTCCTTATTTTTTTATCTTCATTTTTAGTTCACAGAGTTTATTAGAAAGATTTTATTTTTCATGTCTGAGGTTCATTAAAATGTCTTTACAGTTCATCTAATTAAAATAAATTACAACTTTTCTACAAAGCTATATTTACACATTTTAGTATACTTTTTGCGTCTGAATCTATTAAAATGATTATCTACAGATTTGTGAAATTATTTCTAATAATTTTCATTCTATTACTGCGCAAAAAAATTGCCAGTTTACAAAGCAATTACATAAAAAAATATTTAATTCATTTTAAAGCTTTTGCTATAATAGTGCATAGCATTAGAAAATACTTCATGTTGCATATTTACAAGGACATTCTTTTAATGATAAAATAAGCTCTATTTATCTAAACAAAATTTCATTGATTTTAGGATAATGAAATTCTTGCTTTTTCTCAACTTCTCAATTTGCCCGATTTACTTTCTAAAATATTATCATTATTTTTATATATTACTGACCCTTTTTCTTTAATTTCATCTAATTTTTTTTTCAATTCAAAACTCATTTGCTGACAAAATTTTAAAAAAGTTAATTAAAAATAAATATGCTTTTCGAAAGAGGATTCTCATTCGATTGACTTTTTGTGGTAAATGACTTAAATATGTAATTAGAACTATTGCGAACATTTAAGTTTCTGCACGAAGAAATGTGCGAAATGTAGCAGCCACTTGCTTTCGAATACAAAAAATCAGCCCATGTCAACATCATAACTACCATTTTAAATTATTAAATGTGGAAAAATGCTTTTTTTTTTTTTTTTTTGTCATATTCTATGATTTTAAACTGCTTTTAAAATACATAAGTTGGCAAATCATCGAATGTCTAGTCTTTTTAGAAGCAGAGATACATGCTTTAATAAAATGTCGAATCCCACACCTTTTACTATAACAGATTTTCAAAGTATAACAGTTCTTTTCTTTCTTTCTTCTTCTTTTTTTTTTTTTTTTTTTTTTTTTTTTTTTTGCTATGTCCTAAAAAGGTAACCATTTTCACATTTGATACTTTGGCATGATAGCAACGATATATTTATCAGGGTTCTATCAAAAATAAATTTAAATACCAGAATTTTTATATGGTAATCTTTACTGTTCATTTTACTTTATATAGTAATATTTGTTCAAGTCAAATTTACTATATATTTATTTTTGTACATAAAAAAAAAAAAAAAAAAAAAAAAAAAAAAAAACTTAAAAACAACAACAATTTTAACTTTGTTGAACTGACGAAAAAGTTCTTTTTACGAAGTGTTTTAGAAAACAATAATTATCAATAGAGACACTTTATTTTGATGGCCTGGTCGTTAGGGGACTGCTCTTGTAACTTTAGGTCCTAGGTTCGAATCGCGGTTGCGGTATGGATGTTTGAAATTTCCCTATGCAAGTAAAAAAGAAATTTTTCTTTGTTATTAAGTATACATATGTAACATGGATTATTCCAGGCAAAAGTCATGTAACTATAAAAACTGTCAGATACTAGGGAACACTGTCTATTGATAATTCGAACAATATATGTAAATGTTGTCTTGTTTTTTGGATTATGTTAATAATTAAAAATAATATATATCTATATATTAATTGCACAATCAGAGGTTCTTTAGTATGACTAATAAATACATACATTTCATTTCATTTCATTGAATAAGGTTTAACACCACAACTGAAAAAAAAAAAAAAAAAGAATTAAAACTGACCTGCTTCATACGGCTTCCTGAAAGGAACTGGTATCTAATCCGATTCGACGAAGCCACGAATAGTCGTTCATTGATCTATCCATAATTTACATTATATTTTATAGCTATTGTAATGACTCTTAAGAAAGAAAAAAAAATAGCCAACATGAAATTTGAAATTTAAATATAACTATTTAAGAAGAAACAGAAAAAATAAATAAGTATATATTTAATGGTTTTATTGTATGATTCACCATTGACGTAAATTGTGAATCAGTTATTTTGTATGTCACAACAGTTAATACGCATGAAAATGGTTAAAAATATAATCACTCTCAATCGATTCCATATTTAGCAGTTTGAAATAACTTTTAGAAAGATAATTTTATCTATTATTGGGGTATTTATTTATATATCTTGATCGTAAGTGTTTAGAACCTATTTCAATTTACTACAGTACTAATAATGAATAATCATGACTATGTTATGTTCTTTGTTTTGAGTTTTTACGAACTGCTCTTTTTTACTTTCCAAAAGTATTGTAATCATGTCGAAAATTAGAATTAAAGATTTTGATGTTTCTATACGTTTTGAGGTCCCCTGAGTCCGTTTACACCATTTTTACGATGAAGTATATATATATATGTGTGTGTGTATGTGTGTGAGTGAACATGGTAGCATCTAAATGCTTTATTCGAATAAGCTGAATGTTGGTAACTATGTTGTAAGTCACCGTAGCACGAACCCTATTGATTTTGGTGAATCTAGCACTTATGGTTTTTTAGAGGGACAATAAGAAAAATTCTTTATCATTATGGTCTATGGGGTCAAATTTTTAAAAGTGTGATAGCATCTAAACGCCTTATTAAACTGACCAAAAAATTTATACAGATGCTATAGGTCACAGTTGCACGAACTGTATAGATTTTGGTGAATTTAGCACTTACAGTTTTTTATTTTCAGGGACACAAAGAAAAATTCTTTATAATTATGGCCTATGGGACCAAATTTTAAAAATGCGATAGCGTCTAAATGCCTAATTCAATTGAGCTGAAAATGTATATGAATATTATAAGTCACTGTTGCACTAACTATAAGAATTTTGGTGAATCTAGCGTTTATAGGTTTTTACAGGGACACAACGAAAAATTCTTTATCATTATGATCTATGGCTCAAAGTTCAGTAGCATTAAATTAAACATGGTGCACTATATGGAGAAAAGTACTCAAACACTCTATTATAATTTTCTCTCTTTTGTTTATTTAACGACTCCTCTTACTTTAATTTATCTACAAAACCATTAATTACTCAATGTCCGGAAAGTCGAGAGGAGTCACTCCAGATTTTTTTTTTTTTTTTTTTTACTTTACTCTAAACCATTGTTTTGCAGATTTATACACTTCACAATTGGCAACTGAAAATTCCCATTTAATTCAAATTTTATTTTGGGATATGCTAATATTTTTTTAATATCATACATTTTAATATTTAAGAACTAATTATAATAATATTTTTCTTATTTATTGATAACATTTTCTTTTAAAATCTACCAACTTACCTTAAGATAACAATAATTTTCGTTTTGGTCTTTCTTCTCATCTATTTTCTGCTTAAATTTCGGGAAATAATGAAAACATAAATTTTTAATAAATATAAAAAAAAAAACCCTAAGCCTATTTTTGTTTTCAAAGTAATAGATATAAAAGTATGCAAAAACAGAGTTTAATTTAATACGAGACGACATAATTAAATTTATTGTTCCATATAAAGGCATGCACATGCAGTCTTTTATTCCCTAGCATCGGTCACTATATTTATTTCTTAAAAATTTTTTGACATAGCTTTAGCATAGGAACTCCTTGGCAGCTTTTAAATTTTTTTTGTCATTTTGTCGATGAATCAAAATAGCTATATTGCAATTGCGTAATTAAAGATATTGTCGAGAAACGTCCGATATACTTCGGTACCAAATTTCAAACTGAATCTATTCTATTTCTTCAGCACGATTTTTTTCAATTATATATATATATATATATATATATATATATATATATATATATATATATATTTGTGCGTTCATTTTTCTTTTCAACATAAAAAGAAATATATTTATTTATTAATTTATTCATTTTTCGCATCATTTCATTTTTTTTTTCTTTTTGATAAATTTAAAGATAAAATGGGATTTTTATTTAACACTTTGTGAACCAATTATCCGATTGAACAAAACTTACGGAGTTAGCTAGCTTTTGTCCTGATTATTAAAATATATTAAATGAAACCAATTTTCATTGGAAGAAATAATTGATTGAATTTATTTTTCTCAAAATAATAACACTGAAATCTGCTTTATCAATTTATAAATGTTGGATAGTTACCAAGAAGAGCTATTTAAAGCAATGATCTTCAGCAGGGATCAGTGATTATCGTGATCTGTACGTCATTAATCTTTTGTTCTTGGGAGCAGCTTATGTTGTAACTCATTTATCTGTCTTCTTTTTAACTAATTAGTTAATTATTTTGTTTGTTCTATCATGAGAGAGATTTTATTTTATTTTTGTAAGCATCTCCTTACTTGCGCAATCACCTGTTTTGACCTTGATGTTGTATGTGTTTAAGAAGTAATAAAAAAATTGTACTATAACAGAATGGCTTTTTAATTTAAAACTATTTAATTTCTTTTGTAACAATTTTTTTTTTAATTCATTGCAGGGTTTTTCTTTCTTTCTTTTTTCTCTGATAAAAAAGCAGTTGACCTTTTTTAAGTTTTCATTTTAATTAGTTTAATAGCTTAAAATTTTTAATGAACAGTTCTTAAAATTTATATTTTGTTTATTACAGTAAAACTGCAATTTTTGATTATGAATTTTCTTTTTTCAAAGATATATATTACAAAAATGAAACGCTGAAAAATATCAAAAATATATCTAAAATTATTAATACAAGTTTGAACACCTGATAATTTTAAAACTCTCTTTTGTCTTCTTCTTTCAACTTCTTGAAAAAAATTATATTTTATATTATGCATACTATATGCTATATACTATTTAAGCTGCACAGATTCGCCGTTTGAAATAGAAGAGTTTGTATGATATATATACTTATTATTAAAACCTTTTCAAACATTGCACAGGATGAAATGAAAAATATCACATAAAGAAGTGAAATATGTATATAATAAAAATCCAAATAATAAACCTACAAAGAAATTATAAGTAATTTATAAAGTAAGATTCTTAGAGAAAGATTTTGGAAAGACAGAAAGAAAAAGGAAATTCATGCAAATAAGAAACGGTTTTTGACAAACAGTGATATTACAATACCAGTGCACAATAATAGGAAATCATGTCGTGTATTTGTAAATTCTGTTTTAAGAAATGCAGGAATAGCCTAATAAGGTCAGCTTAAATATAACATTGTTTATTTTATGCAAAATATTGCATTTAAAAAGGAGAAATAAAATAAGACAGTGTATGTATATACTATATTAGAGTCCTGTGCCAGTCGGGTAAAACTTGATCCACACCTGACCCAAGAAATGACTTTTGCAATGCAAAGTGAGACATAGCCGCAGCTTATGATGCGCAAGCTGTCCCTCAACATACAATAAAGTATCGTTAAAATTATTTTACATAAAAAAAGTACGCAAAATACTGTAATATTATTCAACAAATGTTTTAAAGAACTAAATATTATAAAAAAAAAAGAGAGAGAGAGAGATACTGACATGTCTAATTATAAACAAAAGTTCAGTGTACATACAATATAAGGAAATTTCAAATGTATTAAAATTTACATTTAAAAGAAAAAAAAATATGCTGTCTCAAATATTTTGACAGTATGTAAAATACGGTGAGACAAAGAAATAAGTGTACATTGTAAGATAAATAATTTTCGACTATAAAGTTTTAAATGTTATGTATTAGCATTTATGTATTTGTAATTAAGCTCATGTTATGAGTCACGCTGCTTTAAATTACTATGGAGGAAGATAACGTCACCTGATATTTATATTCAAAAAGTATCTTCTCTCCTGTATTCACAAATAAATCAGCAAAAAAAAAAAAAAAAAAAAAAAACTTTGACGAAAAATGGTTTGCGGGTTGAATTTAGGGTTTACCAGAGGATAAAAAATTAATGCAAATTGACCCGCAATGCGGGTACCCGAACCGATGCAGAATTGAATATATATATATATATATATATATATACATATATACATGTTCAATATTTTTTACCTTGTATAAGTCTTAGGTTCTATATGTAATTACTTATTGACTAATTCAAGTCTTACCTTCCTGGTGTTTGATCATGATGAATTATATATATATTAAACCATGGTGATCTTTGCCCCTTCTTATTTTTCTTATTATTATTTCAGTTTCATTTGCTTGGACTTTCCCTTGTTTCACGTAGTTTTCTATTCTTATATTAAGTACATATGTTCATTTCTTATATCAAATATACATATATAGGTTTATTTTTTAAAATTATTTCTGTTTTTGTTTTGATTGCAATTCGCTTCTGATAACAAGTATGTAATATAGTGATATAAGGTTTTTCAAATTGCAAAAATCACACTTCTTTTTTCAAATTTCTTGCGCGGTACACCGAAAGTCAAGATAATTTTCAATTCTTTTAAAGTTTTCATGTGCATTTGGCATTTTCTTTACCTGTAAGATTTTTAATGACTTTAGTCACCCAAACTTCCTTAAACTATTTTCAATTTTGTCGTTCATAACTATTACAATATCGACCCCTAAAGACTGTTTTCACAAACTTAATAACATGGTCAGACACACGCAATCATTTTGCATTCAATTACGTACTAACAGAGATTTGGGTCGATTTAAAATTATACTTTTAGGTAATGAATTTTGCGTTTAGAACTTGGAAGTAAACAAATTCTTGTGTAATAGAAAGCCAAATATAGAAACATAAATAATTATAAAATATAATATGTACCTCTGAAATTTTCTAAACGATTAGTTTTTAAGGAAAATAAAATATTGGTTTCAAATAAGTTTAAATATCAAACTTTTACAGTTGCTAATTGAAACAAAGTATATTTTTTCAAAAAGATGCATTCTGTTTAAAGAAACAAATGCAGTAAATGATAATTTTAACAATATGATAAAATATGTTAGCCGAAAATGAAATATTGCAAGAATTTTTCCGTAATTCTAAGTATGTAATTAAATATATTTTATTATTGGTTTCTATATAAATACTTGTATAAATGATTTTAATTATTACAATATTAATAAATTTAGAAAAGGGATAAAAATATGATTATATATATATATATATATGTATATATAAATGATAGATATCATAATAAAATTTAACCTTAAAATTTAGCAATTAATAGAAACAAAACAACACCAACACAACAAAAATGAAACTGATTTTAACTTATAGGTAAGACTGACACAAAAATGTTGCGATACAGATTAAGAACCAATAAGAGACAAAAACAATTTAAATTAGTAACGCCGACATGAATGATAATAATAAAAAAAGGACCATTAAACTTAATGACAGAGAAAATAAATAAAGGACCATTAAACTTAATGACAGAGAAAATAAATAAAGGACCATTAAATTTAATATATATTATTATTATATTAAAATAAGTCTGTCGGTCCTATCACAAATCCTTCTTCCATTACTTTATATATCAGTGCCATCTATTGATTACATTGCGCAAAATTTAATTCGTTCAATAAAGATTTCGCATATGCAATTTAGTGCAGTTTTTACCAACATATATCGAGATGGGCTCATTTCCGAAGCTGCAGTAGGTGAGCAATAGTCGCGCCACCTGTCTACCGATATACACCTGTATTTAAGTTGAAAATCTCTTACATGGTGACCGTCTCAAATATCAGGTTTGGTGCATTTATACGCTATAGAAGTTGAGATAGAGTCTTCCCGTATACAGAAAAAATTACAGCATAAAAGTGCTATCTGTTGGCGGATATGTACCCAAATTAAATTAGAATGTATTGTTATAAATGCTTTACAAATGGCTAAATCAGGTTCATGACTTCTCAAACGTGTAAATTCATCGAAAACAGGAAGTTGGAACTTTTAACGAATTCGATACTTTCTTCGCTGAATATAGAAAGAAAGTTAAAAAGTGTGATGTTTTCTTGCACAGTTCTATCTGTATCATCCTAGCACAAGAGTTTTGATGCATTTTTCTGTAGTAAAAATTCTTGTTAACAAAGTATTTAATTTGTTATAGAAATAATATTCCGTTACTAGAAATAATACTTTTTCGTTTTAGTTGGGTATATTAACTGATTTGTTGAATTTATATTTCATCTATAAACAAAACTTTAACATCAGTGTGATATTATTGTTATTTTTAATGCATGTAAATTATCCCGTCGTATCTTGCCCCGTCGAAAAAACATTCTACCATTGTTTCTAACGACGCATTTCGCACTATGCAGTATTAAACATGACAGCTTTGAAATTTGAATACGCATTTACTATTTACAGATTTTAATGCGTTACATGTGTTAAGGTATCGTTGGAAAATGTTCATTAAAACCACCTGACTGTTTAAGAGAAAAAGCATAAACATTGTTTTTTATCAGATTTGGTATCTTTTATTGCATCCAAATGATTTTTCAATGGTAATGAAATCCTTTACCATATAATATACTGATATTAAAAAAGTAATAATAGAAAAGTTTCGTTCATTTCATTTTACAAAAATCATAATTTTAATTATGTAAGCATTAATTTTTTTATGAATAAGGTTTTTTCTTCATTTTTCTGGAGCTTAATTAACAGGGAAATTATTTCAAACTTTTTTTTATAAAGCAAGCATACTTTTTTCTCTGGTATTAAAAGACAATTTGTGAAATAAATATTCCATTAAAATTCTATTATTAATTTAAAAAACTGTCCCGCGTCGGATACAGCAGTTTTTTTAATAGGCCAATTCATTTTAATAAATTTCACCGCTAGATTACGGTTAGTGATTGATTAGTCCAGTCACTGAATGTAAAAGAAAACTGATGCCCGTTAAAGTTGTGGACTTTTTTCTCAAGTAAAGGAAGTGACCTTGAAATAGGCGATCAACACTTTGAATTATGCAGCAGTTTGTTACAAATACGAGGACTGGACATTTACTCGAAGAAAGGAACTTACTGTACAATTTACAGGTCAAATCCTTGAACTTACTGAAATTTCTTGGAATGTGTGTCAAAACAGCGAGAATTTGTTTTCACCCTAACACATAAAAAAAAAAAAAAAAAAAAAAAAAAAAACCTTCATATTCCACATATATATTTGTACAATTAAAATTTTTAGAACAATGTGACGGATAAATTTATTAATATTAAATATATGAGCTGTTGTAAACAAAAATGAGTTAAAAGTGGCATCTTGATTAAATTCAATGTATGTTTCTGAATTCATTTGCACGACAAAACTTTTTTATATAACCCAGAGACATCAGCGTAATGTTAATCAGTGCCTAATTACACTTTGTTTTATAGTCTTTTGATTGCAGTATTGTTCATACGCCTATTATGAATACATTTAATCTTATAATACATTACCTGACACTAACAAATTAAGCATGGTATACTGATTTCGAAAACGTAAACGTTTTTCACGAAATAACTTGTGTTATGCTAAATATTTAAATAACATTTTCAAATTTTTTATAAAATCTATCTCATAAGAACTATAGTCAATTATATACACTGTAAAAAAATTGCAGCAAAATGTACGGGCTTTTGCCCGTCAGCAAAACTTCCAGCCAAATACCCATTAATTAATATTTTGCCCGTTATCGTTTTGAATACCGTTTTATATATAAATCAATTTTTGCATTATTCCTTTAAAGATATGTACTACAAACGATTAATGACGTTTACTATAAAAAAAAAAAATCTGGAGTGACTCCACTCGACTTTTCGAACATTGAGTAATTAACAGTTTTGTAGATAAAGTAAAGAAAGAGGAGTTGTTAAACAAACAAAAGAGAGAAAACCATAATAGAGTGTTTGAGTATTTTTCTCCATCTATTACACGATGTTTTATTTAACGCTACTGAACTTTGAGCCCATAGATCATAATGATAAAGAATTTTTCGTTGTGTCCCTGTAAAAACCTATAAATGCTAGATTCACCAAAATGCTTATAGTTAGTGCAACAGTGATTTATAATACTCATATAAATTTTCAGCTCAATTCAATAAGGCGTTTAGATGCTATCGTACTTTTAAAAATTTAGTCCCATAGGCCATAATGATAAAGAATTTTTCTTTATGTCCCTGTAAAAATAGCTGTAAGTGCTAGATTCACCAAAATCCTTACAGTTAGTTCAACTGTGATCTATAACATGTGTACAAATTTTTTGCTCAGATCTATAATATGTGTATAAATTTTTTGCTCAATTGAATAAGGCGTTTAGATGCTATCGCACTTTTAAGATTTTGCTCCCATAGGCCATAATGATAAAGAATTTTTCTTTCTGTCCCTGTAAAAAAACTATAAGTGCTAGATTCACCAAAATCTATAGGGTTCGTACTATGGTGACTTACAATATGCGTACCAACTTTCAGGTTAATCGAACAAAGCGTTTAGACGCTAGCGTGTTCACTCACAGACATACACACATACATACACACATACACACATACACACACACATACATACATCATCGTAAAAATAGTGAAAACGGACTCAGGGGACCTCAAAACGTATAGAAACATCAAAATCTCGAATTCGGATTTTTGACATGATTACAATACTTTCCTCACTATAGTGTTCGGAAAGTAAAAAGTGATAAAAGACTGTTGAGAACCTTGTGGTATTGCGAAAAATATCAAGACATATCAGAAAATACGAGTGTGCCCGTTTTGTATGTAAAAAACGGTCATGACTCTAAAAATTAAACGGGCGAAGGCACGTAAATTTACGTGGTTTTTTTTTAACAGTGTAGTTCGTAACTTATTTCATTCACGAACTTTTATACTATTATTTTTGTTATAGAAGTAGATACCTTTAATTATGTTATTTTCATTCAGCTTTCTCTCGATGGCATTGATTTAGCTCAATTCGAAAAAAATTTTCATATGCAACAACATATCAAGAATAAGATTTAATTAGTTAATAATAAGATTTAATTTAAAAAAAAAGTTAACAGCTATGGTAAAAGTATAATTTCATTAAGTTTAAATTGATGCTTTTTATTTACTATTAACTTGAAAGAGTTTTAGAAATCATGTTAATAATGAACTGTCTAGTTTTTATAAGTTTATTAGTATATAGTCGAACCTCGTTAACGTGTATCACTTTTAACATGAACTGTTTCCACAATCCCCACCAAAAGGATGATTAGTTTAGTTATATGAAGATTAGTCACTGACAGCATGAACTACTGATAACATGAGAATAATTTTTTATCCCCCTTGAGATTTACGTTAACGAGGTTCGACCGTATTATCTTGTTGTGTCAGCTGTGTTCTCTTTCTCTCAGCTTAGCATGAGAGACACGGATATTCTTACTAGAGTTTGCGTACAAAATTGTTTTAATGGGGGGGGGGGGTCAACATTCGTCATTTAAAACAAAGCTTTCCCGAAGTTTAACAATATTATTTAAACACCTCTCGATTTTAATGGCTTTTTTTTTTTTTTTTTTTTTTGTACTCGCTTTTATACCATCATGTATTACTAGGTTGATTAATTTCTATCTCTTAGAACGAAATTTTATTCTAAATTTTATATGGAATGTTGTTTTAGTTATTTTATGACATTTGTTTATTTAATTGTACGCGTCTGTGATGAAATACTACTGTTCTATACCTTTAAAAACAGCTGTTAGCACTGTTTGAGACAGATTTGAAACCATCTATAAGAAAACAGCTATAAGAAAACAATTAATTACAAAATTCTTAAAATCTTAATACATAAAATACCGCATATATATATATATATATATATATATATATATATATATACATAATTATGCATATTTTACTTAATCTTTTACGGTTTATTTTTCTTTATGCCGATATTGCAGAACTATAATTTTTACAGAACCCTATTAAACAGCTAGAGCCATTACAAGTATTAAACATTTTCTACTGAAAATTTCAGAGTAGAAAAATTATTTTAATAACTTAAAGTACTTATTTAAATGTGTGGTTATATTTAAAACACTTAAAAATAATTAAAGTCGGTATAGTTAGCAAGAAGTTTTAAGTTTAATCAATGACATTTATCCATGGTTTGCTGAGCTCCATTTACTAGATAGAAGAATGGAAAAAAAGGCATCAGACTACCTAATGTACGTTTTCAACTGGAATGGAATCCTTTATTATTTTATTTTACTTTATTTATTTACTCACTTTTCTTTTGAAGTGAAAGAAATAAACATTTCAGAGGGAAATAATCTAAATTCGTCCTTTCAGTTTTATTTCTGTTTGCTGTTTTGCAGTTAATGATATCATTGATGACATATGTATCATTAAATGGAAGGAAAATGGCATGAAATTTTGTAAATTATTTGTTGATATTGTTTTGTAACATTGTACAGTTGTACAACTCACTCAAGAAATAATGATAGAGAACTTCTTGCTAATGACATATAGTAAAATTTAAATCCATATAATAGCTTTATAATTATGCGTTTTCATTTATTTTTAATTATACTTTCACTCTTTTGGAGAAAAAATAAATACATGTGAGAAAAGTTATTACTGTATTTAAATATGTTCTCAAGAATAGGGCTTTTAGTAGTAGGAGTAATAATTATGATAATAATAATAAAAAAAAAAAAAAAAAAAAAAAAAAAAATTAAGACCTATAAAGGGTTTTCTTTTACGATATGCAGTTAAAAGTTCGATTTTACTCTTGTGTAATTGGAAATCTATTAAGGCTACATTTCTGATGGAATGAAAGGTATTTTCACATTACATAAAATTTTTATATATATTATTAAATGACAACTGTCATATAAGCTTTTCTATTAAAACGATCTTTTAATCAACTAATATCTTTTAGAAAGAATATAGTCTATTTGGTTAAATTCGTTCCGTTTGGTCAGTTATAGTGCGAAAGCTTGGACCATGGCTAGTTCCTCAGTTGTCAAACACTGCAGGTGTTTCCGTATCTTCTGATACTACTTTTCATCTTCTGCCAGTTCTAACTGCTAGCGATTCTGTTTTCTCGAATTTTTTCATCATACCTCACAGTGCTATTACAGATATTGGAGCTTTGCCGAAGTTATGAAGTCTTCTAAATCGTCAAAGAATCGCAGCAGCAATATAATCAGAAATGAAAAAGAGCTTTACGAGTAAAGCTCTTTTTTACACTCGATCTTTTACACAATACAACAGATCTTTTACACTCTCGAACTTTAACAGTTCTTTTTTACTCCTCCAACTTTTACAGTTTTTTTTTAGACTCTTCAACATTAACTGAGTGAGCTCTATGGGTAAAGCTCACTAAGTTAGACTTATTTTAACACGTTGAGTGCCACGCAAATTTTTAAAATCCATTAAAATTCCATAATGATTCCACCTGTAATAAATAAAAATTAAGCAAATTTTTAATAAATTTTCTAAACATAAATGTAATATTTTTTGTTTTATATCCTATTTTATATCCGCCACCGATAGTTGACGCGGCTTTATATCATATTTGACACTGTCAGTCACCGATGGCTGACATGGCGCTCAACGTTTTAAATTTTTATTGGTACTGCTTTTACTTTAGGGGTAAAACTTTCACTGAAATATTTGAATTATAACATGTTCTGCACACTACTAAAGTTTCAAGATGATTTTTTCAGTACTTAGAGACATATGACAAAATGTCTAGAATCTAGAATAGCTGACACGGCGCTCAACTTGTTAAGTATATATGAACAGTCAATCAAGTAACTCTTTACTGAACGTTAGCTCTTCCTTATTTGAAAAAGAATGAGCTGCACAATGACGGTAAAATTTGCAATATTCACGTCCATTGTGCAAATTTCTTGGTGCGTATGTAACAGCAGTGACTATTATCGTCGATTTTTGGTGCTAAATTCTTTCTTTTCCGAAATCATCTCCCCATGTCTTCTACAGTCTGTAGATGAAACTCGTTTTCATTTCTTTCTTTAGTTTTACCTGTAGATGCTTCCTAACATTGAAAGTAATTTTATGGTCACCCTATATATGTATTTATAATATGCATATATTTATAACATTCGTGAAAGAGTTGCATGAAACACTGATTAGAAATTATTAAATTATTAATGACATTAAAACATATTATGGAGAAATGAGTAATATGCTTTTTACTATTTTATGTTTATTTTATTAAAACTAGTTTTTTGCAGCTCTAATTAGATGAAATTTTATAAAAAATTATTTTGCACCTCAGTTTATATATATATATATATATATACTTTGAATAAAAAAAAAGGATTAATTACAAACTTACTGAATTTTCAGTAGTGATATAACACACATATAATTATGCATATTTTTAATGATATATATATATATATATATATATATATATATATATGTGTGTGTGTGTGTGTGTGTACAATTTTCAAACATGTTTTTAAATGTATTATATATATATATATATGTGTGTGTGTGTGTGTGTACAATTTTCAAACATGTTTTTAAATGTATTATATATATATATATATACTAGCAGACCCGGCCACGCGTTGCTGTGACTAAGTTATACGTTGAATTATACGGCTGTAAACTATTTAGTACAGTTAAATTATTATTTACGAACAAAGACGAAAACGTTGTAGCCGATGTAAAAACCCACAGGGTTGAGATTTGAAACTTAGGTCAAAATTTGGAAGCGATTGATAAAAATTTTCGTAGTGTTGATATTAAGCACAAATTAATTTTATTGTAGGGTCCTATAAATTTTAATGGAGAAGTGATATATATTATTTCTAATGCTACTTTGGATAAAATTGCTAAAATGACTAATATATAAATTAAATTCTATTAAAATTCTATTAAAATAAAAGTATAAAAGAAACAGACGATTTTAAAATCAATTTTTATGGAGGAGTGAAATATAATATATGCTATAATGGATAATTTTACTATTAAATGACCTCATCATTTTAAATATTTTAAAGAGGGCAACAGCTGTAGTTATAAAAGGGAAAACAATAAGGCTAAACCAGAAAAATAAG
Source organism: Salticus scenicus (assembly GCA_963930645.1). Classification (NCBI taxonomy): domain Eukaryota; kingdom Metazoa; phylum Arthropoda; class Arachnida; order Araneae; family Salticidae; genus Salticus; species Salticus scenicus. Next base: position 233,487,452 of record OZ005653.1, on the reverse strand, counting down.
TAAATTTGATAAATATTTTAAAACTTTAAAATTGGAAATCTTATGAAATATTGGACATTTAAAGTAAATACATGTATCATTTTAAATACAAAAAGATTTTGGAAAAGTTTAGTGTATTTTAACGAAGTGATGAGAAGTTTTTGAGTATGTTAAAATTTTAATAGTAAATTCAAGTCAATAAAGATGGGAAACATTGAGGATTAAGATAAGAATAATTATAAGATTTAAAAAAAAAAAAAAAAAAAAAAAAAAACTTTTTATATACCATGCTTTTAAATTTTAATATACTAATAATATACAAATTAAAAGGAAAATGATAAATATTCTATCATAGTTTGAAGTCAAATTTGTTTTCAAATGTCTAAATAAAATATCTGATGTAAGATACTAATATTTTGCAGCGGAATAGATTTCATTTCTGTCATCCTTGGCGAAAAAAAAAGAATATCGCCAAATTATCTGGCGAAAATATTTAATTCCTTTCAAAAATCATGGTTATTTTAACAACTTATATTAAAAGAGTAATGAATAATATGAAACAATATTTCGTACAATACATATTACATGTCATACATACGTACAATGAATAATACATATTACATTTCGTACAATGCATACATCTGGCATGTATATTTTCGTGTTACGCTTTTGATCGCCAAATAATAATAATAATAATAAAAAAAGCCAAGGGCGACAGAGTTTAAAAATTTAAAATTAAAATTTTGTCAATTTGACAGCAAAATAATTCAATCTAACACCCGCGATAACTAATACATATCTATACCCAAATATAAGGATTAAAATCGGGAAATAAATTTCCTCGATTTTTAATAATTTCTTACAAAAAATCCAGTGGGCAATTAACATAGGAAATCTTTTTCTTGGCTGCACAGACGGTCAGTGAGTCACACTTCGCTTGCGTATAGAACTCATAGATATAGTATAGCATATATAGAATAGAGTGATCATTGGAGAGAAAAAAGTTATTCCTTTTCATTTGGGAAAAGACGACGTTTTTACCAAAATATGGCCGTCTTTCCCCGAGTGAATACACACGGGAATACATACTAATATTTTAGCAAATAAAATTTATGAATAATTTATTTGCTAAAGGGGAATGGAAGACTCCAGATACAGTTTCAAATTCATATTTCTTTCTTTCTTTTCTTTTTCTTTTTCTTTTTTTTTTTTTTTTTTCAATACCACTTAATGGCTGTTTCCAAAGCTTTTATTTTTTATCTTTTTTCGGCATCAAAAATCTTTCTACGATAACATGGGGATGAGAGATCTATATATATTACTATATCTATGATAGAACTACATTAGCACTTTATCAATGTGTATAAAATCTTTAAATTGATTATGACGTCAATTTTCGTGAGATGCATAATTTAACTTTTTATAATTTTTTAACGTTCACGTTTCATTAAATGTATTTATTTTTATGTCGAAAGAAAATGAACTCGTATTTTTTTTTTTTTTTTTTTTGGCAACAATTAAATTAATGGAACTCACAGATATTTTGGAGCAACTTTAATAAAGGTCTATAATTAACAAATAATTGCAATAAAACAATATTGTGACAATAAATTGAGATAAAAACTATCCTATCTCTCAAGTTGGATCAAACTGCACACAGTGTGCAAAATTTCATCAAAATCAGTTCCTTAGTTTAGGAGTTTACCCCGGACAAACATCGTGACACGTAATTTATATATATATACAGATTAAATTATAAAGTTTTGGTCAATGAAGCACAAATAAGTAAAAAACAGGATTAATTTCACTGTATTATCTTCATTATAATATGAATTCAATTTACACTTCAGTCTAAGTAACACGTGGCCGGCTATGCTAACACCAAAAATTTAAAAAGTGGAAATAATTGAATTATACGAAATTTATTAATAGGTTAAAAAGTTGAAGATTCTTTGTGTAGATGGCAGCACCAAATATATTTCAGCTTTCATTTCAACCCAGTCGAAAGGTATCGACATCTGTTAGAATCATTTGGAGTTAACAGATAATTGTGCTTGTCAAATAATAACAGACAAATAATTAGCAATAAATTAAAATTGCGACTATAATTTGAGATTTAAACTATCCTATCTCTCAAGTTGGATCGAACTGCACATGGTGTGCGAATTTTATTATAATCGGTTAAGTGGTTTAGGAGTCCATTGAGGACAAACATTGTGACACGAGATTTATATATATTAAGATATATATATATGTGTGTGTGTCTGTGTGTGTGTGTGTACAATTTTCAAACATGTTTTTAAATGTATTATATATATATATATGTGTGTGTGTGTGTGTAGTTTTTCTTGGTAACATATTTGCAGAAGCTTGATTACAGTTTTATTTTGAACAAACAGTCATTTCTGCGTTAATTAAGGGACTCACGTTGTAAACTGATAAATTGGGATCTGTGATAAATAACCTTTTCTTCACAAAAATTTTTGAAATATTTAATTCTTTTTGGTTTGTTTGCTTCCCTGAAAAAAAACAAGCAAAACATTTTTTTTTTTTTTTTTTTTTTTTTTTTTTTTGTCATGTAATGTGCTACACATTCCCAAAAAACATTTTTTTCCCTTATTTCTCTAGCGAGTTGTTCTGTATTATTGTAATCAATTTTATGTTTTTTATCTATGTAGTTGAAATGTATCTTACATAGTTTTGAAGATACAGCAAAAATTTATTGCTACTTCAATGTTTTTGCAAGTCTCCCCACACTATTATTTTAGTTATTAATATTCCATACATTTTCACCAGATCTCATTAAATAGATCTAAAGTTTTTACTCAATTTAGTGAAACCCGTGCTTGAGTAGAAAAATATGACTTATCATTTTCATTAATTATCTAGCTGAATTGAATTACCTGCTATACATTCTCTTGTGTAAATTTAATATTTCTGACCTCTCTTCATCAACTTTAACATACATACATTTTTTGAATCAAGGAAACGTTTATCTGCAGAAATTTTTATTTCATCTCTTTATTGAAATTTGCGGTTTTTGAAATGATTAATAAAGAGTGTTTGAGAGATTGTCTCTTGGACCTCCCAGATTATGAGCTAATTTATTACTCATCATTGTTTAATTTTTTATACTAGTGTATTACCAGGGCTCGACGCAGTCACTTTTGTTGCATACCACTTAACTTAAAAAAGAAAAAAAAAAAAAAATGGTGAGCGTTTGAAGTAATTATCTTCGTTTTGACCTTTTATAAATAGTGATATTGATAAAAGTGACTCTTGTTAACTTTATTTTAATTTACCTATTAACCTTTATCTATAATTTATGCTGCAAGTCATTGTTCTGAGCAGAAACTATTTCCTTATATGTGAGTAGGAAGATATAAAACCTCTGCTAGAGTGTTTTTAATCAAATATCCAACAATTTATTATTTACTGTTTTAGAAAAGTATAATGGAGGTTTAACATTTTCTCCTGACTTTATCGCAACCAAATGGTTTTTAGAATATTGCATAATAATTGAGTATAAAAGTAACCCCCAAAGAGTTTTTAAATTTAGTTTTATTTTCGTATTTAGCTTAATTCTTTTGCATATATGTTTGCATGTTTAAAAAGTACCCTATGATAATTTAGTTTCGTCTTTCCTTTAAAAATGAACACAGATTATTCATAAAAATATACTTACAAAAACAAAAGAAATTATTGAATCAGCAAATGATATTAGTTTATATGTGAGTAATGAAAACGTAATGTAGTTTTAAACTATTTTGAAGAATACATAAAAAAATATGAATGAAGTATGCAGATTATTATGCATTTTATTATTATTATTATTATTATTATTATTATTATTATTATTATTTTTTTTTTTGGGGGGGGGGGGGGTTGCCATATTTGTAGTCTAAACAATTTGTTAATAAAAAAATAAAAAAATCTATATCTATTTCTTCCCTAAACGATAAATATCTTTAAAAACAAATTTAAGTAGTTTTGTCAAATTTTATAAAATATTGGAAAATATCAAAGGAGTCTAAAGAATTCATTCGAACACTCTTATGATAATTAATTCTTTTTTATAGTAAATAAAGAGATTTTTAGTTTACTCGCATGAATTCTTTCACATCTGGTGCGTTTGTGGCTCCGCCAAATTCCTTCTTTCCACCTGTTTCCATTCGATCGATAACTTTAATCGCGGTGGGTAGGTAACTGTTCCACCGCGCAATGGTTCTGTTATAAGAAAAAGACTAGATCTAAAATGTATTTCTTTTTTCCTTATTCATTCGGTTATTCCATTATGTTTCTTTCTTTCTGGAAAAATGAAATTACAGTTTTTTTTTCTTACTTTCTTTTTCTAATGCAGAATTCCTTTGAGTAAAGTAATCTTTGAATGTCTATAAGTATTTTACCATAAAACGAAGTTTAACTGATTATATCTATATGTGTGTATATATATATATATATATATATAATCCTTTTGATAGTGGAAGCAAAGAATGAGAACGAAGAATAGTTAGTCAAATTATTCACCAAAGAGACATACACACGCCAAACAAAGCAACAAGATTTCCCAAATTGATTCAACTATCAAGTTCAACAATAACACTGACGCCAATCCAGTGTACAACAATAACTGTTGAAAATAGAAATAGGACCGTGTAATTAGACTCTGATGAAAAGAAGGTTGACTCTAGGACAATATTTCAAGGTGAAAAAGGAGAACCCTGTAATGAACAATAATAACACATTAAGCGCAGTAGAAGCCAAGCAACAGACACAAGATCACCAAAACCACAAAGACCAATAAGAATGAACAAATTCTCTATGTAGGAGAAGCTCAGAAAGGTGGAAAAAATCATCAGGGGATAAAATACACATATTTAAAGAATCCAAATATAATTTTTAACAGCCTGCAAAACAAAGGATAAACCAACTCAACCAAATCCCATATTATATATATATATATATATATATATATATATATATATATATATATATATATATATATCAATAAATAAAATAAGTCACTGAAATCGAAATTTCATAAGATAACAAATAAAAAAAGAAAAAATTAATTTTCCTAGTTAATATTTAAAAAAATATTATTATTGTATTGTTGGGATTTTATTTTTCTTTCTCTACAGCAGAATCGTCTTAAGCAAACAAAGCTTTTGAATATTCGTACGATTTTTAACCTTTAATTCTCATTAGATTCGCACTGAAACCAAATATTTAACACTTTTTCCAAATATTAACATCCATGATTTATTCCATTGCCCATAGCGCAACACTAGTACGACGTAAAACCTAAACAACTGATCAATCAAATGATCAACCTCGTTTTAATCAATTTTTAAATTTTTGGTTCTTTTTTATTCGGTAGATAGCGCACTATGCCGAAATTTAACGGTGTTTCAAAGGAAGCTAAATACAGAAGTCAATTTAAACTTCTTAGTATATAGTGCAACCATGCTTCCCGCGCCTAGCATTGAGAATAATTTCAGAGGCTTGGAGAGATGCTAAATTGAACGTCAGGTGGGATTTAGTAAACACTCAGCCTTTCGGCGTTTGCTTATCGCTTATTTTCTTTTAACCAAAAGATCACCCCTATTTTAACATTAAACTCGTCGAGTCAGCACATGTACAGAGGACCTCATGGTCACAAGGAATGGGATTGAAGAATAGGCGCGAGTGAGTAGTTACTGGTTTAACCTTTTACATGTCAATGTTCCATAAATGGAACATGGAATTAAAAATTTATTTAAAAATTAAAATCACGAACACTGACTTGAAAAAATTATCAGATATAATAGAAAGATTACTTGAATTTTTGAAATAGAAATGTACAGAAAATTATAAAAATGACCTATTTTACCATTTTCCCTTTTACTCCATAGTTTAAAAATTCACATAATTTGGAAAAATAAGCAAATGCTTCTAAAAATAGGCTGGCGTGTTTATAATAAAATAGCTTACATTATTAAAATAAAATTAAATTTTAATAATATTAAACTAATAATATTAAATATAATAATATTAAATTAACAATATTGAATATAATAATACATTTTTATTTATTTATTTTTTTTTTACACATTTTAATGATAGAATTCTTTAAACTAAAGCATTAGAAGGCAAAACATGTAAAAAACAAATTTAAATTACACCCATATTTGAATTTGGCGTGTAAAAGGTTAATGATGAACTCGTACCTAGTTTTTTCATGAAGGACCGTGCTATTATTTTAACCTGAAAAAACTGTAGCGAGTATTTTTTATTTATTTATTTATTTATTTTTTGCCAATATTTTGTGTTTACTTACAAAATTATTTATTTATTAAATCAATTTACGTTTGAATTTAATCAGGTTGAAAAAATAGATATTTCAAACCAAAAATTTATCGAAAATTAAAAATTCTAATTATTATCTTAAAAAAAAAACATTTACATGGTCAATTATATGCCTAGTACCTATTTTTGTAATTACCAATTTTCAAAAGAGAATACGGCATGAATGTTAACGGGTAAAAATAAATAAATAAATAAATTTTAACCGATTGTTTTTCGACCAATAAATAAAGTAACAAATTCAAATTTAATACAATTTCAAAAGTATATCATAACAGATGTTTCTTTATCATGTTATTTGTATTTTAATTTTAAGGATTTTATTTTTCTATCTCTAATGCAAAACTTGATCGAGTAAAATGTTTTTCATAAGGTACTTGCTATGATGTAGCTTTTACGAATTTAGAGGAAGAAAAGGGCGTCATAGCATCTCATGTAAAAAATATTAATACCTAAATCTAATCCAAACCTAATACATGGGAAGTGCTACGCTCGATCGCAGGTCGCGCTCATCGATCTAGCCGTTCGGAAATTTCCGTAATTTTCTCCAAAACTTGACTAAATACGGGCTAAGCTCCCTTAGAAAGACCTTTACGGAGGGCATTCCACCTGTAGACCTACAACCCTAGCGGCCTTAAGTTCCAATTGGTCTTAAGTTCCACAAACCAACCAACCACAACCAACTTAAATGTAAGCAGCACGAATTGATATCAGTGATCATTTAAATGAACTTTAGAGTAATCTTTATGTTAAACTCTGCAGTTTAATATTCACAGTATACAGATCAAAAATAGAGACAATCTAAAATAAGTAGATACTATACAAAATGTTTATAAAACCAATGAAATAATCTCCATGGTAAAAGTTTATGTGATATATTACTTTATGCTGCCAGTTTAAAAAAAAAAAAAAAAAAAAAAAAAAAAAAAAAAAAAATTCGCAAAACTTACAACGTTTTCAAATTAGAATGTTTACTGTTAATGATGCTCATGTTAGTATCCTAAATGGTATTTTAAGAGTGGTTTTAAATCATTAAGATAAAAATTTCCCTAAAAATGAGCTCTGGTGCGAAATTTTGTCCTATTCTAACATGTTAAGAAATTCGTACATTTTAAAGACTTTGACAAAGTTTCGAAAGTAGAATGTTCATATTTAATTATGTTCACTCCAGCATCATAACCGATATCTTAAACCTGTTCTGACATCTGTAAGATGCAAATATTCCTTTTAATTCACATTTAGGCAAAATTTTGCTTTTTTCTACCACGCTAAGAAAATCGTAAATTTCAAATAAATTCTCAAATTAGAATGTTTAAAACCAATAGGCTTCTTGCGAGTGCTTTAAGTAATATTTTAAAACTCGCACAAACTTTCTACGATCGGTACAACTTCGATATACACCCACAACGATATTTGGCGATTTTTCTTTGGCGCCGTTTTAACGATAACGATGCCGTTCTGGACTGTTTGCGATATAATATGTTGTTTATTTTAGATTTGGGATCTTATGTTTTATGGATTTACATTACGATTTTATCATTTATCATTTATGATTTTTAAATTTATGATTTAGCCATAATTGCCAAAAAAAAAAAAATCGCCAAATATCGTTCTGGTTGTATATCGAAGCTGTTCCTTAACATCATTTGTTCTGGAGGTAACATGTATATAGATTAGCATACTAATACTAACAAACTAACCTACTGACTAGCAACAGAAACTACATAATTTTTGTGACTTTCGGATTCTTCAAATCTCAAAACATGTAAAAACGTCAAATAATCAAGGTCTATAATTTCCCCGAATATTTAAATTCCTTATACCTATAATAAATAAAAAACTAAAACACAAAAAAAAAGTTTTTCTCACACGTTTAACGACATTTCCATTACCATTTCGAAATAATATATTTTTAATCATTAATATATATAGAAAATTTTGAATAACTTTATAATAATATGTAAAATTATTTTCAGATGTAACATTAAAAAAAGAAAAAAAATAGAAAAGAAACAAACAGATTTTAATATCAATACCAGATAGCAGTATTTTCCCGCTTAGCTGATCACTATATTTAAATGATTTTTTTTTTTTTTTTTTTTTTTTTTTTTAATGAATCACTATTTTTATATGACTATATAACTAAAAACTAAAATTAAAATTCATTAAGATCGCTCAAAACCAGATTTCGGGCAATTATTTATAATATCACTTCCAGTGGTTATTTTTGTTTTTAACTCCATCCACTTCAAGCAGTTGGCGCTGCTGTATTCGAATAATATTTAGTACTATGTTGAGTTGCTTACCCTATATTCGTTTTGAATACTAAGGGGGTCTATGGTATTTTAATCTTAATAATAATTAAAAAAAAAATCATAAAAAATACACGTAAGGAAACGAACAATTCTGAACAATTTGATGCTTCATTTATGATTCTACGTACTTTGATTTAAAAGTTATGGACAAAATTATAACTAGTATCGAGGTCAAATTTCTTGTATTTCCAAATTTAACGCTTCTTTTCTCAAAAGTGCTTTTCTTTCCACTAATCGTAAGACATCTTACAGTGAAGTTAACCTATTGTCCATTGTATAGTTTTAAAATGTTTGTACAACCTTCTATCATAAAATGAATTAAGGATTTAGAGATATTTCAAAACTGACTACTATTTTTTAAATTATGCAAAACTTAAAATTTTACAAATTTTATGATAAAAAATTAAGAAAGAAATTAATTATTAAATTGGTTTTACTAAATGTTAATGTATTTTGTAGATATCCTTTATATGAGTATGCGTGCAAAGCTCTAAGGCAATAGACAAAGACGTTTTTCCAAATCTTGTGAGTAGTGCACTGTTAAAAAATGAAGTGTTTAAAAAGGAGTAAATGAATATACTCATTTCGAAATAAATAATTTTGTTTCAAAAAGGAAAACATGCTTCTCTCATTTATGAAGTGGCGCATGTTTTCAAATTAATATCTGTTCATTTCATATTTCATTATAAATATACTGAACTAAAAGAAATTAATGAATAGAATTTCTACAAATTTAAACAGGAAAGGTTCAAGCACAAAATTTATTCCCTCAAACCTACAGAACTATATTTCCTGTCAGTTTCATACTGCTTTGTGGAAGAATACATCAACGTGAATGTATGTTTGGTATATTGGGATTCACGATGCTCGATGCTATTTTTTAAACATGTTAATATACTCAATAAAAAGTACATAGGATTTTTAAATTTGAGTACATTTTTTCAGAGCTATTTAAATATTTGACATATTCAAAGTTGATACAATTTTACTCGTTTCTGAGTATTTTTGCTCTTTTATTTTTTTCAGTGTTTTAACACACTGTTTTAACATAAAGTGCTTTGAAAATAATCGTTAAAGTTTGGAAATGTAATATGTTCGATATTGGTATCAATAATAATTTTGCCAAGAACTTATGAACCAAAAGTATGTAGAGTCATAAGAGAAGCATCGTGATGATTCAATATGCATTTTTTTTTCATTCTTTTTAAGATAAAACTTCTAGAACCCTTAAGTTCATATCTTTTTAAATAATTCGACTAAATTAAGTTAAATGGTCAACACACAATTTTTGGATCATATTGTACCTTTTCTTACCTTTGATACATAAGTCAGAATCTTAAGTTAATACATTCAGAACCACATATATGTTAAAAGATATATATTTGATTTTTTTTTTTTTTTTATGAATTTTTATTTGATACCCACTCGATGTTCCAGTAATTGATACTGTCAGTTTTTCATTTTATCAGTTATTGGCATCCTATGTTCCAGTTTTTGAAACTGCTAGTTATTCATTTTACCAGTTATTAGCACCCTATGCTTCAGTGTTTGACTTAAAATATTAAAATTTCTTATATGTAAAATATATGCTTTTATTATTTTTCTTATTTATTAATTATTTCGGGATAGATGTCTGTTACTGAAGCGTGTCAATCACTGGAGCACCTACCCTACGCATGCTTAAAATTGAATCTTAAAATTAGCGTCCGATTTTTAAAGAGTAAAAGAGTATCCTTAAGAATTCCAAATGACTGTCAAAATTCTAAATACATCCTGTTCCTCTTTCAATATTCGGGTAAACCCTTCTATAGTTACCCTGTATTCGTAAGTTTGATTTATCTCTTTTCTTTATTTTCTTATACATGTATATAAGAGGAAATTATTGTATTCGGGAAATTTTTAGAACTCCTGTTTTCAATGTATTTATGTACATTTTGCGTTATCCTAAACACGATTTGAGTACTTTTAGAAAATGTCTGTCACATCTGTATTTCTCTGTGGGAAAAAAAAAATCTCTAGATGTCGAAATATAATGGGCTTTCTTTGAGATTTAGTGTTATTCTGTGATATGCAAATCGTCTGCATTTATCATGGGAAATAGTTTTAATAAATATTAATTTTGACAAATGCTTTGTACTGCATGAATTTGTATTGAAACATATAGAAGAAAGTTTTGTGCTGGCCGTAACACACTGGTTAATCTGAATTTTATGGGCATTATTTATTTTCAGAGTGAAAAAGTTAAAATCTTTTTATTTATTTATTTATTTATTTATTTAACAATACATTTCAAAAAGTCATGTTAAATGTAAATGAAAAAAAATTATAATGCTAGCAAATTCGTAAGCAGATTTATACATATTTAAACTTAAATAATAAAAAATATTATGCTTAAAATACCTCAATCTCACATACAATCTATAAAAATGTGGAATTAAAAAAAGGGAAATTACTTTCAGCAGATAGTGTAATACGAAGAAAAATTGGCTCAGGCTTAAAAAAGAAAAAAAAAAAAAAAAAAAAAAAAAAAAAATCCTAAATTACTTCCAAGTCTTACATGTGCTTAAATTTTTTATTGATGAAGAAATAGGGTCGTTGAACGTCTTTTTTTTTCTTTCTCCGAAAATCATTTTTCCTGAACTAGAAAAAGGGGGAAAAAAGTGACTATTAGATAAAAATTAAGATCATGTACTAAAAGTGATTTTTATAATCTCTTTCTTTTTCGCCGCAAATTAAATTTCCGTTGGCCGCCTGCCGCGTGTAGTTATGATATCTGCGCTGTATTTATTGTTGCGAAATGTGTGTAGACAGCAAGTGATTATTATGTTTGTAATATTCAGTAGCTGTAAAAGTTTTTATAGGTTGGGGAACTTGAGAAAAACTTTAGAAACGCATGAATTTGGACAAAACAAATCAGAAAAAAAAAAAAAACTGAGCATAATGCTTAAAAAGTTAAAACATTTTTAAAAATAATGCATTAAAAGCTAAGTTTAGAGTCAAGTCTGTAGAATAATATAAACAGATTTCATAAACAGATTTTAATATATATTCACTCAAATAACACAGATTTTTATGCAAAAAATGTCTTAATTTTACGTACACTCGATCAATAATAAAAAGAAAAATTATTTTCGACAGGTAGTGTAATATAAAGGTAAGTGTAGTAAAATTTTTATTAAAAAAAAGAAGAAGAAGAAGAAGAAAGAAAGAAAGAAAAGAAAAAAATTATCAGTTTTTCTAAATTACTTATAAGTCTACTACATGTACGTAAAATTTTTAAGAGTCGTTGAATGCCTTTTTCACACGCATTTTAATGACTAATAATTTAATTAATTATTGTCGAGAATGTATTTGTGACCTAGAAAGTTCTTCCTAAGGCAGAAACATTCATTTTAAATTTTTACTTAGAAATTAAATAATAAAAACAGATAAAAATACAGAAAAAAAGATTGAGAATCTCGATTATTTACTTTTAACGAAGAATTATTGTAAATTTATAGAAACTCTGGATAAAGATTTAAGTAAATTTACAGAATTTTTTTTTACGGTGTACAGGAAGCGCTTACTGCAAAAAAGACAAAAACATGCAGTGACAAAGGTGTTAATGTTGCAGGATCTTCTAAAAAACTGATATTATTTACTTTAGTAAATAACTAAAACACAGTATTGCCCACTGTACTGTGTATTTTTTAAATTAATAATATTTTTTCATTGCTATTTATTGTGATCATATTGCCAAAATAAAGCTCATCATAAAACCTCCTTTCATCCAAATAACAGTACTTTATTTTTAGAAAATTTTCGATCCCCTTATTTGTTTGGGCTATTTTAATATATTTCCTTTCCTTCTTTTCATTTGCATTTATTTCTTCGTTTTAAAAAACCAATATTTAAAAAAAAGATTATGTTTTCCTTCAATGATAGAATAAATATCTATTCTTTATCTTTAAATAGACCATTTTCTACTAGTGCCATTTTAAGTTAATCCTTCTTTTATGAAGATAATGTTTCATGCCAGGTTAGAAGAATATTCTACTTTGTTTTCCTTTGTAAAGTAATTACTCATTAGTTCTAGATTAACTTGTGTTTGTATTTTGCATATATGCAATGATTTTGCACATTTTTTAATGTTTAATGTTATTCTGCGCTTTTTTCTCCACACCAAAACAGTTTTTTTAAAGCAGCAAATGCCCTAACAGTGCTATTTAACTAAATTCTCTCGTTACTTTTTTTTTTTCATTCATGTTAATTCCTACTTTATATAGGGAATGTTATTTTGAATATTTTTTAATTATATTCTTTTTTCCGCTTTGTATAGCAAGTACTTAATAATCTTATATTCACTTGTATTTATTTTTACATATACATGCAATGATTTTGTGCACTTTTTATCGTTTAATGATATTCCCCGCTGTTTCCCTATTCCATTTTTTTTTTCTTTCTCGAGCAATAAATGCTTTAATAATGTCATTTAGATAAATTCGAGTGTTATGTTTATTTTATTTATGTCAATTTTTGCTTTATAAAGAGAATATTTCATGCCATGTACTTTTAATTTCTCCATTCACGTAAGAGGAAATTACTGCATTCCTGAAATTTTTCAACTGCCAGTTTTCAACGGATTTACACGTTTTGTGATAATCTGAATGCGATTTAAACATTTTTAGAAAATATCGGACCTTCTGCCAATTATAAGTAACCATGTGTATATACTGAGTCTAGAATATATATATGTATATAATTCATGCATGCATGTACGTATGTGTATAAATCTATACATATTATATTCTCAAATATATTTTCCCAAAATATTTTAGTAAACCACCAAATTACTCCTTTTCTCATCTTGCATATTTTATAGGAACCTCTTTACCAACTGTGCTTGTACAATCGGAAAATATTTTATCTAATTTGAATAACTATCCATTGTGACTAAGTCAATAGGATTTGTCTTAAACTAATATTTCTTTTTATTCTATTTCTCAAGGCGTCCATATGTTATGGACATGCTAAAAATACTATTACAACACCTTAAATTATAATTTTCTCGCTAAAGTCATCTATCGTCTGACCCAAAAGTCTGTTAACATTTACAAATTCGACAATTCATGGAATAATGTAGGTAGAGAGGTAAAAATTGACACATATGATTCAAATGACATGGGGTGCTATTGAAACAAACAAAAGAAATTGAAAAAAAAAATGCCAACAGATGGCGCTTCGTATGATAACAAAAGCAATAGATTTCAATGCAATTTCAATAGATTTTTAGCAAATACATTGTTCTTTATAACAAATGTCAACATGTCGGCAATCATTCATCAACAATATCTGTTGTCGAGGTACAGTGTTATGACTAGCATTGTACTCTCCTTTTCTTCCTAAACTGTCCGAGCAGCAGTAGAACTTGTGCCTGATCGTCCAATACGGGCCGATCATCTAAACAACCCGTTCGAACTTCTGTAATAATTTTCTTCACAGCTACCCAATATAACAAAGATTAAAAAAAAAAAAAAAAAAAAGATATGATGACTACAGATAATATGATCCAAACAGATATTATGATCCAAATTCACCTTATCTACTGAGTGATGAATCGAGTTTGCACTAATCCCATGGTTGCATGTATTTCATTTTACTATGCTTTGTTATAGCATGTAATTTAATACTATGTATTTTTAATACTATGTATGCTTTGTATACTATGCTTTTTAAGCACTTATATTAATCTTTTCTGTGGTAAATATATTTTTTCACACCTTCAGAACGAGTTTTTAAATGGTTGGTCATATCTCCCAAATACAGCAAAATTTTATCAACATTTCTTCAGAGCAAATATTTTCACCTTATTTAAACAACATAAAATCATTTTGACACGTCATGAAACATTTCTAGTAAACATTAGTGGTGGCCAAAATCGTACCTATTGGAAGCTATCTGTTGGACTTTTTAAATGTGAACTTTGGACAGTCCAGCAAATTTCGAAATAGTTTGAGCATAAATTTTAAAATGGTAAAAAACCTAAATTATTAATATTATTGTATTTGATATTTTTCTCTCTTAAAAAAACTCATTCATTTCATAAACCATAAAAAATATTTCCAAAAATCAGAGAAAGCAAAACTTTTAATATTATTTTTCACATAAATCTTACCACATCAAATCCATATTCGCAATTAAATTTTTATTTTTAAACTGCATAATATTTTTCTTTCTTTCACAAAGAACTCTCTGTTTCCCTTTTCTTTATTCAATGTTTCATTAAAGTAATCGAAATAACTTTAAGGGAGAGCTTTAGATATATATATATATTTTTTAATCTGAAAATAATTATCTTTGTTCTAACTAATAGAAATAGTCTTTATATTTCATTAATAAGCTTTCAAAACGTTCATGTCTTTAAGTTTAATGGAATTAGATATTTATAGCGCTCTTTTTCTTTTTACTATTATTTTTTAAAAGTTCGTTTAACTCGGCGTTTCTTATAAAACTAATTACTTTACTTTTCCTGTTTAATTAACCCACGTTTCCTTTTTCCTTTTAACGTATTTTCTCGCTTACGTATGTTTTTTCAAATCAGCACTTTCATAGGATCTCGAAACAAAAGAAAAAAAAACTGATTTTGTCAGCAGGCATATTCAAGATTAACTACATATCAAACGTTTGCAAACGAAAAGCAATTTTAAGTGGTTAAACCATATCAAAGAACGCATTTCAGTTTGTTCTATTAACTATTATTCAGAGATTATTTTTTAATTAGTGTGACATTAATCTTAGGTGGCTTCAAATAATTAATGAGTATTAGAAAAAGATTGTTATTATTTTATGTTCAATTTGGAAATTTCTCCATGAGAAATTTTCGGCGTGAGAAAAAATCGGTTGGAAAGTTTTAATAGAAAAGATTTTTCTTAAATTAATAAAAAACTAATAAATTATCGTACGCTATAAAAAGAAATGTGAAATATCAGCATACATACCGTACATTTTACAGTACCTGTGCCGTTTTAATCTTTTACGGTATAAGCGCAGTATTTTTATGATACATTAAACATAAAAATATGGTATATGTACCACTTTATTTGTAAACGGTATTTATACCATAAAATAAAAGTATTCCAGTAAATATATACACCGCTAGTTTACATTTGTGTTACGCAAAATGTAATCGGTTAGAAAGTTGACGATTATCGAATCATTTTCTGTAAATTTTTGCAATTAAATATTAATTAGTTATGATAATACACGTAATGATTGATCAATGAGTAATTGTTAAAATATAATTAATTTCTGATCAATCATTAATATCTAGATTAAGTGACTGAAGAAATAACCATTAAAAGGTTAAAATGGGAATTAGCCATTACTTATTTATTTAAATAGAGGATAGAAGAAAGGGAACTATAAAAAAATTACTTTCGTTTGATTAAAATGAATAAATGTAAATAATTTTCGGTCTTGCCTAAAACAATTATGGTATATGTTCCACCGATGAAAATTACAGTGTATGTACCTGTTCAACTGTTGTGCAATGCGACATGGTCAAGTCAAGTCAATGATGTGCTTCGGAGTACCTGCAATTCGTCGCAACCAATGCTTACCTCCAACGAAAAATGAATCGAACATAAAAATAATTTTCCGAAATGGAAGGGCGAAAAAGGAATAAATTTAGAAGTTTGAGTCTCTGAACCAATCTCCGCGTTAGCAGAAATTATTCAGAGTGAAGCAAAAAAAAACACTTAAACCTGTAATATACCATTAAAAATGTAACTGACTATGAACAAATCTATGACTGACAATTCTAAAACTTCTAAAAGTCATAATTTTTAATATTTCAAATATGCCAGTCACAGAAGTATTTTTATTATTATATAATAAATAAGCGCATATCTTTATCTGAATAGTGATTCTCTTGTTTCCACAGGAAAACTGCACTATAAACAGGTTCATTCATAGTCTTCACTAAATTCTGATTTTGGCAACACATTAGCTCTGTTTTATGGGGATGGAAAATATATGCTATTATTTAATTTTTCGAATTTCTGAATTTTAAACCTAACTAATGTAACCGTAAGAATAATTATATTTCAATTAGATATATAATTACCAACTTTTACGTTTCTTTTTAAACAACCATTATTTTCTAATAGTATTTTGCAAGACAATTAATCGTAGATAATTGTTAGCAAATTATTACCAAACATTTCTCTTAAAAATTAGTGATATTATTTCTTCAAATAATCTTCGTTAAAAGCAAACTACTTGGTAATTATGCCCTTATGTTTTTATAGGATTTTACATCGCATATTTTTGCATATTGGAGACTGCTGATCCAGATTTATAGTAAATTATTCAAAAGTAATTCCAAAAAGTAAGATTTTAATCACCTGGAAAGAATGAATAATAGTACAAGGCAATTTTCAATAAAACGCACAAATGCTGTTAAATATCTTAATTATGAAAGTTGATTAAGAGATTTAAAAAATTACTATAATTGCAAATCTAAAGAAAGGGAAAATTAGAAAGGTGGCTAAATTTACGCAGATAGGTTATATTTATTTTGAAATTTTATAAATACTCTTGTATGTATTTTTTTTTTAAATCGTACAGTCGGTAACAAAAGTGTCCGAACACTAGAAAAAATTCCTATGTAAAAAAAGTACATTTCATACGGTTTTGTTAAATAAATCCTTGTCGAATCGTGTTCTTACACTGACTAAGTACACTTCATATGGTTTTGTTAAATAAATACTTGTCGAATCCTGTTCTTAGTCAGTGTAAGAACACGATTCGACAAGAAATTATTTAACAAAACCGTATGAAGTGTACTTTTTTTACATAGGAATTTTTGTTAATGTTCGGACACTTTTGTTACCGACTGTAGACCGTTAAAAAAAATGTAATAAATTAATGAAAACACTAACTTTTCAATAATTTCAAAAACATCATACACGAGTGCATGCTCAAATACTGAAATTTTTTCTTTAAAGGATTTTTTTTTTTTTTTTGCTAATATCTACGCGGTAATGCAATATTTTAGTAATTATGAATTTTTTAACTGTAGTATTTTTTACATAATTTTTTTCTGTATAAAGGTAACAATGATTGTAAATGTAAAAAGAAAAAAAAAAAGAAAGAAAGAAAGGAAAAATATTATTCTGCAATATTCTACAATATTCTGATATACTGGCTGCTATTAGAAAATCTGTGTGTAATTCAGTCGTTTATTTATATAATCTTTCTCAGAATTTTGTTCCTTTTTAATCGTTATTAGATGTGATGATTTTCTTGTTAAATGAATCAGATGTTCGGAATTTACAATGAACTATAGTTTTACGAAAACAACTTAGCAGAAATAAAGAAAAAATAAATTTTAGTTTCCTTTTAGTAAATTCAGAAAAACAATAAATAAAAATTAATTATATATTTAAAAAAAAAATATTTTGTTCCCTTTTACTATATTGTTTAGAAAACATTCCCTAGATGACCGTGCAACAGTAGTCTCTGATTAACTCTTTCAGTAGTGAAAAATTTAAATTATATTTTTAAATGTCTTTAAATTGGTGACATTTTTAACACGAAAAACGCGATGTCCCGCATCTTCTTTTTAAATTAAGGATACATTTCAATTTAAAACTAATGTCAAATGTTATGCTCATTTTATTTTATTGAAAATCCTCTATAGAATTTTCAAAGCTTTTGGAATCCGTCTGAAAATTACCGAGTTAATTAATGAACGCAAGAGAAAATTTTAGAATTCTTTTACAGAAGAATTTAATTAACGACTATACAAACCGCTTTTAAGATTATTAAGACTTTAAGATCATTTTTAGTAACTCCATTGTATGTGAAATTGTCAAGAGTTATGCTAGATATTTTAAAATTTTAAATATGATGCATAATGAAAAAAAAAAAAAAAAAAAAAAAAAGGCAGATTTTGTCTGAAAAGTCTCGTAATTTCGACTAATTACTATGTTAGTCCAATAATTTTTCTTGAAAAATATTATTCTGAAATAGTCACTTTGTCACTTGCATTCATTATTTAACGAACAAACAAAAAACTCTAAATTACAAGTAAAACTTACAAGATATAATTAAAATATCATCATAAACAAATGCCTAAATCTATAAAAACTTTTTGTCAACTACAGCAAGAGTAAAGTAATTCTGCAAAAGACAATTTATTTATATAGTAATGACATTTTCTGGCACAGCTTGGTCATTAAAAACTTTGAATATTTCATTTTTTTTTTTTTTTTTTTTAAGAAAAGAAATTTGATTCTTAGTTGCAAAGGGAAAAAAAAAATGTAACAAGTAAAAAAAAAATGACTTAGGTTTCTTTCTTTCTTTTTTATTTTTATGTATTTATTTATTGTTAATGGGATACAATAGTGAAGTTTATAAAACGAATAGAAGCAAGAAATAGAAAAGAATATTAGAGTGACTAAAATAACGTTAAAAAAAAAATCCACAGAATAAAATAAGAATTGTGTTATTCACATATATTTCAAAATTCCTTAAATTTGTACTTACATATTTCATGATAAATATTAAGTCATAAAAATATAAGAGTATATTTTATGAAATATTTAATATAATATACTTTTCAACTTCATTAGAAAAGATAAACAATGCAAAACACGACTGAAAACACACTTCCTACATCTTCTTAAATACAGCCTCATATTTATATTTGAACCTGTAAACGAATCGCTAATGGTAATAGTACTATTAACTCAGGAAAAATTCTCTATTGCATATGAAAATTTTATGTTAATTTCGTTATGTTTTAGGATTTTGTTGTGTTTTTTAAAATTACAGAGTTGCCAACTTTTATAATTTGTTCCGGAGCAATTTTAGCCCCGCCTTCTTTTCGCACCAGAAATTTTATAGAATATTTCTCTTTAATATGTGACAATGGTTAAATAAATAGGAAATCTTTCTTTAAAATTTACGGTGTGAAAAGAGGGCTGGGCTAACAATGCTCCGGAATAAATTAAATAAGTTGGCAACTCTAGAATTGCGAATTTTCAATGGGAAGCATTCTAAAATAAAGCTCAAAAATCCAGCGCAATTTTTTACTTAAGAAAAGTGCATTTATTGAAAAGAAATTTTATATAAAGACATATTCACATCTATAAACAATAAGAATGATTTTAAGGATTGATAAAAGTTTTTAAATAACTTTCTTAAAATATTTCGTGTTCTTAAAAAAACAAAATAAAATAAAATAAAAAATAAAAATAAAACTTTAAACCAGTATTACTTTCTGTCTAGGATATGATAATACAATCACCCTTTATCTAAATTCAGTCATTATTTTAAATAAGATGTACCTGTAAATAAGTTACAAATTTTATTTAGTTTACATTGGATCAGTTATCTTTTAAATGTCATTATTCACTCCCAAAATAACAAAATTTTAAAACATTTTCACAAAGATTTTACAATAAATTATGCCTTTGAAAGGAATTAGAAATGCACTTAAAAAGAATTCAAGTCAATAAGAATAAATTTATTTTTTAAGTATTAAAATTATGATGTGTGTTCTGCGACCGCTTTTTCACAACTGCCCACAAATCTTCTATAATGAAGTTCTGGCAATGAAAAAATTATAAATTTTACAATGATAAAAAGATATTTTTATGTATAATTCTATATTCATATACTTAATATCTAATAAGCTTTTCTACAACTATAAATATCCCCAGGAAGTCGCCTATATCGCTAATTAAAGTTTTCAATGTTTAACTTTTAACTGCATTTATTTAATTTGCTGTTTGTATGCAGTTTGCTTAATGAATATCTAAAAGCAATTTCTAATTTCATAGTACAAATCCACGATTTTCATATAACTTTTGATTATAGTATAATGAACTTTATATTGTTTCTTACTCATTGTTTGATGAATTAATTTAATATGAGGATAGGATTCCATGCAAGTTCATCGCAAATATATCTATCAGTAATTAGAAACACATTTTCTCATTTAGAAACATCAGTCGAACTCGGTTAAGACGTTAAACAAAGAACCGAAAAATATTTGTCGCTATATCTGAGTTAAGCAATAACAGAATTTGTTTTAAAAGCAATTGAGAAAGCTCTATGTAACTGACACAATAGTAAAAGCATGTTCAAATCAACTTTATTAGAAAACATGACAGTGTATGATTATTGTATGAATACTAAAATACACACTTAAAAATTTTTCAGAGAAAGATGCTTCTCTTTTTCTTGAAAGTAATTCAGCTTAGATATATTGTTATAGAAATTACTTTAGTATAGAAATTGATGAAAAAATAAACTTTATATATGTGTATATATATATATATATATATATATATATATATATATATATATATATATATATATAAATGGGCATGAACCTAATTATGTAACTTCATGTAAATGGGAAACATAATTTACTCAAAAAAAAAGAAAAATTTGCGGCAAAATACTTTTACTGTTATATTACAAAGAGTATGAAAAACTTCACAGAAATTTTATTTTTATTTTTGTTGGCAATCCTAATAATTTTTCCAAATCCAAATAATTTTCTATTTATTTTTCTGTTATTTATGTCAAATACATATAGGGGTGAAATTCATTTACTATTAAACAAGTTTAATATTTAATAAAACTAAAAAGCTTTATAATAAAGCAGAAAAACTAGATTTGTGATTAAATAACACTTTTATAGAAAAACGTGATGCAGGTTTTTAATACCATTTATTAATTAAAGGCATGTCTCTACTAAATATAGCTCCTTGATGTTAATTAAATGCAAAATTAAATAGTCACTTCAGTAATTTAGATTACATTTAGTCTTTATTTTAATAAAGTTAAATTCCCAGATTACAATTTTTTAAACTTTTTATGCGACTCACGTGATCGTACAAGTTTTCTCACATTTTATTGTTCCACATATCACTTATCTACGAGACTTATTTTATTATGTCATTTCATTTTCATAATATTATTATCATTTTTATTCCATTTCATTTTCTTAATTTTATTACTCTACCGTGAATAAATAATAAAACTATGACTTTTCATGCATAGTTATATATATATATATATATATATTGATTTTTTGATTTCGTTCGTTATGAATTATTTTTTTTCATTTACGTAATGTAATTTAAAAATGCAAGAAGATTTATTTAATTCTTTTATCTGCAGTTCTTTTTCATTTTTAAAAGAACAACATATGTTTTAACAATTATATTATCAAAAATTTCCACTAAAAATATAATTAGAGATGTATAGGGAAAGCGATATCTCAAGAATAGTAATTTGGTAGTAATAAAATTAATCATTAGAATAAAAGTGAAAATAATTCATTCAGTAAAACTTGAATTATTTTATTTATATTGTAAGAACCCCTAATGTATTTTATTCCAGCTGTGTGCATTATATAATATACGTATTTATACAGAGTATCCCAAAAAGATTGAAACGCATATGTAGCATACTTTTCACCCGCTACGCTCCAACGTATGCATCGTAATATTTAAACAGGAATTCAAATGTGCATTGTAGCTGAAAGATAAAATTTGGAACATCGGATATAGGGTATCTAGCAAAAACTAGTTGTTTTTGCTTTCTAAGATAATTTTTTAAAGTCTCAATGTAGAAAATCGCGAACAAACAAATGCAATTTGTAAACATTTTTATATGAAGCATATGTTTCCCTCAGATAAGGCATAATAATTTTTATTAAATATTACACAGCATATGAGAAACTTATGAGAAATTTAATATTATTAACATGGAAAATGCACAGGAATATTTTATGTTGCTACTTGATAATTGCAAAATAAATTATTTAAAATTAAATTAAAAATAAATAAGTGAGTAAATTCGGATAATATATAATTTGTTTTCATTTTTTATGACAAATATATTGCATATAAGTACTTCACTTACTTTAAACAAGTTTAATAATTGATAAAACTAAAACTTATAACATTAAAGAGGAAAAAAAATCTTTGTTCTTCTATAAATATTTTATCAAAAAAGTTTTTCGAGTTTTAAATACCATTTATTAATAATGTGCATATTTCCACAATAGTCAGTTTATTATTGTTAATAAACTGGAAAATTAAGAATACAGTTCAATAGTCTAGATTGCGTTTGAGTATTTCTTTTATTACAGTTAAATTTCCAGATTACGAATTTATCATTTTAAATGACACGCGTGATAGAACATCTTTTCTCATGTTGTATTGTATCATACCTGTACATCTCTAAATTAAACGATTTATTTTATTATGCAGTTTTAATTTCGTAATAGTGTTATCACTTTTAGTTCAGTTCGTTTTATTAATTTAATTGTTTTTGCTGCACTTTTAAACATTAAAACTATGATTTTTCATGCGTAGATTTTTTTTTTTTTTAACAGGCGTTCTTTATGGATTACTTTTGATCTGCGTAATGCAATTTAAAAATGTATGACGATTTATTC
Source organism: Salticus scenicus (assembly GCA_963930645.1). Lineage (NCBI taxonomy): Eukaryota > Metazoa > Arthropoda > Arachnida > Araneae > Salticidae > Salticus > Salticus scenicus. Next base: position 233,464,349 of record OZ005653.1, on the reverse strand, counting down.
AATTCTTTTTTTCTCCCACTCTCTTTACTTAAAAAATGAAAAAGAAAGAAAGACTATATATTTAAATAATAATATTAAGAAAATTACTCAAGAACTATAATTAAAAATATGTAGAAAAAGTGGAATATTTTAGGAGTAGAAATTCAGCACAAGTCGTAAATATAAAATTAATCATCAAAATAAAAAAATAAAGTAATAAATCAAAACTCTTTGGTTTTATTCATATTGTATGGTCCTTTAATGCTCTGTCCAACTTCTAACAGAAGGTTATAGACGCGTGTCGAATTACAAAAGAGACGTTAAAATATTAACATACGTAGAATTCAAGCTAAGAATGAAAATTCAGTAGCCCAAAAATACTATCTACAATATGATTTAGTAGTCCAAATAATGTTAAGTAATAAATAAACATATTTAAGGTTACTTTTTCCATATATATATATTTACTTCACATATTAATGCTTTAAGTTAAATGCATACAAACACATATATTTACAATTATTATAAATACAAAATACCTATGTGTTTTAGTTTTATGCATTCTAGTTTCCTGTTTCCACAAAGTTGTAAAAATTTAATTTGAAAACATCTTTTAAATATTTCAATTATGCAGTAGAATTTTTTAACAACTTGTAGTAAAATGTACTGGAAACTGGAATTAAAAGATTAACATGCAAACAAATACTATAAATTACAAGAATATATAACAATTGTTTCAGGTCAAAAAAAAAAAAAACACTGTCTTTATCAGAAAACTTAAAAGAGTATGAAAATAATATATAGCAGACTCAAAAGTATCATTAATACAAAATGTTTTAATAGAAAGAAAAATTAAATTATCAAAGTGTATTTATTTCAATTTTAATTATAAATAGAATTTTTTTCTTCCAATTTTGGGCAACATATTTATCGTCTAGGTTAGAAGCCCCTACAATAATACAGATAGACGCATCAGCCACCGTAATTTTTGCCTCTGAAAACGCTAGCTTTTTAGATTGGCGCATTTATCCCTACTTTGACATAAAAAAAAAAAAAAAAAAGAAAAGAAAAGAAAAGAAAAGAAATAGAAAAAGAAAAAGATTTTACCTGCTATTTCGGTCGGTCAAATATGATGTGTAACAACAAAAATGCACAACTAGCAAAGTTTATCATTTATGTTTAAAAGTAAGTGTATTGATTAAAAGCAGATAATTTTTTTTAAATATAAATTTGTGAGGTTGCAAGGAGTTTTCGTAAAAAGTTTGCAGAGCGGGAGTTGTAAAGTAGTCCAGTAGTTTAGAAGTCTTTATTCTGTTTATGGAGGTACTCTACGAAGAATAACCAGCAGACACGAGTTAAAAAGGAAAACTTCAGACTTCGTGAAATTTAGCAGGTACTTTTGAATAAGTTTCTTGAAAACGAGGTTGCGTACAAAAGCAAATTATTTCCCCAGTGTATAAAAGGGATGTCAAAATGCACTCGGGGTTTTGAGATGTTCTATTAATTCCGTGACGAGTCCAGAACGAGGGCTGCAACAATTCGTGATAGTTCTCGGAGTTTAACGTATCTGAAGTACAGTATTGAGCAACATTGTTACGTCTGACGCCAGTTACGTCGCTTCCAAGACATGGGTGGTATTAAATTATTGTTTTATTAGTAAAGCAAAAATGCCGGTCAATGACTTTTATTAAGCTGCTAGAGAATGAATTCATTTATAGTTTATATTTAAGTGAACGTTTCAATCATTTATTTTTATGAGAGTTCCAAAGAAGCAGTTCCATTTCTCCCCTCAATTAAAAGCTTCAATTAAAGTGTTGCTGTTAAGTTTTAAATTGTTTCTGTACTTTATTTATCGCACAGCATGTATGGACAGGTTTGAGAAAGTCACACGAGATATTTCCTTACATATTTATGAAAAAAAAAAAAAAAAAAAAAACTCAAAATTTAACACATGACGACTAAAAACAATGACGCTTGATAATCTGTCGACTTGCTGGGTATATATGACAATCATAAAGAAAAAAAAAAGTGTCTGATTGGCAATAATCGTATATCTGTGATTCTTAGACTGGAAACATAGTTTTTACGAAAATGTTATTGGCGAAAATTGGTGCTACGTCGCAATGTTAGCTTGAACCTTATTATATCAACACAAACTATAATAATGCCTCCGAACTCAGTTTTACGTTATGGAAAGATTGGCCGATTGCATTCAATCCATACCATTCTACAAATATTATATGAAGTATTGGTTGAATGTAATTGGTCGCTCTTCTGTGACGCAAAGTTAGTTCGGAGGCATTATTACAGGAGATGTTGATTATATGCTGTACAATTATATCACCCTTTACTGCTGAATAATTTCTATGTAAAAATTTAATATAAAATTAATAGAAATAATTGTGATTATTCAGATATAGGGTAAAATTTCAAATTTTAAATCGAACATCTGTTTTTCAAATAGTAATAATATTTGCCACAAACTAGACGATAGAATGCTGTGTGTTTACAAAAAAAAAAAAAAAAAAAACTATAATTCTTAATGTAAATCGTATAAAAAGACGTAAAATGTTTCATATCTAAAAGTTTTAAAACTCATATATATATTACTTACCTAAAATTCACATTATTTTTCTAAATTCAAATTCATTGCAGTAAAATGCATTGAAAACATTTTCTTTTTCAATTGATTTTTGGTATTCTATGTGATTTTATTTTATGTCTGTGATAGCCTATATATTATTTTAAATGATTTGAATTAAAGTTTTACGGGGTACTTTTAATGTGTCTGCAGTCTAAGGGGCGCATGTAAAAATTTTAGTTTATTTATTTAAATATGAAATTTTTATTGGAGATCACGTTTATGAAAATTGATAAGGTTGTCCTGTAGATTAGAAAATTACAAGATAGAAGTTTCTTACCAACGGACACTAAAACTCTTCACCTTACTCCCCAATTTTAAGAAAAATCTTTTGAGTAAAATCTCTACCGAAATAAACAGTATTTTTATCCAAATTTTTGAAAAAAAAAGTTTTAAATCGGTCCATTTGAATTTTGACGATTTTTGTTAGTGTCTTTTTGTATTAAATTATTTTTGTAAATGACCCATTTGAAGATTGTAAATTTTTGCGAAAAGTTATTTTTCGATTCCTAAAAATGTCATTTTCCTTATAACACAGGTCAAAGATGAATTTTTTTTTCTTCAGGACGATATGTTTTTCTGGTGTATTTTTGGATGCTCATCAAGGAAAAACTATTTAAAAATTTCCATCACGTACAGTTTTCACAAAAAATGGGATTGTTTGAATTTAAAGCTTTAATTTAGCACCTCCCATGTAAGTTATATCGCGGAAAATCTGGGTGATATGGCTGAAAAAGATGGAAATCTATTTCATGAAGATATCATAGAAATGTAGAGGAGGTATCAGTGATGTTACAGTGTTAATATCCAAATATTGTTGGATGCTGCATAGAGAAGCTCTCCCCCCCCCTCAAGATCCTCAAGTCATGCGCCAGGCAAAATGCTCTTAGCTTCGAAACAATATATGCTTAAATTTGAAAACTCATGTACTCATTTTTGAGTATATTGAGAAGCTCAAAGTGGGGTTGACCAATAAGAATCCCAATATCCCCATGTTTGACAGTTCAATATACTCAAAATTGAGTACATGGGTTTTCAAATTTATGTATATATCATTTCGGAGCTATTTTGAGACAATTTAGCTCATTTTTAAGAAACCATTTTTAAGAGTGTGCGTAAATAATAGTCTATTTTAATGTATTTTATGTTTAAATTGATAAGAATGTGTTATACCTCCATGTAAATTCTTCCAATCTTCATCCTTACTTTGTAAAAATTCCGTACGTGATAGGAAGAAAATACTATCATATCTGAATTCAGCGTATCAAAACACATTAGAGACACCCAACGCAGTGAAAAAAAAGAAAAGTACTGTTTCGAAGACTTGTGTAATCATTTGACGTAATCAGTCTTTTTTTAAATTTCTGATTGAAAAGAAAATGCGACAGTTTGCGGTCGAATAGCGAAATACAAGATTATTTTACCGCTGATTAAAAGAATTATATTTAAGTACAATGCATGATTTTTCCATTAGCAAATGTTGAAAATTTCACCGCTAATCGACAAATGTTATGCTTCAACATATTATCAAACTACGTTATTTTGTTATTTACCTTTAGACGTTATTTACCTACGTTATTTACCTTTAGATGCTGAAATACTAGACTTTTACGAAGCCGATTAATGAAACCCATGCATATGGACCTTGCGAGAGAAAAGTGATGAGATGATTATTTTTATAGTCCTCATTTTATTAGATGTATCAAAAAGTTTTGGCGCTTGGAACAAAAAAAAATTTGTTTAACAATATTTTTATGGCACTTTACCAACACCTTATGAATAACCGCCGAAACGTCAGTGGATGCTTTCATGTGGTAACTGAATAAGATTTTGGATTCAGTATCTATGTGTTTGTGTGTACTGCGATTGCGTCCGCAAAAATTCTCCGACTGACTTGCAAACTGGTACACATGCTCATGTAGCACACGGAATTAGATGTATAGTTTTGAGTGTATATTCATTTTGTCGTTCGGGTACAGGGACACACAAAAATTTTTCTTATCATTACGGCCCACGGAGAAAATTTCTCTCTACCGCAGTAGCCAAAACAGAAATCACCCGATTGGCATACAAATTGATACACATGTTCACATACATAAATAGCTGTATTGTTCCTAGCATGTATATTGTTTATGGTTCGCGTACAGGGACACACCAAGTATTGCGTATCATATGGCCTATGGCCAGAATTTCATTTAAACGTATTTTAACAAAGTTACACTGTATACAACAAAATAAAATTAACATACATTATTGAAATGTTTAAAAACATGTTTCCTGTAGAAAAATATGTGCTTAGACTTAATAACTAATTTTCAGGACCATACAAAAATGTTCCAACATGTCACATAATCATCCAAATTATGTCAAATTTTGAAGACATATGCATTAGCTCTATAGAATAGGTTGTATAGTTTTTACTGGTGTATACAATGGTTGTGGCTCGCTATAAGAACATGCAAAAGAATTCCATGACATTAGATTCTATTGACTGATGTTTTATTTTAACGCATTTTAACGCGATTAAGCTGCATTCAACATAATTGAATTATCATACATTATTAAGATGCTTACAAGCATAATTTCTGTAGAAGACAGATATGTATACCACACAAAAGAATTCCAGTGGTATTCTGTAATTATCCAAATGATGTCGAATTCAGTTCAAATATTAGTGTGGTATATGGAATCAGTTGTATACTTTTTATTGGTGTATGTGTCTCGTGAAGAGGTATGCACAAAAGAATCTCTTACCGATACGGTTTATACACACTCCATTAAACATAATGAAATAACCATATGTTATTAGAATGTTTCGAAGCATGTTTTCAGTAGAAAATGGTAGGCATATAATTGGTAATTAGGTTACACGGCTACAGAAAATAATTCCGATAAACTATGCAAATTTTTGGCATCAAATTTAGTACAAGTATTTATGAATTACGAGGAGTTATCACAAGGCTACGAGTTACGAGTAAATACACATATACACATATATTCGGTTATATGTACGCAGACAGGTACAACAGCCTGTTTTTCAATCCCCCTTTCCACTGCATAACCAGAAAAGAAATATATCCTGTTATGCAGTAAGTAATCATATATATATATATATATATATGTGTGTGTGTGTTAATCATATCTATATCTATATATGATTAACACAATAAGTTATGCATGATTAACGCGATAATTATATATATATATATATATACATATAATTATTTTAAATAATACAGAATAAATAAAAATGATCTGCTCAGTAATGGGTGATGCAAATAAGACATTGAGGCTCCTGATCTGCAGATCCACAAGTATAAATACCATCCGACATAAATTTCTCATGTCATTTGTTTAAATTCTTTCGTCACTCATAACTTTGTGTCACACCTAATATTCTGTAGTCGCCACGCGGCGAAATGTGAAATGGTTTTTTTAGTGGTTTATTGTCCGAGAAAAGCTGTGACACGTATTTAAATTATGAACTTTTATCATATAAATCATTATTACATTCGAACAATGAACGGATTTAATACGAAATGTAAAGCGAAAGCAAAGTAATATTTTTACTCGTTTGATAACTTTGCAAAATTAATTCTATCATTTATATTTATGAATTTTAAAGGCGAATGCTATCATTATAGAAACTTTCAAATTTGAATAACTAAATTATAAACTTTACGGGTAAGTAAAAATTATTTTATTTATTTATTTATTTATTTATTTTACAGCGTAGCATCTTTTTTCTTAAATATTCACTATGATTAAAAAAAAAAAAGGGAGAAATCCAAAATTTTTGGTAAAAAGCAAAAGAAATAGCTATAAAAATTATGATGGTATTGGCGATATATCATCTTTCATTATCAAAGACAATGTTTTGATATGATAAAATCACATAAAATATCATATTGACTGATTTCATTTATTTCATTATTATTTGATTTTCGTTATCTGTTATTTTCAGTTTTTATCATTATACCTAGAAACTTTGTCTTAATGTTCAGAAATAAAGTCTTTTATTACCTTATATGTTCAAAGTACTTTCTTTTTATTTTCTTTCTTACTGTTTGGCTGAAATCCAAAAATAAGAACAGATTTTTCAATCGGGTCGATTCTTACTTTATAAGTATTTTTTTTGTCAAATTCATGGGAGAATTTTATCTAAGATAGATCATTTATAAAGGATTAATTGTAATTTTAAAGACTGTTTTGCAAATGGTTGTAACAAAGGCGAAATCAATCTAATTTTATAAAATGTCATGATGTACTTTAAAATTGATATTCTGGTATCTAATTATGTTTTTTTTATGAACTAAATAACAATAATAATAAAAAGAAAACTTTATATGACTCGTTTTAAATATTGGTATTAAATTTATCATTTTCGAGGAAAGATTAAAATTCTTGCATTTTTGAAAATCGTAAAATTATATCATAATGGTTGCAAGCATTTCGTTAATCTTCTAGTAAGGTAGTATAAAAAATATCAGTTAATCTGGAAATTTTTGTAAATCTGATACGCAGCTTGTATTTTTGTAAATTTATATAGTATTCATTTACACATATTTGACGTGATTTAGTACAAAAAGAATGGCAACAGATATGAACTTAAGTTTAATGAGTTTATTATTGATTAGCTGTTTGTTCGTCAATGCTAGAATTTCACCAATAGTAAACTCTGTATGTTGTGAGCGATAACTGGTGGTTCTTATGAATTAATAGTTAAACAGAAAAAGAAATTGAAACAAATGGGTAAAAGCCTTTTTTCTTTTTCCGAAACAGTATTACTTTGTTTTTTGTATAAATATTAATTTCATCTAAAAAACTATTTATTTCAGTTGTAGCACTTTTTATATTTTTTATAAATTTCAAATAACAGTACACTGAGAAAAACTATACCACCTTCCTCTAGAACGAATAAATGGTCATTTTTCCGAGCTATGCGCATAAGGCACGCCAATAAACGAAATAGACGAAATGATCGAGAATTTCTAGTCTACATATTTCTAGATGGTGAAACAATATTCTGAATATTCTGAATCTTTTGTATTGTGAGAAATTCTCGCTTGATTTTCTAGAATTGGATAATAAACCAAGATTATAGTTGCTGAAACCCGCCACTTGTATTTGCACTTATTTTCAGAAATTTTTAAATAACTTTGCCCTCGAGAATATAGGCGAACGCTCAAGAATTCTAATAGGGATTTCTAGAACTCGCGTTTAAAGGGGACTTGAATTTATCAGGATGACATGGAATTATTTTTTCTAGAGTATTCTTTCTAGAGTATTCTTTTCTAGATTCTTTCTTTCTAGTAAGGTAGTATAAAAAATATCAGTTAATCTGGAAATTTTTGTAAATCTGATACGCAGCTTGTATTTTTGTAAATTTATATAGTATTCATTTACACATATTTGACGTGATTTAGTACAAAAAGAATGGCAACAGATATGAACTTAAGTTTAATGAGTTTATTATTGATTAGCTGTTTGTTCGTCAATGCTAGAATTTCACCAATAGTAAACTCTGTATGTTGTGAGCGATAACTGGTGGTTCTTATGAATTAATAGTTAAACAGAAAAAGAAATTGAAACAAATGGGTAAAAGCCTTTTTTCTTTTTCCGAAACAGTATTACTTTGTTTTTTGTATAAATATTAATTTCATCTAAAAAACTATTTATTTCAGTTGTAGCACTTTTTATATTTTTTATAAATTTCAAATAACAGTACACTGAGAAAAACTATACCACCTTCCTCTAGAACGAATAAATGGTCATTTTTCCGAGCTATGCGCATAAGGCACGCCAATAAACGAAATAGACGAAATGATCGAGAATTTCTAGTCTACATATTTCTAGATGGTGAAACAATATTCTGAATATTCTGAATCTTTTGTATTGTGAGAAATTCTCGCTTGATTTTCTAGAATTGGATAATAAACCAAGATTATAGTTGCTGAAACCCGCCACTTGTATTTGCACTTATTTTCAGAAATTTTTAAATAACTTTGCCCTCGAGAATATAGGCGAACGCTCAAGAATTCTAATAGGGATTTCTAGAACTCGCGTTTAAAGGGGACTTGAATTTATCAGGATGACATGGAATTATTTTTTCTAGAGCCACACTTTAGATTCTAGATGTCAGTTACAGGATTTTTTCTCAGTGTAGGAACGGGAAAATATATTTTTGACAAGTAGATATTGCAATTAGATACAACAAAAAATAATAAGTACTTAACAAATTTTATTTCTTTTGATATCAACTTAAAAATTTTGCATCCATAAGAAAATTGCATCAGCTTCCTTTCGAACTGGTGCCAAACTAATCTGTTAATATCACTATTTTTAATTTAAAAGAAAAAAAATTTTCACGAAGCAAATAACTAAAGAATGATATTTTCTGGAATTAAACTTTCAGATTTTGCATTTTCTTTTTTACTTTTTGTTCAGTAAAATATCACGTTTCAACAAACATGCATTATATTTTTTGTTATACGAAATCAATTTTGATTTTCTTTTCAAAAACCAATACTGCATGTAAAATATGCTTTTATGCAAAACATTCTCATTCATAGTCCATCATGCCATTGAAAATATTTGTTATATAGTCTAGTCTGAATATTTATTTACACTGTTTATATGTAAAAGACGCAGTTATAAAAATGTATGATGCAATTAAATATAAATAATATACAATTTTCAATTGTAAAAATTAAATATATATATATTAAAAAAAAAAAAAAAAAAAATGATTCTCGTAAACTGACTATAATTTTTCATTTTATTTCATTTCAAAATAAATACTTTTTTATATTAATTTTATAAATATGTCAAGTTAAAAAGGTAAATAACTTTATGTGCATTAAATGATATTCAAGAAACCGTTTATTAACAAAATCTGGTAATAGAAATGTTTTTCGTATTAACTTTTCTTCAAAAAAATAGAGTTCTTTTTAATATTATATATATATATATATATATATATATATATATATATATATCTTTATATATATTCGAATCGTTAATATAACTTATGCATCTACGTTTCTTTCTATGCAACATATTTTATTGTTATACCAAAATAATTAAATAACCTAAAACACATAACGTACAGCCCAATAACGTAAAAGTATTTTAAAGTTTTTCATTAAAATGTTTGGTGGATTAAGGCTGTAATTCTACGGTTAAGTAAGCATAACTCACTTAATTTTGAAGCTACAGGTATATAGATTTTTGTAACGATGTTGTTGCAATAAAAGTAACTGACCAAACTTGTCTATAGGTGACGTATTAAAATTTAAAAAGTGTAACATCATTAAAATTATCGACAAAAACTTTTTAACAGCAATATCATATTTTTTATTGTATTTTCCCTAATTTTGGAAAATTACATTTCTCACTCTAATACGTAAAAAATTGAATCACATATCTACCTCTTGGGGCCACCCTGTATATAAATATTTTCTATCGAATTCGTAAATTTTAAACGAGATCTGAAAGTTATTTTAAACGTATATGTTTAACACTTTATTAATTTATTACATCTGTATAATTTTTATTTTTATGTGTGTAAAGGTATACTTGCCAACATCCTAATTAATATCCCGTAGTATTGTTAGTCCCGCCCTTTTTTTACACACCAATAAATTTTAACAGGCTTCAAATACAATTAAGACTAAATAAGAAGAAAAATACTCTAAAAAGAAACTGGTGCGAAAAAGAAGGTGGGGCTAACAATACTACGAGATATTAATTAGTATGTTGACAAGTATGGTAAAGGGAAAACGTAATCTTTATTGTTATTGGTCATTTTTAAATTACACTAACCGCAATGTTAGTAAAATAATAATAATGATAACAATTGATTTAATGTACCTTATCTTGGGTTTTTAAGAGAAGAATATTTCTAGTAATAATTTTTAAATAAAACAAAAAATCAAATTTCTTTAAAACCGAAAATTAATTTCCTTTAAAACCGAAAAATTATGGTTAATATAAATAATTCAAAAGAATGTCCATAAATTTCAGCAATATATATATATATATATATATATATATATATATATATATATATATATATACATGATGTTTTGATTAGATTTTTAATGGTGATTAATAATAGTCTTCAATCAGTTTTTATGTATATTGAAAGAGTTCTAATAAGATTTGATAAAAAAAAAAAAAAAAAAAAAACATATATCTATCGTGTTTTCTTAAATATTTAAATCTTACATGTAATTCATTTTGTAAGCAATTAATATTTCCGGAAATTATACGTAAAACAGTATTTGTGTAAAAATTTTCAATTAAAATGATAAGTTTAGAAATATCTACTAAATGATATGCCATAATAGTTTTCCTTTAATTGTAATTAAACCATAATTTGAATTGCTTTAGATTATTTAAAATTATCGAAGCAATTACTTTTAAGTGAATGAAAAATTGCGATGTAACTAAGTTTATGAATTTGATTATTTTATAATATTTTTTACAGTAATTAAATTATTATATATTTGCTTCTGATTTTTATTCTGTAAACTATTAAATATGGAAAGAAGCATTTGTAAATGAAATATTTGGAAATTAATAATTGATAAATTTATATTTTCAAAAGCATATGCGTGTTTCAGCTTTTAAATAGTACGTTTCTGAAATAATTTGAAACACGAAAACTTTATATGCTGCCAATTAAAACACGAATTTGCATAATATTAAAACTTAATTTGAAAAAGAGACAACAGATGTATTGAAATATCCGATGCAACATGCCTATTCAAAATTCGAAAAGCGTTACACCATACGTTATTTAAAATGCTAATGTGCCCTTTTCTTCCAAAAATCGTAAAGCAGTGGATTTTTCGTAAATTTTATTATTAGAACTAACAGGACGATTAGTTTCAATCTGCGTAAAAACGTCGTCACCAGTTTTTGTAGATCAGTTTTGTGTAACACCAAAATACATTGAAAATATTAGTCCTATCGTTACGAATTCGGTACGAAATGAAAGGAACAATTTTTCTGAATCCAGGGGTGCAAACAGTTTTTCGACACGACAGTTAGATTTTTTACTATTAACTAAAATATGAAATTTAGGTGGCAGCACTAACGTTTTTTTTTGTTGTGTTATTGGAATTTTATGATAAAAGATCATTTAACTATTCGTCTAATATTATTACATAAGTTTAAAAGTAAATCTTTTTCAATTAAATGCTATTTAAAAAAAAGTAGTAATTGTTAGTTGGAAATTTGGTCACATTATTAGAATTACTTAAGCACTGACAAACATTTTCTCTGAAAATGCGTATATTGATTTGGATTGAAAATATTACGATTGTTGCTATTGAATTCTTTTATATTTTAAAAATCTACTTCTAGTTTCTGATCCTTATAAAAACTCTCTTTAATGTATAAACTTTGAGCACATCTTTTATTAATTTTAGAATTGTAAACAATTTCTTTCTAATTGAAGAAGTTTCCAAAGCTTAAACATCATCATGAAGTAACTAGTGTTCGATTGAGTTTAGAATAAGTTTCTGCTGATGAATATTTTAAACTATCTTATAAAGGCTGAAACTTCTGTCAAATTGTACCAAGTTAGTTAACAAAGTTATGATTCGCTTATTTATTCAAAAGTTGTTTGCATAATGCAAAATAATTCACGAAATAGAACACTTGTACTGACTGTTGCTCAAGGTTAGTTCTGACATTGTAATATAAATGTCGATGATTTAATGTAAAATATATTTTCGTATGCATAGATGATACTTAAAAAATCAATCTATTAGTTTTAATTTTAAATTTATAAAAGTATTTTGTCTTCATTTTTATGCTTTTTTGTATATTAAAATGCACGATAAAAAAAGAAAAGAACTTTATAAACTTAAAAATATTGTAAAAATTATTTAGCTCTTTATAATGCGGTTAATATGATTCTATAATAACTACGTATATTTTCGTGTAACTGTTTTCTGCAATTCAAAGCATTTTTACTTTCTTTATTACATAGACGAAAATATTGGATTCGTAAAAATTTTCGGCTTCTGATTTTTGTTAGATTTGAACGATTTGAGAGTACTCTTACACGATTTGAAAGTTTTTAGAAGATGCTTGTCTGTTCTTCTGCTTATATTTTGTGTGTCGTGATAAAAAATTTTGTGTCAGCTCTAGTTAATGAACTAATATACATAATTTTTACAAATTTATATGCAGTTGTACCACGAAATAAATTAGTGCCTATTTGGTGAAAATAGGTCAACAACCGAAGTTGCCTTACTTTTTCATAATTTTTAATATAGCAATGTAGGACAAAATTTTGTGCTAGTGTGCGCAATACGAATTGTTTTAGAATTATTTATACTAATCATAGCCAAACAGGAAACTTTTTTTTGTATATGGAGGGACATCGCAACCTATTTTGCTATTCCAGGGAGTACTTTTCAAAACAACTGGTCAATATATTTAAAACGAATGGTAGAACTATAGACCTGTGATAATTTAAAACAAAATCATCGATATTTTTTAAACAAAATATTAATAATGATAATAAATTAAATTAAATTAAACTAAACAAATAAATAATATAAGATAAAATAAAACAAAATAAAATAAATAAAATTTTAAAAGTGCATTTTCTCAGCTGTTACCTGTAGGTAGACTAAGAAATGTATCTTCTTGTAGCATTTAGTGTTATGCTTCTGTAAGATGAAAATCGTTCGAATCCATCATGGAAAATATTTTTAGCAAATAATAATTTTAATAAATAATAATTTTAATAATATTTTTGATTAATAATTTGTACTGTGTAGAAAAATATAGAAGAAAGATTTTGTGATGGACACAAAATACTAATTTTTTAATAAAGAATATTAAAGAATATTTTTAAGAATATTAGAAATAGGGTAACATTACTATTGTTTAAATAGAGCTGAGATTTATTAAACCTATTCAAGAATGTTAAGTTTTCATTTTAATAAAATAGCCTGACTATTTTTTTTTTTTTTGAAATACGATAAAAAATTACTATGCGAAATTTAGAAATATTTTGATATTCATTAATATAAAAATTGTAGCTAAATTCTTTAGTATTCGACACTCAGCATTATCTCTTTTAAATGCATTTGTTACACATTGATTCTTTCTTATGCTTTTAAATACTCTTAAAAAAAAAAAAAAAAAAAAACCTTAATTACTTTTTTTTTCTTTTTTAACAGAAATTTTCTAAAGAATAAATTTAGGGTTGAAAATGTAATGGCTCCTCATTCTATGAATGTATTGTTATGTTTAATGAAACCTACATCGTTGAAACAACTGCGAAAACTATTTTAGAAAACGTCAGTTCTTGCCCCAGCTACTCTCTTCTCTTAAATTTACGGGTAGAAAATATTTCTCCTTATAAATGCTTGTAGCCTATAACATTTCTTTAAATATTTTACAAAAACACTTTTTTCACAACAGACGTTTGTACCATCCCCTCTCCCTTAAAATAAATAAGAAAAACTGTTTTAAAATATGACAATGTTTTTCTCAGTTACTGACATTTATATAAGTTCAGATTTTACGAGCCATTTTGGTGATACTCTGCTAATAGGCTTTTTTGATAGTAGTGACGTAAGGAAAAAGACTTATAGTTATTTAAGGGGGGGGGAGCTGTCTGTATCTTGCGACAACAACCAACATTAAAAAGAAATAAAGGGATAAAAATCAACAATTCATCGATAAACCTTTATAGAAAGCTAAAAATATTGATTTATCATACACATGGTCAGTAACTATAGTGATCATGTTAAAGTAACTCAATAATATGTTAGCATTTATAACTGTTATAATTACCAAATTTCAGAGGCATAGTTTATGCTAAATAAATGAGGACTTAAGCAGTAATAAATTTGATAAATAATTTCCATTCTATATTTTTTCAAAATTTAGAAAAACGATTTTAAAATAGGTACTGTCCTCGAATTTTGAGGGCATATAATCACCATATGAGTAACACGGGATACACACAACAAGGAAACCTAACAAAATGATTTAGTAAAAAGATTAATAATATTTAAATAACGATTTAATTTATTTTATGATTTTATACATTTTTTTTTTAAATATATATAAAGATGATACAATTTAAAAAATATACGTTGTGTGCACATATATTTAAACATGTATGTAAGTGTTTATATATATATATATATATATATATATATATATATATATATATAAATATATTTTATAACAGTTAAATTATCTAACTAACAGCTATAATCGTAAAGCAGCTAGAAGCTTTAACAGCTTACATCTTAATCTTAATCTTTCTAACAGCCATAATCTTAAATAAATAAATAAATATATATATATATATATATATATATAATATAAATATATTTAAGATTTTTTTTAACTATTATAATATCTATAATATTAAATTAAATATAAAAATATTATTATAAATAATATTTAATATTATAAATAATATAAAATATTATTTATAATATATATTTTTTAAATAATAGTGATAATATGTATACATGCTCCTATTTATATGCCCATCATTTATATTATCTAGCATTACTTAGTTAGAAAATTAACTATAAACTGTAGTAAATATAATATAATTATAAAGTTAACTATAAACCTTAGTCGTTATTCAAGTGATCTGTGCATTTAATTGGAATATAAGAATCGTTTGAAGTTATTATTA